>CM060907.1:174764531-175379218 GCA_030737815.1 Allium fistulosum
TTCGAAACTGCTTTCGAATTAGTTGTAGTATCTCAAGATTATAACCCAACAAGGATAGTTAAGATCTAACTAAGTCAAATGGGTTATTGTACCTTTGAAAGGAACACCTTCGAAGAAGTTGATACTGCTGTCATAAGGAGGATTTCTTCAAAAGTAAAGATATGCTCCGAAGTATTCACAAAAATTTCGAAGGAGTCCTCCCAAAGGGTTTAACTTCAATGACTGCATGGTGAATTCATTCGAACGACTAGTTCCCTTTGAAAAGATTCAGAATGTAACATGTATATATTACGTAAAAGTGGATTCAATATACCATGGAATTTTGTCTTGGATAAATAACGTAAGTCCAATTGACCCAATAATATTAAAGTATCATCACCACGTCACTTTAGTGCCGCATAGGCTTTGGACGTGATGATAATATGCTTTAGAGTCAAGGTATCCAAATAAACTCCATAGCATAGCATATGCCAAATAAGAGTTAAGAAGATAAGTGTATAGCATGTGCAATTGGTCATTAGTCAAGCTAATGACTAAAATGATCATCCTCTTATTCAAAATCAATATTAGATCCATGCATCCTCTCATTTCATTTCTCACAAATGGATTACAAGTAGTAGAATTTTTCCTCAATTTGATCTAGGGTCACAAGAATTTGATTTGGCCAAGAAGTGAAAAGAAAATTCAAGAATTCAAAAATCGGTCCCCAACATGGACCCATAGGGTCGTATTTATAGATCCGAACTAGACCCTTAAGTAAACCTTTCAAAACTGTCGAAAGGTCTTTCTTCCGACCTTCCGCATCCATCCTTTTGCCTTCGTCCTTCCGCTTTTGCAGTCTCAAAGTTGCAAGTAGGTATTCGGGTATTTTTCTTGGATTAATCCTTCCGTCTCTATCGAAAGTATACTGACAATATGTATTGTTCCGACATTCACCAATAGTGCTTTTGAGTACTTTTGGAGCCTTTCGACATCTTCGAAGGGTATGCTTCTTTTAGGGGCGAACGAGTCAAGGTTCCTCAATGCACTGTTTGAATATAAATGGAAGCACTTCCAACTTCTTCATCACCTTAGAAGTCTCTCCTTTGTTGTTAAGGTCCGATGCTAATATGATATGTGACTATTAGAATGAGTAAGGAAGTGCATTTGGATGGTTTAGAAAGGGTTTGATGGTGGTAGAAGGACCATTGCGAAAGGCCAATTTAGGAGGATTAGTTGCGAAAGGTGGTTTTCGAAAGTATTGCTATTGATTAATGCGGAAGCCCCATCCTCTGGTGCTTGGGGAAGTAGTACTAGTCACACATGAAGTTTCCCTTATATTTGCAGAAGGGTTTAACCGATTCGAAAGGCTCATCTACGCTTTCAAAAGGTACATTTTGGTAAAATACTCCTTTGTGTAAGGGAAACAATGGCAAAACCGATTGTTTCGAAGGGTTTGATACATATGCGGAAGTCTGTTATCTTATACCTTCGAAAGGTGCTTTTAACACATACGAAACTCCTTTATGCATGTAGAACCAACTATTTTGGAAGGATCAACTGAAGCGGAAGGATAGCTTCGACCTCTTTCGACTCCTTCGGTAGCCCATACTCCATTAAATATTTGCAGAAGCATCAAATGCTTTTAACACCGATCCAATCTCTTCGAAAGCTACTTTAATGCTTTTGAAATCCCGCTTTTGGACTATGATAGAACCCCTCTCATTAATTCTTGTAAATCTTTTACAATACTTTCGCAGGCTTTCTTTTATTCCTACATTCTTGAGTGAGCTTTATGGTTAACATCTATCCCCCCTCCCGTATGAAAGAATCTTTTGTTCTTTAGGACAAACATTCAAGAATTCCCTTTTTGCATTATTTCATTCTTAATGGTCCTCTTTACCAAACTTCTTTCCTTGCAAAGTGCAAAGTAGACAACATTTCCTATTATTAATTCGAAATTTATGCAAGAATATATTGAGTATTTTGTCCATATTATTGGTGGTAGTATAAGAATCCTTGATAATAGAATCCCAAATACCTAAGTAATGGAAATTATCAGATCATCATTTGGGGATAGTAAATAAAGAGAATTTCATAGTTGGGAACTTTAATAGAAGTCCCGAGATTCAACTTTGGTAACACTGAGAGAAGACCAGAAATTCATCTCTATTCAATAGAAGTCACGAAATCTAATTATGAAATTAATAATAGATGGCCAGAGATTCAAATTAGGCCTTAATAATGGAAGTTTAGAATTCTTCTTTTGGAAATAACTGATAAAAGGCAAATAACAATTGTCTGGTAATAATATAAACTCAGAAATCATCATTTGGAAATAATTCATAGAAGACCAGGAATCCTCATTTAGGGATAAATAACAGGAGTTTAGTAATCCTTGTCTGGAAATAATAGAAGTCCTAAAACCTAGATTCAGGTGTTGATAAGTGCTGTCCAAAAGTTAATAGTAGATGACCAGAGACCCTGATTCGGGTATTAGTAATATAGATCCAGAAATTAGTGAAAGATTATAAGTCCATAATAAAGGTTTCAATAACAAAAGTCCCGGAACCCAGATTCAGGCATTACTGAGTAAAGTCCAAAAATTAATATTAAAAGACTCGAAACCTAAATTCAGGTATTAATAAGTGAAGACCAGAAATTAATAGTAAAAGATCCGAAACTCAAATTCGGGTATTAATAATTGAAGACCAGAAACCCAGTTTCGGATATTAATAAGTGAAGCCCAGAAATCATCCTTTGAAAATTAGCCAACAGCTGTAAATTCTTATCGGAGTCTTTTGTTCTGCACCACTTTTTGGGCTTTAATTGTTTGAGTGTTTTGCTTCATGTCTCCTCTTCTGGTTCTTGATTCTTTTAACATGTGCCACCTTTTAGGCTATGCATGTTGTCATTGTTTGGTGTGCCACTTCTTGGGCTTGGATGTCTTGGTCCATTGTTGTTTGGTGTGCTTGGTTAGCTTATCCACAAGCCGGACCCAAGGATTTACCTGACCTCCCTCTAGGAGGCACTCCAGCCAGACCTTATAGGCGGGACCAAAGGCTTGTTCGGTGCCTTGACCAAGCCATAGTGTGGCGGGATCAAGGGCTTACTCCGTCCTTCCTCCAAAGGGTGCTCCAACCAGGCTTATATGTGGGACTGAAGACTGGTCGGTGCCTTGACCTGGCCATAGTGTGGCACATTCAAGGGCTTACTCCGTCCTCCCTCCAGGGGGCGCCTTGATCTGGTCATAGCGTAGTGCGATCAAGGGTTATAGATACTTTAACCTGGCCATCGCATGGAGTGAATAAAGGATTACTCCATCCTCCCTCCAGGAGGTGCTTTGACTGGGCCATCTTGGCGCAAACAAAGCCTTATGACCGTTTAAGGTGGTTTTCTAGTTTAAAGAGAATTCTACTTCCAACAGCGTAGATTTTTCTTAAAAAAGTGGTGCTTTATTTATCCAGTATGGGAAAATATGGTCGCAAATGTTATGTGTTCCATGTTCTAGGAACCATATTGACATTTGGCTGACATAACTTGTAAGCTCCCGGTGGAATTACTTTGCACACAATTAGAGGACCTTCCCAGTTTGGTCCTCGTGTTTCATCTGCAGCGTCTAGTGTTTGCCATTACTCTTCGAAGAACTAGATCTCCTTCTTGGAATGATCTTGTCTTTACTTTCGAACTGTAGTATTTTGTGATTCTTCTTTGATATTCAGCAGTTCGATTAGGTGCTTCATCTCTTAGCCCATGTATTAAATCCAATGTTTAACTCTTGATTTGGATTAAACGCGTATGATATTCTTCGATGTGAAGGCTTTTCAATTTCAATTGGTAACATTCCTTTGCACCCATATGTTAAAGAATAAGGGGTATGACCTATAGTAGTTTTGGTGGACGTGCGATATGCTCAGAGTAGAAGTGGTAATTCTTCCGCCCAATTTCCTTTGGCCTTATTCAATTGTTTTTTTAATATGGTTTTAATAGTCTTGTTGGCTACTTCGACGGCTCCATTAGCCTTTGGATGTGCTAAGGAAGAAAAGCTTTTGATAATTCTGTTCTGATGGAAAAATCGAGAAAATTCTTCACTTGCAAATTGCACTCCATTGTCAGATATAATTTTGTAAGGGACCCCAAATCTAGTAATAATGTTCAATAACCAATTTACACATTTTCCCAGAAGCGATTTTAGGGAGTGGTTCTGCTTCTTCCCACTTAGTAAAATAATCAATGGCCACTACAACATACTTTCCTCCTCCTTTGGAAATCGGCAATGGTCCAATCAAACCAATTCCCCATACATCAAAGGGCTATGGACTAGAGATTGGAGTTAGTTGGCTTGGTGGTAAACGGGGAATCCTTAAGTATTTTTGACACCCTTCACATTTCTTTAGGTATTCTATAGCTTGACCAGTCATTTGAGGCCAATATAAACCTTGCCTCATTATTTTCTTAGCTAACTTTGTCCCATTGGAATATTCTCCACAAAATCCTACATGCGCTTCTTTTAGTAATTTCAACCCATCTTTTGGATTTATGCATCTTAGGTAAGGAAGAGCATATCCTTTGTTATAAAAATCCCATCCATCAAAGGGAAGGTTGGAGCCTGTCGTCTGATTCTCCTAGCTTCCATTTTATCAGATGGCAATATCTCATTGGTAAGATATTCTGCAGTAGGCGTCATCCAAGTATTACTGTAACAGTTATCCGCCCTTGGATGATTAGGCTTTTCATATGGAATTTCTTCATCAAATTCTTTTCCTTCTCTTTCTTGTGTCATGGCTTGGGATCTAGTTAAAACCAGTAGTTATTTCCTTGATTTAGGCATTTTCTCTTCAATACTAGGATTTGCTTAATACCCTACTGGTACGATACGGGTTTCTGGAGCTTCTCTTGAACTAGCAAATTTTGCTAATGAATTCACTTGAGAGTTATCTCTCCTTGGAACTTAGTGTATAGAAAAATCTTCAAGTAAGACAAGCATTTTAGCACCTTCTTAACATATAGGGCAAGTTTGGCGTCTTTATTCTAATATATCTGCTTTATTTGATTTCCCATTGGTTGAGAGTCGCTAAAGATTTGAATTTATGGGATTTTAAGTTGTAAGGCCAGAGTTAATCTTGCCACCATCGATTCTTATTCAGCTACGTTGTTTGTTGCAGGGAATCCCAGCTTCATTGCATAGTGTAGACGGTGTCCATCTAGCGTGATTATGACATATCCTGCTCCGGCTCCCTGCCTGTTTGGTGCCCCATCCACATATAGTTACCATACAGGCTTTTGACTTTCTCTTTCTCTGACTGTTCTTTAACAAAGTTTGTACAATCATTGATAAAGTCTGCTAATGCTTTCCCTTTGATTGCTGCTCGTAGCTAAAATTCAATGTCATATTGGCTAAGTTTAATTCCCGATTTTAGTAGCCTACCCGAAGTTTTAGGTTCACTAAAAACCTGCTTGAGTGGAAAGTTAGTTAATACTCTGATTGGACGTGCTTGAAAGTACGCTTTGAGTTTACATGATATAAGTATCATACAGTAACCCAACTTTTCTATGATTTGATATCAAACCTCGGCATCCTTCAATCGTATGCTCATATTTCCTCAAGATCCTCTATAGGTTTTATCCTTTCCATCTTCCCTCCGTAATCCAATTCTGTGATGATCTTGCCTTCTTCTATGGAGTTGGGATCGGTCCTCTTCCTCTTGCTGCTAGGCAAGATGTACCTTTCAAACTTATGTTTATTCATTTTATTAGAAATTATTTTTGCTTGAATGTTGAATGTAAAAATCTATCATCTGAAAGCTTAAAAATAGTAGAAGAATCATAATAAAAAGAGTACTCCCTTTTGCATTGATCAAGAGTTACAAATTACATTTCGCGGGAGCTAAATTGTTCCCCTCGAATAGCACTCCAACCTCTTTTAGTCAAGAATTTTACCATCAGATATTTTGGTAAGAAAAAAACATTAACCTCATTAAGTGCAGGACGGCCAAAGAAGACATTATATTATGATGGCTGATTGATGATCACAAAGAGAGTTTCTAAAGTTCTATAGCATGATGGTATTCCCATTTGTACCAGCAACTTTACTTGCTCTACCGGAGTTGACCCCTTATTATGAACCTAAAGATAGGTTCAAGACTAGGCTCCAGCTTATCCTCTGGAATTCCCATTTGATAAAAGTGTGCTTGAAGATGACGTCAACTACACTTCCAGTGTCTACTAGAATCTTGGATATTATGGAAAGCCCGATTTGAGCTGTGATCATGAGGTGGTCATTATATGGATGATGAACTCCTTTCTTTAGCGCTTGTAGAGTGATGATAAGATTTTACATCTATATATTAAGCCATAGATTTTTGAATGAGGACTCTTCCTGAATAGAGAACACTCCTTCCATATCTTCCTTGATATATCTGTTTTTTGCTCCTTTACTAGTTCCCGTCGGATGCGGTCCCCCATGATCACATCAATCCTATTCAAAGGGGGACTCAAGTTCAATGGATCTTCATCTTATAAGATATTCACAGCATTACTAGGGAATTTTTATGGTCCAACGCTAGTCCGGGGTGCTTTCTGTTCATCTTAAAAGAATTCTTTCAGGTGTCCTTCACAGATCAGTTTTTGGATAATTCTGCCCAGCACTCGGCACTCGTTAGCCTTATGGCTATTCGCCTTGTTATAAGCACAATAATCATCCCCTTTTCTTTGCTCATGGTAGTTTCTGGCCTTAAATGATGTTGGGAAATTAACCTTCCCTTTAGTTGTGGCATAGATATAAGACAATGGCTTGTTTAAAGCAATTGAATTAGTGTTGGGCTCTTCCCGCCATGACCTTTTGTGCCCTCGATCAAATCCAAATCTTCCACTCTCCTTTTTAGGGTTAGCTTTATTTTTAGCATAGTATAATTCAACCGTTCGAATGAATTTATTAGCTTGAAAGTGAAAGTCTTACAAACCTTTACATCCATGGATGAAGAGCTCTTTCCAAAATGGTGTGTTCTCTATCAATCCTGAATGCACCTTAATTAGCTTATCTCTATCATTCATGTATTTGGCCTTCAATGCCTCTATATTGAACCTTCTAATGTAATCACCCAACAATTCTCCCTGCCTTTGCTTGATGTTTGCTTAAACAGTGTAGTCAACTGTTGGATCTTTGCATATGCAAAATTGAGTGGAGAATTCGTAGGAGAATTATTTCCATGAGTAAATTGTTTTCTCCCGATATTGGCGGTACCATTTTACGGCATCCCCTTGAAGTGTTACTGGGAACACCTGCATCGCACTATCCTCGAGGCATTATATAGTTCTATTTGGCTATCAAAAGCCATCAGGTAAACATTGGGATCAGTAGTACCATGATATTTTATTGTTGGAATCTTAACTTGAGATGGAATTACTATTGATATGATTTCATCAGTAAATTGAAGCACTCGTTCATGGTCATTCACCCGCTCGTCTAGAGTTCTTTTCCCATTAGCATTTAGCATGTCTTTAATAGCCTTTTCCGCCACATCCTTCAAATAAGCTTCAGCATTACAATAGCTTTTCTGTTTTGGATTATATTCCTTTGAAGTTGAGCTTTCAGATTGCTCCAAAGATTTATCCTGCACTATACCTTGATGATCAACTTTTGTTGCATGATGTTCCTTCTTCTTTGATGAAGTAAATTCGATCTTGCTCTTACCTTCAAACGTATAAGCTTTCAAGTTCCTCCTTGAGGAGACTACTTCGTCTCCTATTGTTTGTTTAGCAGTTTTAGAAGATTTCTCAAAAAGGACTGCTTTTAGTAGCTCTTGCATTTCTAGTAGTTGTTGCTTAAATGCCTTATCTTAGCTACATTATCATCTGGTTATACTGGAGTTGATGATTGTCTTGGCACAACTCCTTTGAAGTTGAAGGTTGTAGTAATATTTTCTTCCAGAACTGTTGTGTGTACTTCTTCCTCATCCAATTGAATAAGTCCTTTAAATTTCAATTTTCTACAATAAGTCAAACGTTGCATAATTAATCTGTAAGGAAATAATAAGGTCAGAGGTTCAAGTCCTCCTTCTAGCGCCAAAAATCTTAACAAGAAATCTTGTTAACATCTCAGAGCAAAGTTAAAGAAGTAAATGATTCCTTCGGAACCCCTTTCGAATTAGTTGTAGTATCTCAAGGTTAAGTATAGTTGAGACCTACTAAGTCGAAAGGGTTTTTATGCCTTCGAAATGAACCCCTTTGAAGAAGTTGATACTGCTGTCGTGGGGAGGATTCCTTCAAAAGTAAAGATATGCTACGAAGTATTCGAACACCTTTCGAAGGAGTCCTCCCAAAGGGTTTAACTTCGATGACCACGTGGTGAATTCCTCTGAAGGACTAATTCCCTTTGAAAGGACTTGGAACATAATATGTAAGTATTAAGTAAAAGTGGATTAAATATGCCATGGAATTTTGTTTTGGATAAACAACGTAAGTCCAATTGACTCAATAATATTGAAGTATCATCACCATGTCACTTTAGTGCCGCATGGGCTTTGGACGTGAAGATAATATGCTTTAAAGTCAAGATATCCAAATAAACTCCATAGCATAGCATATGTCAAATAAGGATTAAGAAGATAAGTGTGTATCATGTGCAATTGGTCATTAGTCAAGCTAATGGTCGAAATGGTCATCCTCATATTCGAAATCAATATTAGATCCATGCATCCTCTAATTTTTATTTCTTATGAATGGATTATAAGTATTACCTTTTTTCCCCAATTTGATCTAGGGTTACAAGAATTTGATTTGGCCAAGAAGTGAAAAGAAAATTAAAGAATTCAAAAATCGGTTTCCAACTTGGACCCCTAGGGTCGTATTTATAGATGTGGATTGGACCCTTTCGCACCCGTCCTTTCGAAGCTATCGAAAGGTCTCTCTTCTAACCTTTTGCATCCATTATTTCGCCTTCGTCGTTCCGCTTCCGCTTCCGCAGTCTCAAAGTTGCAAGTAGGTATTCGAGTCTTTTGCTTGGATTAACACTTTTATCTCTACCTAAAGTATACTAATAATGGGTATTGTTCCAACATGCACCAATACTGCTTTCGAGTACTCCTAGAGCCTTTCGACACCTTCGAAGGGTATGCTTCTTTTAGGTGCGAACGAGTCAAGGTTCCTCAGTGCGCTATTTGAATATAAGCGAAAGCATTTCCGACTTTTTCATCACCTTCAATGCCTCTCCTTTGTTGTTAAAGTCTGATGCTAACATGATAGGTGACTATTAGAATGAGTAAGGAAGGGATATGATGGTTTACATAGAGTTTAATGGTGGTGGAAGGATCATTGCGAAAGGTTGATTAAGGAAGCTTAGTTGTGAAAGGTGACTTTTGAAAGTATTCTTGTTGATCAATATGGAAGCCCCATCCTCTGGTGCTTGGGGAAGTACTACTGGTCACATGTGAAGTTTCCCTTATATTTGCAGAAGGGTTCAACCAATTCAAAAGGCTCATCTATGCTTTGAAAGGGGCACTTTAGTAAAATTCTCCTCTGTGTAAGGTAAACAGTGGCAAAACCAACTGTTTCGAAGGGATTGATACATGTGTGGAAATCTGTTATCCGATACCTTCAAAAGGCGCTTTTAATACATACAAAACTCCTTTATGCATGCAGAACAAACTGTTTCAAAAGGATCAACCGTAGCAGAAGGATAGCTTCGACCCCTTTCGATTCCTTCGGAAGCCCATACTCCATTTGTTATTTGCAAAAGCATCAAATGGTTGTAATACCAATCCAATCTCTTCGAAATCTACTTCAATGCATTTGAAACCCCGCTTTTGGACCATGGCGAAACCATTCTCTTTAATTTTTGTAAAGCATTTACAATGCTTTCGAAGGCTTTCTTTTATTCCTACATTCTTATATGAGCTTTATGGTTAACACACACACACACACACACACACACATATATATATATAAACTTAAAAACACTAAAATAATATTTTTATATGTATAAGAGATTTGAAAATCATTTTGGACATGTTTTGAAAGATTATTTTAAAAATAGAATATTTGAAAAAAAAAATTAAAATAAAATTAGAGAATGTAAGAGAGAACAGGAAAGTGCTATCAAGGTTTGAACATAAATTCTATGACTCTATAACATATCTGGAATATCTTGGAATCTTGAACCTTCAATATTCATGAGTCTTCATTCTTGAACTCTTGAAACTTTATATCAGCATCTTTAAACTTTATATCAGCATCTTGATACTGTACAGTCTTCTCAATCAATACTTGTCTAATATCCTGCACTATATACTATATATTTCTTGATAAAGCATTAGTATCTATATTTTATATAATGTCCTATAGTAGTTATCATCAAAACCAATACCTAAGGTACTAACAATCTCCCCCTTTTCGATGATGACAACTCTGCATAAAAATATATTATAACCCCGATAAGTTACAAAACCCTCCTTAATCTATGCCAAGATTTTATATATTTCTCCTACTTTGTCATCATCAAAATTAATTAACTAAAATTATAACCCAAACACTAACTTTTAATATAATCCTAACTCTAACTATCCTAAATAAAGTACTAATCAATCTACACAAGAATCATATATAATGATTGTAAGAAAGATTATATACAAACAATAAGTAGTACGTAAACGAAATAATCAGTCCAAGTATTCATCCAATGAAACAAAGTTAATGTCACATAACATTCAAACAAATCCATGCAGATCAAAACCAATCAAATCCAAACCAAACTAAGTATTATTATTTATATACAATCAAACCTATTTAAACTAGATATTTCAAGGAACTTCAACCTATCCATCGGCTCCAAAGATTGGAACCGCTTTGATAGCATCCCAATCTTCATCATCTTTGTTGATGGTACACTCTGGGTTGGTAGTTGGTTCTTCTTTGTTCAAGGCAGAAATCATCCACCGAGTCGCGTCGAAATGCCTTTCTTGCTCCTTGATCATCTTCATTTGACTTAATTCTAAGTGCCTCTGGTTTCTTAGGATGAAAGTAAGAATGTTCTTGAATGATTTAAGAGTTTTTTCAAGAGAAGTCATTATTTTGGTTTTAGAGTTCAGGAATGCAAAGGAAGAAGAAAGACAGTAGAAAGTAATGATTTTCTGGTCTCAACAGATATTTAAAGTGGTGGAAATTCATTGGAAATTAATAGACATTTGTTGTCTATTCAATTTTCAAAATTAAAATTTTTGAAAACTTATCATTGTATGTCGACATAAGTAACTAGGGTATGTCGACATATATGCAGAAATTTACAAAACAACTTTGTTTTGATATTTTAATCTATTTAGCTTACACTACTATACTTTGTGTTTTTTAGAGATGATAAACAATGTATAACAGCAAGGAAATAAATTGCATTAATACTTAGATACGATTACATAGAATTCAAAGAAATGAAAAGATACATAAGATTCAATATAAACTAAAACTAGAAAATCCAAACACCAGATAGTTTAAACAATCGGAAAGATCTGGATGAAGATGATGAAAAACCACCAAGCTTGTAGATGATCTCTCCAAATAATTTATCCTTTTTGTTGGAAATTGAAGTAAATTTCTTTGAAAATGATTTCTTAAGCTTCCACTTTTATGGACAATCTTCTCTTGACTTTTGAGAAGACCTTTGTTGGATGGATTTGGTGGCATATTAATACTTTCTAAAGAAGTATCCTCCTCCTCTTCTTGTTCTTCCTCCTCGACTTTCATTTCATCTCATTCCTCTTCCTCCTCTTCTCTTATTTCATGCTCTTCTTCCCAAGCAAACCTTTGTTCCTTTTCCACAAGCATTTCATAAGGCTTGAAAAATGGTGAAATATACGTAAGTGAATTGTTGACCTTGTCAAATATTTTTTGAGGAATTGTTTCCTCTCCATTAAGGTCAACACCAAAATAATTGAAAATACGAGTAAGTGAAATAGTGTGTTTTCATATTTAGGAGGATTCTTAGGAAAAGTACATCCGAAATTACTTGAGATCGATTTATGTTGTGTCGACCATAAATTGCGAAAAGAACTTCGAAAACCTTTTGAGTCGGGTTATTACAATTACCCGTTATAGAAGTGATACTTTGTTATGAAAGAAGGCTTAATATTCTTGCTTTTAGATGCAAGTTTTTATTTTTGAATTGAAAATCATCATCACTTTCAAAAATATCATGAATTACTTCACGATTTTGAAAATCAATTTGAAAAGATGAAAGATCCATTCAATTAGATTTGCATCCAAGAATGTGACCCAAAATTTCACAACTTAAAACAATTTGTGTCCCTTTGTCAATACTCCAAACTTCTCTACCATCATAAAACTTTCCTTTTAAATTTGCATAAAACGACTTTACTAACTTTGGATAATAAAAAAAATCATTATAGGAAGCATCGATTAAACCAAGAATTTTATTTTGCAAACAAAGATTGAAAAGATCGTAATTGGGAAAATTTTCAAAAATAGGAAATCTTTTGGGAAAGACTTTTCCAAAAGATAAATATTCAATATAGGCTTGAATGGCTTCTTGATCATTGAAAAGATATTCTTTTATTTTCTTAGAAAGCCTCATGGTTGTCATAGTATAGCTTGAGGATGCCATTGAAGAATAGTTTAAAGAGATAACAGAATTATCATTTTTGAATCTAAAAATGAAAGCGAGAAATGAATGGATGGAGATAGAGTAAGTAAATAGAGAATCAAAGAACATGTTCTCTGGTCAAAATGCAACTTTTTAGAACATAGGAATTGGTGAAAAGGTGGAGGAAAATTCATATTTTGAATTTAAAATTCAAATTCAAATTCTGTCTACATACGTCGACATATGCTCGTGGGGTATATCGACATATAGATCAAATTATTCAAAAATGATTTTTGTTTAATTGTTTCCTATTTTATTATGTAGATCTATTTATAATTATACTATTTTCGAAAAAATAATTTTAAATATATTTTATATTATTATTTTATTATTCAAAATATATAAAATAATTATTTTTATAATATAATCACACAATATTCAACCAATATTGTTATTAGCCTCTAGGATATTCCTAACAACCAAAAAAGTAACCAAAAGAAAAGAAAATTTTATTCAAGAAATTTCAAAAAAACATTTGATTTATTAAATGCGTTCCTTTTCATGATCCATTTCACCATTTTATTCTAAATTTTGTATTGTTGTGAAGCAAATGTTAGCAATTTCTGTATCTGATTCATTGTCACTTGAGGATGTATCTGAGTCATCTAATGTTGTAGTATAGGCTCTTCTCTGTTTTCTGGATGAATCGGTGTTTGGTGTAGTTTCCAGTTTATCGGGATGTGGACAGTCTCGTTTTATATGACCAAGGTCATCGCAGTTATAACAGCTAATGCCATTTCTGTTTCCAGTTCCTGGAATTTTGTTTTCATTTCTCTTAAAATTGTTTATCCTTCTATATTTTAGAAATTTTTCGATGTTCCTTGTCATGAAAGCAATTTCTTCATCTTCATCACTATTTGAATCCAAATTATCCTCCATTGCATTAAAAGCTATAGATTTCTTCTCTATTGCTTTGCTTTCTCTCATGCCCTACATTTGTGCTTCAAAAGATATTAAATTGCCAATTAGCTCTTCAATTTTTAGAGTGCTAATGTCATTAGCCTCTTCGATTGCAAGAGTCTTTTGATCCCATTCAGGAGTAAGTGAATTAAGGATTTTTATAACTTGATCCTCTTCAGAAAAACTTTTACCCAGTGCAATAAATTGAGTGTACTATATCTTGGAATATATTATACATATCAGATTCAGACTCATTTTGACTCATTTTGAATAATTGAAACTAGTTTGTTAACATGGAAATTTTGGTCTATTTGACCTTACTTGTCTCTTCACGTGTAACTTGCAAAGTTCTCCAAATTTCAAATGTAGACTTACAAATAGATAATCTATTAAATTCTTCTATCTAGTGAACAAAATAATATATTCATACCCTTAGAGATACTTTGTGCAACTGCTTTTTGATCAGCAGTCCACTTTGCTAAATTTTTCTCGGGTTCAGTGTACTTAGTTTGTGTGATATTCCAAGTATCTAAACCAATTGACTATAAATAAATTTTCATTCTACATGACCAATATGTGTAGTTATTGCAGTTAAAAAGTGGAAGTCTAGCAGTGGATTGTCCTTCGACAAATGGGTTAATAACAAGTGTATTAACGGTGTTACTAACTGTATTATTACGAGCGTTGGTAGCCATTTAAACTTTTTCAAAAATCAGATGATGAATACTTTGAAAACCAATGCTCTGATACCAAATGTGAGTCGTCGGAATATGGATCTTAAGGTTAAATTAAAACTAATGGGGAGGTTGAATAGTGTTTAATGGATTATATTAATATTATTCAAATTCTTTAAGATTTTACTTGGAATGATGGAATTAATAATCACAGAATCAAAGTACAGATAAAAGTAAATATAATAAAAGTAAAAACAAAAGAACACACCAGGCTATTATACTGGTTCGGAGTTACCCTACATCTAGTCCCGCATAATATCTTATATGGATTTTTTTCAACTAATAAATGCAAATACAATATCGATTTCAAGGCTACTAGATGCACCCTCCAGAATCCCGGCCTTTGGGTAGAGCCACTTGATTTCCAAGCCATAAGCACAACCACTAGATTTATGGGCTATGAAGCATACCCAATTGATTGTACCAGGCTATAATCACACCTACTTGGATTTCAGGGATACCAAGCACACCACATAGTATGATTTGATAGATTTTATAGACTCAAACCCTCGATCTTGATCACAATTGATCCTATAACCCATGAATAGCACTTGATCTTGAGAGAGTTAAGAGAAATCAGAGAGTATATAAAAGAGAATCAAACTTGTAATGATTAAATTTGATTCTGGTTGAATTTCGGCAAAGTTTCGATAAAATTACTTTAAAAATAAAGAGAGTGAAACAAAAAGAGAAAAATAAGAAAGTACTTGATGAAAATTCATTTGGAAGACTAGTATATATAAGGAAACAACGGTCATATCCATTTGCGAAGAGATATGATGAAAAGAAACTTCCATTCAAATTTGAATTTTGAAAAATACGGCCAGTATGTCGACATACATGTAGAGGATATTGTGACACCCCACCTTTTTGGGTAGTTCAAATAGACAATAAACCACATATGTCCAACTCAAACAGTTTAAAAGATAGATTATCAATAATTTTATTTTAACGAAATAAAAAAAGAAGAAGAAAACAATAACAGAATCTCGTAACTGAACGATAAAGTACAATAATCACATAAACAGTTCATGAAGCTGTTTAACAATATATACTCAATTCAATTTACAACATAAATCAGAGTTATACAATATTATCAGAGTTATACAATTTTAATAGACATAATGAAATAGTGCAGCAAAATAAATACTAGACAATACGGTATACCAAATCTTCGTCTTCATCCTTCAGAATAATCATCTTCAATAACTGAAAAACTCGGTCTGACTCGAGCGTAATGAAAAGACAAAACACTCGAGTCCAGAATAAAATCCTCATGTAAGTCAAATCGAAATCAGGTGAAACATATTTGCAATAACTTTATTTGTTTCAAATTTTCATAAAGGTGTCACCATTTTAAATCTTCACTACAAAGTTTCAATAAGTTAGTCAACTACTAATCAATTCAATAAATATCACAGTTTAAACAAAACTTCAATGTTTAAATATTCCGAATTATTTTAAATCATCGAAATAAATTCAGATTTCCTACATCAAACATTATTCAAATAATTTATTGCAGTTCAGAGGATTTTATAACACTTTAAAGATTTTTCAAAATTCGATAATCCCATTCAAACGTATCACGTAAAAATCATTTGATGGTTGGATTCCAAACATCGGCATTCTCACAAACACTTCCATTTATTCTTTAAAGTTATAGAAAAATTTGTAAACCTTTTTATTACCCTTAGGAAAAATATATATTATTATTAAAATTAGAATTTAAATTTTATAAATGAATTTCAAGTTATTTTTAGAAACTAAATTCCAGTTTATCAAAATCTTCAAATTCTGCCGAACGGCGATATAATCACAACTATCACCTTCCAAGAAAAGCAGTCAACAATGCATCTAGTAAATCACAAGTCAAATAGAATGTCCTAGGTCCATATCAAAATCAAATGTACAAATGATCAATCATATCAATAGTGACAAAACAAAGTGATAATATGGGAATGTCGAGATCACTAAACACATAGCAGCCGATCACAAATATCATCCATCGCAATATCAACCAACATCCAAAGCAACCAGTTCATCCATACCACAATGGCCAATCACTATCAATGTCGGGTGTTTAAAAGTGATACGAAATTTCGATTATCAACATCGAATCAAATATCAAGTTAAATGTCAATTTGACTATCAGTTTAAATGTCACATCTCATGTCACAAATTTAACTATCACATTTACTATCAATTCCTATTGTCAATTTTACGTTTAAATTTAACTAACAAATTTAATTATCAATTTAACGGTCAAATTTAAATGTCGATCTAAATTCAGTCAATTCAAATTCAATAAATTAAATTTCCAGTCAATTAAATTTTCAAATAGCAATCAACATAATTTTACCACTTCGTTAATTAGTTTAACTAATAGTAGGAATTTAGTACTTCGTGAATGGTTTAACCACTCACCTTTATTTGAAACTAAAAATATTCCAGAGTCAAATAAATTCCAATCCAGTTCCATGTCGTAGACGATGTCGATACGAAGGTAACGCAACTTGTTTCTTTCGAATCCGACCTCATATGATAAATTTATGGATTAATTAATATTCTGTATAATTAAAAACATAATTAACTTACTTAACAATTAACTAAACCTAGTCATATTCCATCCTCATGAAACCCAGGCCGCGAAACCCATCAATGCAATCAATTCCTCGATGCGCGCGTGCCACCCCGGTGAACCGGGGGACTGGAGCCCCATCTGAACTAGTCATGACTTGTGTCTGCCTTCGAGCCACCACCACCCCAAGCATGGGACTCACCATCGTCATGAAAAACGAAGTGAAAATCACGACCTTCAAGCCCAAATTCCAGTGATTTCGAAACGTTTCACCTCGATCCAGCCATGCATAACATAGATCTCATCGTGCTCTTCATCTTTGCTTTTGGAGTCATTTGACTTCGTTGAGTGAATTGGAAGATATCAAGGGAAGAAGATTGAAGATTTTAGCCATTAAAATTTAAAAGGAAGGCTGCTGAAGAAGATGGGGTTAGGTTAGCAAAGAAATATAGTTAAGGGATATTTATAGAAAATTAACTCAGCACCATTCATCCATGAAAATTTCGAACTCCAAACGAAGCGTGCCGCCTGGCGTTCTATATGTTATACCCCTATTTCGAACACAATTGAATATATATCGGAAACTAATTCCACCATATTCAGAAGATAGCTTTTCAAAATCAAATTATTTTAATTAAAGTTTTGAAAATAAATTCTACGCCGTTTCTAGCACGCACGGCCAAACGATAAGTCCGATTGTACGAAACTTGACATCCTATAATAACTCATTATAATGGATCCAATGAAACTGGTTTCATCAAAATCTGAGACAGTGCCCAAAAAGACTATTTTTACACATTAATAAAAACGAGAAATTTCCAAAATCAATTTAATCACTTTAAATCCAACTTTAAAAGTTAACAATCTTCGTTCTTGTTTAAATAAATTTAAATAGGCTTTCAAAATCATTCTCATTCATATTAAATTTAGGATTCAATTATTTAAATAATTTCAAATATTAATTATAACAATTAAATTGTCAAATAAATCACTATATTTTAAATGTAAGTTATTTAACTTATAAATTTTAAGTTTTAAAACGAATTCAAATAATAATACAACTACTTCCATTTTACAGTAATTCAACATCTTTGCACTTTATTGTATACAACAAAAGTTATTCATTTCTTACCAAGTAAATGTTTTCTTATTTCTGAAATTTATACTTACCAAAAATAAAATTCCATATAAATAAACTTATGCTCTTACTTTTAATAATATTTATTCGATTCTTTATTCACTTAACATTGATTATTTCAATTTACGTTATTAATTACTTACAATTCAATATCATTTAATTTACTTTCTAAAATAAGTTATCATCTTTTATCCTATTGAATTTTTTTATCTAAGTTCATATCCAATAAATTACATTAATAAATAATTAAATTCTTATTTCTAACCATTTTTGTTCAATAATTATATTAAATTTAATAATTTAAAATAGTTAAAAATACGGGTTGTTACAATCACCCCCACTCAAAAAAATTCATCCTCGAAAAGGAATTAGTAAGGGATCTAACATTTGATATATTTTATTCAAAATAACCAACTTATAAAACATTATGATCTTATTTGCAAAACCTTTACCATGCTTCTGCTATGCCACTCTAATACCGGCTTATTGTAAAACAAGTTATAAAATTTTAAAGTCTCAAACTTTTTCTAACACCCGAATTTATAAAAAATTTCGGCAGCTTCTCCTCTTCCCGGCTCGATCGAAAAATTTACAATACACACATATATATCACAAATATACATCTCATCTCAATGATAAGGCATCCCGTAGGGAAAAATATAAAAGTACGGTATGTAATCTAAGATATGCACCTTATTGTTGTTAATATGAGCTAGTTCGCTCATATTAAAGCGAGCAAAACTGAGTCGAAACGCATATACGTCCGAATGGGCTTCAAATGTACCTATCTCAACTCAATTTGAAAATTAGTCATTTATAGGAAGATATAGAAAGCATGCATGAGTTTGGTAGAACCATATAACTTGAATTCTTAATCTAAATCATGACCAAAAACACTAATACACGACATAATAATTATATGTAACCAAACAGTTGTAATAATGATTTGCAACAAAGGAAACCATTCAGCAATTAATGTTCATCCAAATATTTTATAACTACGTCAATTTACAATAGAATTTTAAGCTTCGATACTTGTCTTTGAAGCGGAAAGAAGTATTTTTAATATATCCTAAAATTCAACTAAAACATTTTAAACTTATTTGCTTAGCAAAATATAAGATATATTTAAATATCCCTATAGTATTATGCAAAGGTTTTCCCAAAACTTGAAATACTATTATAAATTCATATCAAATCATTTAAACAAACTTTAAAATAGGGTTCCTTAAATCCAATAGTTTTATTATAAAACGCATTATTTATATAAGTATAAACTTAAAGGTTATTAAACTGAAATAAATAATATACTTACATTTTACATCAAATTTCTACTTCAAATCAAAGTATAAAATTTCTATCTTTATAATCTATAAAATATTTAATTTAAAAATAATTTTTTTCCAAATCATGAGAACATGCTCTTAGGTTTATATAAAATCTAAATAGTGCAGAACTCCTAGATTTCATATAGATTTTCAAATCAAGAGTATATAAAATTTAATACCTTTCTTTCAAAATAAATATTCAACTTGTTTTTTTTTGTTTTTTTCAAACATATTATACTATAGATAGAACTTCCCAAATCATTTGTTCACTAAAATTTTAAAACAGAAAATTTTATATATAGAGTCTTTTTATATAATATCTCCAAATTGAAATTTTACAAAGAAATTTATATAAATCTCGTTAAAAGGGTTTCATTTGGAAATCCATTTGCAAAATCACATTTGGAAATCCATTTGCAAAATCACTAACTTCGATATATCAATGCTTTTACAAAAATTCAATGTAAAATTTCTTACTTTATATAAAGTAACTTCATTTAAAAATTCAAAGTAGATATCCTTAAAAAGTGTGTAAACTGTTTGAAAATAATCATCAACATCATTACTTATATTTAGAAAGATGCTATTTAAACTGTTAAATCCATTGCGTACAACTTTCTTATTTTAATACCGAAACACTTTCAAGCATTATTTATGAACATTAATAATCAATCTCTAAACATTATTATAATCATAGTAATTTACTTCTAAATATTTTAAATAAATTATTAAAATTAATAATTTCAAAACATTATAATAATTGTTAACTTTAAACAATATTTATGATATAAACTAGATAACGTATAACATTGCTGATAATAATTACTATGTAAACATTTTGTTAAAATAATATTTATAAACATTTAAGTTGAGCATAAAACATTAAATTATATGTAAACAACCCTTTTAAAACATTTTCAAACAGCTTCGAAACAAATGATTTAGAAAATGTAATAAGTTTTTTATCAAACTACCTTTTATAACTCGATGTCTTAACAGATTTATCCTCATTCTTACAGATTTTAACCACACGTTGATCAGACACAAGACTAAAATCTCTAAGTACTTAGTAGATCTATTTCAACATCCAATGAAAATACTAAGATAGATATGGGAAGTACCGCTCAATAATCCAATATCAAATGATGATAATCGGTTAGTAGTGGCCCCCTGCTAATTCCATTGTTTACGCAATGGATTCAAAACCTTCCAGAAGATCCATCTACCTTCTAGATTCCAAAAAAATATCATAACCATTTAATAAACAAGGGACCATCGACCTCTACTGCAGTGGTATGCTACTGATTCAATGATTTACACAATAGTTGCACTTCCTTCCCGGAAGATCCATAAACAACAGATCCCAGGATTGAAAGCGTACCCATTGGGTAAACTAAAGAACCATCTATCCTAGAAAAAATTCGAGAAACTTATGAGTTTAAGTCCTGACAACCTATATCGGTTCGAATCCATTTTTCGATTCACCCAACTCCATTAGGGTTATCGATCAAATCCACTCCTAAATTCACACAAGTCCATTAGGGTTCGAAGCATATCATACTATACTTCTTTACGGAGGATACATCTCCATATCTTTTACTTCTAAACATATCATACTATATATAGTACCCTTTTTAAATCATAACTTCAAATATCACACTTATATAAATTCCATTATATATAAGATTTCTTTTTCCAATCGAGTACTTTCATATTTCAATACTGTTGAATATATCATATCATTCTTATATAAATTTCATTATATATAAGATTATCGTTTTTCAAATCGAGTACCTTTCAAAATCAATAGTTTTCAAAAATAACCTCATACTTGTACAAATCATTTTCATATAAGGGTCGAGAACTAGTAAATCAAATATTTTTGTAGAGTCAAAGGTCCTCAAAATCAATTAATTTCGAATACCAGTTCATTTCAAATTCATATAGGATTTCAACTATCATTTTTTTCAAATCATATATCATTTCAAAATTTTCCAAATTTCAAATCAACAATTTTTCACAACTTCACTTTTACATTTATATTAAATTCAGCTAAAATCAAATTTCTTTCCAAATCAAATACTTTTCATAATCTTTTATTGTAAAACATTTACTAGGTTCAAAATGTTTCTTGAAACAAATTCCATTATAAACCTTTCAAAACTATTTTTCATATTTATACAAAGTGAGAACTACTTAAAAAAAATTCAATTTGTCAATAATAAATTTTTATAAATATTTACTATGATCAAAACATTTCTTAAAACTCTTTTCATTTAAAACATCTTAAAACTAAATTTCATACTTCTATTAATCTTTATTTTAAAATTCTCAAAACTAAACTTTATATACTTTCCAAAATATTTAGCTTTGAAAATTAATTCTCAATTTGGAAGTGTTCGACTATTCAGAATAGTCGGAAAAATCAAATTCTAATTCCAAATTGGAAATCAACAATCAATTATCTTAACAAGATGCACAATCAATCGACCGATCAATCCTAATGCATAGGATATATGTGTTCATAATATTATTTAATAGAAAACTTGAAAACTGAACAACGAGTTTTATTTCAAATCGTTTGAAATAAATATTTACATACCTCTTTCGAATATCAATTCATATTTCAGGGATTTGAATCAAATCAGTTTCATTAAACAATCAAGTAGCAAAGCTACTAAAGTGGACTCCTCCAGTTTGAAACTCAAAAATAACACCGATGATGCTGTAGTCATCACCAAAATTTATTTTCCAACGACAAAAGTGAGTTCCGGACTTTTTTTTGTAATCTTTTGAAAATCCCCTTTGAAATTGTTAACCCAAAAAATGGATCAACGTCCTGTTTTGAGTGTGAAAGCACCGGCCCTGTTCTCACATAGCAATAATATAAACATTGAATATAGATAAGAGCAGAAAGGGAAAGAAGAAAAGAGATTTTTATAGTGGCTCGGCTGTTAATGAAGCCTACGTCCACTTTATAGTTTTATTATAGACCAAAGAATGTTTGATTACAAAGCTCTTGATTATCCTTAGCTAGACTGAATCTCCAAAGTTAGAATCCACTGGAGAATCACAGTGAACCCCTTTGAAGATTGTTGTGAGGGAGGTGAAGAGTGAAGAAAGCTTCCACCAAAGTTTCAGCAGCCACTCCAGAGGATCCCCTTTTTGTTGCAATTAGGTGAGTATTTATAGAGGCTGGAGAGCTACTGGGCTAGGTCTGTTCGCCAATTGCCTGTAGATGGACACAAGAAAACGCAACAAAGATTAGCATGCGATCCGAGCCAAAATCATGGATCACTAGCGATCCATGATCTATGGATCGCTAGCAATCCATAGCTTTAGGTCGACTGCGAGCTAACTTCTTAGCCCTTTTTCCTCTGCTTCGCTTGGCTTAGGTCGCACTAATTCCATAATCAAGTATGGATCGCTGGCGATCAATGGTGTATGGATCGCTAGCGATCCATAGCGCATGGGTCGCTTGCGATCCATGTACTTAGTGGTTTTCCGGGATTTGCCTTTTCGATCGCGTCTATTATCACTTGTTAATGTTCCCTATGCAATTTCATAACATGTTGCCTTGTTTTGATGTTGATCTACACATTGGTTGCATTAGACTGTTGGTTGAACCAGATGAATGCTTGCCTCTCGATTTACTTCGAATTCTATGGGGTTAAAAACCTGGATAACTGAAATCATTTTGAAATCGTTTATAATAATTTCTATTTGGAAAATACTTTCAAATTATGCTATTATATATTTCCAGAATCTTAAAAACCAATTTCAAAAACTTCCAGAATTCAAAATCTCAAATTTCCAGTTTGAATTTCTTTTTAGTCATGAATCATATGTATGAGTCATTATCTTATAATATTCATTTCAAAAATCATAATTATTTGTTTGGATTAAAATAGATAACTTTAATCTAAACAATCAATTTTAACCCAACATTGTCACCGAACGCCTTATAGTCAAATCGTGAAACATAATTTAGAAGGTGTTCCTTTCAACATTCCCATGAAATTACAGTTTCTACCCTTCCCATGCGTGAAAATGTAAATTACTTACAACTTGTTATGCACTATTCGAAAATCAACAACAAAAGTCAAATGCTCATAAACTGGCCGAGCACAACTAACTAATTAGTAAATTATAATATACACAACCATATCAATCGATCAATCAACCAGCAAAGAGATAACATCCAATCATCATTAAACAGTCACGAATGATTTTATCAGTTTAAAGAATTCATTCTTTTATATTCTAAACATAATCCAAGTTAAAATCATTTCATTTATTAACTTCAAAATATTTGTATATCCCTAACAAATACGCTCTCTCATATACGTATATACACTCAATGAGCTTATCCTACAAGTTTAGGTATACATTAAACCTGGCTCTGATACCAACTATGACGCCCCACCTTTTTGGGCAGTTCAAGTCGACAATAAACCACACATGTCCAACTCAAACAGTTTAAAAGATAAATTATCAATGGGTTTATTTTAAAGAATTAAAAAGAAAAGAAGAAAACAATAACAGAATCTTACAGCGGAACTATAAAACACAATAATTACATAAACAGTTCATGAAGCTGTTTACCAATTTATAACATAAATCATAGCTATACAATATTATCAGAGTTATACAATTATAATAGATAGAATGAAATAGTGCAGGGGAATAAATACTAGATAGTATGGTATACCTAATCTTCGTCTTCGTCCTCCAAAATAATTGTCTTTGATAATTGAAAAACTCGGTTTGACCCGAGCGTAATGAAAAGACAAAACACTCAAGTCAGGAATAAAATCCTCATGTAAGTCAAATCAAAATCAAGTGAAACATATTGGCAATAACTTCATTTTTCCCAAATTTCCATAAAGGTTTCGCCATTTTAAATCTTCACTATAGAGTTTCAATATGTTAATCAACTAGAAATCGTTTCAATAAATTTCGCAGTTTAAAGAAAACTTCAATGTTTAAATATTCCGAATTATTTTAAATCATCAAAATAAATTCAAATTTCCAACATAAAAAATTATTCAAATAATTTATTACAGTTTTAAAGGATTTTACAACACTTTACATATTTTTTTTAAATTTGATAATCCCATTCTAACGTATCACGTATCAAAACCATTTAATGGTTGGATTCCAAACAACGGCCTTCTCACAACACTTCCTTTTATTCTTTAAAGTTATAAAAAAAATTGTAAACCTTTTTATTACTCTTAGGAAAAATATATATTATTATTAAAATTAGAATTTAAATTTTGATAATGAACTTCAAGTTATTTTCAAAAACTAAATTCCAGTTTATCAAAAAATTTAAATTCCATCGAACGTAGATATAATCACAACAATCACCATTCAGCAAAAGCAGTCAACAATACATCCAATAAATCACAAGTCAAATAGAATATCCCAGGTCCATATCAAAATCAAATGTACATATGATGAATCATATCATGAAGTAATAATAACAAAGTGATAATATGGGTATGTCGAGATCACTAAACACACAATAGCCAATCGCAAATATCACCCATCGCAATATCAACCAACATCCAAAACCACCAATTCATCCATACCACAACAGTCAATCATTATCAATGTCAGATGTTTAAAAGTGATATGAAATTTCAATTATCAACATCGAATTAAACATCAAGTTAAATGTCAATTTGACTATCATTTTAAATGTCACATCTCATGTCACAAATTTAAGTATCAGATTTACTATCAATTCCTATTGCCAATTTTACGTTTAAATTTAACTAACAAATGTAATTATCAAATTGACGGTCAAATTTAAATGTCGATCTAAATTCAGACAATACAAATTCAATAAATTAAATTTCCAGTCAATTAAATTTTCAGGTAGCAATCGTCATAAATTTATCACTTCGCTAATTGGTTTAACCAATAGTACGAATTTAGTACTTCGTGAATGAGTTTAACCACTCACCTTTATTTGAAAATGAAAATATTTCAAAGTCAAATAAATTTCGATCCAGTTCCATATCGTAGACGATGTCGATACAACCCAATGCAACTTGTTTCTTCCGAATTCGACCTCGTATGAAAATGTTATAGATTAAATAATATTTGACATAATTAAAAACATAATTAACATAATTAACAATTAAATAAACCTAATCATCTTCCATCCTTACGAAAACCATGCTGCGAAAGCCATCAACGTGATCAATTCCTCGATGCACGCACGACACCCCAAGCGATCGGAGCCTCATCTAACCTCGTCACGACATGCCTCTGCCTCCGAGCCACCACCGCTGTGATAACCCTGATTTTATGAACAAGTTTTATAATTTAATTTAGTATACTTGTTTGAAATTTTGGTTGCCTAGGAAAAATATATATGATAAGTTGACCATAAATGCATTGGGTAAATATTGATATGTATGCAAGATAATATAATATATATGTACAAACTTCTCTAGAAAAAAAAGAAGCAGAAATTCATTTGTAAGCTAGAGAAAACTATAGATACATGAACATAACATAATTATTACAGATATGAATGTGTCATTGAAACAAAGTCTAGAATAAGAAAAAATAAAGGTTTAGGCAAGGATAGAAATATAGATATTGTACAAACATTTTAAACAAAGGTTGGCTAAAAGAAAATTATTAGAAATTGCATGAAAATAGTATGAGTTGTTGGAAAAATACTTTATCCACTTTTAGCAATTTCTTAGCTTTTATAGATATCATGCAAATATGGTGACTGAGGTAATAAAGTGTAAATTTCTGTTAATAGAACCAGGGACCATTTACCCATTTGCTCTTAAAAATAGAAAGAGAGGCTGATCATAAGTGGTAGGGTAAAATTGACATTGGGTAAATCTTAAAACCCTAGAGGCAGCCAAGGTCTTGTATAAAAGAGGGTTAAGGGTGAAAGGATCTGTCACCATTTTCTTTAAAAATAAATATACAGAAATATAGACAGTTAGCAAAAGAGAAAAACTGAGAAGCACTGGCCTTTAGAGACAAGTAGGAGATAGCAGATCAAAAGAAAAGGATTAAGGTGAGTAATCTCACTGAAAATTGGCATTAAGTCCTGAATATTGAGGCAGCCTAAATGGTTTTATATTTTTAATTAATCTGTGCTTATTTTATGATATTGATGTGTTGATGATCTGTTCAAATATTATGTGTTAATATATCCAGAAAATATATTGATGGCTTTCATGTTTGAATAATTATTGTGTCATGAATTATCTTTGAGATGAGATGCTTTCTTTATGTGACTGCTGCATATAAATTAATTCATGGAAACTCCAGGGATATATGATTTAAATCTATGGTCTAAAAATGAGAAAAATAAATGGGGCTGTAGCATAATGTGGTTGCTGCTTATGTCTCAAGAATAACATGGTAACATAGAAGTGCAATGTCATACTTGTGATGAGCTTCTATGATTACTAATAAATCCAAATAAGAATAAAAGCTTGTGGTTTAGTCAGATCTTGTGAATCTGTGAGTATTTGATTAAGCCAGAGGTAGATGGATGCATCAAAGAAAACTATATATGACCATATATTTATAGGCATGATTCCCCAAAGTCCATGATTTAAATAATATGTACACTGAGAAATCAAACTAGCTTGTATAAATAAATCTATGATTATGAAAGGATGATCCGTTATTCTTTGAACATATGCATGATGGTTGAGTTATTTATTTCCTCTGATAAATTTATGAGATGCAGAAGGGATTAGCATAAATGGGGAAAAAGGGGAAAACAAGCACTTAGTAATTTAACTAAGGATTTGGATCTTAGGGCTATAAAGTATGGCTTGGCAAGGGAAATATTGCAAGCTCACACATGGTATGATTATACCCAGGGGCCTGAGTGTGCTGGGTTAACAGTGAATATGCCCCAGACAATGTGTGTTTAATAGAAAGAAAGTAGCTAAAGTCCATCATAAAATACCTGAGATTGAATTTTGAGAATAGTTCACAGGTAGGTTTGAGTAAAAGAAAATCCCTGATAGCCAGAAAGATTATAAATAAGGAAAATGATTAAAATGATAATCATGTTGGTTGGTTTAAAGTATTCTGTTGAGAATTATATGTTTATGCTCTCTGAAATAATCCATTAAATCATGTATGTCTATGTTATGCATTAATAAATATGCACAGGTGGTAGAGGAATGTATACAAGAGAAACATTGCTTACCCTATCTGTTTTAAAAAGTTATTTAAATTTTCAGGAAGATTATTCATACCAGACAATTTAGTCTGACCCTTTGTGTGTTTGTATACCATTGGGTGTCTCATCTTTATATGAGGCAGCTCGTGGTGATTGTGCAGGTAAATAGGCAATTTCTTGATCAAGAATTGGATGAATTAGCTGCTAAGGAATTGGATATAATAGTTACAGACTCAAGGATATTAAAATAGATGTTAAATTGAACTTGTGTTATGAAATGTTAGTTAAGTTGTTTGGGAAGAAACTGATGTAATGTTATTTTCTATTTGCAAGTATTGAACTACTCATGAAATCTCTGTTAAAAGTTGTGAGTTGCTTTTGAGGATGTTTTATTAAGTGATACAATTTATAGTATTAACTCCCTGAATGCTTAGCATAAGTGTGCAACAATAAGAATAATCTGAAATGATCTGTAAATTAAAAATTAAAGGAGTAACCTGAGATCTGTTGTAAGTGTCAATGGAAAGAAAAGGTAGGATAGGAACCCAGATTAATTTGTAAGAGATATGTGTAAAGTAGCAGATGAATTCAGGCTAACTTGACCAACTTTGTCAAGCCTGGGTTCAACCAGTCAAATACCCTAAGCTATTTGGTTAAGAAAGGTAACAAATAAAGCAAACCAGTAAACCAGGATTTATATATTGGGAAAATAGGTTACCTGAAATGACATAGATACACACATGCACACAGAACACAGATGCACACATGCACACAGAATACATATACACACACTTGCACAAGGGATAATTAAGTGTTCAGTAGATCTAAATTCATGGAAATCTAAACTAACTCTAAAACTAGAAAAATAACATCTAGAATTTGCCAAAAATTAAGTAAGACAGAAAAGCTTTCTGGAAATTATTTTTGCCATGAGAAATTATATAGAAAATTCCAAAATAAATTCTCTGCATTCAAAACTCCTTTACTCTGATTAAAAAGAAAGAGGAAACCTTAAAGTATCATTTATACATGGTTTCTTGTATGTAAGTTAGGCGATTTGATTACAACAATATTTTTATATTGGTTAAAAGATCCTGGATAGTAGAGAAAGGATGTTCTCTTGAATAGATGATCACTATAAAAAAAAATCATTTGTGAAAAGTGGGTCATCTCAATTTGGTATCAGAGCTATGTTGATAAATAACATAGTAAAAATCTTGAATGAACTTGGTTGTTTTGAATACATGGACGTATTGACTGTCTTGGATGCCTTGTCTTTATATACTTATATTAATAATATCTGTTATAATTGAATGATAATGAGTTGAAATAGGTTAACTTATATAAGATTAGATAAAATGGACTAACTCAAGTGTTGTATCCATAGAACTATGGTAAGACCCAGACAACAAGGGGTAGGACCAAGTGAACCTCCCATGGTGAATATGCAAGATTTCATGAGAGCCATAAGGGATGGGGTAGGCAATAGGCAAGAAAATCCACATGAGGAGCTTTCTAAACTACTCAAGACTTTTACCAATCTTGGAGGCAAGACTTTTGATGGAACAGAAGGAATAATGGGAATTCAAAATTGGCTCAGAATTTTGGATAGAATCTTTGCTGATATGCAAGTGGAAGACCAAAAGAAGAGGCTAATAGCATCTAGAAAATTGAGAGGAGCAGCTTTGGACTGGTGGGAAGTCATTATAGCTGGAAGACCTGAAGGAGAGGTGAGATGGAACCAGTTTAAAGAAATGTTGGAAGGAAGGTTTGTACCTGCATCAGCTAAAGAGTCCTTGCTGGAAGAATTCATTAAATTAAGACATGGAACTATGAGTGTTACTGAGTATACCCAGAAGTTTGAATCTCTAGCAAAGTATGGTGCAGTGCTCATCACAACTAAGGAAGCTAAAAATGGTAGATACATCCAAGGATTGAATGCCAGTCTCAGTAGAGCCATGCTGCCGTATAAGGATAGGACCTTTGATCAAGTTTTAGATCTGCTTTGAGCCTTGAACAACATGATAAAGCCAGAGAAAATTTCAGAGCATTTAAAAATAACCAAAACAAGAAAGGAAAGAGTAAGTTTCACCCTTATGATAAAAAGAAAATGGATGTAGCTTCCACCAAGCAATCAGAAGAAGTCAAAACTGCTGAGGTTAAAAAGAAGATCACTTGCTATAATTGTGGACAAGAGGGACACATGAAGAATAGGTGTACAAATCCCAAACCAGCATCTTTCAAATGTCATCTGTGTGGGAAAGAAGGGCACATAAGAAGGAACTGTCCAGAGTTGAGGCAAGGAAAGATGGGAATGTTGGAAGGGAAAAGCAAAATAACTGGAAGTCCCAATGTTGAAAATCATGGCCAAGTTGAAGGTACTTTGCTTATTCACTCAATACCTTTTGCAGTAGTGTATGATACTGGGGCTACACACTCATTAATTTCCCATGACATTGTACAATAGCTAAAATTAAATTGTATGCTTGTAGATAAGCCCTTGCTTATTAAAAGTCCTTTAGGTAGTTCCTGTGTATTGGGTATAATATGTAAACAATTAGGACTGAATATAGGGGGGCATATGTTTGGTGCAGATCTATATGTGTTGCAATATCCAGGCATGGGAGTTATTTTAGGAGTTGATTGGTTAAAAAGATATAAGACAGTTATAAATATGGAGACCTCCACCTTATCATTGAAAACTTCTGATGGAAAAAGGGTAGTTGTTCTTTGTGAAGCAGATAAGAACAGAAGTATAGCCACCCTTGATAATTTAACTGGTGAAAAGCACATGCCTGCATTAGAGGAAATCCCTATAGTAAATCAGTATGCTGATGTATTTGGTGAGGTTAAAGGAATTGTTAACCATAGACCAGTAGAATTTTCTATCAAACTAATTCTAGGGGCTAACCCAGTGGTTAAGAGGCCAACTAGAATGGGGCCTAAGGAATTAACAGAACTGAAAAAGCAATTAGTTGAACTAGAGAAAAAGGATTCATCAGACCTAGTAGCTCATCATAGGGAGCACCAGTGGTTTTTGTTAAGAAGCAAGATGGATCTCTCAGATTATGTATTGATTATAGAGAGTTAAATAAAATCACCATTAAAAATAAATACCCCTTGCCAAGAATTGATGATCTTTTTGATCAATTAAATGGTGCAAAAATATTTTCTAGACTTGATTTAGCTTCAGGATTTCATCAAATGAAAGTAGAAGAGGAGAGCATCAAGTATACTGCTTTTAATACTAGGTATGGGCTTTATGAATTTTTGGTGATGCCCTTTGACTTGACTAATGCCCCCTCTTACTTTGTTGATTTGATGAATAGAATTTTTAGAAAATATTTAGATAAATTTGTATTGATATTTATTGATGATATACTAATTTATTCTAAAACAATTGTAGAACATGAGAATCATTTGCATATAGTACTGCAGAAATTAAGGCAAGAAAATTTGAAGGCAAAATTTTCAAAGTGTACTTTTTGGCAAAATGAGGTAAAATTCTTAGGTCATGTAGTATCAGAAAAAGGCCTATCTGTAGATCCCAATAAGGTGATGGCAATTCAAACATGGAAAAGGCCTACCAGTGTCACAGAAGTTAGGTCATTTATGGGAATGGCTGGTTATTATAAAAGGTTTATAAAGGATTTTGCAAAAATTTCAATTCCATTAACTAAATTGACTAGAAAGAATCAGGCTTTTGTTTGGACTGAGGAGTGTGGGAAAGCCTTTGAGAGATTAAAAGAAGCATTGATACAAGCTCCAATACTATAGGTGCCTGAAGGGAATGAGAACTTTGTGATATATACTGATGCTAGTGGACAGGGACTTGGGGCAGTGTTGATGCAACAGCAGCAAGTAATAGCTTATGCCTCTAGACAGTTGAAGCCCAGTGAGGTAAAGTATGCTACACATGATCTTGAACTGTCTGCTATAGTGTATGCTCTTAAGTTATGGAGACATTATTTGTTAGGAGCTAAATTTGAAGTCTATACAGATCATAAGTCACTCAAATATTTGTTTTCACAAAAAGAATTGAACATGAGGCAGCAAAGATGGATTGAACTCTTAGCCTCATATGATTTTGAAATACTATATACACCTGGTAAAGCTAATAAAGTGGCAGATGCTTTAAGTAGACAGCATGCCAATGTAGCTAGATTGATGATAGAAGAATTTAATACTTTATCATTACTGATTGACTCAGAAGTGAAAAGGGACAGTGAAGAAAATATGAGTGTATGCAGTGAGAAGGAAGAAGTAGGGAAGTTAAGTTTTGTTACTTTGGGATCAGAATTAAAAAATAAAATTATAAAGTTACAAGACCAAGATCCATTTTTACTTGAGAAGAAAGTTCAAATATTAAATGGTGAGGTAGTGGAAGGATTCCAATTGAATAAACAAGGTCATTTGGAGAAAGGAAAGAGAATATGTGTTCCTGCCATTGAAGAATTGAAGCAAGAAATTTTGGATGCTTATCACAGAAGCAAGTATACCATACACCCAGGAAGTACCAGAATGTATCACAACCTAAAAAGAGATTATTGGTGGAGTGGGATGAAGAGTGCAGTGGCATTATATGTGTCTAAGTGCATGGTTTGTCAACAGGTAAAGGCTGAATATCAAAGACCCTCAGGAATGCTGCAACCTTTACAAATACCACAATGGAAATGGGAAGACATATCAATGGACTTCATTGATGGTTTGCCAAAGACTAGGAGGGGAAATGATAGTATTTGGGTTGTAGTTGATAGGTTAACCAAAACAGCTCATTTTATACCTGTAAAATCAGATAGGAATGCATGCACCTTAGCTCAGTTATTTATTAAAGAAGTAGTTAGATTGCATGGAATACCAAAGACTATAGTAAGTGATAGAGATACCATCTTCACTTCGAAATTCTAGCAAAGTTTCCACAAGGCAATGGGGACTGATTTGTGCTTGAGCACAGCATATCACCCTCAATCAGATGGCCAGACAGAAATTGTGAACAAATTACTTCAAGACATGTTGAGAGCATGTATATTGGATTGGGGAGGAAGTTGGGAAGATCACATATTTCTGGCAGAATTTGCATATAACAACAGCCATCACAGTAGCATAGGCATGGCACCCTTTGAAGCACTTTATGGTAGACCCTGTTTATCACCTTCAAGTTGGATTGAGTCTGGGGAGAAAGTGGTCTTAGGACCAGAAAATGTAAAAGAGACCTCTGAGAAGATAGCCTTGATTAGGAAAAGGATTGCTTCTACTCAAGATAGGCAAAAGAAATATGCTAATCAAAAGAGGAAAGAAGTGCAGTATGATGTAGGGAATTATGTATTTATTAAAATATCACCCATGAAAAAGATTTTGAGATTTGGAAAACAAGGAAAGTTGATTCCAAGGTATATAGGACCATATAAAATTCTAGAAAGAATTGGAAATGTAGCCTATAAATTAGAATTGCCAGAGGAGATGAGAGCAATGCATGATGTTTTTCATGTATCCCAGTTAAGGAGATGGGTTCATGATGAAGAAACAATTTTAAAATCCCCTGAGAAAGTGCAGATTGATCCCAGAATGGTGTATGAGAAGAAGCCTGTAGGCATGGTTGCAAAGGAAATTAAGAAATTGAGAAACAAAGAAATAAAATTAGTAAAAGTGCAATGGAGTCTTGACCCAAATGATTGCACATGGGAGGTGGAAGATAAAATCAGAAGTGATTATCCACAGCTAATTGATTGAATCAGAAGGTAAAATATATATATATATATATATATACATAAATATACTAATGAATGATTTGATTGAATACTTTGTTATGCATAGGAGTTTAATTAATGATTGAACTGAGAGTGATTGATTGCTGAATTGAAAATGTCTGAATTAAATATGGAAGAATTGTGAGACACAATTCCTAAAAGGAAGGGTATATGTGATAACCCTGATTTTATGAACAAGTTTTATAATTTAATTTAGTATACTTGTTTGAAATTTTGGTTGCCTAGGAAAAATATATATGATAAGTTGACCATAAATGCATTGGGTAAATATTGATATGTATGCAAGATAATATAATATATATGTACAAACTTCTCTGAAAAAAGAAGAAGCAGAAATTCATTTGTAAGCTAGAGAAAACTATAGATACATGAACATAACATAATTATTACAGATATGAATGTGTCATTGAAACAAAGTCTAGAATAAGAAAAAATAAAGGTTTAGGCAAGGATAGAAATATAGATATTGTACAAACATTTTAAACAGAGGTTGGCTAAAAGAAAATTATTAGAAATTGCATGAAAATAGTATGAGTTGTTGGAAAAATAATTTACCCACTTTTAGCAATTTTCTTAGCTTTTATAGATATCATGCAAATATGGTGACTGAGGTAATAAAGTGTAAATTTCTGTTAATAGAACCAGGGACCATTTACCCATTTGCTCTTAAAAATAGAAAGAGAGGCTGATCATAAGTGGTAGGGTAAAATTGACATTGGGTAAATCTTAAAACCCTAGAGGCAGCCAAGGTCTTGTATAAAAGAGGGTTAAGGGTGAAAGGATCTGTCACCATTTTCTTTAAAAATAAATATACAGAAATATAGACAGTTAGCAAAAGAGAAAAACTGAGAAGCACTGGCCTTTAGAGACAAGTAGGAGATAACAGATCAAAAGAAAAGGATTAAGGTGAGTAATCTCACTGAAAATTGGCATTAAGTCCTGAATATTGAGGCAGCCTAAATGGTTTTATATTTTTAATTAATCTGTGCTTATTTTATGATATTGATGTGTTGATGATCTGTTCAAATATTATGTGTTAATATATCCAGAAAATATATTGATGGCTTTCATGTTTGAATAATTATTGTGTCATGAATTATCTTTGAGATGAGATGCTTTCTTTATGTGACTGCTGCATATAAATTAATTCATGGAAACTCCAGGGATATATGATTTAAATCTATGGTCTAAAAATGAGAAAAATAAATGGGGCTATAGCATAAAGTGGTTGCTGCTTATGTCTCAAGAATAACATGGTAACATAGAAGTGCAATGTCATACTTGTGCTGAGCTTCTATGATTACTAATAAATCCAAATAAGAATAAAAGCTTGTGGTTTAGTCAGATCTTGTGAATCTGTGAGTATTTGATTAAGCCAGAGGTAGATGGATGCATCAAAGCAAACTATATATGACCATATATTTATAGGCATGATTCCCCAAAATCCATGATTTAAATAATATGTACACTGAGAAATCAAACTAGCTTGTATAAATAAATCTATGATTATGAAAGGATGATCTGTTATTCTTTGAACATATGCATGATGGTTGAGTTATTTATTTCCTCTGATAAATTTATGAGATGCAGAAGGGATTAGCATAAATGGGGAAAAAGGGGAAAACAAGCACTTAGTAATTTAACTAAGGATTTGGATCTTAGGGCTATAAAGTATGGCTTGGCAAGGGAAATATTGCAAGCTCACACATGGTATGATTATACCCAGGGGCCTGAGTGTGCTGGGTTAACAGTGAATATGCCCTAGACAATGTGTGTTTAATAGAAAGAAAGTAGCTAAAGTCCATCATAAAATACCTGAGATTGAATTTTGAGAATAGTTCACAGGTAGGTTTGAGTAAAAGAAAATCCCTGATAGCCAGAAAGATTATAAATAAGGAAAATGATTAAAATGATAATCATGTTGGTTTAAAGTATTCTGTTGAGAATTATATGTTTATGCTCTCTGAAATAATCCATTAAATCATGTATGTCTATGTTATGCATTAATAAATATGCACAGGTGGTAGAGGAATGTATACAAGAGAAACATTGCTTACCCTATCTGTTTTAAAAAGTTATTTAAATTTTCAGGAAGATTATTCATACCAGACAATTTAGTCTGACCCTTTGTGTGTTTGTATACCATTGGGTGTCTCATCTTTATATGAGGCAGCTCGTGGTGATTGTGCAGGTAAATAGGCAATTTCTTGATCAAGAATTGGATGAATTAGCTGCTAAGGAATTGGATATAATAGTTACAGACTCAAGGATATTAAAATAGATGTTAAATTGAACTTGTGTTATGAAATGTTAGTTAAGTTGTTTGGGAAGAAACTGATGTAATGTAATTTTCTATTTGCAAGTATTGAACTACTCATGAAATCTCTGTTAAAAGTTGTGAGTTGCTTTTGAGGATGTTTTATTAAGTGATACAATTTATAGTATTAACTCCCTGAATGCTTAGCATAAGTGTGCAACAATAAGAATAATCTGAAATGATCTGTAAATTAAAAATTAAATGAGTAACCTGAGATCTGTTGTAAGTGTTAATGGAAAGAAAAGGTAGGATAGGAACCCAGATTAATTTGTAAGAGATATGTGTAAAGTAGCAGATGAATTCAGGCTAACTTGACCAACTTTGTCAAGCCTGGGTTCAACCAGTCAAATACCCTAAGCTATTTGGTTAAGAAAGGTAACAAATAAAGCAAACCAATAAACCAGGATTTATATATTGGGAAAATAGGTTACCTGAAATGACATAGATACACACATGCACACAGAACACAGATGCACACATGCACACAGAATACATATACACACACTTGCACAAGGGATAATTAAGTGTTCAGTAGATCTAAATTCATGGAAATCTAAACTAACTCTAAAACTAGAAAAATAACATCTAGAATTTGCCAAAAATTAAGTAAGACAGAAAAGCTTTCTGGAAATTATTTTTGCCATGAGAAATTATATAGAAAATTCCAAAATAAATTCTCTGCATTCAAAACTCCTTTACTCTGATTAAAAAGAAAGAGGAAACCTTAAAGTATCATTTATACATGGTTTCTTGTATGTAAGTTAGGCGATTTGATTACAACAATAATTTTATATTGGTTAAAAGATCCTGGATAGTAGAGAAAGGATGTTCTCTTGAATAGATGATCACTATAAAAAAAAATCATTTGTGAAAAGTGGGTCATCTCAACCGCCCCAAGTACAGGCCCCACCAGCACCACCATCGTCGTGAAAAATGCAGTGAAAACCGTGTATGTAACAACCCTAGATTTCTACATATATTTAAATTTGACTTTATTTTTATTTTAAATTATTTTAAACTTGTTTTATTTCAAACATTTCATTTTTAAATATAAATGTTGATTATTATGTGAATTATAAGTTCAAACTGGTATAATTTGTAAATTTTCCTAAAGAGTGAATTTGTGGTCAAACTGGTCAAACTTTGACTTTTAAACTTTAAATTTAAATATTTAAATTCTTAAATTTTATCTTATATTATGAAAATATATTTAATAACATGAATACTGCTTTTCGTTTCGTTGGAAACGGATTTGAATTGCGAAAGTTATGTACATTTCAATTTTGAGTGCAATTTGATTTATTTAACAATTTTGTCTATTTTAAAGTATATAAATTACATTTTCTTTGTCTATTCTCTTTTAATATGTGTTATTATTTTATTTTATGTATACTTTGTCTTTTAACATTTTTAAAGTGGTGTTATAATTTTTCAAAGCTTATTGAATTTATTTTCTATTTTTAAAGGCTAGTTTCTATTTTTTTCTCCTATTTTCTTCAATTAAATTATATTTAATTAAAATTTATTTATTCATTTTGTGAATGCATTTTTATTTTATGTTCTTATATTTATTTATAAATATTTTCCCAAGTCCATATATTTTTTCCAAAGTTTATTCTGTTTATTTTCAAATTTTCTAGACTAGTTTTCATTTTTGTGCTATTTTCTTATTTTAATCATATATATATTATTAACTATTAATTTATATTTTATATTTTTTTTTACATTTTCGAATTTAAACTGAATTTATAATTATTTTTAGTTATTTAAACTTATATAAAGAAATTAAGGAAATTTGAAAAGTTTGTGACCTTTTATATGCTTAGCCTTTTCATATTCAACCTTACCTTTTCATTACCAATCACCACATCCATTCATTTGCTGACCTTATCACTTTGCTTCAGCCAACTTACCCTCATTTTTCACGCACCAAAACCTTCTCAAACACAAAAAAATGTCGGCCTCCATCTCCTGAAGAGAAAACTTTGGTAAATAGTTCACTTTTCTACACTTTTCCTACTTGTTTTCTTCTTGTACTTGCACTTGCTTCACCTATATTGTTCGGCCCTCCCTCCTCCAGCACCATGGCCGCCTCCACCACCACCACAACCAGCCACCATCAACTCTAGCGCACTGTCCTTCCATAGCCATGGCCACCTTGTTGTTGATCCACACAAAAATACACAAAAACTTCACCTTATATGCCAAGTCGAGCACCATACATCACCACCAACTCCAAACTCCTCCTTGGCCGCCACCTACTCCACCTCCACCAACCATAGACGGCCTGAAACCCATTGCCATGTCATCCCTACCCCACCTGTAGCCATGGCCGTGCCTACCCTTGCCTTGGCCGAGCTCTTTGTTTGCCTAGAAATCATGTTGTTTATGCCTTGTAGTTGTAGTTCATTCACCTATCTCTCTACACCATCACCTCTTACATGCTAGGCCGACCCTTACCAACCCAAAGACCAGATCCTAACCCATTCTTAGCCATTTGTTTCTGACCCTAGACTAAAGCACAAGTGGTTGAAGCAAGTGCAAATACTTTGGTGATGTTTTGTACATTCATTTCTAACATTGTTTTATTATATTCGGGTTGAAAACTTATGTAGATTGTTTTGTTTGTTTGAATGTATTCAAGGTGATTAATCTTTGGCTCTCCCAATCTCAAATCTTATTCATGCTTTTGTGCCTTCAAAGATCTTAGTTTGTGTGTTTCATTTGTCGTCTCCAGCTTATACCAGTGAGTTATTCTCACCAGACAGTGTATACCTATATAACTAGTAAATTGACCACTTTTGAATCTGTAAAATGCATCACCATATTATATATGCTAAGTTATGATTATATGATGTTCACCCATTCTTAAACACCTGTTATATCATATGTTACTATTATATTATGTTGTTCTGTTATTTTTATCAGTTTATCACACTGCAAGTTCCCTTTAGATTAGAATCACTATGGGTTGAAATGATACATACCCGAACGGATTTTAGAATAGGAGAAAATCGTTATGGGCTGAAATGATAGGCCTGAATGATTTTCAATTATTTTCATTTACTTGGGATTGCAGGTTTGAAATGATCAAACCCGGGTTTTCTTTGTAAATTACGGGTTGAAATGATATATTACCCGCATCACTTTACCTAAGCTAGAAATGAAATACAGACCCGTTGTTAAAATATGTTTTTCTAAAAATTTTAAAATATTTTAGAAATATAAATATTATAATATTTTGATTTAAACTTAATTAAAAATGATTTTTGTAAAGTATTATTGATTTTTTGAAAATTTATAAGTGAAAGAAATTAATGAAAGTTAGAAAATTTGAATGTAAGTTATTTTGGAAATTTTGATTAATTATAATTGGGAGTTGAATTGAATATGAAAATATGATAAATTTATAATAATTTAGATAAAAATGAATTTAAAATGATTTTATAATATATTAATGATTTTTTAATAAAGTTAAAATGGGAAATGAATGAATATTTAAGTTGAAATTTTGGAATATAACTAAAATTGGAAATTTGTGAATTTGGCTTAAAGGTGAATTTTAAGTTGAGTAAATAAAAATGAAATTAAGTTATATTTGAAATTTAAACTTAAGTGTTAAGTTGAAATTTAATTTAATGAATTTAAAATTGAATATTGGAATTTAATAAGTGAATTATTATTAAATTTTGATTTTTGAATGGAAATTTAACTTTATAAAATCATGAATATAAGGGTATTTAAATGATGACTATAAAAGTGAAATTATATGATTTTATAAGTAAAAAAAATGATTTAAATAAAATATAATTGTTTGTGAAATTATACTGAATATTTGAAGTTAATTAACTGCATTTCTGAAATGCTATTAATTCTAATGTAAATGATAATACATCATTTGTAAATGATGTAGTTGATAATAATGAACCAAATGGCTAAATTTAGTTAAAGGCTATTATAGCATTTTTGTAAATGTTATAATTGATGAATTTAACTAAGTTTATTTGAACTAATGTAACCCTATTATAGCATTTTTAAATGCTGTCTTTTGTTAAATTGAACCGTTTTGAATGTGACTTTCCGTAGCATTTTCTAAATGCTACGAAAGGTGAATTTTCACTGTTTTGATAAAATTAAGTGAATAAATGAACTTTGCAAAGTTAAAATTTTGGAAATTTAATAATTTAATTATTAAATATAATAACTTCATTTTATGATTTAAAATGAAGTAATTTGTTTTGAAATATAAACTATTTTGAAATGTGTGTTGAAGTGGTATTTTAAATAAATGAATGTGGTTTGGAAGATACCATATTTTGATATTTTGAAATGGATTTTTGAATGATATTGAATTTTGAAATGATATTTGATTTCGAAGTATAAAATACCATTTTGAAAATTTAACCACGGGATGTATTTAATTTATAGTTTAACTGATCCTTAAAGGATGGGTGGTCCCAAGCATCCTTTGAGTTATTGTGCATTTCTACTACAGTTCACTTGAGTTGGTTTACATTATATAAGTATATATTGTCCTGACTCGAGTGTTTTGTGTTTTACTTTACGCTCGGGTCAGCCTGAGTATTTACAGCTTAGCTTTGGATCTCTTTCTGGAGCTAGGAATCGCTGGAGATTCTGCTTATCTAATTATCTATCCATTTCAGTTTCAGCTCTAGTATTATAAACTTCTATTGTATTTGAGATTTCTATTGTATATGTTTTCCAGACTGATATTATTTATTATGTTTTGAGAGTTTGTTATAGTAGCTTCATGAACTACTATGGTTTTATATTCTGCTGCAAGTTATTCTGATGTGTTCTGTGTCTGTGATTCTGTGTATTTGATTTCATTTGCTCCAAATTTATTTACAATCTGTTATTTTGAATTATTCAAGTCAGACATGTGTGGATTATTGTCGATTTGAATGGTCCAAAATAGTGGGTCGTTACATTTGGTATCAGAGCTTTGGTTTTAGGCAAACCTTAGCCAGCGGAGCAAAAACTCATTAGAGATAGGGTAGAAATACCCTAGAATGAGTGAAATCAATCTTAGAATCATTCCTTTGTGAGAGAACGTATTTTCAAAGTATAAATGATTTTCAAATGATTTTTAAAGGATTTTTTTAAAGATTATTTTGATATAAAATTTTCTTGTTTTGAAAGAAAATTTTCTGGACTTTATCCCTTTCGTATCCACCTTGTTAGTAATTTCTTCGATTAGGATTCCTTTGAATTTTGGAACGCTCCCACTTGCTCTGAAATTCATTCCGGTCACCCCTAACTATATTCTTTTGATTTTTGGAGCATTCCATAACTCCACTTTGAATGACCTCTATAAAGATCGGCGGTTCCGCCAATTTTTGAATGATTTGTAAAAGGGTGAAACTCCCTTATAATTGGCATTGATTCACCGGAGATTTCTGTATCCTCGGTTTACGATGTTTTCTATCTTCTGCTATTTAGATTCTATCTCTAGCAATCGAAGGTCGATTTGCCTTAGATTTCGCATCGATTATATTCCTGAAGTCACGGTTGACCCTGTAAGGTCGCCCGCGATTTATATAGGCTTATCCATCTTCTATTTGGTAATTTAATGATCTTATCTTCGTTCGAGCTTATCTTCGAATCAGAATTTTATTTAATTGGAGTCCCTCTAAATTTGAATCTCTGTTTTGATTTGAAATCCATCCTTGAATCATCCCTTGAAAAATTTGAGGTTGATTGTATTTTGGAATTTGTGTATACATCGAAATTGTTATTTTGATAAGGATGACCATATTTTTATATATAAAGGTGAAATGTTTTCGATAAGAATTATATATCATTTTAAAATTAAGAATTTAAAGTTTTGAATGGATTTGAAATTTTGAAAATTTATAAGGAATGGTTTCATGTAAATTGATTTATAACTGAAGATTTTGAATCTGAATTTGAGTGATTGAACTTCGGCATTTTTGAAATTGGTTTTAAGATTTTGAAATAATAAATAATATGATTTGAAAGTATTCTCCGAATATGAAATGTTTCAAATGATTTTAATGAGTTTCAAATGATTTCGAAGAAATTTCAAAAGAAGTTGAGAAAATAGAAGTCCAGAACCCACTAATGTCGCTAGAAAATAATTTCGATGATGAATGCATGCATCATCGACATTGATTTTCAAGTTTCTGAGTGGGGGAGAGGCAACTTTGGTAGCTTTGCTATGCGATTGATTTGTCAAACCAATTTTGATTTCAAATTCCAAAGTGTGATGTGATATTCGAAAGATATATGTATATATATTTGAACAATTTGAAATGAGCCGGTGTTCAGTCCTTGAGTTTTGGATTTGATTTGATTTAACCTTATTTTTGGAATTGATTTACTGATTTAATTGTGATTTCCAACCCTTGGATTGAAATATGATTTCTTCGAATATTTTGAAGGTTCGAGCACTTCCAAATCAAGGTTAACTTTTCAAAAGCTAAGAATTTTGAAGTAAAGCATATAAGTTTGGTATGTATGTTTAAAGTATGTAGTAATCTGATTTAGATAAGTTGAAACTATTTTGTTAAGTAAACGAATAAAGCTATTTTGAATTTACTAATATGAAATTTAGATTTGAAATGTTTGAAAATTTGTCTTCAAATATTTTGAGAAAATAAATAATTTAGTTTAAATGTTTAATTTAGTAACATCTTTATGAAACTATATATTTAACTAGATGGAATAGATACATAAGTTGTACGTATGTTGTTTTATCCGCATAATTAAATTGATCCAAGTTTGAGTACACAAGTTCGAGGTGAATTACACCATTTCGTGTTAGGATTTTTCATTTGATTCTTGATGGCGAATTTTTTATATGGATTTTGGGCTTGATTCTAGAATTCTCTATCATAGTATATGGCTATGCAAGGAGACTGATGGTTTCTAGTCGAGAAACCATATCGAAATCCGCATTAAGGAAGTCGAATGGACAATACTAGTTCGAAAGCGAACTTGTGTGATCGAGCGAGCGATCGAATGTGATTTTGCGAAATGATGACATATGTACATCTTATATTCTTATGTCATTGATATACTTGCCGCTGAAATTGGAAGTTGTTGGGTTGGATATCTTTGTAATATAATTGGAATTCTTTCTTTTATGAAAAACTACTATCAATTTAAAACCATTTTTCAAAACTATTTTTCTTTTATTCTTCTCAAACAAACTGTTTTATTCTATTTTACATACAAACTATTTTACAAACCATTTTATTTACAAAACTATTCTACAAACTATTTTTCTTTTTATACAAAACTATTCTAAATTAAAAACCTTTTAGTAAGCAAAGATGTTCAATCCCATATAGCTCTTTGTACAGCGAAATTCATTTTTGAAAATTTTGATCCTTATATAAGATGGACTTTATGTAAATATAAGATGATTTTGGAAATGAATTGTTTGACTTAAACTATATTGATTTGGAAATTTGGATTATTTTCTAAATCTATTGTTTTAAGAAATTTTGAAACTGAATATATGTAAATTGAAGGAAATGATTTGGTGAAATCATATATGACTTTGAAACTGAATTGATATTGAAATGGTTTGAAATTGAGAACCTTGTTTTGTTTAAATACTTGATTTGGGAGTTATCGAACTTATATAATGGATTTGTATAAGTATGAAGTTGATTTGAAACTGTTGATTTGAAAAGGTACTCAATTTGAAGTGAAATCTTATATAATCGAAGTCTATATAAGTATGATTTGATATACTATTGATTTGGAAAGTATTTGATTTGAAATGGAATCTTATATATAATGGACTTTATATAAGTATGATATTTGAAAGTGATTTTGAAAGGTACTAGATGATACATATTTTCGAAGTAAAGATATGGAAAGTGCCTTCTGCTTGATATCCGCTTTGTGGCCACACTGTGGATTCATTCTATCGATATTATTCTCTTTGATTTGGGTTTTCCGGATATGATACTCGAGTTTCCATCGAATTCCATGGCGTTACCCATGGTCTTACGAGCGCGACTGCATAGCGCAACAGCCTGGCTGAGATAGCCTAGGGGTACGGATTGTTTCCTGGGGGATCCAGGCATAATCATTGTGTATCCTGCACTCTATGTAGGTCGCATTAGTAGCGAAACTGCCTGGCTGAGATGGCCTGGGGGTACGGATTGTTTCCTGGGGGGATCCAGGCGTAACCATTGTGTATCCTACACTCCACTAGTCATCATGGCGTAACTCGCAGGGCTGAGAAAGCTTACGGATACAGATTGTTTCTTGGGGGATCTAGGCGTAGCAATTGTGTATCTGCGAACCATGATCGGACAAATGTTGGTTTGGTTGATTTGTTGGGATTGTACTTTCCATATCTGTTTTAAAGGTTTTCAAGTATTTTCACTGGGTGTTGAACACAAGTCTACTAAGTACCTGGAGAATTCTAGCTTTGCGCCTGATCAACGAATGGCCAGAGTTTGCAGGAACGAAAGTAAACTTGTTAAGACATCGAGTTAAAAAGTATTTTGATAAAGTACTATATAAAGGATATTTTGATCAGTTACTTTCCCTTCTAAAGATTTTAAAATGTTTAAATAATGGTTCATCCTTGTCTTTCAACCTGTTTTCCCTCCTAGCTACTTTTTTCCTACCTTCTTTTCGGATGTCTTCCAACCTATTGTCCTGTCTAGTTGTTTCTCTACTTCCTTTCTTTTCGGGGACGAAAAGATTTGAGTGGGGGAGAGTGTAACAACCCTAGATTTCTACATATATTTAAATTTGACTTTATTTTTATTTTAAACTTGTTTTATTTCAAACATTTCATTTTTAAATATAAATGTTGATTATTATGTGAATTATAAGTTCAAACTGGTATAATTTGTAAATTTTCCTAAAAAGTGAATTTGTGGTCAAACTGGTCAAACTTTGACTTTTAAACTTTAAATTTAAATATTTAAATTCTTAAATTTTATCTTTTATTATGAAAATATATTTAATAACATGAATACTGCTTTTCGTTTCGTTGGAAACGGATTTGAATTGCGAAAGTTATGTACATTTCAATTTTGAGTGCAATTTGATTTATTTAACAATTTTGTCTATTTTAAAGTATATAAATTACATTTTCTTTGTCTATTCTCTTTTAATATGTGTTAATATGTTATTTTATGTATACTTTGTCTTTTAACATTTTTAAAGTGATGTTATAATTTTCCAAAGCTTATTGAATTTATTTTCTATTTTTAAAGGCTAGTTTCTATTTTTTTTTCTCCTATTTTCTTCAATTAAATTATATTTAATTAAAATTTATTTATTCATTTTCTGAATGCATTTTTATTTTATGTTCTTATCTTTATTTATAAATATTTTCCCAAGTCCATATAATTTTTCCAAAGTTTATTCTGTTTATTTTCAAATTTTATAGACTAGTTTTCATTTTTGTGCTATTTTCTTATTTTAATCATATATATATATATTATTAATTATTTATTTATATTTTATATTTTTTTAACATTTTCGAATTTAAACTGAATTTATAATTATTTTCAGTTATTTAAACTTATATAAAGAAATTAAGGAAATTTGAAAAGTTTGTGACCTTTTATATGCTTAGCCTTTTCATATTCAACCTTACCTTTTCATTACCAATCACCACATCCATTCATTTGCTGACCTTACCACTTTGCTTCAGCCAACTTACCCTCATTTTTCATGCACCAAAACCTTCTCAAACACAAAAAAATGTCGGCCTCCATCTCCTGAAGAGAAAATTTTGGTAAATAGTTCACTTTTCTACACTTTTCCTACTTGTTTTCTTCTTGTACTTGTACTTGCACTTGCTTCACCTATATTGTACGACCCTCCCTCCTCCAGCACCATGGCCGCCTCCACCACCACCACAACCTGCCACCATCACCTCCAGCCCACTGTCCTTCCATAGCCATGGCCACCTTGTTGTTGATCCACACAAAAATACACAAAAACTTCACCTTCTATGCCAAGCCGAGCACCATACATCACCACCACCTACAAACTTCTCCTTGGGCGCTACCTACTCCACTTCCACCACCCATAGACGACCTGAAATCCACTGCCATGTCATCCCTACCCCACCTGTAACCATGGCCGTGCCTACCCTTGCCTTGGCCGAGCTCTTTGTTTGCCTAGAAATCATGTTGTTTATGCCTTGTAGTTGTAGTTCATGCAACTATCTCTCTACAACATCACCTCTTACATGCTAGGCCGACCCTTACCAACCCAAAGACCAGATCCTAACCCATGCTTAGCCATGTGTTTCTGACCTTAGACTGAAGCACAAGTGGTTGAAGCAAGTGCAAATACTTTGGTGATGTTTTGTACATTCATTTCTAACATTGTTTTATTATATTCGGGTTGAAAACTTATGTAGATTGTTTTGTTTGTTTGAATGTATTCAAGGTGATTAATCTTTGGCTCTCCCAATCTCAAATCTTATTCGTGCTTTTGTGCCTTCAAAGATCTTAGTTTGTGTGTTTCAGTTGTCGTCTCCAGCTTATACCAGTGAGTTATTCTCACCAGACAGTGTATACCTATATAACTAGTAAATTGACCACTTTTGAATCTGTAAAATGCATCACCATATTATATATGCTAAGTTATGATTATATGATGTTCACCCATGCTTAAACACCTGTTATATCATATGTTACTATTATATTATGTTGTTCTGTTATTTTTATCAGTTTATCACACTGCAAGTTCCCTTTAGATTAGAATCACTATAGGTTGAAATGATACATACCCGAACGGACTTTAAAATAGGAGAAAATCGTTATGGGCTGAAATGATAGGCCTGAATGATTTTCAATTATTTTCATTTACTTGTGATTGCAGGTTTGAAATGATCAAACCTGGGTTTTCTTTGTAAATTACGGGTTGAAATGATATATTACCCGCATCACTTTACCTAAGCTAGAAATGAAATACAGACCCATTGTTAAAATATGTTTTTCTAAAAAATTTAAAATATTTTAGAAATATAAATATTATAATATTTTGATTTAAACTTAATTAAAAAATGATTTTTGTAAAGTATTATTGATTTTCTGAAAATTTATAAGTGAAATAAATTAATGAAAGTTAGAAAATTTGAATGTAAGTTATTTTGGAAATTTTGATTTAATTATAATTGGGAATTGAATTTAATATGAAAATATGATAAATTTATGATAATTTGGATAAAAATGATTTTATAATATATTAATGATTTTTGAATAAAGATAAAATGGGAAATGAATGAATATTTAAGTTGAAATTTTGTAATATAACTAAAATTGGAAATTTGTGAATTTGGCTTAAAGGTGAATTTTAAGTTGAGTAAATAAAAATGAAATGAAGTTATATTTGAAATTTTAAACTTAAGTGTTAAGTTGAAATTTAATTTAATTAATTTAAAATTGAATATTGGAATTTAATAAATGAATTATTATTAAATTTTGATTTTTGAATGGAAATTTAACTTTATAAAATCACGAATATAAGGGTATTTAAATGATGACTATAAAAGTGAAATTATATGATTTTATAAGTAAAAAAATGATTTAAATAAAATATAATTGTTTGTGAAATTATACTGAATATTTGAAGTTAATTAACTGCATTTCTAAAATGCTATTAATTCTAATGTAAATGATAATACATCATTTGTAAATGATGTAGTTGATAATAATGAACCAAATGGCTAAATTTAGTTAAAGGCTATTATAGCATTTTTGTAAATGTTATAATTGATGAATTTAACTAAGTTTATTTGAACTAATGTAACCCTATTACATCATTTTTAAATGCTGTCTTTTGTTAAATTGAACCGTTTTGAATGTGACTTTCCATAGCATTTTCTAAATGCTACGAAAGGTGAATTTTCACTGTTTTGATAAAATTAAGTGAATGAATGAACTTTGAAAAGTTAAAATTTTGGAAATTTAATAATTTAATTATTAAATATAACAACTTCATTTTATGATTTAAAATGAAGTAATTTGTTTTGAAATATAAACTATTTTGAAATGTGTGTTGAAGTGGTATTTTAAATAAATGAATGTGGTTTGGAAGATACCATATTTTGATATTTTGAAATGGATTTTTGAATGATATTGAATTTTGAAATGATATTTGATTTTGAAGTATAAAATACCATTTTGAAATTTTAACCACGGGATGTATTTAATTTATAGTTTAACTGATCCTTAAAGGATGGGCGGTCCCAAGCATCCTTTGAGTTATTGTGCATTTCTACTATAGTTTACTTGAGTTGGTTTACATTATATAAGTATATATTGTCCTGACTCGAGTGTTTTGTGTTTTACTTTACGCTCGGGTCAGCCTGAGTATTTACAGCTTAGCTTTGGATCTCTTTCTGGAGCTAGGAATCGCTGGAGATTCAGCTTATCTAATTATCTATCCATTTCAGTTTCAGCTCTAGTATTATAAACTTCTATTGTATTTGAGATTTCTATTGTATATGTTTTCCAGACTGATATTATGTACTATGTTTTGAGGGTTTGTTATAGTAGCTTCATGAGCTACTATGGTTTTATATTCCGCTGCAAGTTATTCTGATGTGTTCTGTGTCTGTGATTCTGTGTATTTGATTTCATTTGTTCCAAATTTATTTACAATCTGTTATTTTGATTTATTCAAGTCAGACATGTGTGGATTATTGTCGATTTGAATGGTCCAAAATAGTGGGTCGTTACATCAACGCGATCAATTCCTCGATGCGCGCACGCCACCCCAGGCGATCGGAGCCTCATCTAACCTCGTCACGACGTGCCTCTGCCTCCGAGCCACCACCGCCCCAAGTACAGGCCCCACCAGCACCACCATCGTCGTGAAAAATGCAGTGAAAACCGTGTACTTCAAGCCCAAATTCTGGTGATTTCGAAACATTTCGCCTCGGTCCAACTATACATAACGTAGATCTTATTGTGCTCTTCATCTTTACTTTTGGAGTCATTCGATTTCCTTGAGTGGATTGGTTGATATCATGGGAAGACGATTGAAGATTTTCGACCATTAAAATTTAGAAGGAAGGCGGATGAAGAAGATGAAGTTAGGTTTGCAAAGAAATAAAGTTAATGGCTATTTATAGAAAATTAACTCGGCACTATTCTTCCGTGAAAATTTCGAACTCCAAACGAAGCGTGCCGCCTTGCTTTCTATATGTTATACCCCTATTCCGAACACAGTGGAATATATAACGGAAGCCAATTCCATCATATTCAAAAGATAGCTTTTCAAAATCAAATTATTTTAATTAAAGTTTAGAAAATAAATTCTACACGTTTCTAACTTGCACGGCCAAATGATAAGTCTGATTGCAACGAAACTTGACATCTTATAATAACTCACTATTATGGACCGATGAAACGGGTTTTGTCGAAATCTGAGACAGTGCCCAAAAAGACTATTTTTACACGTTAATAAAAACGAGTAAATTTCAAAATCAATTTAATCACGTTAAATTTAGTTTTAAAGTTAACAATCCTCATTCTTGTTTAAATAAAATTTAAATAGGCTTTCAAAATCATTCTCATTCATATTAAATTAAGGTTCAATTATCTAAATAATTTCAGATATTAAATATAACAATTAAATTGTCAAATAAATCACTATATTTGAAATATAAGTTATTTAACTTATAAAATTTAACTTTTAAAATGAATTAAAATAATAAAACAACTACTTCCATTTTACAGTAATTCAACATCTTTGTAATTTATTGTGTATAGTAAAAGTTATTCATTTCTTACCAAGTAAATGTTTTCTTATTTCTGAAATATATACTTATCAAAAATACAATTCTATATAAATAAACTTATGCTTTTACTTTTAATAACATTTATTTGATTCTTTATTGTAACGACCCATAAATTTTGATTGGTTTTAATAACGTATTTAACTGAATTTTCTTGAGATTTTAAACAATAAAATTTGAAAATAAAAATTTATTATTTGGAATACGTCTATTTCAATATAGCAACTGGAAAATTTCCATCTGATAATATTAAAGTTTATTTTCTTGTGAAATTCTATTTCTATTTAAATCAGTTAATAATTGATGGTAATAAAAATATTTTCCAAACCTAAATATTTTTCTATAGAAAATTTTTGAATTCTCTTCTGAGTAAGTCGTCATCTTTCGTTTTTCCAAATTTGGACTTATATTGCTCCGTTTATCTTATTTCTGTTAAAATAGCAGCATTTCTGGTACCGATTATCGACTTTTGATCGGATGATCGTACCACTAATATCTGTATACCATTTTGATCATCTTATCATGTTGATCTCTACGGTATATTTGTTTCTATACTTTGGACTCCGGTACGCGGTAAAATCCATGAAAAACGGTTAACCCTATCGGGATCCGTTTTGAACTGTTGATATTTGTGTGCCCATTCGAAATTCTAACGGCTATTAAACGTCCACTGGCTCTCATTATAACATTTATTTCATAATTTACTAAATTTAGCCGTTGCCATTCCATATTCATATTTGCTTTATACTTTGGTTCGTTTTCACTTCGGTTCATACGTTACTTCATACGTTACCGGAATTTTAATATTTAGGGAGTTTTACACGTGTATTATGATCCCACTATTCATCTTTGTTACTCTCAGTAGCCCCCTTTTCACCTTCCACCGCACCTTATATTCTTTGAAAAATTATTATAATATGAAGCTTTCACCTCTCTCTCTGACACTTCCCCTCCATTTCTATACTAAGCCTGCTCCTTCTTTCGCTGTGAAACTTTCCTTTCCCCTTGCTCTCTTGCACTTTCACTTTGCTCGGCCATGGTTAAAAAAAAAGAGAAGAATAAGAAGAAGAAGACAACGGCCGACCTCATCACCATGCTGCAGCACGCAAGTCAGCCACATCTCCATAAAAAGCCGAGCATGCATTCACCTCTTGCCGTGAGTTTCCTCCTTGTTATATATATTGTTTTAATTTGGTTTTGAAATTTTTTAAAAACAGAATATGAAACTTATACGTTTACCAAGTTTTCATTTGTTTGTATATATAGTTTGATTATGGAATATAATATATATTGTTGAATATGTATAGGCATATCTATTTACAGTACTAAATTTAAATACGTTAGTATTGATATTTGGGTAACTTACATTTTTAAAAGTATATATACATATATTGTGTGAGTTCGATTTTATGTACGGGTAGTATATTGTTTGTTTAAATATAAACTATATAAGTTGTTTTCTTAATCATTTATTTTGACAGCTTGTTTTGAATAGAGACTTGGCACTGCCATTTTTCATTTTATGTACATATAAAGTAACAATGTTTGACAGCCCGTACACACACACGAATGTTATATATATTATGTTACGTAAGTTATATATATTAGTTTGGATATATATATACATATATTATATTATATATAAGGGAGTATACATTTACAACTCTATATGTATATATGTTTACTGAGTATATAAGTTATATTTATAAGTGTTGGTTTAAGTGTATATTGCTGTTAGGTATATATTTAGTAATATTTTCTGTGTGTTTAGTTTTACATATTTATATACATAGTTATATATACATTTGTGTATGAGTTGGTTTATATTTAAAATGTATAGGGTCTACTTGATTTTATATATTTTATCTGCAATACATATTTAAGTACAAGTTATGTATAGTTACAGTCTTCTTTTGCTGAAGGGTATAGTGATTTTGAATATTATAATATGTTTATATATATTTACAAAAGAAAAATATAATATAATATGTGTTGTTTTATAATCAGTGCTGACTTAAAAATAATTTATACATGTTTCAAAATTTTCGTATATATATAATATATTAGTTATCTAACTGTGTTAATATATTTTTCTCAGATTTTTTTAGATGATGTTTGGATATTGGTTTGAAAACTTGGGTCAATATAATATACAAGTATTTATTTCAATCTTATGTATATATGATGATTTATTTTATTTATTTGTTTTAAACTAAATATTGATTTCATACATATTTAGTTCAATTTATATCAACTGATTCAATCGTTCTCTTCGATTTCCCATTATCAGCCTAGTCCGTCGTGCCTGTCTTTCTTCGTCAAATCGTGTCCATCTAGCGTTGCTTGGAATTTCATAGCTCATTTCTTTGTCAAATTCTCTAGCCTCGAAAGGTGAGCAATCACTCACGATTAACATTCTTTTATTTATTAAATTTGATTTAAATTGAAACGACAATTGAAATATGCTGTTGTAGTTATTTAAATTGTTATATATGTTATTATCTGTAACTGTTCACCTGTGGGATATGACACCATATCCTGTTGTTTATATTATATTGTTTTGATGATATATGCCTGTTATTTTATTTTATTATCTGTTATCACTCTGCAAGTTCTCTGTAGTTTAGAAATCACTATGGGTTGAAATGATACATACCCGAACGGACTTTAGAATAGGAGAAAATCGTTATGGGTTGAAATGATAGACCCAAGCGATTTTCATTTGAATTGAAATTGGGATTACGGGTTGAAATGATATCTACCCGTATATATATTTAAACTACGAATTGAAATGATAAATATTCGTATCACTTAACCATATGATCGATATATATACAGACACCGTTGGTCCATATATATAAATATTTTGAAAATAAATTCTATGGATTTGGGAAGAAATATATGATTTTAATAAATGTTGATTCTTAAATTATTATATATAAATAATGATATATATATATAGATTTAATAATAATATTTAATTTAATTAAGATTGATTTAATACATATAATATGGTTAAGTATTTAAATTTATGTTTCAAACAGATTTCGGTAATAATTTGAATAAGTTAAAGTTGGGAAGATAATTTTATTTAATTAAACCGATTTGAAACTTATTGAAATTGAGATTTAAGATATGATTTATAACATGGGTTTGATTTAAGTAATTTAATAAATATTTCTTGTTTAAATAAAATTAAGGAAACATTTAGTAAAAATGTAATTTAAGGTTAGCAAATGATATTGAATCTATTAAGTGAATATTCCCTGATTAAATAATAATGAAATTAAATTAAGAGCTATATGAAACTGTTAAATTCAACTTTGAAAATGTTAAATATTAAAGCTTTGAAATATATTGAAAATTTAAATGGTCTATTGAGAACTGAATTGAATTGATGAATTGATCTTTGAATACATTTAAATTTGGAATTTGAGTTGATTTAAATCTATTTGTGAGACTTGAGAAATTATAAATACTTTACTTTTTAAATTATTTAATATATATATACTATTTTGGAGAATAGATATATTTGAAATGAAATGATATTTGGGTTTTGAAGTATAAATTAAATTGAAATGACCACGATGTTATAGTGTATATTTCTACATTGTAGATAGTTCCACAGATCCTTAGAGGATGGTTATCCCAAACACCCTTTAAGTTACTTGTATTTCAGTTAATATTTCACTTGAGTTGGATTTATTGATATAAGAATGTTAATCCTGACTCGAGTGTTTTGTGTTTTGCTTTACGCTCGGGTCAGACCGAGTGATACAGCAATTTGGACTCACCTTGGAGTTTGGAGCTTCATTTGGAGGTCCAACTATCGATTCAGCTTTCAGCTTTCCAGTTGATTTGTTCGGAGAGGTCATCTATTCGTACTGAAGACTTCACTGTATTTGAGATATTCTGTTGTATTTTATTTGTAACTCTGATGTTTATATAGTAGCTTCACGAACTACTATTTTATCTATTCCGCTGCGTATTATTGTATTACTCTGTGTCTGTGATTCTGTGGTTGATTTATTTACTGTATATGATGAGTTTGCCAAATTTAAATAACAATCTGATATTTTGAATTATTCAAGTCCGACATGTGTGGATTTATTGTCGATTTGAATGGTCCAAAATAAGCGGGTCGTTACAGTTGGTATCAGAGCTTTGGTTCTAGGCAAAACTTAGCATATATTGTAAATTTATTTACAGAATCACTTTCGTTCGAGTTTGAATCTCTTCCTTTTGACTCGATTTCCTCTGAACCTTGGAACGTTCCTTACGGTTCCAAAAATCATTCTTATCTCTCCCTCTTTGTATTCTTGTGATTCTGGAGTATCCCATAACTCCACTTCGAATGATCTCTATAAGAATAGGCGATCCCGCTAATCTTTGAATGATTTGTGAAGGGGTGAAACTCCTTCACAATTGGCATTGATTCACCGGAGATTTCTATATCTTTGGTTTAGATGCCGCTATCTCTTGCGATCGAATGTTGATTTTTCTTGGAATTCTGCATCGATCTTGTTCCTGAAGTCACGGTTGACCCTAGGGTCATCCGCGATTTATATAAGTATATTCATCTTCTATTTTGAAATTTAATTATCTCATCTTCGTTCGAGCTTATCTTCGAATCATAATTCTATTTGATTAAGAGTTCCACTAATTTGAATCTCTATCTTTGTTTGAAATATATTCTTAAATCATCCTTTGAAAAATCGGGTTTGTGTGTATTTTAGAAATTGCTTTATAAACCAATATTATTATTTTGATAAGTATGATTATATTGTATATATAAAAGAGAAAATGTTTTCGATAAAGAAGATATACCCTTTTTAAAATGAGAATTTGAGGTTTAGAAAGGATTTGTAATTTTGAAATTTTTTTTTAAGAAATTTGATCTATCTAAAAATGATTTATAACGGAAGGATTTTAAATTTTAAATTCGAGAATTAAACCCCGGTGTTTTGAAATTGGTTTTAAGATTTTGAAATATATAATAATAATATGATTTAAAAGTATTTTTCCGAATAAGTAATGTTTCAAATGATTTTAATAAGTTTCGAATGATTTCGAAGAAATTTCAAAAGAAGTTTGAGAAAATAGAAGTGCAGAACTCACTTATGTCGCTGGAAAATAATTTCGGTGATGAGTGCACGCATCATCGACATTGATTTTTGAGTTTCTAAGTGAGGGAGAGGCCACTTCAGTAGCTTTGCTATGCGAGTGATTTTGTGAAACCATTTTGATTTCAAATTCTGAAGTAAGATTTGATATTTGAAAGATATATGTATATATATATTTGAAATGATTTGAAGTAAGTCAGTGTTCAGTCCACGAGTTTTGGATTTGATTTGATATAACCCTATATTTTGGAATTGATTTACTGATTTGTTGGTGATTTTCAACTCTTGGATTGAAATATGATTTCTTCAACTATTTTGAAGGTTCGAGCACTTCCAAATCAAGGTTAACTTTTCAAAGCTAAGAAATTTTGAAAAGTATAAAGTATATAAGTTTGGTATGTATGTTAAAGTATGTAGTAATATGATTTAAATAAGTTGAAACTGTTTTGTTAAAATATGAATAAGGCAATTTTAAATTTTTCTAATATGAAATTTAGATTTGAAAGGTTTTGAAAAGAATTTGGTCTTCAAAATATTTTGAATAAATTTTAAACGTTTTAACTTAGTAACATCTTTATGAAACTATATATTTAACAAGTTGGAATAAATATATAAGTTGAACGTATGTTGTTTTATTCGCATAATTAATTTGATCCAGGTGAGTACACAAGTTCGAGGTGAATTACACCATTTCGTGTTAGGATTTTTCATTCGATTCTTGATGGCGAATATTTGATATGGATTTTGGGCTTGATTCTAGAATTCTCTATCATAGTATATGGCTATGCAAGGAGACTGATGGCTTCTAGTCGAGAAACCATATCGAAATCCGCATTAGGGAAGTTGAATGGACAATATTAGTTCGAAAGCGAATTTGTGTGATCGAGCGAGTGATCGAATGTGATTTTGTGAAATGATGACATATGTACATCTTATATCCTAATATGATTGATATACTTGACGCTGAAATGGAAAGTTGTTGGGTTGGATATCTTTGTAATTTAATTGGAATTTTTCTTTTATGCAAAACTACTATCAATTCAAAACCATTTTCAAACTATTTTTCTTTTATTCTTCTTAAAACGAACTATTTTAAACTACTTTATTTACAAATTATTTACAAAACTATTTTTCAAACTATCTTATATACAAAACTATTCTAAATTCAAAACTTTTAGTAAGCAAAGATGTTCAATCCCATATAGCTCTTCGTACAGCGAAATTTATTTTTGAAATTTTGATCCTGATATAAGATGGACCTTATGTAAATATAAGATTGATTTTGAAAACCATTGATTTCGTAAATGAATTGGTTGACTTAAATGATATTGATTTAGAAATTTGGATTTATTTTCTAAATCTATTATTTTGGAAACTTTGAAACTAAAGAAATTTAATTTGAGAAGAAATAATTTGGTGGAATTGTATATGATTTTGAAACTGAACTGATATTGAAACAAAATTGAAATTTGAGAACCTTATGTTACTAAATACTTGATTTGAGAGTTATCGAACTTATATAAAAATTTGGTTTGTATAAGTATGATGTTGATTCGAAAACTATGGATTTGAAAAGGTACTAAATTTGAAAAGTGAAATCTTATATAATTGAAGTCTATATAAGTATGATTTGATATACTTTTGATTTTGGAAAAGTATTTGATTTGAAAATTAAATCTTATATATAATGGATTTTATATAAGTACGATATTTGAAAGTGATTTGAAAAGGTACTATATGATACATATTTTCGAAGTAAAGATATGGAAAGTGCCTTCTGCTTGATATCCGATTTGTGGCCACATCTTGGATTCATTCTATCGATATTATTCTCTCTGATTTTTGGTTTTCCGGATATGATACTCGAGTGTCCTTCGAATTCCATGGCGTTACCTATGGTCTTACGAGCGCGGATGCATAGCGTAACTGCCTGGCTAAGTCTTGCCTAGGGGTACGGATTGTTTCCTGGGGGATCCAGGCGTAATCATTGTGTATCCTACATCTATGTAGGTCGCGAATAGTAGCGCAAATGCTTGGCTGAGTCTTGCCTGGGGGTACGGATTGTTTCCTGGGGGATCCAGGCGTAACCATTGTGTATCTGCGAACCATGGTTAGACAAAGGTTTTGTTTGGATTGTACTTTCCATATCTGATTTTAAAGGTTTTCCAGTATTTTCACTGGGTGTTGAAACAGGTCTACTAAGTACCTGGAGAATTCTAGTTTTGCGCCTGATCAACGCACTACCAGAGTCTGCAGGAACGAGGATAAACTTGTTGAAACATCAAGTCATAAAAGTATTTTCGAAAGAAAATTTGTTTCGTTATAAAGGTATTTTATAATAAAAGTATTTCCAACAAAGAAAATTTTGTATCAATATTTGGAATTGAAATTCTTATGGTTTGAATCAACTATTCGTGCCCAATACTATTCTTTTGAATCTACCATATCCGTTCAGCTTTGTTTATTCACCTATATCTTGTTTTCTGAATCCACCTCCTTTCCTTGTTGACTATATCCTTTTTAAATCTAGTTTATTCATATACTACATGGTTTAATAGAAAATTCTTAGTGTTATAAATATTTTAGGAGTTTTAATTAAATAAAACATATTTAAAGTAAATGATTATTGATAATATTTGAAAAGTATCTTGAGATAAAAATTAATAAACATATAAATGATATTTATAACGGAAGCAAGAAATTTTACAAATGGGTTTTGAAAAATATATATAAAGTATTAAAGAAATTGAATTTCAAATGAAGTCTTCAAATGAATATTTCAAGAACGATTTATATAGTTTAAATTAATTGTTTATCCTTGTCTTTTATTCTACCTTTTCTGTCTGGTTGTTTCTATTCTCCTACCTCCTTCCTTTTCGGGGACGAAAAGTTTTGAGTAGGGGAGAGTGTATCGACCCATAAATTTTGATTGGTTTTAATAACGTATTTAACTGAATTTTCTTGAGATTTTAAACAATAAAATTTGAAAATAAAAATTTATTATTTGGAATACGTCTATTTCAATATAGCAACTGGAAAATTTCCATCTGATAATATTAAAGTTTATTTTCTTATGAAATTCTATTTCTATTTAAATCAGTTAATAATTGATGGTAATAAAAATATTTTCCAAACCTAAATATTTTTCTATAGAAAATTTTTGAATCCTCTTCTGAGTAAGTCGTCATCTTTCGTTTTTCCAAATTTGGACTTATATTGCTCCGTTTATCTTATTTCTGTTAAAATAGCAGCATTTCTGGTACCGATTATCGACTTTTGATCGGATGATCGTACCACTAATATCTGTATACCATTTTGATCATCTTATCATGTTGATCTCTACGGTATATTTGTTTCTATACTTTGGACTCCGGTACGCGGTAAAATCCATGAAAAACGGTTAACCCAATCGGGATCCGTTTTGAACTGTTGATATTTGTGTGCCCATTCGAAATTCTAACGGCTATTAAACGTCCACTGGCTCTCATTATAACATTTATTTCATAATTTACTAAATTTAGCCGTTGCCATTCCATATTCATATTTGCTTTATATTTTGGTTCGTTTTCACTTCGGTTCATACGTTATTTCATACGTTACCGGAATTTTAATATTTAGGGAGTTTTACACGTGTATTATGATCCCACTATTCATCTTTGTTTCTCTCAGTAGCCCCCTTTTCACCTTCCACTGCACCTTATATTCTTTGAAAAATTATTATAATATGAAGCTTTCACCTCTCTCTCTGACACTTCCCCTCCATTTCTATACTAAGCCTGCTCCTTCTTTCGCTGTGAAACTTTCCTTTCCCCTTGCTCTCTTGCACTTTCACTTTGCTCGGCCATGGTTAAAAAAAAGAGAGAGAAGAATAAGAAGAAGAAGACAACAGCCGACCTCATCACCATGCTGCAGCACGCAAGTCAGCCACATCTCCATAAAAAGCCGAGCATGCATTCACCTCTTGCCGTGAGTTTCCTCCTTGTTATATATATTGTTTTAATTTGGTTTTGAAATTTTTTAAAAACAGAATATGAAACTTATACGTTTACCAAGTTTTCATTTGTTTGTATATATAGTTTGATTATGGAATATAATATATATTGTTGAATATGTATAGGCATATCTGTTTACAGTACTAAATTTAAATACGTTAGTATTGATATTTGGGTAACTTACATTTTTAAAAGTATATATACATATATTGTGTGAGTTCGATTTTATGTACGGGTAGTATATTGTTTGTTTAAATATAAACTATATAAGTTGTTTTCTTAATCATTTATTTTGACAGCTTGTTTTGAGTAGAGACTTGGCACTGCCATTTTTCATTTTATGTACATATAAAGTAACAATGTTTGACAGCCCGTACACACACACGAATGTTATATATATTATGTTACGTAAGTTATATATATTAGTTTGGATATATATATACATATATTATATTATATATAAGGGAGTATACATTTACAACTCTATATGTATATATGTTTACTGAGTATATAAGTTATATTTATAAGTGTTGGTTTAAGTGTATATTGCTGTTAGGTATATATTTAGTAATATTTTCTGTGTGTTTAGTTTTACATATTTATATACATAGTTATATATACATTTGTGTATGAGTTGGTTTATATTTAAAATGTATAGGGTCTACTTGATTTTATATATTTTATCTGCAATACATATTTAAGTACAAGTTATGTATAGTTACAGTCTTCTTTTGCTGAAGGGTATAGTGATTTTGAATATTATAATATGTTTATATATATTTACAAAAGAAAAATATAATATAATATGTGTTGTTTTATAATCAGTGCTGACTTAAAAATAATTTATACATGTTTCAAAATTTTCGTATATATATAATATATTAGTTATCTAACTGTGTTAATATATTTTTCTCAGATTTTTTTAGATGATGTTTGGATATTGGTTTGAAAACTTGGGTCAATATAATATACAAGTATTTATTTCAATCTTATGTATATATGATGATTTATTTTATTTATTTGTTTTAAACTAAATATTGATTTCATACATATTTAGTTCAATTTATATCAACTGATTCAATCGTTCTCTTCGATTTCCCATTATCAGCCTAGTCCGTCGTGCCTGTCTTTCTTCGTCAAATCGTGTCCATCTAGCGTTGCTTGGAATTTCATAGCTCATTTCTTTGTCAAATTCTCTAGCCTCGAAAGGTGAGCAATCACTCACGATTAACATTCTTTTATTTATTAAATTTGATTTAAATTGAAACGACAATTGAAATATGCTGTTGTAGTTATTTAAATTGTTATATATGTTATTATCTGTAACTGTTCACCTGTGGGATATGACACCATATCCTGTTGTTTATATTATATTGTTTTGATGATATATGCCTGTTATTTTATTTTATTATCTGTTATCACTCTGCAAGTTCTCTGTAGTTTAGAAATCACTATGGGTTGAAATGATACATACCCGAACGGACTTTAGAATAGGAGAAAATCGTTATGGGTTGAAATGATAGACCCAAGCGATTTTCATTTGAATTGAAATTGGGATTACGGGTTGAAATGATATCTACCCGTATATATATTTAAACTACGAATTGAAATGATAAATATTCGTATCACTTAACCATATGATCGATATATATACAAACACCGTTGGTCCATATATATAAATATTTTGAAAATAAATTCTATGGATTTGGGAAGAAATATATGATTTTAATAAATGTTGATTCTTAAATTATTATATATAAATAATGATATATATATTGATTTAATAATAATATTTAATTTAATTAAGATTGATTTAATACATATAATATGGTTAAGTATTTAAATTTATGTTTCAAACAGATTTCGGTAATAATTTGAATAAGTTAAAGTTGGGAAGATAATTTTATTTAATTAAACCGATTTGAAACTTATTGAAATTGAGATTTAAGATATGATTTATAACATGGGTTTGATTTAAGTAATTTAATAATTATTTCTTGTTTAAATAAAATTAAGGAAACATTTAGTAAAAATGTAATTTAAGGTTAGCAAATGATATTAAATCTATTAAGTGAATATTCCCTGATTAAATAATAATGAAATTAAATTAAGAGCTATATGAAACTGTTAAATTCAACTTTGAAAATGTTAAATATTAAAGCTTTGAAATATATTGAAAATTTAAATGGTCTATTGAGAACTGAATTGAATTGATGAATTGATCTTTGAATACATTTAAATTTGGAATTTGAGTTGATTTAAATCTATTTGTGAGACTTGAGAAATTATAAATACTTTACTTTTTAAATTATTTAATATATATATATATACTATTTTGGAGAATAGATATATTTGAAATTAAATGATATTTGGGTTTTGAAGTATAAATTAAATTGAAATGACCACGGTGTTATAGTGTATATTTCTACATTGTAGATAGTTCCACAGATCCTTAGAGGATGGTTATCCCAAACACCCTTTAAGTTACTTGTATTTCAGTTGATATTTCACTTGAGTTGGATTTATTGATATAAGAATGTTAATCCTGACTCGAGTGTTTTGTGTTTTGCTTTACGCTCGGGTCAGACAGAGTGATACAGCAATTTAGACTCACCTTGGAGTTTGGAGCTTCATTTGGAGATCCAACTATCGATTCAGCTTTCAGCTTTCCAGTTGATTTGTTCGGAGAGGTCATCTATGCGTACTGAAGACTTCACTGTATTCGAGATATTCTGTTGTATTTTATTTGTAACTCTGATGTTTATATAGTAGCTTCATGAACTACTATTTTATCTATTCCGCTGCATATTATTGTATTACTCTGTGTCTGTGATTCTGTGGTTGATTTATTTACTGTATATGATGAGTTTGCCAAAATTAAATAATAATCTGATATTTTGAATTATTCAAGTCCGACATGTGTGGATTAATTGTCGATTTGAATGGTCCAAAATAAGCGAGTCGTTACATTTATTCACTTAACATTGATTATTTCAATTTCTGTTATCAATTACTCACAATTCAGTATCATTTAATTTACTTTCTAAAATAAGTTATCATCTTTTATCCTATTGAATTTTATTATTTAATATTTTTTTATCTAGTTCATATCCAATGAATTACATTGATAAATCATTAAATTTTTATTTCTAACCATTTTTGTTCAATAATTATATTAAATTTAATAATTTAATATAGTTAAAAATATGGGTCGTTACAATATGTCGACATCTCCCTTTTGTGTTTTGAAAAATTACTTAATAAAAATTGTTTGGAAAATATTAAGTTTTGTAAAATATTTCGAAACTTTGTACAAACAATTAGACATAGTTTATACATATTTTAATCATATTAAAACTTAGTAAAACTTTATAAAATAATTATGAAAGATTTAATAAGAATATTTAATATAATGTAAATAATATATATAAAATCAATATGGTTATAAAATTTCAAAATATAAACAATAATTCAATATATATATTAACTTAAAAACACTAAAACAATATCTTTACAAGTATAAGATATTTGAAAATCATTTTGGAAATGTTTTGAAAAGATTATTTTAAAAATATAATATTTGAAAACTAATTTAAAATAAAATTAGAGAAGGTAAGAGGGATCAGGGTATCAAGGTTTTAACATAAATTCTATGACTATATAACTTATCTTGAATATCTTGAAATCTTAAACTATACAATACTCATGTGTCTTCATTCTTTAACTCTTAAAACTTTATATTAGCATCTTGAATCTACTCTTGATGTCAGCATCTTCATACTGTATAATCTTCTTAATCAATACCTGTCTGATATCCTGCACTATATACTATATATATCTTGATAAAACATTAGTATCCATATTTTATATAATGTCCTATAGTTGTTGTCATCAAAACCAATACTTAAGGTACTAATAGGGTTGTAGATGGATACCCGAAAAATCCAAAATCTGTCTACATCCGTATCTAAAAATTGAAAAATATTTGATATTCGGATAAACGGATGCGAATACGAAGACATCCGCTTCCGAAAATTATCTATTAAATTTTCTTCAATATTATAGTTTAAATTATGTGTATTTTAGTATAATAAAATATATTTATTTATTGTTTTATTAATGTAGAAGTTTATTTATACGCACTTAACGCATATTAACTGCTCAAAACTATTTATTATCATCATATTTGTTTATATTTAATACTTTAATAGTCAATGTGATCGAAATTTTTTTTGTCAAACTAAAATTTCCCACTTATGTTTCATGATTTATCGATCATCAACGGATAGGATAATTATCTGATTTCTGTCCATCCGTAGATGCGGATATCCGATATCTGAAAATGATTTCGGATGCAGATACGCATATGGCACTATCCGCATCCGAAAGTATCCATTGACGGACCCATAGATAGACATATACGAGATGAGATTATACTTGAGACTATGTCCAGAGTATAGTCAACTTTGTATCCTTCGTTGACAGATAGCTTACTTATTATTGATTATATTTGGACATTCTTATGGGCTGGCCCGGATCTTTCTTATTAATTTTAGAGATTTGATGATGATACTTTATAATATGACACTAAGAGATATTTGGGCATTGCTTCATGCTAGCCCGATATACTTAGTGATATCTCACTTACGATGTTTTATTGATTTAGATGATGGTTTCTGGATATGTATGATTCACCCATTTGTGTTGATTACGTGATTTCTTATTTGATGTGTTTTTATATGGGTGATGGCATATTTTGATATAAGTTTTGATTATTTATATTGATTTGAGATATTTGGGAGATGTAATGCCTTGAGTATTATTCTATATTTATATATATTTTGACATGTCGTCTGATGTTTTGAGTATCTTTGATAGTGATATCATATTATTCTTCCTTATTTATACTATATCACCTAATTAATGATCCTTGATTAGACATGTCTGACCCGTATTATTTTATAATACTCAGGTCAGTCCGAGATATTTTAGGTACAAGGATGACATGACCGGCATTTGTTTAATTGGGCTTAGAGGAGACATTTATTAGGATGTTGTATGATATTATAAGACTTTGATTCATTGTACACATTTTGTCACTGAGCTGTATATTGATGGTTCACCACTTTATATTGAGATAGTTGACATTTAGATGTAATGTATTCTTACGTTATTATTATGTTATATATATATATATATTAATATATGTTGTCGCGTCGATTGACTCTGCGTTCTCTGTTATTCAATGTATATTATGTATTGTTCTGTCTTGGAGGAAAACATGTCATTTGCTTTGTACCGATATTTTGTACGTATAAGTAAATTATATAATTGATGTGTTAAAATATACCAGTGTTAGTCCAAGGGAATATTCATGTGTATACCTCATATAGCCTCATTCTCTGTATTATCTAACAATATTACTCTATGATACTCTTGTATATTATGGGTATAGAGGTGGAGTGTCGCATGAGTTCATTAGTATATGATAACACGAAACCTACTAGAAGGTCTAGTAGGGAATCTCATGCACTAAAGAGATACTACAGTTTTCTCACGGATGGCAAGAATAAGGACTTTGTCTTAGATGACGACACTCCTCTATCATTCCATCAAGCACTACAGAGTAAAGACTCTGCAGTCTGGCTTGGAGCAATGAAATTCTAGATAGGTTCCATGTGCGAAAACAAAGTTTGGACTTTGTTAGACATACTAAAGGGATAAAACCCATTGATTGTAAATGGATTTAAAAAAAATCTTAATGTAGATGTGGAAGTAGAGACCTATAAAGCTAGGTTAGTTGTGAAAGGATTTGGTCAAATTCAAGGGGTTGATTATGATGAAATTTTTTCGTCTGTAGCCATGCTTAAGTCCATTCGAATTATTCTGGCCATTAAGGCATTCTACTATTACAGAATATGGCAAATTGATGTAAACACGACTTTCTACATGGTGATTAAAAAGAAATCATTTATATCTCATAGTCTGTGGGTTTTGTGGTTAGTGGGAGTAATGGCAAATCTTGCAAGTTATTAAAGTCCATTTAGAGACTTAAACAAGCTTCAAGGAGTTGGAGCAAGTGCTTTGATAAGGTAATCAAACGTTTTGGTATTATCAGAACATGGAGGAAGCATGTGTATATAAAAAGGGTAAAGCCATCGTGTCTTTAGTGCTATACGTCGATGATCTATTATTTATTGGTAATGACAGTTCGTTGTTACAATCAATGGAAACTTGGCTTTCCAAGAACTTCTCACTGAAATATTTAGGATAAGCTGCCTATATACTAGGTATAAAGGCCTATAGAGATAGATCTAAGATGCTCTGAGGATTGTCATAATCCTTGTATATAGATACCATACTAAAAAGGTTCAGTATGGTGAATTCCAAGCATGGAAACGTTCTAATGCAGTCTCAAAATGTCCCTTTTAAGAAGGATGCTCCTCATACCGATGAAGAAAAGGAGTGTATGAAAATGACTCCCTATGCTTCAACCATGGGTTCCATAATGTAGGTTATGCTATATACTAGACCAGATGTGACATACGCATTAGAATGTGTAAATTGGATTTTATCAAAACAAAATAAGTAATAAATTTAGCTAAAATTTCACACTACCTGCTAAGTCGCGTAAGAACATTTCGAATTGTTCGATATTAACCGCTGGCCAAATTTACATCTAAAGAGTCACACAACCGAAATGTTGTATACTACATTGACCACCTGATTTAATTAAATTATAATTGTTATAAATTAATTAAATTAATCAATATTTATGAATTATTAGTTATAAAATTTTATTTGATGTGTTGAACAATATTAAACAGTGTGTTTATCATATTTATAAATATACTGGTCGATATTCGTTATTGGTACGCGTTAAAATTGGATTTAAATTGCGATGAATTTTGTTCAACCTTGGACTAGGTTTGAGGCCTATATAAGGCATGATAATTTTAGTTAAGAAATGCCAAAAATCAGGAGGGCCAAGGGTTGGTAGGTAGGTTGGTTTTGAATGTTTAAAAGGGAAATATATTATAAAGAGAGAAAAAAGGATGGTGATCCACTTTTTACTCCATTGTCTCTTCGTTATCTAATGTCACTTAACCCTCATTTTCTACAGACTTTTCCCCACTACTCCTTGCTTAAAATTTCGACTAGAAATCTCATTCCAAGTACCGAAAAATTCCAAGTTCAAAAACATATCAAATTCCTTCATTCTAATTGACGGTGGAAGATAATTTTAAGGTAGCATCTTCCATGTTTTGAATCTGATTCAAGGACTACTCAACTTCATTTCAATGTTTCTTTAATAGGCTTTAGGAAGGGTAATTCTCTAATTTACTTTCATTTATAAATTTTTAGTTAATTGTTATATCATACTATGCTTAGGTAGAAATACTACGAATCTAGTTTATCGGTAATATCTAATGTTTGAAAATATATTAGTGCATCTATATATAAATAAATAAATAAAAATTTGTTATCATTTTGAATGTATTTGAGTATTAAATTCTCGGCCTTGTTTTAAAAAATGTATAATTAAATATTATTTAGATTTTGTTAAATAAAAAATCATTTTCTAAAGAATAAAATTATATACTAAATATTTTAAAATTTATGAAATTTCATTTTTGTACAAGTATAATTCGATAGCAATATTTTATTTATGTTAAAATATATTATATTTAATTTTCATTTCAATATTAATTTAATCAATTAACTAAAAAGGAATTAATTATACAAACATATATATATATATTCAAATTAAATACAAAACGAAGTGTAAATTTATATATAATAATAAAACATAACTTTTTGACTTTAAAATCAGTTTTTTAGTAATTTTCAATATTTTTCTAAGCTTGTTATATATTTAATTAGAAATCGTTTATTTAAAAATTGTTTTATAAAGAAAAAAAATAAAAAAGTTATTATTAAAGTTGTTATATGAGCGGAGAGTTTGCTAGAAATTCATATTAGTTTAAAAATAAAATTTATTATTACATATATATCTGTGTGTGTATGTAAATTTATAAATACTTATAATTATATATATATATATATTTCCTGAGTCAAGAGTTCTCTCTAAAATATATCAAATTTTGTGCATATATAATTTATTTTATATATATTCAAATATGTTTGTGTAGTTCTAAATATATAATTTTAATTTACTTATATATAAAAAAATTATTGTTTTATTATTAGGTTACTGTAGTAATATACATAGAAATGTTTGTATTCAAAATTATTTTATATTAATTATTAAATGATTTTATGATTTAATTATATACATATGTACATATATGTATGTACTCATATATATTTTATGTAAATAATTATGAACCATAATTATCAATTATTTACACTTATATATACAAATGATATATTTCACATACATATATATAAATTATTTTGACACATACATATGTTTTATTTAGATAGCATGGTCGAATACTAGAGGGATTAATATATCTGTTGCGGTGTAAATCCCAATATCTATATATGGGCATGTTAAACCATGTATGCATTATTATGTCACACATGCACGTACACTCATATGTGTATATGATACACATATCCAAAATATAATACAAATAATACAATATTAATCCTTATTTACAAAGTTAAATAATATATTGATTTTATTTAAAGAGAAAACTTAGAAAGGTTCTAGATGGATTAGACTTCATAGGCCCAATAAAAATCCAATAAATGTAATTAATTATATGTTTATTGGTTGCTATTTTCTTATGTTATTGTATCTTTTCTGCTTACTATTTTATTCCGCATTTGACATGTTTATTGAGTTTGTAAGAATTGCTATTGTTGTCTCTCTCATTAGAGTTGTGCAATGATAGATTTATAGTATTTGAGGTTTCTTTGTATTAAAGCACACCCTATAGGATAATTGATGACCCTTTAAATCTGTCGTGGCCTAACCCGGTTCAAACAATATATTGATTTCATAATCTGATGCAAGGTGGTGAAATGGACCAAAGAGAGTTCGTAGAGTGAAACATCCCATACCCCTTAGTATACCCAAAAGGATACACTAGAAGGCGTGGTGCATTGTAGGTATAAACTAAAACTAGCAGTGACTAAGTTTCACAAGACAGAAATAGGTAAACATAGTGGAAACAATTTAAATAATAACTTATTTAGAACAGAACTTCATAATTGCTTTAAAAACCAAATAAGTCACCAAATACCAAATACATCACGTGTCAAAATATCATACATATATGTCTTATGAAATCAAAGAAAACCATAGTCTCAAAAATCAGAGTACAACTATTCCCCAACATGTGCCAGTACAAGTAAAGAAAAAAAAGCTGAAATAAAAGAAGGGAAGTACAAAGTGGAATCTCCTTCAAAGAAACCTTCAAGCAACTGCAACCTACAGTCCTCTTTCTTGATTGCCTATGGGGGGAAAAGGGGAAAATGGAGGAGTGGGTCGGACTAAAAGTCCGGTGGATGATAGTAATTACTAGAATCTTTAAGCAAAGTAAAAGTAAAAGACTTTACAATAGTTCTAGTATATAAAAGGAAAAAAGGAAATAGGGATAAGGAATAAGCTGGAAATAAATACGAATTAACATAATCGATTAACTTTGATTGTTTGCACTTGTCTTTGATAGCTGCTTTGGTTAGGCTGAATTCCTAATCCTATAATTAGGCTGAAATCCTAATTCTACCCTTTGATCGGCCTGTATACCATAGACCTTACTACAGACTAGACGCTATATAACTCCCTAAACAGAAATGGTGTCTACGAATGACTCGCAAAGTATCTACTGTGGACTAGACGTTATATAGCACCATACATAGAAGGCAATGGTGCCTACGAAAGGCAAACGTACTAAGCGCTTGGAACTCATAGCGATTGCTTAGCACCGAAATGGAAGTCGCATGCGTAACTGCCACCATGCTCATGCTATCTGTTGCTCCACCTATTGGGTCTTCTTATTACCTGTGCTCCAGCTTTAGCGTGCCCTTCATCCCACTTCAGGCTAATGTGAGATCACCGTGTCCATAGAAAATAGGGGAAATGCTGTTGGTACTGGCTCATCATCCAAACAATATCTAGTTGCCCCTTGCCCAAATCCCCATGATTTGGACTTCTACTTATTGACCAATTACTACCATTATTACCATAAGCGTGCCCCTCGTCTCACTTCAGGATTATGTGAAACATCGTGTCCATAGAAATAATTAGGGAATGCTATTTGTTACAGGTCCTACTTTAATTCTTGCTTATTAACTTAGATAAATTATTTAAATAAGCCTTCACTTTTGTTCTTGATATCTATGCTTATTAATTTATCCTAAGTCTTAAAATAAGCTTCATTCTGTTCTTTTTCTTATTATAACCTACGTTATAATTTAGCTTATTTAATTAACCCAAAAGTCTAAGTGTAAAAAGATAAGCTTCTTTCATCTTATACTCTTTTTTTAGTTATAATTCTATGTTATAACTAGGCCAATTATCTTTATTTAGTCCAATTCTAACATCAATATCATAATTAGTCTCAATTTTAGTCTTAATTCCATTTTTATTACAGTCTTTACAATTTACATCTTATCTTCCATAATTTCAATATTCTTATAATTTTAATCCATATTCGTGTTTAATCTATTCTAATCCATTTGCGAAGAAGAAGGAGAAATAAAAGAAAACTGAAAATAGAAGAAAATCCAAATCGTAGGAAAAAGATGTAAATAAATTAAAATACTTTATATAAACTGTAAATAAATGGAAAAGCTATAATTAACAGAATTAAACTAAAATTAACTGGAAAAAAATAGCTAAAAGAAAAAGACTGAAAATAATTCTAAAAACTATAAATAAATTACTAAAAGTGTTATTCCAAAAATCGTAGTAAAAACTAAAACTATTAGAAACCCTATTATTTTAAATTACTTAAAGAAATCTAAAATAATTACAATCACTCACCTGTGGTCCTAAGCTCTTCCCTTATGGTCTTTCGGATCCACTTGAGGCTATTAAAATATTTTTATTAAAAAGATTCTCTCCTTGGAAAATTATTCCTTTTAGGGTCTGTTTGTACCAAAAATGGGCACAACATTCTTCGGAAGTTTTTGAAGAGATAAAAGTGAGAAAGAAAATTAAAACTGAGGATTATCTAACAAAAACTCCAAATAACAGAAAGTAAATTGCACAGAAAACAGCGATTTAGAGTGGTTCGGCGTTTCGCCTATGTCCACTATGAAGTTTGATGATTTTATTACTCGATGCTTGAAGATTACAATTTCTTATAATGTAATACAACTGATTTTCTAAGCTAAGTCTGAAACTAAAGCAGCGGTGGTGATTTGAAGTAAATCTAGCAGAGTCTGGGCGCTCTTTAGCTCTTAGAATTATCCGACCCCTTTTCTATATGACCAGGGGCTCTATTTATATGTGTAGGAGGCTGATATTTCGCCTAAAATTCGGGGAAACCAGTTCTGGTACGTGAGGGGGCCCACATGCCCGCTTTCAGGAAATCCGGGCCCACTTCAGGATCGATTCGAACTCAACTTCGAATCGATCAAGATTTGCTCCGATTGAGGTGAAATTTGGCATGAACATTCCTTAGGTTGCCAGTAAGCTACTGTGAAAATTTCATAGCATTTGGACTTGTAGATCTCGAGTTATGATTGATTCAAGATTGTGTTTTCCGTCATATGGATTCGTTCGAATCGATATGGTTCGAATTGATAGGTTCGAATCCATATGCCTGCGTGCGAGAATGATGACGTGGTGCGTGTTCCTCGGGTTGATCCATCTTTTTCTCCGAATTTACTGGGTCGAATCCTTGTTTTTAGCTGTTGTGACTTGGTGGATTCGAAGTAGTGGATTCGAAGGTATGCTCCTTCGAATCGATAAAACGTACGTTCCCTTTGTATCGATCAGGGCATTCCATAGTCGATCGATACGAAGACTAGACTGCTGAATGGGTTCGAAGATGGGAATGCTCCAATGGATTCGAGGTAATGGATTCGAAGACAATTGTAGGATGGAATCGAAGCTCCTTCCACTTCATGGATTCGAAGGGTGTTCCCTTGATGGACTCGAAGCAAGAAAGGCTTCGATGGATTCGAACCAAGGCATATGAGGATGAATTCGCACTATGGCTCGCTCCTAGTGGATTCGAAGCATGGCTTGTTCGATGGAGCCGAAGCAAGATTACTTCTCATGGGTTCGAACTAATGCAGGGATGATGGATTCGAACCTAAGGCTGGGTCTGATGGACTCGAACCAAGGCTATTCCTTCTACTTTCCTCTGGTGGTAACTTGAGCATACGAACTCAGATTGTCTCGAAATTTGGAACGTTGGTTTCTACGACTTTGCTTGACGTGTCTTATCAATTGTAACCAGATCTAGACTCGGGCAAAATTCATCGATATTTGTAGTTTTCCAACAGCCATGCAATGCTGGAGACGTACGACCCTCACTTTCCAGTCAATTCCTTGGTATCTCGGCCTTGCCAAAAGGCGGGATAACATTTGCCCCCCAAAGTACGTCTTGTGTAAACATGACGTGCTTTGAACAGTTGCAGTCTAATGTTGGACAATTAGGACATGCTCTGCTGAGAGTTGTATTCTTTATTGCTGTAATTAACCGTTGTATGATTGTGATTGGTTGTTTGTCGTTGAAATCATGACGAGATGAGCATTTTGATCCCTGCGAACGTTAAAGATCAAATATTAATTAGACATCTGTTCATATATGTGTTACCTTGAACTTAGTTAACGTTGTGCGATTGCAAGTCGTTATCAATTCGGTTTGTTATCGAATTCTACATCGATCCTCTCCTGAATCGAGTTGAGATTCGAATTTAAACATTATTTGGACGATTTTCTATGATCATCCTCTTGTATCGATCCTCTCCTGAATCGGTATAAAAGGTAGACAAGTAATTTTTCATATCGAAGCAATGCGTTCGTTCTCATCGACGGTTTCCGATGGATCCGAAATTAGTCGTTCGACTCGATAGTCTTCGAATCGATAGGATTTTTCAACTCAGCTCTCGTTCAATTGCTTCATATCGATGATGCCCCGCATCGATGTTGCCTTGATGGATTCGAAGTCATGAGGGATTCGAAGCCTCGATGGATTCGAGGTTATGAAGGATTCGAAGGATGATGGATTCGGAGCTTTTAGGGATTCGATGCCGTGACTGGATTCGAACGTGATGGTTTCAAGAACAGTAGTTCGAATCGATGACTATGGTAAGTGACCGGTGGCGAACGGTCAGGATGACCGGGAGACGAAGCGCCACGAACCTTCTCTGGAATCCATATAAATACGTGAGGCCAGTTTCATTTTTACTTTTTACTTTTCACTGTTGCTATAGCTTCTTCTTCGAATCGATTTTCCCAGAGCCGAGAAAAAACGTGTCTTCCCCAAATCGATTGAATCTTTTAAACCTTCATTCGTAATCACATTAAACCAGGTAACTAATGGATCGATGCCAGTTGAAAATGACAAAATTGGAAGTCTTCGTCTTCAATTTTTCTTCTGAAAATCTTGAAGGGTTGTGAGATCTGAATAAAAATGGTTCGAATCGATGATTTGAGGCGTAACAAAGCGTTGAGATTTCCTAGGAGAAGTAGAGATCTTGAGGGATGTTATCTTTCATTGCTTCGAATCGATCTAAAATGGAGTTTATTCGAATCGACTCTGACTGCAGAGCTTCGAATCGATGCTTGCAAAGGAAAAGGCCTCGTGTCGATCGATTCGAAGTAACGCTACCTTGATCGATTCGAAGGTATTGAATGTCGATCGATACGAAGTCACTCAGCACCCACGGATTCGAAGCGTTCCTCCATCCCGAAGTACATCGATTCGAACCATATGGATTCGAAGCACATCGATTCGATTCGATGGTTTCTAACGCCTTCAGTTTAGAGAATCCAACTTTTCTGACTCGTTCCAACATCTGAACTACGACTAATTTTAAGTTGAACTTTGATGATCTTAATGAACTTTAGCACACTTGACCCCGACGAGCTTCGGCCTTGCTTAATTTAAACCTGACTGTAGGACTATACTTGATTCCCTTTTAAAGCTCGTCGATGGAACCATGACTTAACCAAAAACATAACAGATTTAAACTTGAATCGGTCGGTAGCATTTGAATGGCGTGGATATGACGGTCAGCGATGACGGTCATTTCCAGTCTTGATTTCCAAAGTTTCATCATTCGTACATCTCGTTTCAGTCTGTAAAATTTGCTTTAGTAACGCACAACACTTGCACTACACGACACGTTCATACACTCTACACTGCGGGATGCACGGGTTTATTGTTTGTTTTAACACTGATTTCTGATAAGTAGTCAGTTATGGAGTCTTCGAGCTCTCAGCAGCAGGAGATTCAGAGTTCTCCTCCTCCGACCCTTGAGATTCCCAATATTCCCGCTGACGTAATCATCCCAGCTCCAGACGAATTACCGGAGGCTATATTTATCGAGGATCCCGTTGATTCTGTCCAGTCTAATATCTCTAAATCCTTATTGGGCCGGATATGCTTGAAACATAACATATCTCTGAACGATGTATTATTACCCGGCGCTGATGACAGACCGCATAATCCGCCCGAAGGATATACTGCCTTCTACCGCCATGCTTGCGCGGCTGGAACTCTTCCTCCTTTTAATCAATACATCAGGTAAATGTTGTCGTACTTAGGAATTGCTCCTTCGCAACTTCATCCCAATGGTCATGCGTTGCTGAATAGTACCTTCGTCATATTTATGGACTGTCTCTTTCGCCCGCCAAGGCCAACTGAGATTAGATACATATTTAATTTCAAGAGTAGGGGCGATAGTCCATCCTTTACATTTTTGGAGGCCGTCAAAAATTTCCAAGTTATTATTGGAGCCTGGACCAGACTTAGCTATTTTAAGAATGAATGGTTTTATGTCTGATGCCCTCCTGGTTTTGCTAGGCGATGGTTGTCTCGACGTAAGCGTCCTATCCTGTTGATGATTTTCCTTGATCAATAGCTTTTTGGCATTGGTATTGATATCTTGCTTCTCTTACAGCTATTATCTCCAGACCCGATGGCGGGTACTACAAGGGCATAGTCCGAAGTCTTCAAGAAGTTCCGAGCGAGCTGAGACATATCGACTCGGTGTTGAATGACTATAACTTAAGAGCTCTCGATTTGATTGAAATGAATCAAAGTATAGTCATCGAAGGGATGGCAAAGCCTGCCTTAAAGAAGAAAAACAAGAAGAAGAAGGAAAAGAAAAAGGCAAAGAAAGTGCTCGGAGTTACAATAACCGAAGTGAGCAATGAAGAAAGGACCCATACAGACGTGGAGCCGATGGCTGATCTTTCGGGCAACTTCGAAGAGTTGGGAGAAAGACGGAAAAGCAAGGCCGTCGTTTCCAAAAAACTTAAGTCTAAGGGGTGGAAATCTATAGATGTTTCTCCTCCCACTTCCGGAGCCATGATTTCTGAGGCTGCCCCTTCTCATTCGAGAGATACTTTTAAAGGGCTTGACGACATTCCCATCCCGGATTTTATATTGATTCCATGTAATCCCGAGTTGGAGGAATTCAAGATGTTTTAAATATGAGCGAGCCCTTTTCTTTGAGTGCGGTCAACACTTCTGGTTGGTCTGGGGGTTTACACATTACACACACTTCCACACCACTACATGACTTTCGCATATTAATCATTGTTTTGTAGGATTCTAATCTGTAGCTCCTTCTTATCGCAGGTGAGATGTCAGGTCGCGGATCCACTTTGGATAGGCTCCGTAATGTCCGCCGATCTTCTTCTTATTATGAGTCCCGTTGGAGGGAATCGGATAGGGACCACGGGCAAGGTTACACTAGCCAGGAGCGCTATGACAAGGATAGAGATTATTGGCGTGGCCGTTCTGGCCATGATCGTACTGACAGAGATCGGGGCCACCAGTACCGATCACGATCTCGTTCTCCTCCGCCTCCTAGGGCCCCCGTAGATATCCCTGGGCCTTCACAGCAGCAACAGCCTTCCCAATCTTCAAGGCCCAAGACTCAGCGGCCTAGAGTTGAACCACCGACAGCTGCCATTGTTGAGCAGGCTCCGGCTGAGTTGACAAGCGAAGGAGCCATCCATCTTGCTCAAATGAAAAGGGACTTCCCAAAAATCTGTATGGATGCATATGTCTTTCCTCCTCATCTCAAGAGGATTCCTCAGGATGCTGAAAATACTGCGCACAGCTATATTCGTGACTTCTATGCTTAATACAAGGAGTGGTACAAATCAGCCGTGAAAGCTTCAAAGGTAGCTTATGACCGGGCAAAGGTTATTCAGGAGCGTGATGCTGATATTGTCAAGAAAGATCGCATCATCCAGGTTCTTCAATCTGAGATGGAGTCATTTCGAAACTCTGAACTCCAAGCGCTCAAAAAGCATGAGGATGCTGTGGCCAAAATGGCGAGGATGCAGCAGGCACACTATGCCACGGTAGAAGAGATGGGCCACCGTTACACCAACGTTGTAGCTGAGCGAGACGCGGCCGTTAAGGAGCTGAATGAGCTCAAGGCCAAATTTGCTGAAGTGGTGAAAGAGAGAGACGATGCAAACACCACCGCTCAGGATGCATGCGACCAAGTTGTATCCCTTAGAGCCGAACTTGCTGCGGCGGCGGCCAAGACTAAGTCTGCGGAAGCAGAAATCCAGGAAAAAATTATGGTGGAGCGGTCCAGGATGGATGCTGATTTCGATGATCTCCTGGTTACATACAACGCAAACGTGCTGGAGCACAGAAATTTATCGTGGCTGGGAGATGATTCCATGATTATGTACAACGCCTGGACTAGGCTGGTGGAGGATAAGAGAGCGGCGCATCCAGATGAAACACTTGATGATTTTGAACTAGAGATGCGCTTACTTACTGAGGATGAGAGGAAAGTTCTTCACGAGGCGGTGACTTCTGTGGCGAGAGAGAGGCTTGGTGCTCAACACATAGAGGCAGGTGAGGGGTCGGGGATCAACCATCACGAAGCAAATGTTGGAGCCGTGATTCCGACATTGCCCGAAGACGTTGGAGCGGTCGATCTCCAACCCGTTCCTGCCTATAATCCCGACCAGCCGCAATTGTCTTCTGCCGATGCTCCTACCTCTGCTCCTGTCCATGCTCCGGGTCAGGCTAAGGAAGGTACTCGGACGCTTCCCGTTTTTTAGTGTGATGATCATGAAGTAACACACTTAGCTAACAATCGTTGTCTTTTCACATTTCAGTGACCGAAGTCGTTATCTCTGCACCTCCTGCATCTCAAGCTTCATATCAAGCGCAGGGGGCCATTGTCACCGAAGCCATTAAGACATCTGCCGTGGTCGGCGAAGAAGGAGAAATGAGCATGTTGTCTTTCGACGCTCAGATGATTGAGGAACTTCTCAGTCAACCCAACGATCCCTTCACCGATCCTTCTTATGCCATGAGTGGGGTCGCTCCATCTGTTAGTTCTTCTATGCCAGCTACTGGCACATCCAGCGCGGCCCAAGTATCTCGTGAGGATGATGTTTTTGCTGAAATCAGTGCTGAGATGGCAGCAGTGACTGTTGGTATGAACCCATCTAGGCCTGCCCCGCTAATGATGATATCCCCGGGCGGCACCGTGGTCATTGAAAACGCTCCTGTCCCACTTCCCATTAATGCTCCTATGCCTCCAGTTCAACCCTCCAGGAGAATCTCTACTGCCTCAAGCTCCGAGGAAGATGTTGACATTATGTCGCCGTCGGAGGACAAACCGGAGAAGGGTAAAAGATTGAGGAAGAAATCGGGCGGCGGATCCCGTGGGACTACCCCAAAGAAGAAACCGAGGAAGAAGAAAGATTGAACTCTTTCTTTGGTTTGTTGTTGTGTCCGGGGGTAGTGTTTTGTTTTGTGGATCTTTCTATAGCCGTGTATAGATGTGGATTCGGCCTCCACTAGTAGGGATTTTTTGAGCCAGCTTGTAATCAGATTCTTTTTGTTGATAATGAAAACATGTTCTCTTTTGTCTTCAATTCAATATTTGCCTTGGTTATGCCCCCAGTCTTGGGGATAATATAGAGTCGATGTATGTTTATACTCCGTCTCGCACTCCGGGAGTACGGAGTCGAATAAATGTTTACACTCCGTCTCGCACTCTGGGAGTATGGAGTTAAGTGTTTATACTCCGCCTCGCACTCTGGGAGTACGGAGTTGAATAAATGTTTATACTCCATCTCGCACTCTGGGAGTACGGAGTTAAGTGTTTATACTCCGCCTCGCACTCTGGGAGTACGGAGTTGAATAAATGTTTATACTCCGTCTCGCACTCTGGGAGTACGGAGTTAAGTGTTTATACTCCGCCTCGCACTCTGGGAGTACGGAGTTGAATAAATGTTTATACTCCGTCTCGCACTCTGGGAGTACGGAGTTAAGTGTTTATACTCTGCCTCGCACTCTGGGAGTACGGAGTTAAGTGTTTATACTCCGCCTCGCACTCTGGGAGTACGGAGTTAAGTAAATGTTTATACTCCGCCTCGCACTTTGGGAGTACAGAGTCAAGTAAAGGATTGTCGTGTATCAACCCATTTTTAGCCTGACGTGATGGCATGCCCCTGAGCTTGGGTTTCATTTAGCGAGTGGACGATTGTATCACGGCCACTCCCTACTTGAATAAATTCCACTGTGTGATGGAATTTAGCTCTCCGTGCATCGTGATGTTGTACATTGTATTTAATGAATCACAGCTCTGGCTCGAAGAGATGGCATTTTATTGCTGAAATAAGAAAGTATGGCAAAGTCAGTTGCCTTATTACAAATTCTAATTTCGAAATGCAAAAGTAAATTGCAAAAATGGAAAAAATGCAATGAAGTAAATAAAGCCTGTCATATATAGTAGCGACAGAGACTCTCGCTGTTCCAAGCCCTTGGCAAATCAAGACCGTCAACGGTCGACAGTTTGAATGTGCCATCTCCGAGTCTTTGTGTAATTACGCATGGTCCTTCCCAATTCGGTTTCATGTGTGAAGGAACCAGATAGATTCTCTTGAGAACAAGATCACCGAGTTCAAAAGTCCGAGGTCGAACTTTGGCGTTGTACAATCGGGCGACCCGACTCCGATATGCAGCAGCCCTCAAGTCTGCCTCTTCACGCTTCTCATCCAATAGATCCAAATCGGCAAGCAATATAGCATTTGTTTTCGGATCATAATAAGTCACGCGATGGGAAAATACTTCCGTCTCGACTGGAATGACGACTTCTGAGCCATAAGATAAGGAAAATGGGGTGTGTCCAGTTGCGGTCTTGTGAGTTGTTCGATAAGCCCATAATGCCATAGGAAGTTCATCGACCCATTTGCCCCCAGCTCTTTCCAGTCGTTTCTTTAGGATGGGTTTTATAACTTTATTGACAGCTTCAACCTGACCGTTTGCCTGTGGATGTGCAACTGCCGAGAATTTTTTATGGATATGAAACCGTTGACAGAAATTCTTGAATTCTGCACTGTCAAATTGGGTCCCATTATCGGTGATGATGGTATGCGGGAGTCCAAATCGACAGATGATGTTGCGAACTACGAAATTTATTACTTTCTTCGTCGTAATTGTTGCGAGAGCTTCGGCTTCAGCCCACTTTGTAAAGTAATCAACGGCGACGATGGCGTACTTTGCACCACCTTTTGCCAGAGGTAGAGCACCGATGATATCGATGCCCCAAATAGCGAATGGCCAGGGACTGACCATTTGATTTATCTCGGTGGGTGGAGCTCTTGGAATTCGGGCGTGTTTCTGGCACTTATCACACTTCCTGGCATAGTTTGATGCGTCTCGGTGCACTGTCGGCCAGTAGTATCCATATCGGAGTATTTTCTTAGCAAGAGCTTGTCCACCGGCGTGATTGCCACATTCTCCTTCGTGTACGTCATGTAACACTCGCTTGATTTCATCGTGCGCGATACACCGGAGGAGAGGAACAAAATAACCTCTCCTATACATGACTCCATCCCGAATGACGAATCGTGAAGCTTTTCGTAGAATTTGCCTTTTCTCGTTTCTATGCTCAGGCAGTGTTCCATTCTCAATGTAATTTCGATATGGAGTCATCCACGACTCTCTACTGTGAGCGGTTTCAAACACAAAATCCATATCAATATGATCGATGCTTGGGGAGGATAAAGTTTCGACGGGGACAAGCCCCATTTGTTGTGCTTCACCCGTGCTGGCTAGCTTCGCCAATGAATCAGCTCTTTGATTGCGATCTTGTGGTATATAATAAATGGCATAATAATCAAACTGATTTAGTACTTCCTGAACTCGAGCTAAGTAAGCAGCCAGCCTTCAGTCTCTCGCTTGATACTCTCCCCGTACTTGACATACAACTAATTGAGAATCACAATAAATTTCCACAGCGATAATTCTCAAATCTCTGGCAAACTTTAGTCCGGTTAAGAGGGCTTCATATTCAGCTTCATTATTGGTTGCATGAAAATCAAACTTCAAAGCATAAGATATAGATCGGCCTTCGGGAGTTTCGAGTACAACTCCAGCGCCCGAACACCGATCGTTTGATGCACCGTCAGTATACAGCTTCCAGATGTATTCGGGGGATTCACTGGTTTCGGGCAAGTCCTCTGGAACAGTAAATTCGGCTATGAAGTCAGCTAGGACTTGTCCTTGAATGGCTCTTCGCGGAGCATAAGTGATATCAAATTGACTTAGTTCAATGTTCCACTTGAGTAACCTACCAGACGTCTCAGGCCGCGTGAGGACTTATCGAAACGGCTGATCGGTATACATAGTAAGAGGATGAGCTTGGAAATAAGGGCGAAGCTTTCTTGAGGCAATGACCAGACAATAAGCCAATTTCTCCAACCTTGGGTAATTTCTTTCAGCTCCTGTTAACCGTTTACTAACATAGTAGACCGGTTTCTGCACTCGGTCTTCTTCTTGAACTAGAGCAACGCTGATTGCATGCTCCGATACTGCCAGATAAAGGTACAACTGTTCATGATCAATCGGCTTTGACAGGATCAGCGGTGTGGAAAGATGTTGAACCAGCGATCGGAATGCGCCTTCACACTCCATGGTCCATTCAAAGTTTCGCTTACCCTTTCGAATCAGATCGAAGAAAGGAATGCATTTATCAGTGGACTTTGAAATGAACCTGCTTAATGCCGCTACCTACCCGTTGAGACTCTGGACTTGCTTTATGGTTCTTGGAGTTTGCAAGTTCCTTATCGCCCAAATCTTTTCGGGATTTGCTTCTATCCCTCGAGCATTAACGATAAATCCGAGGAACTTTCCAGAGGCGACGCCAAAGTGACACTTTAATGGATTGAGCTTCATTCCATATTCTCGGAGAATGCAGAACATTGAATTTAAATCTCTGACGTGGTCTGTGGAGAATCGGGACTTTACTAACATGTCGTCCACGTAAACCTCCATGGTCTTCCCAATCTGGTCGGCGAACATCCGATTGACCAAGCGTTGATACGTTGCTCCAGCAATTTTTAGACCGAAAGGCATGACTCTGTAGCAGTAGAGTCCCAGATCGGTCACGAAACTAGTATGTTCTTGATCAGGCAAATGCATAGGTATTTGATTGTAGCCAGAGTAAGCATCCATGAAAGACAATAATTCGTGTCCAACCGTGGAGTCTACGAGCTGATCGATTCGAGGAAGTGGAAAACTGTCTTTTGGACAAGCCTTGTTTAAGTCGGAGTAATCGACGCAAGTTCTCCATTTCCCATTTGGTTTTCGAACCAACACTGGATTTGATACCCATTCTGGGTATAAAGCATCTCGAATGAACCCATTTGATTGTAATTTGTCAACCTCCTCTTTAAGGGCAGCAGATCTCCATGGATCCATACCACGCCTTTTTTCCTTGACCGGAACATGTCGCGGATCAATATTCAAGGAGTAACTTGCGATGTTTGGTGAGATTCCGCACATATCAGAGTGTGTCCAGGCGAAAACATCGAGGTTTGCTTGGAGAAATTCAACCAATTCCTGTTGTATCTGTTTTCCCAGTTGAGATCCAACTTTTAGTACTTTTGAATTGTCATCCTCACTGACCGGGACGTCCACAGTCAGTTCGGCTGGGGAAGCTTGATCCTCTTTAGATTCATCTTTATCTTCGTTGTCTCTAGGGTCAAGATCTTTAAGGAATTAGTAGTGATGCCCAGGCCGGGGCCCAGGTGCTAGTTGTCAATTGTCAGTAAAATGGACGCAGAGAGATTCCTCCACGCCCTTTCCTTTCTCCTTTTTCTGCGCCTCGCGCAGCTCAACAACATAACAGGCTCTTCCTGCTGCCTGGTCTCCTTGAATGACTCCAATCCCGTGGTCAGTGGGGAACTTCAGAGTCAAACACTACGGGGCAATGGCTGCCCTGAATTCAGCAAGGGCCGGTCGGCCCAAAAATGCATTATAAGGTGAATCGATGTCTAAAACAACAAACTGCAACAGCCGGACTCTCCGGCGCTCTCCAACTCCCAATTCCACTGGCAGTTCTACTATTCCAGTGGGTATTGTAGCACTCCCATTGAAGCCGTGAACTTGAGATTGGCAAGGTTTCAAGTCCTTTGCTTCCATTTTCATTAAATCATAAGCGCGTTTGAGTAAAATGTTTACAGAGCTCCCACTGTCAACCAGGATCCTCTTCATCCAAGCAGGACCAACCTGGGCGGATATGACTAGTGGGTCGATTGTTGGGGCCTCGATCTTATCAGCATCTCTACTTCTGAATATGATATCATCAGACATTGTCTTTTGTTGTTTAGCCGGAGTTCCATCTTTGCAATTATTGCAACATCCAAAGCTCGCATGCCTGATAGAGCTAGCATACGACTCCATTTCCCTCCAGCTTTTGTCTGCTGGATGGGGACCACCACTTATTGTGTTTATAACTAGCCTCCTGCCCGTTTGAGCGGGCTCCTCTTGTCTTTCTTGATTTTGTGCACGGTTCTGATTTGACGGGCCCGCACCACCAGGCTGCGGCGCTTGCATAAACTGATCTAACTTTCTCTCCCTGATCAACTTTTCTATGAGGTCCTGCAAATGTCGACACTCATTAGTATTGTGGCCGTAACTTTCGTGAAACCTACAAAACTTTCCTGTCTGAATCTGCCTCTCCGATGACTGCTTCGGAGCGGGCTTCTTGTACTGCACAGTGTTGCAAGTTTATAGGTATACATTTTCCAACGATGTATTCAATGGTGTGTAATTATCGAACATTGGAGCCCTGCGTCGTGGGCCTCGGTTTGGGTCTCTTTTCTTATCCTGACCATTGCTGCCTCGTGGCTGAGTGTGTTTGTTCTGTATATTCAACTGAACTTTTCCAGAACTCTCTCTGGACTGTTTAACTGCTACATTACTTTGTATTCCTTCAGTTCTGGGCATCGCATTGTCCTGCTTCCTAGACTGTTTCGCGTCCTCTTGCCGTAAGAATTGAGCGGCTTTGGAGTAGAAACGGTCCAACGATGCGGGTGGTTTCCCAGCTAGCCAATTTCCAAACTCAGAATCGGGATCGATTCCTTTGGTTAACGCCATCAAGATTGAGTTATCATTAGGATTGCTAATCTCTACACATGCCGCGTGGAATCTTTCTAAATAACGTCTGAGTGTTTCTCCCTTAGCTTGGGTGACGCTAGATAGGGTGTTAACGTCTTTAGGTTTAGCGACATGCATATGGAACTGTTCGACAAATTTCTTAGCCAGTTGATCAAATGAAGAGATAGATCTAGGTGGTAATCGCGTAAACCACATTGTTGCGATTCCTCCCAGAGAGATGGGAAAACTTCGACACTTTACTGCATCATCAGCCCTTGCGGCGCTCATTGACCATTCATATTTCAAAATGTGTTGATTGGGATCGGAATTTCCTTCGTACATTGGAAGAGTGGGCATTTTGAATCGACGAGGAGGTTCAGCGTATAATATCTCATCTGTGAAAGGAGTATGACTACGGGAGATTCCCCAGTCATCATTAGTAAGCCCTTGGCTTTCGCGAATCATCTGACGGATCATGGTTGAAATATCGGGCATAGCCACATTCTGTGCATGCTGAGCTAAGGTGTGGTCGGGTTCCACAGTGCGAGTTTGGACCGAACGCTGTTGACGGCCCATGTCTCGCCTCCTTGGCTCCACATCCTCTGGGACGTATGGTTCAGGAGTACGCCCACGTTGTTGATTATTTGGATCTAATAGATTTCGGGTATCAACCCTTGTTTCTACCGCGGTGGTTGCAGTGCGATTGTCTGTGGTATGCTGGGGAACAGCACCTCCTCGTGACGATGGCCCGGCCTGGAAGCTAGTTGACGGTCTGACCCTCAATTGTCCTACAGTCAATGCAGGTTAATATCCGGTAGCTTGTGTATGACTTGCGTCCAATCGGGGATGCATAGATTTGCCATGATAGTCGGATGAAGCAGAACTTTCAGTGGACGAGTGGGAAGCATCATCCCTCCTGGTCCTCCTACGCCTTCGGCAGTTCAATTGATTGGTCAATTCAATTTTAGCATGCAACTGTTCAGCCAACTGTTGCCGACTTTGAGTCAATTCCTGGAGCAACACATGGAACTCTTGTCTGGTGACTGGCCCAGACGGGTCGGAGTGAGCAGTGTTGTCTTGATTCGATGGCTGCTGTTGTGCAGGATTCTGGCCATCCCTTCCTTCTTGTCCAGCAGCTGTAGAGGTAGTTCTTGTACTAACCATCTTAAGTAGTGGGTTCCTTGCCTAGATTTTATGCAAATCTGAATAGAATGGAAGGATTCTGGATTAGGGATCGGGATCTTCCTCTTGGATTTGTGCAATCAGGTATCGATGGTAGATCCAAGGAGCAGGAGAAAAAGCTGGTTTCTCTCAATGAAAGCACCAAAGTGTTTGTACCAAAAATAGGCATAACAGTCTTCGGAAGTTTTTGAAGAGATAAAAGTGAAGAAAGAAAATTAAAACTGAGGATTATCTAACAAAAACTCCAAATAACAGAAAGTAAATTGCACAGAAAACAGCGATTTAGAGTGGTTTGGCGTTTCGCCTACGTCCACTGTGAAGTTTGATGATTTTATTGCTCGATGCTTGAAGATTACAATTTCTTATAATGTAATACAACTGATTTTCTAAGCTAAGTCTGAAACTAAAGCAGCGGTGGTGATTTGAAGTAAATCTGGCAGAGTCTGGGCGCTCTTTATCTCTTAGAATTATCCGACCCCTTTTCTGAATGACCAGGGGCTCTATTTATAGGTGTAGGAGGCTGATATTTCACCTAAAATTCGGGGAAACCAGTTCTGGTACGTGAGGGGGCCCACATGCCCGCTTTCAGGAAATCCGGGCCCACTTCGGGATTGATTCGAACTCAACTTCGAATCGATCAAGATTTGCTCCGATTGAGGTGAAATTTGGCATGAACATTCCTTAGGTTGCCAGTAAGCTACTGTGAAAATTTCATAGAATTTAGACTTGTAGATCTCGAGTTATGATTGATTCAAGATTGTGTTTTCCATCATATGGATTCGTTCGAATCGATATGGTTCGAATCGATAGGTTCGAATCCATATGCCTGCGTGAGAGAATGATGACGTGGTGCGTGTTCCTCGGGTTGATCCATCTTTTTCTCCGAATTTACTGGGTCGAATCCTTGTTTTTAGCTGTTGTGACTTGGTGGATTCGAAGTAGTGGATTCGAAGGTATGCTCCTTCGAATCGATAGAACGTACATTCCCTTCGTATCGATCAGGGCATTCCATAGTCGATCGATACGATGACTTTACTGCTGAATGGGTTCGAAGATGGGAATGCTCCAATGGATTCAAGGTAATGGATTCGAAGAAAATTGTAGGATGGAATCGAAGCTCCTTCCACTTCATGGATTCGAAGGGTGTTCCCTTGATGGACTCGAAGCAAGAAAGGCTTCGATGGATTCGAAAGAAGGCATATGAGGATGAATTCGCACTATGGCTCACTCCTGGTGGATTCGAAGCATGGCTTGTTCGATGGAGCCGAAGCAAGATTACTTCTCATGGGTTCGAACTAATGCAGGGATGATGGATTCGAACCTAAGGCTGGGTCTGATGGACTCGAACCAAGGCTATTCCTTCTACTTTCCTCTGGTGGTAAATTGAGCATACAAACTCGGATTGTCTCGAAATTTGGAACGTTGGTTTCTACGACTTTGCTTGACGTGTCTTATCAATTGTAACCCGATCTAGACTCAGGAAAAATTCATCGATATTTGTAGTTGTCTAACAGCCATGCAATACTGGAGACGTACGACCCTCACTTTCTAGTCAATTCCTTGGTATCTCGGCCTTGCCAAAAGGCGGGATAACAGGGTCCTTCCTGAAAAGGTGAACCCAAGCGGAGAAAATCTAGAATGAGAAAAGGTGTTAGGCCTAGGGTTCTATTTATAGGTGTAGAAGTGGATCTCGGACAGTTGGATTTGAGTACTGAATAGGATGCAACCATGTCATAGGCTGAATAGGAGCCATTAGATGCAAGAACGGAAGGACCAGATTGGTTAAAAGAATGCAAATGACGCATACAACGTTTGAACGAATGAAACGAACTTTCGTTCGTTCAAAAGGTGAGGCAGGTCGACTGGGTGGTTGACCGCCCTGGTGCCTAGGTCGACCGACTGGTCGACCTAGCCCATATTATTTATTTATTTTATTTTTTTCGATTCTTTTTTATTTTTGTTTAATTCATAACTTGCACATATTAGCTCGGATTCTGACGTTCTATATATGGAAATTGACCAGAAAATTACCACGGACATAATGGTGTGACTCCCATGACTCAATTCTGATAATTTCACAAACTTTATTTTATTATTTCATTAATTAAAGAATTAATTATTATGAGTTAAATTTCAGATTGTTACATTCTCCCCTCCTCAAGTGATTTCGTCCCCGAAATCTCTAAGGATAAAAGAATGTAATAAATGTTTTCATCCAAGTCCTACAACCAAATACCCTACCATCATCAATTCATCCATTGTCCTTGAGTTTTTCTAATGCAATTTATGATACTTATGTGATTAGTGTAGTGTCTATGTCCCTAACTAATGCAAAAGATTAGGCGGTCCACTGATTCAGTTAACCTCATTTTATGCAATCATGTTCGTGCCATGTATCCAAGTGAATGCAAATTCCCTAATGATAACTAATAGTTCTATATGCATGCTATAAACATCATCCAAATGCAACAATCATGTGAAAATCATCCATTTTTAGCAACCATGGAAAATAAGATAAAAATGCACACACATCCATATGCATATGCTCGAGTGTCCTAGTTAGGCCATCCCTAAGAGATAATAGTGCCTAGTGTAAGTATATGCGTCCATAGCATCCACTAGCAAACATTGCAACCACTAGCATACATCATACATAACATATTCTAATAACATGCTTACATCAAACCCTACTATCCATAGGTTGAATCCTAAATTCTACCCTCCCAAAGGATAATAAAGGAAAGAACCTATTCAAAACTACAGATGGAACATAGGAAATTCAAAAAAAATTCTATCAAAGAAATGCGGATATGAGATACGAATTTTCTCCAAATCAAATTTAGTCTTCTCCGAAGTCTTTTAACCTCTGTAGACTCTATCCAACACGAAAGCGACTTGTGCAGTCTTCCATAAAGAGCTTCGGAAAGTGTCATTCCAAAGCTAACTTGAGAACTACTATCTTATGCGGATTCCTCTAAAGAAAGACGCTTCTCCTAAGTTCCTCCAAAATCAAGGATACTCATTCCCAACCATGCGTGACTTACTATTCTTCTTTAGTCTGCTCACATGAATCAACATTCCTAGGTTATCACTAGGGTCCTATATACTTTATGGAAACTCTATTATTACTTCCAAAAGTAATTACTGTTATCTCCGTTATAGCCTTACACCTTTTCCGTCTCACCTAGGAAATGATTCCTATCTACTTCACATTTAGGAGTTTGGTTCAGTGTTTATAGTTCCATTTAAAAAAATTAAGGTTTCTAAATTTTTTAAACATCAAATCCCAAAATCTTTGTCTTTAAAAGTGTTATCTTTAAGTTTCTATTAAATTCAAAAATACTATGTTACTTAAAATCTTATCTTTCTAGCCTTACATCTTCACAGCTTTTTGAATTCACATTATTTTCCCAAACCTAGAGGGAAAAACTTTTAAGTCCAAAACTTATTCCTCGTTTTCTTTTAAAGACTTTTACAGCTTTCTATAAAAATTTGGATTTTCAAATTTTACTTTTATTATGTTTTTCATTTCCAAAAACTTATTTACTTTTTCACCAAACCATTATTCTTTAAAATATCTTTAAAATGTCCTTATGTTTTTTTAACATCTTCTTATTACACCTAACAGTTTTGTACCTTAATGTATTGGAACTACTTTCTCTTATGAGAAACTATTAATAGTAAAACCTACTATGAATCCTTTAAAAGAGGATTTTATGTTTATGTGAAATTACAAGGAACTTATTTTATATTTTTCGAAATAGACTATACAAAATATGGTTCTTCCCATACCTTGTATATCTCTTTCACGTATTTCTTATAACTTGCACAAAACATCTTTATTTATAACTTGGTTTCCTAGAAAATTTTATCATTATTCATTTCGTTCCAATAGATTAAAGTATTTATATTCTCTTACCATAGACAATTTCTATGAAATTTACTAATTTCCTAATATTTAACTTACACTTTCTTTTCAGAAAAACTCATTTTCAAAATTGTTTTTAATATATCCATAACTAGAAAACATTTCCTCATACTTATTTAAATGTGAATATTAGGCTCAGGTCCCTAATAAGTTTCAAAATACACATAAAGCCCAGTAAAAAAAGTATGTAAATTAGGTACCTAGAATTAGGTTACTAAGTAATTGCATATAGTTATGCAATTATTCACTGAATAATTGCAGACATTTATGCAATTATATCCAAAAGTTGCATAAATTTATGCAATTTTTTCGGTGAATAATTGCGGAAATTTCCTTAATTTTTTTGGTGAATAATTGCGGAATTTTCCGCAAATTTTTGAAAAAATTGCGGAAATTTCCCCAATTTTTCAGTGAATAATTGTGGAAATGTCTGCCAATTTTTAATATAATTGCATAAATGTCTGCAATTATTCACTGAATAATTGCATAAGTGTATGCCATTATTCGGTAACTTAATTCTAGGGACCTAATTTACAAACTTTTTTTTTACTGCGGTTTTTGTGTATTTTGAAACTTATCAGGGACCTGTGCCAAACTATCCCTATTTAAATATTTAGTGTACTTACAAACCACTTTATTTCTATACTTGAAAATTTTCTTCAAAACACATTTTTATGTGGGTCAAAACAGATGCTGCGTAAAACATTGTTACTATAACCCAAAAATACTAGCGTATGGATTTAATTAAAAATAATTACTAATAAATCTCACATACTATGTAAAAACATTTCCTTTGGGAGTTACCTACTATAACAGTAACGTTATAGTTTATGCTCCCTTTACTTTTCACGAAAACATCTATTACAACAATAAATGTTGTAATCTACGTTTTCGATATTTAATACAATTTAGGTTTTTATATATAAAATCTTTGTTTTCTTACAAAAAAACTAGTGAGCTATATACGTTCTATAATTCTTCAAAAAGAATTTCACTTTTAACAAAATTTATATCATATAAAACCAATTTAAATTTCATACCATTTTTCAAAAACCCAATATTTATTTCCTAAAAGAAAAAATTAATAATGAAAATTTTCAATTCTAACAATTATATTCTATTGAGCTAAACATAAGGTGGATTTTCTTCTCGCTACCCTAGGAGTACCCTTCCTAAATTTTGGTAATCCCATTTTCTTACTAAAGTCTTTTAGTACCATAGTTAAATCCACTTATCTGAAACAATTGTAATTTCTGCAATTATCTACACATGGGCTTTCTCCTTTCTTATCAACTGAATTTATTGTACATCTCTAATCTTTACCTACATCACTTTGGACTTCCACAATCCGAGCCTAAATGTACGAAACTGTTTCTCAAAATCTTTCCATATGTAGACATTCTCTATGCCCCAAGAAACGCACTTCCTTATGCCAAAATTGTTACTTCAAAAATTTTGTCTTCAACTGATGAACGCGAAGTGTATGAAGAACCTCCTTTAGATGAATAACATGCTCTTCCATACTCTTGGAAAACACCAAAATGCCATCCATGAATACCACCACAAACTTATTTAGGACTTCTCTAAAGATGTGGCTCATCAAATCTACGAAGTAGGCTGGGGCATTGGTTAGACCAAAAAGCATAACCAACCACTCATAAAATCCATCTAGAGTCCTAAACGCAATCTTATCTATGCTGTCATCGGCGACCCTAAGCTGATGGAATCCCGTGGCTAAATCAAGCTAGGAGAATACCGAAGAGCCAACTAATTGGTCAAAAAGATCATCAATCCTAGGGAGTGGATATCGGTTTTTCTTTGTGAGCTTATTTAATTCTCCATAATCAATGCAAAGTCGAAGAGAACCATCCGCCTTAATAGCAAAGATGACTGGTGCTCCCCATTCTGATATGCTCCTTCTTATGAGACCTTTCTCCAAAAGCTCACCAATCTGCTTGCTCAATTCCTTCCTCTCCCTAGGTGCCATGTGCCTCATGGGTAATGCTACTGGCTTAGCATTCTCATTCAAATAAATCCTGAAGTCAATCTCTCTCTTGGGGGGTAGTCCTCTAACCTCCTTAAAGATGTTTGGAAAATCTATGACGACAGGAACCGAATCTAACTTCGACGATGAAGAATCGAGGGAATAAAGAAAACTCAACATGACTGACCCTTGCGGGTCGCAAGAAACCTCAAGAGTCCTACCGCCGCATGTCTCTAGTCTAACGACTCTCCTTTCGTAGTCTAATATAGCTCCATATATGGATATCCAATCCATCTCCAAGGTCATCCCATACCCCAAGAATCCCAATACATAGGCGTCACAATCAAATTCTACACCTAGGATAAAAATTTTCAAACCCCTACAAAACATAGATAAATGTGCCGATCCTCCTATGGGGTTTGAAACAACAATGGGGTCTACTACTAAAGAGGTGTCTAAGTGCAAACAATCTACCAAAGAACTAGAGATGAAAGAGTGTGATGCTCTAGGATCGAAAAGAGTCCGAATGGGAAAATCAAAAATAGAAACCAAATTTTCCTACCTCGATCCGGTCCGCTACTGGAAGATGTTGCATCCAAAGCTTGAATCTATGCTGTAGGTGCACTCGCTTCCTGCCCCATCTTCTGAGGACAAAACTTACTAAGATGACCGGGTTGTCCACAGTTGTAACACTTCTTCACCTTCTACCTCTTGCAGTCTTTTGCGTAATGACAAACCATTCTACAGCGTTTACATTTCCCACTTTTCTTGATTTGCTTCTGAGGGCCTCCTCCTTTCCTCTGGTCCTTATCCTCCTTCCACCATGGCTCCTTAGAGTTTTCTAACCTAGGAACTTCTTTAAGCTCTCCCTTTAGCTGCCAAGATGTAGGTTGATCACTCTGTCGGTCCTCCAAACCTAACCGACTACACTTTGCTCCATATTCTCCAACCTAGCTCGTGTCTCCTCAAAATCCTCTATGCCAGAAAACGTCAAGCCTCCTAGACTAGCGAAGTTCTTGCATAGCTTAGAAAAATTGGTTGTTGTAGGTGGATTAAAGGGATCTCAACCTACCGATGTTGTACTGGGCGCTTGCCCTTGCACCTCTGGTACAATAGCTCTATGGAACCAGTCAGCCATACTATGCAAAGAAAAGGAAACTTAGGCTTGAATGAATCGAAAGAAGGTTGAACTGGACTTTTGAGGGGATTTTTATAAAAACTCTTTTATACTTGAAAATCTACTTCTATAATAAGAGTTTCTTTCTGGAAAAAAATTCTAATTTGAAGATATGCTAATTAAAAATAGGTTGCTTTAGGAAAAATACTTTATTTTTAAAACAAGTTTTTAGGGATCCTACAACCTTAGGCTCTGATGCCAAGTGAAACACCCCACACCCCTTAGTATACCCAAAAGGACACACTAGAAGACGTAGTGCGTTGTAGGTATAAACTAAAACTAGCAGAGACTAGGATTCACAAGACAGAAAAAGGTAAAAATAACGGAAACAATTTAAATAATAACTTATTTAGAACAAAACTTCATAATTGCTTTAAAAACCAAATAAGTCACTAATTCCAAATACATCACATGTCAAAATATCATACATATATGTCTTATTAAATCAAAGAAAACCATAGTCTTAAAAATCAGAGTACAACTATTCCCCAACATATGCCAGTACAAGTAAAGAACAAAAGGCTGAAATAAAATAAGTGGAAGTACAAAGTGGAATCTCCTTCAAAGAAACTTCCAAGCAACTGCAACCTACTGTCCTCTTCCTTGATTGCTTGTGGGGGAAAAGGGGAAAATGGACGAGTGAGTCAGACTAAAAGTCCGGTGAATGGTAGTAATTACTAGATTCTTTAAGCAAAGTAAAAGTAATAGACTTTACAACAGTTCTAGTATATAAAAGGAAACAAAGGAAATAGGGATAAGGAATAAGCTAGAAATAAATATGAATTAACATAATTGATTAACTTTGATTGTTTGCACTTGTCTTTGATAGCTGCTTTGATTAGGCTGAATTCCTAATCCTATTATTAGGCTGAAATCCTTATTCTACCCTTTGATCGGCCTACTACTCCATAGACCTTACTGCGGACTAGACGCTATATAACTCCCTACACAGAAATGATGTCTATGAATGACACGCAAAGTATCTACTATGGATTAGATGTTATATAGCTCCCTACACAGAAGGCAATGGTGCCTACGAAAGGCACACATACTAAGCACTGGGAACTCATAGCGATTACTAAGCACCGAAATGGAAGTCGCACGCATAACTGCCACCATGCTCATGCTACCTATTGCTCCACCTATTGGGTCTTCTTATTACCTGTGCTCTAGCATAAGCATGCCCCTCATCCCACTTCAGGCTAATGTGAGATCACCGTGCCCATAGAAAATAGGGGCAACGCTGTTGGTACTAGCTCGTCATCCAAACAATATCTAGTTGCGCTCCTTGCCCAAATCCCCATGATTTGGACTTCTACTTATTGACCAATTACTACCATTATTAGCATAAGCATGCCCTTCGTCTCACTTCAAGATTATGTGAAACACCATGTCCATAGAAATAATAGGGGAATGCTATTTGGTACAGGTCATACTTTAATTCTTGCTTATTAACTTAGATAAATTATTTAAATAAGTCTTTACTTTTGTTCTTGCTATCTGTGCTTATTAATTTATCCTGTCTTAAAATAAGCTTCATTCTGTTCTTTTTCTTATTATAACCTACGTTATAATTTAGCTTATTTACTTAACCCAAAAGTCTAAGTGTAAAAAGATAAGCTCTTTCATCTTATACTCTTTTTTTAGTTATAATTCTAAGTTATAACTAGGCCAATTATCTTTAATTAGTCCAATTCTAACATCAATATCATAATTAGGCTTAGTTTCAGTCTTAATTCCATTTTTATTACAATCTTTACAATTTACATCTTATCTTCCGTTATTTTAGTATTCTTATAATTTTAATCCATATTCGCGTTTAATCTATTCTAATCCATACGCGAAGAAGAAGGAGAAATAAAAGAAAACTTAAAATAGAAAAAAATCCAAAGCGTAGGAAAAAGATGTAAATAACGCATAAATAATAGTAAATAAATTAAAATACTGTAAATAAACTGTAAATAAATGGAAAAGCTATAATTAACAGAATTAAACTAAAATTAACTGAAAAAAATAGCTAAAAGAAATAGACTGAAAATAATTCTAAAAACTGCAAATAAATTACTAAAAATGTTATTCCAAAAAATCGTAGTAAAAACTACAACTTTTGGAAACCCTATTATTTTAAATTACTTAAAGAAATCTAAAATAATTACAATCACTCACCTGTGGTCCTAAGCTCTTCCCATTTGGTCTTCCCGAATCCACTTGAGGGTATTAAAATATTTTTATTAAAAAGATTCTCTCCTTGGAAAATTATTCCTTTTAGGGTCCTTCCTCAAAAGGTGAACCCAAGCGGAGAAAATCTAGAATGAGAAAAAGTGTTAGGCCTAGGGTTCTATTTATAGGTGTAGAAGTGGATCTCCGACCATTAGATACAACTTTACCAAAACAACCACTAACCAACAACTAGCTACAACTCCACCTTCAACTTCAGATAACTTCTGCTACTGCTCCCTATACACCAACCAGTACACATCATCAACTACTTCATTCATCAACTTCATCACAGTGCACAACAAAATAGTTACATCACCCTTGCACATACCACACAACACCTCATCCTACTATACTTTACTGTCAACCACAATTCCTACCTTCCTCCTTCACCATCATCAACATTTCCACTACATACACACTGCTTCACAAAAATCCAACAAACAGTCATTGAACAAACAGTCCTGGCATATCATTGCCTAACCACAGTGCCAACTTGTTCGCATCTCCAATTCTTGCAATTCCGCTAACAACCTAAACACAATCGCCAAACCACTAAATCGCGACTTCCACTAACCCGTGGCCTCCCTCAATATCACCAGAAACCGCATCCCAGCCACAAGCTTCCATACTACCCCACCCACAATTGCCTGAACCATTACTGTAGTCACCCAAAGCAACCCACTTCACCTCAACCCACACCCCAAATCAAACACCTACCTTTGCGAACAATCACCAATTCCCAAATTGCGACCTACCACTGCCTCGAACCGCCTTTGACCCGCAACCACTTCGCAACCAATCAACAACCATTCGCAGCAAATTCGATTCCGATTTTCAACTTTTAATTATTGATTGCGATTTTTGGGATTTCGAATTGTGTTGAAATGAGAATTAAGTTTGGGAAGTTCTATGGCATGATCATTTTTAAAAAAAAGTATGATTCATTTGGGCCGGGTGGTATTTAGTTTAGTTTAGTTTTAAGCCTCTTCTTCTTCTAAAAAAAGAAAAAATGTGCTTTAGTTTTGTTCTATTCTCTTTGAAAAAACAATCATTTGTCTTTAAAAAAAAATTGTTTGTCTTTGTTTTCGTTTGACCTTTGTTTGTCTCTAAAAATAGGGGGTTTTGTTTTGTTTTTTTTTATTGTTTTAAAAAAGAGAAAGCTTTAGTTCGTTTTGTTTTTGTTCAATTCTTCTATTAAAAAAATTTAGCTTGTTCAACATTTCGCTTTAAGTTTTAGATTTATTTCCTTATAAAAATATATAATAAATAAATTGGTTTGAATTATACCGTGTATATATCTTATTTTTAGTTTTAGGTTGCAAAAGAAGAAATTCAAAAGGAAGGATCGTTTGCTAGTTTGCTTTGCTTACCAAAACTAAATCGCTTGCTTGCTTATAAAAAATTTGCCACTTTAAATATAAATTGCTAATAATTCTGCATGCTCTGGTATCGTGCCCTCATCTCTTGTTTTCATTTGTTTTGCATTATTGGTTGCTTGCATTTGCTTATATATATATATATATATATATATAAATTCAAAAATTCAAAAAAAATTCAAAACCAGAAACAAAATCAAATTCCATTCATAGTTACATTGTTAATACACGTTTAATTTCAGTTTTGCATTTCATCTTAGAACTAGGCTAATAATAATGGTTAGACATCTTAAGGGTGTCATGATCGCGTGGGGTTTACTTGTATATTGACAAGTTGTCCTCTTTCTACAATTTATTTTCTTGGTGTCTAGGCTACGGCAGTGCAATAATCGGTTATAAATATTACGGTGATTCGTAAATATTATACCGATTGTTTTCTCTGAAGGTACTTAAACATTCGGTTGCATTACTACAGTGATTCATGGTGCACCGTTAAATATGTCCGTTGTTTGGCTAAGAACTATCTTATTGATTTAAGACAAAGTGTGATTATATAATTTTGGGTTAGGAGCTACTTAGAATAGAAAATTTGTAATTAAGTCTTTGCATTCATTTAGTTGCATTAGTTCGTGCATATCTAAACAAAAGAAAAATAATTTCAAAATCCAAAACTAAAAGAAATTGTAAATGTTCCTTAACTTAGTTTTTAAATCCTTTCTTTTGAAATTTTTCAATCAAAATCAAAAATTCAAAAAAAAATTAGTTTGTTTAAGGAAAAAACAAAAAAAATATAATCCAAAACAAAAAAACATATAAAAAAGAAAAAAAAAAGCAAATTTACCTTTTGAAAAAAAATTCCTTTTGGTAAATAGTTTTCCTTTATAAAAAATCCAAAACAAATCCAAAAAAAGAAAAGAAACTTTTTAAAATGTCTAAATTTCCGTACTCACATGAATTTTACAATAGTTGTGAAAATCAATATAATCCATATAATTTCACACCAAATTCTTATGGATATTGTAATAACAACTATTATACAAACAATTTGAATTTTGAACCATAAAGTTTTCAAAATGATGATCAACCCTCATATCTTGAAAATAGCGTTGAAATGATTTCGTCTTTACTTGAACTCTCTACACAATAAAATCAAATGATAAATGATTTGTGCAATTCATATTTGTGCAATGATTCAAGTCAAGGATTTCAAAATAATCAAAATTTGAATTCACTTCAAAATTCAAATGATTTCGATTATAACTCATGCCGACACAATTTCGAATTTCAAAATGAATTTCAAAGTCAAAATAGAAATGTGAACCACTTTTTAAATGATTTTGGCAATGAAAATAATCTCGATTATGTACAATTGACAATTTTCGTTCTTAACAATTTCAAATTGTAAACTCTTAAAGTAATAATTATAAAATGGATTTTGTTGAGCAAATGGACGAAATTCACAAGGATCACACGGACTTGTTGTTTGAAACATATATGAAACAACGTAAGAAACAAAATCAAATCTCAACATCTGACGAGTCAAGTGATAATTCATCTTTTACCAAAATCGACGATTTTCAAACAACAACTTTTGAAATTGAAAATGTTAATCTTAATGAAGTTGTTGAAAGAGCATTAATTGAGTTGGATTTCAATTCTTTTGTGGGTGAGAAACTCGATTTAAAATTCGATCTTACTTTTTCTGATTTCGAAAAAATTAATACAAATTCTTTGGATGTTGAAATATGCAATAAAGTTGTGAATAATTCAACAAAGGAAGATGAATTTTGTGAATATATATTTTTTGGACTTTTCGAAAATGGGTTGTTGAATTCTGAAGGTTAGATTTAAATCACCATATTGATTTTGGAATCAATAATTCTGAAGAAGTTGTCAATGACAAGTTTGAATTTCAATTTGGTGAAAATAAATTTGAATTTCAACAAATTATTCTATCTACCCCGAAAATCGTCGAAAATAAAACAACTCATGCGATTTTTAATAAAACGACATTTGTTTTTCCAAATCACCATTCAACTTTGAAATCTTTTATGGTTTGGTTTTCTGTGCTTAAGCTATGTCTCTCATACTTGACGAGACAAATAAACTGGTCTTTGGCATACCATTTCATTTACTCTTTGATGATATACTTTCGTATGTCATGTAAATAATAACCGTTTCATTTTCATGTAAATATAAGACATATTTTTATTTTATTTTTCTCCATTCACTTGGGTTGACTATGGGGACACAGTCAAAATCAAGTGTGGGGGAAGTCTCATCTTCATTTTTGAAATTTCATGTTTTATTTTTTTTAATTTTCTTTCCAAAACTTACAATTTCTAAAAAAACAAAAAAAATCCAAAAAAAAATTTCTTTCTAGCATTTTGATTTACTTTTAAACAAACATTATAGGATAAGTATAGGATTTTGGTTATTAAATTGAAATTGTTGAAAATTTATTTGTCTCAACAATAATAAAAACAAAGTTTGATTACAAGTAATTATGGTTTAACCGGTATAAAGGAAGGTTTATGGTGATAATTATGAAATATATCCTAATTGAAATCTTGGTTTAAAAGAGTAGTTAATTTAAAATAAAGGCTATAACAATTTTGATCTTCTAAGTTAAATGGTGCTAAGATGATTTTGCAAAACTCTCTCTAAAAAAACAAAAAGAAATATGTATATATATATAATATGTTTATATATATAAACTTAAAAAAATGGTTTTTATATAAATAAGAATCACCTAGAGTCATATGTTTACACGCAAGTGTGTACACTCTCCATGCTCTGTACCCTTCTCACATAAGCCCGAAAGGTAGTGCATGATCGGTATATCTGGCCTCAGTTTATCTGAGTTAGGTGTATGTATATAAAAAGTTCTTTTATTAATAATGCCTACAATCGATAGGTGTACACACTTGTTTGTGCACTCGCCATGCTCTATATTCCCCTCACATAAGCCCGCAAGGTAGTGCATGAGTAATACATATGGCCTCAGTTAGCATATGTAAATATTTTTATTATCAATAAAATTTCAAATAAAGAGAGAGTAAGCAATTGAAATCTAAGCACTACTTTTACTTATTTGATTTGACTTGTTATTCAAAAGAAATTAAAATACCACTTTGAAAAACTTTGATAATCAACTAAGGATCCATTTCATAGTTACACTATATTGTCAACCGAAACAACTAGCCAAACTAGAATCTATTTGTTATGATAACTTAGTTTTTATTGGAAATTTTGACAAGTAAAATGTCTAAAAATTGATGATGATGACAAATATTTAACTTATTCGTGTCGATTTAAAAGTAAATCCTTCATTTGTAAATATTTTCAAAAAACTTGCATTCATGTCTTTGTAAATAAATCTTGCATTTAGGAATGTTTCATATTGCATTTGGATTTTCTGGGTAGTATCCGCTGAAAACCCTCACAAGACAACACTCGTTCTACTAGGGACACCTAGAGGTTTAACGGCTTGTTGCATACGCACAATGTAGGATCTAGATTAACCCTAGAGGGGGGGGGGTGAATAGGGTTATCGCAATTTTCTCAAATTAAACGCGGAAGCAATCAGCAGATAAATAAATATGCAGTAAAGTAAATCACACACAAATTTACCCAGCTTCGGCAACCCCTGCCTACTGCTGCATTCCCAGATTTCTATTAGAATTAAACAGTCTCCCGCTTACAAACACTCTGACAGACTCGCAGACACTCGCTCCCGCTCACAAACACTCCTACAGACTCGCACACCCTGCTCCGCCTATAGAGTTTCGTTTACTCGCAAACTCTGCTCCCGCCTATAGAGTTTTGCAAACTCGCAGCCTCCCTGCTCACTGAACTAATTCTAACTAGACAATCTGACAACACCTAAACTCTAGGTGGTGATTCACTCTGACTGGACTTTGAAAAAACTGAAAATACAGAATACAGTTTGAACCCCAGGACAAAATATAGCTTGACAGTTTAAAAATACTTTTGCCCTCAGAATTAATTTGGCCTAAAAACTAGTTCAATAATACCTGGCCTAATTTAAAAACTAAATTAAACCCTAGACTTGATTTTAAAATTTAATACCCTCTTTTAAATCATAAAAGCCCGGCCCGCTTTTAGTCTTCGACCACCCCTGATTATTATCGGCCCGATCTTTTATTTTGTACTAGCCCGATCCCCTTTGAAATTTTTCTTGAGAATGGCGGCTTCGATCTGGAAATATTAGGGCTTTTGTCTTGTTCGTTCTTTCGATGCTTACTAGGGCTTCGGCCTTGCTTCTTTGAAATTTTCGAGAGCTTTGGCGTTGTGCAAATTAGGGCTTCGTTCCCTATTTCTCCAGACTGTTGAATTTGGGGATTTTAACCCTTGTGAGCTCGGCTTTGCTTGAGAATGAGATTCGTGCTTTGCTTCGGCCTTGCGCGCTCCTTAGGGTTTCTGAGATTCGACTTAAGGTATGTTGGTACTCGCGATTTCTTGATGTCGATTTTTTGATCCACTGCCTGTGATGATTTAGGTTTTTTTTTGTTCGAATGATTTGACGTTGAAGCTCATTGTCGATGATGATACCTTCGGTTGCTTTTATATGGGTTCGAACTTTCCTGATATAGTGATAACTTGATTATCACGGCTTTGACTGATTCAAATGCGCGTATATTCGATATTGTATAGATAATACGATTTTCTCTTGACTGATTCAACTGCGTTTATTTTCGTATATACTACGTGATAGTCACGGCTTGGGTTTCTTGACTTGGTTTGTAATTATCGGCCTGTTTATCTCCGTGAATATAACTTTCTATTGACTTGTTCAACTTTGATTAAAAACATGGTTTTGAATTCCTTTGACTTTGAGATGAAAGATGACTTGTTCATTCACGGCTTTGTCTCTGATACTTGATTTTTCAAACATTGCATAATCTTTACTTTCTGATTCCAGTCTTCGGCATTGAATGTGTTGATTAACTGGAGATTTTGAACTGAATTGTATTGAGTGGTGGTTGTGTCTGCATATCGTTACTTGTCTTGCAATTTGCACTTTACCTGATTGGATATTGAACTGTATGTATGATCTCACCCTGTTTTATTTGGTATACTTCATTCCTTGACCCGTCTCATTTTTAAACTGAAGTTGACAGTTACATTGTGATTTCATGTCTTTGATCACTTGAACTTAATTTGTAGTTTTGAGTCTTTGTAGTTGCTTGTGTTCTGGTTTTTGACTTGTTTGAATTTGCACTGCTTCATGTTGTATTTCATCCTTCACTTGAGCATTATGTTTGAGCTTGAATGTCACTGAGTGTGTATTGCTTCATGTTGCCTTGGCATTTGCTGTTGGTTCACTTGGTAGCATTTCTTAGAGTCACTATGTATGTCTTGACTTTGATTGTTCATTTCTTTGCCTTGTTGAGTCAGTTGCCATTGTATGTGTTCATTCGATATTCTGATGACTGCACTGTGTGCATGTATATTGTTCTCTGACCTTGTCGATACATTGCACGTGTAGTTGCACTGTTTTCAGATGTGGTCTTTGTGGTTGTTGTCCAGTTTGTACTTGACTGTTTGATTTGTTGTAGTGATATTTTTGTCGAGATCATTTTCACTTGTGTTGAATCTGATATTGATTTGACCTTGTGTACTCGAGTTGGCAAGGCAGTGCACATGTGTATACGTGTGTACTGCAGCCACTCGTAAATACCTGTCCCTGAAATAAATACTGATATGCACAGATATTACACAATCAAGGATGATGACGATAACCCATATATCTGAGGCACCAATAAAAACAAATTTATATTTTTGCAAACTTAAATTTGTTTATTTTCAGATTACTGCTGTAGTTGCAAATTATACAGGTACACAAAAGACAGGACAAGAACTGGAGCTGGACAATGCAGATAGATGCAGACGTGAAGACACAGTGAAATAACTGAGTGTTGAGTGTTGTAGTGAGGAAATCATTGTAATAATGAAAGTGTATGAGTGAGAGTGAGCTATAAATATGAAATCAGTGTATTGTAAACATTGTACTGAATAAAATATTATATTGAATAAAATTACTGTTTGAATTTGTTAAATTCTGTGCAATAGCATTATTATTCAATATTTATATTTATTCCTGTATGTGTAAAATAAAATCTGCAAACACATCTATAATTTGATATATATATTTTGTTATCATCAAACACTAAACACACATCAAACACACAATGCATACTTCTGAAACTCGCCGCTTTGCATCAGAAATGGTGTAGATAGCTAGTTTTAGGGAAGCCTTATTCTTTTTTTGATATTCCTTCAATGGGGATTATTTAGCTGCCATCCGTGCCTTTTCCTCTTAGGACTCTTTTAGAGTCAGTGTCAATGCTAAGTTTTCATCAGTAAGGAGTTGGTGAGCTTTCCTCTCCTCCAAAATAATCGAATCTGATTGGGCGATGGAAGCCCTCAAACACATCAATTCAATTATAGCTTCATTTTTCTCTATGGATAAGGATGAAACCTGATTATTTAAGCGAGAAAGTTCCTCTCGAAGCTTTGTCGAATTGATAGAGAATTTCAACGCATTTTCATGCAAGGAGAAACCGCTCTTGGAAATCTGAGGGAAAAATACAACATAAGTCAAAAAGTAAAAAAACTAATAAAGTTAAGTTACGTAAAACATACCAAGAGTTATTGTCTAAGAAGAGATCGATAGTGACCCGCCAGAAATAGAAGACGGCGGATGAATTTAAGTGAATGACGAAGAGTTTAAAATAGAGTGGACCATCTTTTCAAAATCACTCGAAGGTGTAAAAGATGATGCTCCAAGAAGATTCAGCACTTTGAGTAAGGGTCAAAGTCCCCAAGTCCTTTTGCATCTGCTCGATTACGTTTAGAGAGTTGGAGATGATGATACGAGAAAGTGGATCAACCTTTGTGGGAGTTTCCTTAGGTTGATCTTGAGGAGCTTTGATGGTCGGACTTTCTAGAGATTCATCGATATTAGCAAACTTCCATTCTTCCAACAGTGGAGAGTCGGGAACTTCGACAATATTGGCCTTCTTTAGAGGTGGTTCCACAGTAGTCGTTTTAACCGTATTTTTTTGGGAGCCATCTTTGACCTGGAAATGGCTTAGGAAAAAGATGACGCACGAGAAGTTGAAGAGGGAAGAGTCAGATCACTTTTGGGTTTTTCAACCTGATAAGCATCTGCAAAAAATTCAAACAAATTATAAGTCAATAAAATAATTTGAGAAACAACGCGATAATAAATAAAAAGTACATCATTTAAACTTACCGGAGTGATTAGGGCATATAGGTGACATTGGGGAGAAGTTTGTCGGGTCTCCCAAAGAGATAAAGCATTTTCTCGGGATGTATGCTGGACCAAAGGAGGTTGGCCAAGTATCCTTTGACCCATAGGCAAGAGAGAATGCTTTTGCAAGTATGTGGGATTTAGCAGGGTCAATCTGTTTCCAATTTTAGTTGAAGCGGCGATCAGCAGCTTTACTATCTTTCGATCTTCTTCATTTAACTCTTTAGCAGGAGCACCTGACAAAAACATAAGTGTAACGGCCCGTAATTTTCGATAATTAAATTTGTTAAATTAGTGAGATTTTGGAAATTAAATATTGAAAGAAATAAAATTTGTAAATTAAAAATGAAATTATAACTAAGATGAAACGTAACAAGGTTAATTAAAGTTAATAATTAATGAATTGAATGGAATGCCAATTAATGAAAATAATTTAAATGTTATACTTGGCTACAAATTGAATATAAGGAAACAAGTGTAGATATTGAACTAATTTATGAATTAGTATATAATTAATGATAATTGGATAGAAACAGTGTTATGTAAGCAATTGTAACATTTGTTTGTTAATAATAACTTATAGGTGTAATAAAAAAAGTTAATGGTAACAATTATTGTATATTACCTATTTATTTAGCCTGTTAATTGAAATTGGAAACAAATTTCAATAAATGTAATTAAATATTATGTTAATGTAAATTAAGTTAATATTTGGAAATAATGTTAATTTTATTCATAATATGATAATTGGTTGAATAAAAAGAATGGAAATCAAGATTTATTAATTTATTGGAATTCAAATTTTAATAATTGGATTAATTGCAATTAAATGAAATTAAGTATTTAAATATTACGTTAATGGAGATTAAGATGAAATTTGAGAATATTAATGTAATAGATCATGAACCAATGTTAATTTCGTCCATTTGATAATAATGGATTGAATAATAGGATGAAAGGTCAATTAAATGGAATTATTGAAAATTTAATTTATAATTTCTGAATTTAATGAAATTGAAATTAAACACTGTAATTGATGGATTAATCAACTTTAAATTGACATCTAAATTTGTTTAAATTATTGTAAGTGATTAAGAAATAAAAAATGACAGAAGTTGTAAATTATTAAAATTTAAACTGAAAAAGTGATTTAATTAATTAATTAATAATTTATTTAATTAATGTGAAAATAGCCATTTTGGCCACTGACTCGGATTTCGACGAAACCAGTTTCATCGGATCCGTAACAGTGAATTATTATAGGATTTCAAGTTTCGTAACGATCGGACTTGTCATTTGATTGTACGGACTCGTAACGCCTAGAAATAAATTAAATTGAAATCAATTGAAATCAATTTGAAATAAGCTGATTTTATCATAACTTCTTCATACGATGGAATTTGGGCTTGAAACCAGTTCCATTGTTTTTAAAATTATCGAAAGCATCTATTTTGATATATGGGTTGACCCATTTTCATTTCGGAGGCAGAACGAGCTTTCCGGGTTGTTCGTCGTTCAAATCCAAATCAAATTTATCTGTTCTTTCTATTTTCTGACCTACCTATAAATAGCTCGTTATAAACCCTAGCTATTCCTTATTCTCATTTGTTTGTACATACATCTCCTCTTTCCAATGTCAGACAAACCAAAACCAAATACCAAATTCAATTGCAAATCAAAATCAAATCAAAAAATCAAACTCCTCAAACTATATCAAATTATTTATCGATTTGAAGCCCTCGACGAGCGCATGTCAATTCTGCTGTGCATTTTTTGATCTGGGTTTCTATGTGGCCGGAATTGGGTGATTTAGTTTTTACCGTTCGTTTGTGGTCGTTGGATTGTGCGGTGGATCGTCGATCATACGACGATCGGGTGGTGCCTTTGGGTAGAGGGGGTCGAGCAGGTCGCATTTGTAATGTTCGCTCACCTCAAAGCTCATCGAATTCGCCATGATTGGCTGTTCAAGTTGGCAATGGCGATGGTGGTTCGTGGAGTTGGAGTAGCTCGCGTCTTCAGGGGAGGGGCGCCGAAACGAGGGCGTTGCCACTGCGTGCTTCGATCGTCGGTTAGTCGAGGCTCTGGGCGTGCGCACGATGGTCAACGGCAAAGGATTGGCAGTTGGAAGTGGTTTTGAATGTGAAATCTTCGATGCTAGGGTTGGAGCGTATACGTGTAGCTGACGTGTACAAGTTAATAATTTTTTTTCTTGTTTTAAATTTAGATCGTATATGTTCTAACATGTATAACTTTTGCATACGAGGTCCAACTCACGCGCGGTTTTCTCCGTTAGGATCATATCGGAATTCCGGACATTTTGACGCCAGTTTGGACGAATTATGAGACTGTTCGAATTTTGGGTTTAAATTGGATTCAAATTCTGTAACGACCCGATATTTTCAACCATTCGCATCCATTATAAGTGTATAGGTAGACACTCATGCCGGAATTGAATTGCTCAAAATACCGCGTTGTAAATAAAATTTGGCAAATCTCAGAATATACAATAAATAAATATAATCACAGATCACAGACACAGAGTAAAATAATGCAGCGGAAGTAAAAGAAATAGTAGTTCATAAAGCTACTATATAAATATAACAGAGTTACATAAGATACAACAGAAGAAATAAAATACAACAGAAGTCTCAATATGATAACCAAGTACAAGCTGAACAGAACAACAGAACTGAAATAGATAGGACAAGACAAGCAGATAATCTCCAGCGATTCAAATCTCTAAGAGAGCGGAAATCCAAATCTGTGAATAACTCAGGCTGACCCGAGCGTAAAGCAAGACACAAAACACTCGAGTCAGGACAATATATACTTATATAATGTAAACCAACTCAAGTGAACTGTAATAAAGGTACAAGTAACTTAAAGAATGCTTGGGATCGCCCATTCTTTAAGGATCCGTTAAACTATTTACTATGTAGTAATATTCGCTATTATAATAATGTCTAATATAAAATAAACATACTTTTAAATAGCATTAAGGCTTTACATTTTCCACCTTAACACGTAATATGCCAATAGTCTACACAGTACCTGCATACCTCGCAAGGCTATGAGAAGATACTCCATAGGTACGACACAAATAGAAACTCGTAGTAAAGCTCGATATGGTAGGTGACACGGCACACAAGGCAATGCCAGGGTAGATATACCAATTACACATCCGGACTTTTGGTGACGCATAGCAGCCACTACCGCCCACCTCGAACAACACTCCCAAATCAAGGGTGGCCACCAAATCTATCACAAGTAATAGAATGGTATCGAAGAAGTGTGTCCGATAAGAGGTGCTACCTCCTTGGTCCGTCAATCGCTCCTGTTTTAGCCACCTTATGCCAACTCACGAGAGTTGGGTCCACGTATATACCTTAGGATCGTCGCCACCATCCTACTTCATTCTGGAAACTCCACCGTGTTCACAGTTGTCAAAGTGGTTTTCGGTATCGACAGAGAGTATGTCCATATCTGATCCCGGTCTCTTTAACAACCAATCGTTATTATAACCCGTGGTTATAACTTTTAAAACAATACTTTACTTCAAAATAAAATATCATTTCAAAACCATATATTTATAAAAATAAAGATTTATCATTTCTAAATCATTTCAATATCTCAAAATATCATATCCTTTTCAAACTCTTTCCAAATTATTATTTGAATTCAAATCCAATTATCAATTTAATACCTTTTAAATTCCAAAATATCACTCATTTATTACTCTATCAAAACACCCTTTAAATAGTTTATATACAAATTAAATTAATTCATTTAAACCATTTAAAAGTGAAGTTATTATTCTTTCAAGTCAAGTATTCAGTTTTCAGAGTTTCAATCCATTTTGAGTTCATTTACTAAGTCAAAACCCCTAATTATTTGTAATGACCCTAAAATAAAATAAAATAAAAATAAAATGAAAGTTACAATTATATTAATAAATTCTGAAGTTATAAAAAATATATATATATACATATAATGCATTAAAACAGAAAAGAAAAAAATTTGGCAATAAATAAAATTGCATGGGAGCTTCTGTTTGATAAAATGCAAGGAGTAAGGTGATTAAAAGAAAAATTGGAACCCAAAATAAATATAGTTCTATGTCCAAAGAATAATGTAAATACAAACATTTAATATACGGGGTGTTTTCTGTTTTATTTAAAGATAGAATGAAAATGAAGTTTAATAAAAAGGTTTAAATGTCTTATAATTGTGCTAAAAATAATTAGCATAATATATGTGATTTTTATTTAAACATAGAAGGAGTTACTGATTTGACAAAGAGGCAGAAATATATATATAGACATACAGAATCAAATAAAAATTACCATATCTTATATTTATTTCAAGCAAATAAAATGGGTGAATGATTTTTACATTACATAATAAGGTATGATAGTATGCATGATTGAATGGAGATAATAGATAGGTAGAAAATACAAAGGATATTTTCAGATTCCTTAAACTTATAAAAAAAGAAATAATAAACCAAGGGTCACATGCATATGGCATGAGTAGAAAAGAGTCATGAAAATAGTATTGAGTGTTTAAAAATGCATGATCCCCGAAATAACTAATTAAAGTAACCTAATGTGTGCATTTCCAATTTATGACCACACAGGAATATGATATGTACATGAACATCTAAGGGTATCAGGGGAATTACCCATTTTCTTAAACCCTAGAATGGATTTATAAATAACTGCACATAACCAAATCCATCATTCTCTCGGGATCAAAACAAAAATAAAATAAACTAGGAGAAACACTAGCTTGAGGCTTTGGGGGATTTGTTGTTCAAAGGATTAAGGCAGAGAAAGGAAAACATTAAGTGAGTATTTATCCTTTGTATGCAATGGCATTAAGTCCTATTGCAGGCAGCCTAAAATATTACGAGTCATTTAAATTTCTGAAATGATTTGTTATGGGTGATATGGATGTTTGTTTGTGCATTTTTGATTGGAGCATTAATCTGTAAGTGAGCTTTTAGAGTTAACATGTTTTGAGCATTCTTGTTCTATCTTACCATCATTAAACATGGATATAGATTAAATAGGGGAACATGGGGTGAACCAGAAAATATACAAGCAGTTATATCTTTCTGAAATATGAATGAAAGAAAAAACTAAATTGGTCACTTGGGAGTTAGTCAATGATCTGCTTACTTCAGGTGGGAGCAAGTATATGCATGGTGCAACTGCACCCTGAGGCCTTTGTGTGTTGGAATAATTTAAACAACCTGGGAGTTTCCTTCACAATGCATACATAGTGTTCATTTGACAAGGAGATGTAGACCATAAAATAAATAAGGAATGGGATTTATAAATTTGGGTTATGAATATTTAGACAGGGAGTTAAACTAATCAGGATTAATGTGATGTTCTGGTTAGTTGCTGGTGAAAATTTAGGGTATAAAACCTGAGTTTGCTTATCTAAATTTGGAGAGAATGAATTAAGAATTGTACATATGTTTATTTTAACGGTTTGCTGTGTATTGTCTAAATAGATGAATGTGTTTTTGTATCACTTTGTATGAACCAAAACATGCTAAGTATAAAAATCTGTTAAACTAGGAAGGCACTGCAAGATTATCATAAAATTATGAATATGTATACAAATTTGATAAATGCTCATACCAGTGAAAACTGACCCTTTTGGTTGCCCTTGCAATCATCTGGGTGTCTCATTAAAATTGGGGCAGCTCAGTGAATTGCTTGCAGGGAATTGAAGTTGGATTGAGGAATGAAGAAGGCAATTAGCTGCTAGTATTAATAAAAAGGAACCAGTCTTGATTTTGCAGTTGCATTGTAATGAATTTATTAGTCAAGTCTCATTTTGTAATTGAAGTTACTTGTAGGAAAATTTCTAAGTATTTGGATTGAAAATATGTACTTAAGTAAACCTGTTGTGAGTGATTATTGATGATGTTTGGTTATCTACCAATTTTTATGGATGTCTGATTTAGAGAAATAAGGGGATAGACATATATTTGATCTCTGATTCTTAATGTTTGAATTTATATCTTTGATTTTATGGAAATTAAAGAGCTAAGGTGGTGGATTTTTGAAATGAACTCTCAAAAATTTTAGTAGGATATTTAAGTGAAATGAATTTGTGCATGAATTCTGGAAATTTATATGTAAATTGAGTATTTAAATTTCAAATAGAACTATGAGAGCAGTAGACCTGAAAGATACTGAATTTTGAATAATTGATTGAACACATATAAGAATGCATCTCCAGAAAACTTGAACTAGGCATAAACATGCTTGGGATTAGGAGTAGGACTTTGTAGAAGTTTGTTAATATAAGGGATATGGGTTTGCAAGTGGTAAAAGAGGGACTATGGCCGGCCTAGATGGCCATGAGTCAAACCCTTGGAGCCTTGAACCACTTCATTTCAATTAATGAAGTGTAAGTGCTTCTGGGACAAATCAAAGAAAACACCAAGCAGCCCTTAAATAACACCAAGCAGATCCAATAAAAACACCAAGTATATAAGTCTGCATCATATTAAACTTAAAAATGCTAAAAGTCCTCATCCATTCAATCTGAAATGATAAATGGGAATTAGATCCATTATCCATGCCTACAAGCATAATTTGTAAGTAATATCATGTAAATACTTGATAACTATCATGAGATCCAGTAAATGCTATTTTAATGTTAACAAAATTATTTAGGCAGAAAGTCTAGAAAGCATAAGAAAAATGCACTGTGCATTGCAATATTGAATATATAAGTATTATAATTGCCAAAATGTATCTCTGGTAGTAGAACAAAAATATAGTATGTTGTTGCCTGTTTGATTAAAATTCACTTTGCAAATTTGTTAACTCTGAAAGGCAAATGAAAACAATTATATATCATCAAATATGTAATTGTCTTAATATGTTTTGTGAACTGATATGATTATATTGGTAAATCCAGGGTCTTGGGAAAAATATTTGGAAATTACTTAAATGTTCAAATACAGAAGAAATGGGGTTATTGGTGAATTCCTTTTGTATGCTAAAAAAATCTATGTGTTTTAGAATGAGGGTCACCACAGTTGGTATCAGAGCTATGTTTTAAATAACATAGTAAATGTTGTTTTATGCATATGGATGTTTGAATGCATTGTTTGAATTATTGGTGTTGAATGCTTTTGTTTTATGTCAAAAATAATAATATATGTGTGTATATGTGATACATGCACAATGTGCACAGAAATAAAAAATGAACAAAGTAAAGACACCAAAAATGATAGGGGTAAATAAACTAACATAAAAATCATATTTATAGCATTATGGTAGGACCAAGGCATCACACAGGTGCAGGATCATCACGTGAGCCACCTGTGATGAGCATGGAGGATTTTGTGAGAGCTTTAAGCGATGGAATGTGTAACGACCCGATATTTTCAACCATTCGCATCCATTATAAGTGTATAGGTAGACACTCATGCCGGAGTTGAATTGCTCAAAATACCGCGTTGTAATTAAAATTTGGCAAATCTCAGAATATACAGTAAATAAATATAATCACAGATCACAAACACAGAGTAAAATAATGCAGCGGAAGTAAAAGAAATAGTAGTTCATGAAGCTACTATGTAAATATATCAGAGTTACATAAGATACAACAGAAGAAATAGAGTACAACAGAAGTATCAATAAGATAACCAAGTACAAGCTGAACAGAGCAACATAACTGAAGTAGATAGAAGAAGACTAGCAGATAATCTCCAGCGATTCAAATCTCCAGAAGGTGGAAATCCAAATCTGTGAATAACCCAGGCTGACCCGAGCGTAAAGCAAAACACAAAACACTCGAGTCAGGACAATATATACTTATATAATGTAAACCAACTCAAGTGAACTGTAATAAAGGTACAAGTAACTTAGAAGATGCTTGGGACCGCCCATCCTCTAAGGATCCGTTAAAATATCTACTATGTAGTAATATTCGCTATTATAATAGTGTCTAAATAAGTAAAGTATAATCATATCGGAAAATAGCGTTAAGGGGATGGAGAACCTTAACGCGGTCGGATCTTAAAATCATAATCGTAGTAAAGCTCGATATGGTAGGTGACACGGCACAACTAGGCAATGCCAGGGTAGATATACCAATTACGCACACGGACTGATGGATACGCATAGCAGCCACTACCGTTCCACCTCGAACAACATTCCTAAATCGGAGGATGGCCATCTAGTCAAATCACAAGTAAGAGTATAATATCGAAGAAATGTGTCCGAGAAGAGGTGCTACCTCACTGGCCCGAGATCGCTCCTGTTTTAGCCACCTTATGCCAACTCACGGGAGTTGGGTCCACGTAACATACCTTAAGAATGTCGCCACCATCCTACTTCATTCTGGAATCTCCACCGCGTACACAGTTGTCAAAGTGGTTTTCGGTATCGACAGAGAGTATGTCCATATCCGATCCCGGTCTCTTTGCCAACCAATCGTTATTATAACCCGTGGTTATAACTTTTAAAAACAATACTTTACTTCAAAATAAAATATCATTTCAAACCATATCTTTATCAAAATATAGATTAAATCAATTACAAACCATTTCCATATATTTAAATTTTCATATCATTTTCAAAACTTCATTTCAAATCATTTTTATATAATAACATATCATATCCTTACAAAACTTCATTTCAAATCATTTTAATAAAATAAAATATCCTATCAGTTCAAATCCAAATATTCAACTTTAAATACCTTTTAAATTCAAAGATATCGTTCATTTGCTATCATTTCAAATCACCTTTAAATAGTTTATATTCCAATCAAAATAATTCATTTAAACCTTTTAAAAGTGTAATTATTATATTTTCAAATCAAGTATTCAATTTTCAAAGTTTCAAACCATTCTGAGTTCGTTTACTAAGTCAAAAACCCTAATTATTAAAATTTCAGCATTTCACAGCATTTAAAAACAACTGCTATAAGTTATATTTGAAAACATTTTTAATTCAGCAAAGACAGCACTTAAAACTGCTGTTAAAACTCAGTTTTAGTTGAATTATAGTTCAAAACAGAAAAGACAGCATTTCAGAAGTGCTGCGGAAGTTCAGATTTCAAAACAAGGGTTAAATTTGGTTTCAGCAAAGACTGCAGACCACTATAGCATTTCCAGAGAATGCTATAATAGGCCTGAGTTCAATATTAGCCTATAAGTTCAATTACAGCAACTACAGCATTTCAGAAATGCTGTAATAGCTCTTTTTACACAATTTTAGTTCAAAACAGAATCTATAGCATTTCTGAATGCTATTAAAAATAGATTTCAGGTGTTAGTGTATTTCCAGCAATTAAATAACTTTAATTTAAAACACATAAACATTTTAAAAATCATATTTTAACATTTAAAATGTTCATTTACATATCATTTAACATGTATCTTTTTCACAATAAATTTCTTATAATTAAATCCAATTTTCAATAATTTACTTAATAAATTTAAGTGTAAAAGTTTCCAATTCTTCACATTTCAACAAATAACTTAACACTTCAAATTTAAATTACCATTTCACAAATTTAACTAAATTTCCAATTTTATTTAATTAACTTAAACCTTTAATTAAAACCAAATTTCACATTTCCAAGTCAAGTTATATTTTAAAAGATCACTTTTAAACATTCATTTATTTAACCACTTAAATTCATAGAAAAATCAATAATACTTTAATAAATCACTTAAATTCAAATTTAATCAAATTATCATATTTACCATTTCCAAATAAAATTTAATATCCATTTTATTTATATAACCTAAATATCACTTTTAACCAAAATTCCAAATTTCCAACTTAAGTTATATTTCAAAAATCCAGTTAAACCATTCATTAATTACATTTTTAACACATAGAAAAATCATAATTTCTTTATTTTAAAACATTTCAAAATCTATTTAAATCAAATTTCATTAATTTATAATTTTTAAAATACTTAAAAATATCCAAAACACTTTATAAAATAACCACGGGCCTGTATATAATTTTCTAACTTAGGTCAAGTGATACGGATATGTATCATTTCAATCCGCAGTTAAAAAAAAGAAAAATCCGGGTTCTATCATTTCAAACCCGCAATCCCAAGTTAAAATAATTTTAAATAAAAATCGTTCAGGCCTATCATTTTAGCCCATAACGATTTTTCCCTATTCTAAAGTCCGTTCGGGTATGTTTCATTTCAACCCATAGTGATTCTAATCTACAGGGAACTTGCAATGGTGATAACAGATATAAATAACAGAATAACATTACATAACAGTAACATATGATATAACAGGTATAATAACAGGTGTGAACATCATATGATAATAATATAAGCATATAAAACTTGATAATATATTTCTACAGATTGGCAGGGTGTCAATTTACTAGTTATATAGGTACATATTGTCTGGTGAGAATAACTCACTTGTTTGTGCTGGAGATATCAAAACCAATGACACAATGGAACAAAAGCACGATGAAAAGACTACGGACTTGAGTGGAGAGCAAGATCCAAAGCTACAACTCTTGTATTACAACCCAAAACATACACCAAAACAAACACAATTTGAACGCACTTGAAATGGAATAACTTTTAAACGAAAAGAGATTTGAATGTCAAATCTTTTGCCTTGCTTCCTACACTTGCTAGCATGGCTTAGGGAATGTTTGGTTCATGTTTGGAAATGGTTTGGGTCTGGTTTGGACCAAGGGATACACGGCTACAAGCTAGAGTTGATGGGGAAGTTATAACATAGGTATGTGAAGAGGTTTAGGCACACTAGCATGGTTTTTGGTCAACAAAAGGGTTCGACCATAGGGGTTTGGGCTTGGCCATTCAAGTTCAGATCTGGACAGAGGTTGGAGTGGTGTGTAAGGGTCTGGTCAGAGATGGTGGTGGTGGCTATGGTGGTGGTTTGGATGGTGGTTGAGGTGGGTGATCATGTAGAGGTCAATAAACATGGTTTTTAGGCATCTAGGTTGAAATTTGGGGGGTTTTACCATCAAAATGGTTCGGCTATGGTCAGATCTGGTGGAGTGGGGGCTGGTGCTGCTGTAGATGGTGGTGGGGCTGAAGGTGGAGAGGATGGTGGAGATGAAGGTGGTAGAGGCCAAGCAAAGCTAGAAGAGGAGGAAGGCAAAATCAATGGAAAAAGAAGAGAAAGAGAAGAAAAAGAAGGAGAGGCCATTACCTATTTTTGGCTGAAGCCATGAGAAATGAGGAGCTGATTTGTTTTCACGTGAAAAGATGAGAAACAAAAAGTGGCGGCTACACTAGGGTTTTAGATGGCTAGGGCAAAATTTGAGGAGTTAAAGAAAATGAAGGGTTTGGACAAAAAAGGGCTTAAGTTTCAAAGTGTTTTACAACCTTTCATATTTCTTTTCTTTTTAATCTTTATATAAACAAAATATTCAGAAAAATACTTTACAAACCGAAATCAATTATAAATATGAGAAAACAAAAAATAAATTTTGGAAAAATATAAAAAGAATGAAGAAAATTACTTAAAAATACCAAACAGTGTTCAAAAATTATAAATAAATCACTATCAGTCTTGAAAAACTATACACTTCATTATAAAATATTATGAAGTGAAAATTTGAATTAAAATAATTTATTTATCATTTTCAAAATAAAATAGATAATTAAATTGGAGAAAATAGAAAAAGGATTAAAGAAAAATGTTTAAAATTTACAAACAGGGCATGGAAATTTGCAAGAAAAATACTACTAACTCTGGAAAAATTCCTACCTTACTTTAAAAATATTTAAAAGCCAAAATATATTTTATATAACATAAATGTACAAATTAGAATAAAATATATTAAATTAAAATGTCATTTATATAATTTTAAAATAAAGAATATTGCTGAATAACCCAATATACACACAAAATTGAAAACAGTATAACTTTTGCAATTTAAATCCGTTTTCAACGAAACGAAAAGCATTATTCAAGTTATTAAATCTATTTTTATAATAAAAGATAAAATTCATAAATTTCAAACTTTTAAATTTTCAAGTTAAAAGTCGAAGTTTGACTATTTGACCAAAATTCACATTTTCTGGAAATATTAAATTTAGTCATATTTGGAATTCAAATCCACATACAAAATTAAAGTTTTTATATTTACAATAAAAAAAATTTATTCTTTTCATAAATAAAGCTTTTAAATCTGGAAAAATCAATTTAAAATTAATTGTAAAATACAGGGTTGTTACACTCTCCCCCACTCAAAACTTTTCGTCCCCGAAAAGGAACGAGGTACGGGAAAGCACCTAAAAAGATAGAATGAATAGAATTAAGACAAGATGATAAGAATATTGGAATTACACCTTATAACTATTGTTATAGGCAAGTTTAACAAGTTGGAGGTGATCAAATCAAGAACACAAACACGAAAAAGATTCTCTAGAGTTTGAATCACCCTTTTCACTTGAGCGACGGTCCATGGATGGAAAACAGTGTTCAGATTCCAAAATGAGTAACAAAGATTTCAAAGATTATAAAAAGATTTCTAAATAGACTGGTATAAGCAATAGCCTTCCCATTTTGTAACCAGATAAGAGAAATAAGGAAACGAAAAGATAGTTTGAAAAAAAAAAGATAATAAATTTGAAACAATAATGCTTTGAAATCATAACAATTTAGGGATGTTTATCATTTGGAAATCATACTACTAAAAATCATAACACTTTGGAAATGTTATTTTAAAAAAACATAATACTTAGAAAATCATAACACCTTTTAAAAATAATCTTCATTTAAACCATTTTAATCCAAGATCAAACAATATTCATTTTAAAGTTGTAACATTTCTAAGTTCATTCAATTTTAAAAATTTCCAAAACACTGTATTTTCAAAACAGCAGCACTTATAAAATGCTACAGTAGATATATTAATATTTCAAATCAGTTTAATTTCAAAGATATCCATTTAGATATCATTTAACTTATGCCTTATTAAAACATACTTTTATGAATGGAATATCCAAATTAAATTATACTTCGTTTATTAAGTCAAAAGCTCACTATTTTACTTAGCTCTTAATTTAACACATAACCTATCACTTTATTTAAAATACCCATTTCATAAATAGATATTTCTTTAATAAGTTACACTTAAAATTCCATTTAGAAACCAAATTTTCAATTATCAAATTTTAGTGATGTTAAAATACATTTTAACTATTTAAATCATAATTATTCATTTTCCAAGACATATCTATTTCATAAATAAACATTTATATAGAAAATATAACAATCAAATTTCTTTACACATTTATTCATTTAGACATCAATTAAACTATGAATTCAAGTTAAATAAACTTTATTACCAAAAGTCCAATTCAAATGTATTTTATTTTATCTATTCAAAGATACATTATTTATTATACAACATATTCATTTCAGGAAATAACCTTTATTAAAATTCCTAGGTTAGACTTAAGGTTCCATATTAAATCAATTTGATTATTAAGTTATTTAAATAAACTCTCTTTAAATTCCTTTTTCACTATTTACCTCTGTTAATCTTTTATAACTAAAATTTAAGTGTATAAAATCCTTTTTATATTGTATATTATCCAATTACATTGTTAACTTCTAAAAAAATTTAAGGTAAGTTATATTTGAATGCAATTGTAATATACAAATAAAACTATCCAATTCAATTATCTCAAGTTTGAATCATTTATCCAAAATTTTGATTTTTCTTTTTATAATTGAAATTATTCTTTAAGAAAAAAAATGTAAGAATTAAATTTCCGATTTCCTTCAAACCATTTAGAGATAAATAAATATATGTACATAATATGTCAAATCAATTTAAATCATTTATCTATATATATTATAAATCAAATCATATTTAGAAATTCAAATAAATTAAATCTTTCAAAACAAAGCTGTAGTAAGACTATAGAACGGTCTCTTCAGTTCAAAACTCGAAAATGAATGTCGATGATGCTGCAGTCATCACCGAAATTATTTTCCAGCGACAAAGAGAAGAGCACTAAATTTTTAAACTTTAAAATCCTTTAGAGACAAATTTTTATTCAAAAATACTTTAAATAATATCCTTTTAAAAATTTTAAACACAAAGTTTGAAATCCATCGGAAATTAAATTCTTTAAATTTCTTATTTTATATTCATTTCAGTTCCCAAATAAATTTATAAACAACTATTTATAAATTCATTTGTAGAACAATAAATGATAAATCAAGTATTATCATTTCAAATTATCAATTTAAATCAATTTATTAAGTTCCATAAAATTATATATCCAAATTTATTTCATTAACCAAATTTTAAAATAATATTGTGTCAGTTTGTTCTGTCAAAGTGTTTTAGAAATCCTATCGATAGCGTTGATCAGACGAATCGATCGGAAACCCAAATCAACATCAACAACTCAAACAACACAATATAAAACAAAACATTAATTTACAAGTACAGTTCACAATGTTTGGAAGATAGATTGGAACAAAAGACAAGATGATTAAACAGAGTAGAGAGATGGGTAAGCTTAGATAAATCGCGGACAACCTTAACCGGGTCAACCGTGACTTAATGGATAAGATCAAATGTGGATTTTCTGGGGTAAATCTACCTTCGATCTCAAGAGATAGAGTTTGGAATAACAAAAGATATTAGCATCTAAACCAAGGATAAATATAAATCTCTGGTTAATCGATGCTGATTGTAAAGGATTTTCACCCCTTTACAAGAAAATTAGAATATTGGCGAGACCGCCAATTTACTATAAAGATCATTCGAAGTGGAGTTATGTGATACTCCAAAATCAAAAGAAGATGAATAGTGAGGGACAAGAATGAATTTTGGAACCGTAGGGAACGTTCCAAAAATTCAAAGGAAATTCGAATCAAGAGGAAAAGATTCAAACTCGAACGAAAGTGATTCTGTAAATAAATCTACTCCATATGCTGAGTTTTGCCTCAAATCCAAAGCTCTGACACCAACTGTAACGACCCGATATTTTCAACCATTCGCATCCATTATAAGTGTATAGGTAGACACTCATGCCGGAGTTGAATTGCTCAAAATACCGCGTTGTAATTAAAATTTGGCAAATCTCAGAATATACAGTAAATAAATATAATCACAGATCACAGACACAGAGTAAAATAATGCAGCGGAAGTAAAAGAAATAGTAGTTCATGAAGCTACTATGTAAATATATCAGAGTTACATAAGATACAACAGAAGAAATAGAGTACAACAGAAGTATCAATAAGATAACCAAGTACAAGCTGAACAGAGCAACATAACTGAAGTAGATAGAAGAAGACTAGCAGATAATCTCCAGCGATTCAAATCTCCAGAAGGTGGAAATCCAAATCTGTGAATAACCCAGGCTGACCCGAGCGTAAAGCAAAACACAAAACACTCGAGTCAGGACAATATATACTTATATAATGTAAACCAACTCAAGTGAACTGTAATAAAGGTACAAGTAACTTAGAAGATGCTTGGGACCGCCCATCCTCTAAGGATCCGTTAAAATATCTACTATGTAGTAATATTCGCTATTATAATAGTGTCTAAATAAGTAAAGTATAATCATATCGGAAAATAGCGTTAAGGGGATGGAGAACCTTAACGCGGTCGGATCTTAAAATCATAATCGTAGTAAAGCTCGATATGGTAGGTGACACGGCACAACTAGGCAATGCCAGGGTAGATATACCAATTACGCACACGGACTGATGGATACGCATAGCAGCCACTACCGTTCCACCTCGAACAACATTCCTAAATCGGAGGATGGCCATCTAGTCAAATCACAAGTAAGAGTATAGGTAGACACTCATGCCGGAGTTGAATTGCTCAAAATACCGCGTTGTAATTAAAATTTGGCAAATCTCAGAATATATAGTAAATAAATATAATCACAGATCACAGACACAGAGTAAAATAATGCAGCGGAAGTAAAAGAAATAGTAGTTCATGAAGCTACTATGTAAATATATCAGAGTTACATAAGATACAACAGAAGAAATAGAGTACAACAGAAGTATCAATAAGATAACCAAGTACAAGCTGAACAGAGCAACATAACTGAAGTAGATAGAAGAAGACTAGCAGATAATCTCCAGCGATTCAAATCTCCAGAAGGTGGAAATCCAAATCTGTGAATAACCCAGGCTGACCCGAGCGTAAAGCAAAACACAAAACACTCGAGTCAGGACAATATATACTTATATAATGTAAACCAACTCAAGTGAACTGTAATAAAGGTACAAGTAACTTAGAAGATGCTTGGGACCGCCCATCCTCTAAGGATCCGTTAAAATATCTACTATGTAGTAATATTCGCTATTATAATAGTGTCTAAATAAGTAAAGTATAATCATATCGGAAAATAGCGTTAAGGGGATGGAGAACCTTAACGCGGTCGGATCTTAAAATCATAATCGTAGTAAAGCTCGATATGGTAGGTGACACGGCACAACTAGGCAATGCCAGGGTAGATATACCAATTACGCACACGGACTGATGGATACGCATAGCATCCACTACCGTTCCACCTCGAACAACATTCCTAAATCGGAGGATGGCCATCTAGTCAAATCACAAGTAAGAGTATAATATCGAAGAAATGTGTCCGAGAAGAGGTGCTACCTCACTGGTCCGAGATCGCTCCTGTTTTAGCCACCTTATGCCAACTCACGGGAGTTGGGTCCACGTAACATACCTTAAGAATGTCGCCACCATCCTACTTCATTCTGGAATCTCCACCGCGTACACAGTTGTCAAAGTGGTTTTCGGTATCGACAGAGAGTATGTCCATATCCGATCCCGGTCTCTTTGCCAACCAATCGTTATTATAACCCGTGGTTATAACTTTTAAAAACAATACTTTACTTCAAAATAAAATATCATTTCAAACCATATCTTTATCAAAATATAGATTAAATCAATTACAAACCATTTCCATATATTTAAATTTTCATATCATTTTCAAAACTTCATTTCAAATCATTTTTATATAATAACATATCATATCCTTACAAAACTTCATTTCAAATCATTTTAATAAAATAAAATATCCTATCAGTTCAAATCCAAATATTCAACTTTAAATACCTTTTAAATTCAAAGATATCGTTCATTTGCTATCATTTCAAATCACCTTTAAATAGTTTATATTCCAATCAAAATAATTCATTTAAACCTTTTAAAAGTGTAATTATTATATTTTCAAATCAAGTATTCAATTTTCAAAGTTTCAAACCATTCTGAGTTCGTTTACTAAGTCAAAAACCATAATTATTAAAATTTCAGCATTTCACAGCATTTAAAAACAACTGCTATAAGTTATATTTGAAAACATTTTTAATTCAGCAAAGACAGCACTTAAAACTGCTGTTAAAACTCAGTTTTAGTTGAATTATAGTTCAAAACAGAAAAGACAGCATTTCAGAAGTGCTGCGGAAGTTCAGATTTCAAAACAAGGGTTAAATTTGGTTTCAGCAAAGACTGCAGACCACTATAGCATTTCCAGAGAATGCTATAATAGGCCTGAGTTCAATATTAGCCTATAAGTTCAATTACAGCAACTACAGCATTTCAGAAATGCTGTAATAGCTCTTTTTACACAATTTTAGTTCAAAACAGAATCTATAGCATTTCTGAATGCTATTAAAAGTAGATTTCAGGTGTTAGTGTATTTCCAGCAATTAAATAACTTTAATTTAAAACACATAAACATTTTAAAAATCATATTTTAACATTTAAAATGTTCATTTACATATCATTTAACATGTATCTTTTTCACAATAAATTTCTTATAATTAAATCCAATTTTCAATAATTTACTTAATAAATTTAAGTGTAAAAGTTTCCAATTCTTCACATTTCAACAAATAACTTAACACTTCAAATTTAAATTACCATTTCACAAATTTAACTAAATTTCCAATTTTATTTAATTAACTTAAACCTTTAATTAAAACCAAATTTCACATTTCCAAGTCAAGTTATATTTTAAAAGATCACTTTTAAACATTCATTTATTTAACCACTTAAATTCATAGAAAAATCAATAATACTTTAATAAATCACTTAAATTCAAATTTAATCAAATTATCATATTTACCATTTCCAAATAAAATTTAATATCCATTTTATTTATATAACCTAAATATCACTTTTAACCAAAATTCCAAATTTCCAACTTAAGTTATATTTCAAAAATCCAGTTAAACCATTCATTAATTACATTTTTAACACATAGAAAAATCATAATTTCTTTATTTTAAAACATTTCAAAATCTATTTAAATCAAATTTCATTAATTTATAATTTTTAAAATACTTAAAAATATCCAAAACACTTTATAAAATAACCACGGGCCTGTATATAATTTTCTAACTTAGGTCAAGTGATACGGATATGTATCATTTCAATCCGCAGTTAGAAAAATCCGGGTTCTATCATTTCAAACCCGCAATCCCAAGTTAAAATAATTTTAAATAAAAATCGTTCAGGCCTATCATTTTAGCCTATAACGATTTTTCCCTATTCTAAAGTCTGTTCGGGTATGTATCATTTCAACCCATAGTGATTCTAATCTACAGGGAACTTGCAATGGTGATAACAGATATAAATAACAGAATAACATTAAATAACAGTAACATATGATATAACAGGTATAATAACAGGTGTGAACATCATATGATAATAATATAAGCATATAAAACTTGATAATATATTTCTACAGATTGGCAGGGTGTCAATTTACTAGTTATATAGGTACATATTGTCTGGTGAGAATAACTCACTTGTTTGTGCTGGAGATATCAAAACCAATGACACAATGGAACAAAAGCACGATGACAAGACTACGGACTTGAGTGGAGAGCAAGATCCAAAGCTACAACTCTTGTATTACAACCCAAAACATACACCAAAACAAACACAATTTGAACGCACTTGAAATGGAATAACTTTTAAACGAAAAGAGATTTGAATGTCAAATCTTTTGCCTTGCTTCCTACACTTGCTAGCATGGCTTAGGGAATGTTTGGTTCATGTTTGGAAATGGTTTGGGTCTGGTTTGGACCAAGGGATACACGGCTACAAGCTAGAGTTGATGGGGAAGTTATAACATAGGTATGTGAAGAGGTTTAGGCACACTAGCATGGTTTTTGGTCAACAAAAGGGTTCGACCATAGGGGTTTGGGCTTGGCCATTCAAGTTCAGATCTGGACAGAGGTTGGAGTGGTGTGTAAGGGTCTGGTCAGAGATGGTGGTGGTGGCTATGGTGGTGGTTTGGGTGGTGGTTGAGGTGGGTGATCATGTAGAGGTCAATAAACATGGTTTTTAGGCATCTAGGTTGAAATTTGGGGGGTTTTACCATCAAAATGGTTCGGCTATGGTCAGATCTGGTGGAGTGGGGGCTGGTGCTGCTGTAGATGGTGGTGGGGCTGAAGGTGGAGAGGATGGTGGAGATGAAGGTGGTAGAGGCCAAGCAAAGCTAGAAGAGGAGGAAGGCAAAATCAATGGAAAAAGAAGAGAAAAAGAAGAAAAAGAAGGAGAGGCCATTACCTATTTTTGGCTGAAGCCATGAGAAATGAAAAGCTGATTTGTTTTCACGTGAAAAGATGAGAAACAAAAAGTGGCGGCTACACTAGGGTTTTAGATGGCTAGGGCAAAATTTGAGGAGTTAAAGAAAATGAAGGGTTTGGACAAAAAAGGGCTTAAGTTTCAAAGTGTTTTACAACCTTTCATATTTCTTTTCTTTTTAATCTTTATATAAACAAAATATTCAGAAAAATTCTTTACAAACCGAAATCAATTATAAATATGAGAAAACAAAAAATAAATTTTGGAAAAATATAAAAAGAATGAAGAAAATTACTTAAAAATACCAAACAGTGTTCAAAAATTATAAATAAATCACTATCAGTCTTGAAAAACTATACACTTCATTATAAAATATTATGAAGTGAAAATTTGAATTAAAATAATTTATTTATCATTTTCAAAATAAAATAGATAATTAAATTGGAGAAAATAGAAAAAGGATTAAAGAAAAATGTTTAAAATTTACAAACAGGGCATGGAAATTTGCAAGAAAAATACTACTAACTCTGGAAAAATTCCTACCTTACTTTAAAAATATTTAAAAGCCAAAATATATTTTATATAACATAAATGTACAAATTAGAATAAAATATATTAAATTAAAATGTCATTTATATAATTTTAAAATAAAGAATATTGCTGAATAACCCAATATACACACAAAATTGAAAACAGTATAACTTTTGCAATTTAAATCCGTTTTCAACGAAACGAAAAGCATTATTCAAGTTATTAAATCTATTTTTATAATAAAAGATAAAATTCATAAATTTCAAACTTTTAAATTTTCAAGTTAAAAGTCGAAGTTTGACTATTTGACCAAAATTCACATTTTCTGGAAATATTAAATTTAGTCATATTTGGAATTCAAATCCACATACAAAATTAAAGTTTTTATATTTACAATAAAAAAAATTTATTCTTTTCATAAATAAAGCTTTTAAATCTGGAAAAATCAATTTAAAATTAATTGTAAAATACAGGGTTGTTACAGAATGGCACCAAGGCAAGACAATCCTCATGAGGAACTCTCCAAACTGCTTAAGACATGTACCACTTTGGGAGGAAAGGATTTTGAAGGTACTGAAGGAGCTATAGGTGTTCAAACTTGGATAAGAACTATGGAGAGGGTCTTCACAGATATGCAAATCAATGACCAAAGGAAGAGACAGATAGCTTCAAGGAAATTGAAGGGGGTTGCACTGGATTGGTGGGAAGTTGTGACAGCAGGAAGACAAGAGGATACTATCACTTGGAATAATTTCAAGGACATGCTTGAGGCCAGATTTGTCCCAGCATCTGCCAAGGCCACACTGCTAGAAGACTTTATTAGGTTAAGGCAAGGAAGCATGAGTGTGAATGAATACACTCAGAAGTTTGAAGCATTATCCAAGTATGGTATGGTGTTAATAGGGAATGCAGAAGCAAAGAATGCAAGGTACATTCAAGGCTTGAACCCTAGTCTGTCAAGGGCAATGTTGCCATACAAGGACAAGACCTTTGATCAGGTAATTGATCTAACTCTCTCATTTGAGCAACATGACACTACAAGGGAGAAATTCAGGAATATGAAGCTCAATAAGAAGAAGGGTGGTCAGAACAAAGTGCAACCTTATGACAAGAGAAATGCAAGTAAAGGAGTTAAGAAAGGGGAAGGAGCAATAGCACCTGAAAGCAAGAAATTCACTCATTGTTTTAATTGTGGAAAAGCTGGACATTATAGTAACCAATGCCCTGACCCTAAAATACCTAGAGGAGGCTGCTATAATTGTGGAAAGATGGGTCATCTCAAGAAGGATTGCCCAGAAACCAATAGGGGAACAGCAAGGGTAGGAGCTTTGGCAGCAAGTAACACTGGGAATGTTGGGCAACTTGAAGGTATAATTTTTATTCATACCCAACCAATATCAGTAATATATGACACTGGTGCCTCACATTCACTAATATCTCTGGAAATTACAAAGAAATTAGCACTTACATGTGTTTCTATTGATCAGCCCTTAATTGTACACAGTCCCATAGGGAGTCATTGTATGTTAGGGATGAAGTGTATGGGTCTGAAATTAATTATAGGGAGTTATGAATTTAATTCAGACTTATATACCTTAAATTATCCTGGTATTGGGGTAATTTTGGGGGTGGATTGGTTAATGAAAAATAAAGCAATTTTAAATTTAGAAAATCTTACCATTTCTTTGGAGACAAATGAAGGCAAAAGAATTACCATCTTAAGTGAGATAGCAAAGAATATATGTTTTAATAAAATCTGGAGTATTAATGAAGCTCAAAAGGAATTAAAATAGAGGAAATCCCAGTAGTAAATGGATATATAGATGTGTTTGGAGAAGTGAAGGGAATTCCTCAAAATAGACCAGTTGAATTTAAAATAAAATTAATGCCAGGGACAAATCCAATCATTAAGAAGCCTTATAGAATGGGTCCAAAAGAGTTGGTAGAATTAAAACATCAACTAGAAGAATTAGAAGAGAAAGGATTCATAAGATCAAGTAGTTCCAGTTGGGGTTCCCCAGTGCTTTTTGTTAAGAAGCATGATGGAACAATGAGGATGTGTGTGGATTACAGGGATTTAAATAAGGTGACCATCAAGAATAAGTACCCACTGCCTAGAATAGATGATCTATTTGACCAATTGCATGAAGCTAAAATATTTTCAAGGTTAGACTTAGCCTTTGGATTTCACCAAATGAAAGTTGCAGAGGAAAGCATTGAGTACACAGCCTTTAACACAAGATATGGCCTTTATGAATTTCTAGTAATGCCGTTTGGCTTGACCAATGCTCCCTCCTATTTTGTAGACTTGATGAATAGAATTTTTAGAGACTTTTTGGATAAATTTGTTTTGGTATTTATAGATGACATATTAATTTATTCAAAGACAGAAAATGATCATGCCATGCACCTACATTTAGTATTATCCAGACTTAGAGAACATGAATTAAAAGCCAAGTATTCAAAGTGTACATTTTTGCAACATGAAGTGAAATTCTTAGGACACATAGTGTCACAGCAGGGAGTAAGTGTAGATCCAAGCAAGGTCATTGCAGTTCAAACATGGAGTAGACCCAAGATAGTGACTGAGGTGAGGTCATTCTTAGGTTTGGCAGGGTACTATAGGAGGTTCATCAAGGATTTTTCAAGAATAGCAGCACCAATGACCAAACTAACCAAGAAGAACCAACCATATGTGTGGACTGAGCAGTGTAAACAAGCTTTTGAGAAATTAAAACAAGCATTGGTGGAAGCTCCTGTCTTGCAAATCCCAGAATTAAATGAAGGAATGGTTGTATACACTGATGCTAGTGGGTCTGGGTTAGGTGCAGTGCTTATGCAACATGGCAATGTAGTGGCATATGCATCAAGATAGCTTAAACCCAATGAAACCAAATATGCAACTCATGATCTAGAATTAGCTGCAATAGTGTTTGCACTAAAACTATGGAGGCATTATTTGCTTGGGGCAAAGTTTGAATTATTCACAGATCATCAAGCATTGAAATATTTATTTTCTCAAAAAGATTTAAATATGAGGCAAGCAAGGTGGTTGGAGTTTCTAGCTGCATATGATTTAGATATTTTGTACACTCCTGGAAAAGCTAATAGAGTGGCAGATGCTTTGAGCAGAAATCATATTGGATTAGCCAGTTTGATGATTGATGAATTTAAAAACCTTGCAGTGCTTGGGGAGGCAGATATATACAGCAAGGATGAAGTGAATTTTAAAGAACATGGTGATATGGTGGAGTATGGTACACTGGGAATAATCACAGTGAAGTCTAATCTGGTGGAGAAAATTGGTGGCATGCAAGACCAAGATAAAAATTTGAAGGAAAAGAAGGAAATGTTACATAGCAACCTTGAGTTGGAAAATTTTAAAATAGATTCCAAGGGTTATTTGAGGAAAAATGATAAGCTTTGTGTACCAGACCTTGCAGAGTTGAAGGAAGAAATCATGAATGAGCATCACAAGACCAAGTACACCATACACCCTGGTGGTACAAAAATGTATCATGATTTAAAAAGAAGCTACTGGTGGCCAGGAATGAAGCAAGTAGTGGCAAGATATGTGGCAAAGTGTTTCACATGTCAACAAATTAAAGCAGACCACCAAAAGCCTTCTGGCATGTTGCAACCTTTGGAGGTACCTCAGTGGAAATGGGAAAGTATTTCCATGGATTTTGTGGATGGTTTGCCTAGAACTAAGAAAGGCAATGATAGTATATGGGTAATTGTCGATAAACTAACCAAATCAGCTCACTTTGTCCCTGTCAGGTCAGATAGAAATGCACATAGGCTTGCACAATTATTTATTAAGGAAGTGGTGAGGCTACATGGTATACCCAAGACTATTGTAAGTGATAGAGACACTTTGTTCACCTCAAGATTTTGGGAAAGTTTCCAAGAAGCAATGGGAACACAACTTTGTTTAAGCACTGCCTACCATCCTCAAAGTGATGGGCAAACAGAGATAGTGAATAAAATATTGGAAGATTTACTTAGAGCATGTGTGCTTGATTTTGGGGGTAATTGGGAGGATCATATTCACTTGGCAAAATTCACTTACAACAATAGCTACCAATCAACAATAGGAATGGCTCCTTTTGAAGCCTTGTATGGAAGACCCTGCATGTCTCCTGCCTGTTGGCTGGAAGCAGGAGAGGGTGTAATATTGGGGCCAGATCATGTTAAGAAAACTTCCAACATGATTGAATTAATTAGGCATAGAATGAAGGCAGCATAATCAAGACAAAAGTCTTATGCAGATAGAAAGAGAAAGCCAATGGAGTTTGAAGTAGGAGAGCATGTTTTTCTGAAGGTATCACAAATGAAGAAGGTGTTCAGGTTTGGGAAATATGGTAAGCTATCACCAAGATTTGTAGGGCCATATGAAATTATGCAAAGAATTGGTGCTATGGCCTACAGACTTAAGTTACCTGAGGAGTTAAGTGGTGTGCATCCAGCGTTCCATGTTTCTCAATTAAGAAAATGGGTGCATGATGAAGGAGCAATTCTGGAGTCACCTATTCAAATTCAAGTCCAAAAGGATTTGGTCTATACAAATGAACCAGTAGGGATAGTTGCCAAGGAAGAGAAAAAGCTGAGAAACAAGGTGATCAAACTGGTAAAAATTCAATGGAGCTTGGACACTAATGATTGTACATGGGAGGTTGAAGATAAAATGAGGGCTAAGTACCCCAATTTTTTTACTGATGGAGAAGTATGTTTAAGCAGCTTATGATGATTTTATCTAAATATTCTTACATATTGTTTGCTTTCATAGACTGTGAGTATGGGGTTATGGAGTTAAAACAGGCCATAGATTAGTGCTTTTAATTGAAGAATTAGAAAGAAATTATGGGGACATAATTCCTTTAAGGGGGAGGGTATGTAATGACCCTAAAATAAAATAAAATAAAAATAAAATGAAAGTTACATTTATATTAATAAATTCTGAAGTTATAAAATATATATATATATATACATATAATGCATTAAAACAGAAAAGAAAAAAATTTGGCAATAAATAAAATTGCATGGGAGCTTCTGTTTGATAAAATGCAAGGAGTAAGGTGATTAAAAGAAAAATTGGAACCCAAAATAAATAGAGTTCTATGTCCAAAGAATAATGTAAATACAAACATTTAATATATGGGGTGTTTTCTGTTTTATTTAAAGATAGAATGAAAATGAAGTTTAATAAAAAGGTTTAAATGTCTTATAATTGTGCTAAAAATAATTAGCATAATATATGTGATTTTTATTTAAACATAGAAGGAGTTACTGATTTGACAAAGAGGCAGAAATATATATATAGACATACAGAATCAAATAAAAATTACCATATCTTATATTTATTTCAAGCAAATAAAATGGGTGAATGATTTTTACATTACATAATAAGGTATGATAGTATGCATGATTGAATGGAGATAATAGATAGGTAGAAAATGCAAAGGAGATTTTCAGATTCCTTAAACTTATAAAAAAAAGAAATAATAAACCAAGGGTCACATGCATATGGCATGAGTAGAAAAGAGTCATGAAAATAGTATTGAGTGTTTAAAATGCATGATCCCCGAAATAACTAATTAAAGTAACCTAATGTGTGCATTTCCAATTTATGACCACACATGAATATGATATGTACATGAACATCTAAGGGTATCAGGGGAATTACCCATTTTCTTAAACCCTAGAATGGATTTATAAATAACTGCACATAACCAAATCCATCATTCTCTCGGGATCAAAACAAAAATAAAATAAACTAGGAGAAACACTAGCTTGAGGCTTTGGGGGATTTGCTGTTCAAAGGATTAAGGCAGATAAAGGAAAACATTAAGTGAGTATTTATCCTTTGTATGCAATGGCATTAAGTCCTATTGCAGGCAGCCTAAAATATTATGAGTCATTTAAATTTCTGAAATGATTTGTTATGGGTGATATGGATGTTTGTTTGTGCATTTTTGATTGGAGCATTAATCTGTAAGTGAGCTTTTAGAGTTAACATGTTTTGAGCATTCTTGTTCTATCTTACCATCATTAAACATGGATATAGATTAAATAGGGGAACATGGGGTTGAACCAGAAAATATACAAGCAGTTATATCTTTCTGAAATATGAATGAAAGAAAAAACTAAATTGGTCACTTGGGAGTTAGTCAATGATCTGCTTACTTCAGGTGGGAGCAAGTATATGCATGGTGCAACTGCACCCTGAGGCCTTTGTGTGTTGGAATAATTTAAACAACCTGGGAGTTTCCTTCACAATGCATACATAGTGTTCATTTGACAAGGAGATGTAGACCATAAAATAAATAAGGAATGGGATTTATAAATTTGGGTTATGAATATCTAGACAGGGAGTTAAACTAATCAGGATTAATGTGATGTTCTGGTTAGTTGCTGGGTGAAAATTTGGGGTATAAAACCTGAGTTTGCTTATCTAAATTTGGAGAGAATGAATTAAGAATTGTACATATGTTTATTTTAACTGTTTGCTGTGTATTGTCTAAATAGATGAATGTGTTTTTGTATCACTTTGTATGAACCAAAACATGCTAAGTATAAAAATCTGTTAAACTAGGAAGGCACTGCAAGATTATCATAAAATTATGAATATGTATACAAATTTGATAAATGCTCATACCAGTGAAAACTGACCCTTTTGGTTGCCCTTGCAATCATCTGGGTGTCTCATTAAAATTGGGGCAGCTCAGTGAATTGCTTGCAGGGAATTGAAGTTGGATTGAGGAATGAAGAAGGCAATTAGCTGCTAGTATTAATAAAAAGGAACCAGTCTTGATTTTGCAGTTGCATTGTAATGAATTTATTAGTCAAGTCTCATTTTGTAATTGAAGTTACTTGTAGGAAAATTTCTAAGTATTTGGATTGAAAATATGTACTTAAGTAAACCTGTTGTGAGTGATTATTGATGATGTTTGGTTATTTACCAATTTTTATGGATGTCTGATTTAGAGAAATAAGGGGATAGACATATATTTGATCTCTGATTCTTAATTTTTGAATTTATATCTTTGATTTTATGGAAATTAAAGAGCTAAGGTGGTGGATTTTTGAAATGAACTCTCAAAAATTTTAGTAGGATATTTAAGTGAAATGAATTTGTGCATGAATTCTGGAAATTTGTATGTAAATTGAGTATTTAAATTTCAAATAGAACTATGAGAGCAGTAGACCTGAAAGATATTGAATTTTGAATAATTGATTGAACACATATAAGAATGCATCTCCAGAAAACTTGAACTAGGCATAAACATGCTTGGGATTAGGAGTAGGACTTTGTAGAAGTTTGTTAATATAAGGGATATGGGTTTGCAAGTGGTAAAAGAGGGACTATGGCCGGCCTAGATGGCCATGAGTCAAACCCTTGGAGCCTGGAACCACTTCATTTCAATTAATGAAGTGTAAGTGCTTCTGGGACAAATCAAAGAAAACACCAAGCAGCCCTTAAATAACACCAAGCAGATCCAATAAAACACCAAGTATATAAGTCTGCATCATATTAAACTTAAAAATGCTAAAAGTCCTCATCCATTCAATCTGAAATGATAAATGGGAATTAGATCCATTATCCATGCCTGCAAGCATAATTTGTAAGTAATATCATGTAAATACTTGATAACTATAATGAGATCAAGTAAATGCTATTTTAATGTTAACAAAATTATTTAGGCAGAAAATCTAGAAAGCATAAGAAAAATGCACTGTGCATTGCAATATTGAATATATAAGTATTATAATTGCCAAAATGAATCTCTGGTAGTAGAACAAAAATATAGTATGTTGTTGCCTGTTTGATTAAAATTCACTTTGCAAATTTGTTAACTCTGAAAGGCAAAGGAAAACAATTATATATCATCAAATATGTAATTGTCTTAATATGTTTTGTGAACTGATATGATTATATTGGTAAATCCAGGGTCTTGAGAAAAATATTTGGAAATTACTTAAATGTTCAAATACAGAAGAAATGGGGTTAGTGGTGAATTCCTTTTGTATGCTAAAAAAAATCTATGTGTTTTAGAATGAGGGTCACCACATTATTAAAATTTCAGCCTTTCACAGCATTTAGAAAAAGCTGTTATAAGTTATATTTGAAAACATTTTAATTCAGCAAAGACAGCACTTAATGTTAGCACCAAAATTGGTCACTAACCTCGTTCAGAAAGATTGTGTAGAGATATAAGTGATGAAAGTAAATTAAACAGAGAAGACAATGCTAATTTAAATGCAGATAGTAAGAACACCAAATTTATAGTGGTTCAGCGTAATTGCCTACGTCCACTTTGAGGTTAAACTTTATTGATCTTCTTTATAGTTGATCACAAATACAATTCGTGAATTAAATGCTTGAATGAAGTTGTTTAAGTAGAGAAGATGAGTCTTGAAAATGGCAGAGTCTCCCCAGTCTTCTCTCTCCAAAAAAGGATCCATTTCACTGTGACCCTACCCCTCTATTTATAGGCAAATATGGGCTGGACTTCCCAAGTGGGCTAGATAGCCGAACGCTCAAGCCCCAGTGCAGTGGTCGCTGTATGCCAAACCAGGTGTGCCGAACGCCGCTACGCCGAACCATTCCTTCTATGCCGAACGGTGTGTTGGTGTCGTGGGAAGTGTAGGATGGTTGTCTGTTGAGGCCGAACGTGCCTCCATCTCAAGCTCTTGAACGAACGGTGCATACAGGCCGAACGACACTGTTATCTTGAGTAGTTGTGCATACAGAATGTCTTCTGGATGTCGAGTACTACGTCGAACACCATGGGATGCCGAGTACTCCTGTTGCCGAGTACTACGCCGAGTACCTTGGGATGTCGAGTACTCCTATTGCCGAGTACTACGCCGAGTACCTTGGGATGCCGAGTACTCCTGTTGCCTAGTACTACGCCGAGTACCTTGGGATGCCGAGTACTCCCGTTGCCGAGTAATACGCCGAGTACCTTGGGATGCCGAGTACTCCTATCACCGAGTTCTAATGATGTCGAACGCTAGCGCTGAGCATTGGTTGTCGCCGAGTGCCAGTTGACGCCGAACATTGCTGGATGCCGGACACTATGGATGCTATGTACTTCGCCGAACACTGCTGGATGTCGGACACTATGGATGCTGTGTACTTCGCCGAACACTGCTGGATGCCGGACACTATGGATGCTGTGTACTTCGCCGAATACTCCTAGATGCCAAGTGCGTCGCCGAACACTGCTGGATGTCGGACAGTCTGAGATGCCGAGCACTAGTTGCCTGGTCAAATCTCCAGGAAACACTTGCCCCCCAAAGTGTATCGCGTGGCCGAACGTGATGCGCTTTGAACCGTGCAACCTTTTTGTCATGTCTTAAACCCTTGGCTAACCTCGAAAGGAGACGCCCCTTTTGTGGGACCGATGTGTGCCGGACGTGTTCCAAATGACGAACGAGACATTCGCGTTCGAATGGTGCTTCCTTGCCGAACGATGCGCCGAGGCCGAACGCTATGACCTTGACCGGTTCTACCGGTCATGGCCTTTTCGACTTCTTCCTCCCTCTATATAACCAGGCGTCGTTCCACCATTTTCCCTTTACGCTTTCTTTTCTGTCATTTCCTTAAGGACTCGCAATTCTCGCCATCCTACCAGATTTGAGACCTAATTGATCCTTCCTCAACTTCGACTTTCGAACTAGGTATCATTCCTTCAGTGATTAGATTACTTCAACACAAGACTTAGGTTGTTTTCGTGGGAAATGAGACATTTCTATGGTCATATGATATGTGTCGAGCAGAAACGGCTCGCACATTTGGAGTTGTCTAGTTGGGGCTAGCTCCTTCGTGCCGAACGACAAAAAGAAAGATGGGGTGTTGAACGGCGTAGTCTTCGTCGGGCGATCTGTCTCTGTCGTTCGGCGCAGACGGAGAAGGAGTAGGGCGAAGTTGAAACCGAGGGTGGAGCGCTACTTTAGCCGAACTAAGACCGAACGACAGCTTAGCCAAACGATAACCCAAGCCGAACAATCATGAATGCCGAACGGCATCAATGCCGAACAATTACTAAAATGTAGAACAATAACTTAGCCGAACGATAACCCAAGCCGAACAATTGACATGCCGAACATTGACTTTAGCCGAACAATACAATTGACATGCCGAACATTGACTTTAGCCGAACAATACAATTGACATGCCGAACATTGACTTTAGCCGAACAATACAATTGACATGCCGAACATTGACTTTAGCCGAACAAAGCAATTGCCGAACAACATTAAAAATGCCGAACAGTTTAAATGTCAAACTACACTTAAGCCGGTTACTTCTTAAACCACATGTTTCCTGGATCTGGAACTGTAATCACCACCAGGCGGGCTCTTCGAGATGGTCAGCGATGACGGTCTTCGAAGGCAACGATTCAAAGCTCATTTTTATATCTTTGAAATCTTATTGCTTGTACACAACTGCATGCACTAGTTCACACACCACGCGGGGGAAAACTCGTGTTGCTAATTCTAAAGTTCAACGTTTTTTAAGTATAGTTATCTCAAGCACTTAGCCAGGTTCGTTATTTATTGGGGATGTCGAGAAAATCTAGCTCCGCTACCATATCCGACAGGCCTGGGCCGTCATCGAGGCAAGGAGCCGCTGATTCTTCTAACCCGTCGACTTCTCCTGCTCATAACTTGGCACCTGATGCTCTGGAGGCAACAATCTTACTAGACAATCCGATCGATTCACAAGCCTCGAAGATCAACGAAGCTGCTCTGCGATGGATATGCTCCATTCATGGGATTCCTTTTGTCGACGTGTTAGTTCCTTCAAGACACGATCGCCCTCATCTGCCCCCGGTCGGGTACACTACCTGCAACAAGTTCATGTGTTGGATGGGCAGCGTGCCTCCATTCAACTTATTTCTCCGGGATGTACTGCAGTACATAGACATAGCTCCGTCGCAGCTGCACCCGAACGGCCATGCATTTCTATATGGGACTTATCTACTTTTCATGGCTGTCTTCTCCAGACCTCCAACCGCTGGTGATATCAGATATATTTACATGTTCAAGAGACGGAAAGACAGTCCTTCTTTTATGTTCCTCGAGCCATACCACAAATGCCAGATCTTGACAGGGGCATGTAGCAAATTCGCCCTGTACAAACAGGAATGGTTCTATGTGCGCTGCCCTTCTAGTTTCGCTAGGAGATGGGTTGAAGGCAGTAAGTCTCTCTGCTAAGTCACTATTCGTATTTACTCGGAGTCATGCTTTTCCTAACTCTTCATCTCATCTTTTCAAGTATTAACCCACGTCCGGAAGGCCGAGGATATTCTAAGGCTGTTGAAGCCATTAGAGCTCTTCCTGCTGAGGATCGAGACATCCGGACTTTCATTTCAAATGAATCACTGTCGGGGTTTGACTTGCTAGCCCCTGGTCGTCGGATCAGCCTTCCAGAAGGTGTCACCATTCCCAAACCTTCGTCCGGTAAAGGGAAAAAAACAGGCCGGATCGTCGTCGCGTCGCACTCCCGATACGCACGGAGAAGGTGAGCGTAGAGAAGATGATGTTCCTGAGACTCAATATACAGTTCAAAAGGAGAATATTGGTAGCACTTCAAAAGCTAAGCCTATCCCGCCTGAGAAAGAGGCTTCTTCGCAGCATCTGGAAAGCTCCTTGAGGGGTATATCGAACCTTTCTATTCCCGAAGACATACTTAATTACGGGTTTGATGATCCTGAAGCCCTCAAATTTTCTTCGCCCGCTGGAGGCAATATGGGAGTTCAACTCCCGGTTCAAGGAGACAACACCCCGATTAGTAAAGATAAACGAACTGGTCCGTCGGGGGGAACACTAGGACACACACGCACATATGCATTCCATCATACATTTCAAGTTTTTCCTCATCTCACGGACTTTTCTTAACTCGTTGTTATCTCCATTCTTTGCAGGTGATATGGGGCGTTCTCACGGACTTGATCGTCTTCAGGGGTCTTCTATATTCCATCACTCTGGACGGGATTCCGGTTCAGGCGGACGCAGGGACCAAGACGAGTATGAAGATAGGGATAATCGTCCCCGAGAGTCGTCTCACCGCAAGAAGGCACATTCTCAATCTTCCCAATCCCGTGATCTTCCTCCTCCAACTGAGCCGGATAGAGAGAAATCCTTACAGAAGGGTTATCAATCTGATGCTCCTCGAGAACAACATTCCAGTTCATCGAGTACAAGGCAAGTTCGAGAGCAACGTAAAAGAACGGAGTTTTCAAAGCCTCCTCCTCCTACTATTGCGGTGGACCCAACTGTTGCGGAAAAGATGGTCGATCTTAAGGCCAAGTTTCCAAAAATTTGCTTCGATGGTCTGAAGTTCCTCCTGGCCATTCATCATATTCCCGGGCATGTGAAGCAGAGTGCCATTGCCTGCAATAACGACGTCTATGTTCAACATGACGCGTTTGTGCACTTGGTGGAGAAGGTCTCGGAAGTATCTGTTGAGCATCAACACGAGATTGACCGTCTGAATCTGGAGGCTGACAGCGATAAGAAAATCATCAAACTCCAAGACGAAGAGCTTTCTTCGTATAAGTCAAAGCTAGAAGCCGCTGAACAATGCGCAAAAAATACTGCCGAGGCAGTTACTCGTTTAGAGGCGGCTTACAAAAAAGAGCTTGACGAAGCAGTCCAGCGCAGCGGTGCCCTCGCCCTAGAAAAAGACTCTGTCCAAAAGGAAAGGGACGCACTTGCTACTCAAGTCAAGGAGCTGAAGGAATTACTTTCCAAGGAGAAGGAAGACAAAGTAGCTGCTCAAGAAGAATCGCAGCGATACTGTGATGAGATTGTTGCTACCCGACTCCTGAAGACAAAGCTTGATGACGAACTCGCCGGGGTCGAGAAAATGAAGGACGAGGCCCGTGAGGAGGGCAAAAGAATGGCTGTGGAAGAGCTTGATTCTCGCCTCGAGGCGGCCGCAGAAGCCGGCAGGGCAGAGGTCAAAAGTATGTTTGACCCGTTGATCGCCGAGTATGGAGCCCGCGTCCTTATGCACCGCGACTTAACATTTCTGGGCGACGGCTACCTCGAATCCCTGGCTGAGGCGTGGGAAACTCTGATAAGGATCAAGAAGGTCGAGTCGGGCCGAAGGAAGCGATGAAATTGAAATCACTGGCGCCTCTGAGCATACTTCAGAGATGAGCATGAAGGACCGTCTCGCCGACGAGGAGAAGAAAAAGGTCAAAGTCAAAGTTGAATCTGAAATACTGGAACTCACTGACCCGCGGAACAGACCTTTGAAAATCATTCTCCCGGGCAGGTCCAAACCACTAGATGTTCCGTCTCCTACTCCTGACTCCGTTTCTCTAGCAAGCAAAAAGTCCAAGAAAAAGCGTGAGGGAGAGGAGTCGTCGGAAACACCAAAGGAAGACAAGAAGAAGAAGTCGAAGAAATAATCGATGCACTTGTTCAACAAGTTTCCTGCTTAAGTTTTGTAATTGTTTTTATCTTCCACAACTTGTAGTTTGTATAGAGAGGTCTGAATTTTGTAGGAGTGATCATGTATCCCCATTTTGGACTTATTGAATAAAGTTTTAGTTTCTTTTTGTTTGAATGATTCTCTTGTCTTTATTTGGTTTGCTGACTAATTGTAGCTATAACTCAAGTTCTTATGAGTTGCATTATCTCCCGGTCCATTCTTGTGCTGTTCAAACATTTTCGGACATGGCGTACCTCTCGTCCCACATCTTTTGAGTACTTGGACTTCTTGCTGACTCTGTGCCCCGGGGACTTGGAGGCTTGAAATAGTTTATACTCTAGTCCGCGCTCCGGGGAATTAGAGTACTTCGCTCCGCACTTCGGGGATTCGGAGTTTTAAAAATCGTTTATACTCTAGTCCGCGCTCCGGGGACTTAGAGTATTCCAATCCGCGCTCTGGGGATTCGGAGATTTGGAATCGTTTATACTCTAGTCCGCGCTCTGGGGACTTAGAGTACTCCGATCCGCGCTCTGGGGATTCGGAGATTTGGAATCGTTTATACTCTAGTCCGCGCTCTGGGGACTTAGAGTACTCCGATCCGTGCTCTGGGGATTCGGAGATTTGGAATCGTTTATACTCTAGTCCACGCTCTGGGGACTTAGAGTACTCCGATCCGCGCTCTGGGGATTCGGAGATTTGGAATCGTTTATACACTAGTCCGCGCTCTGGGGACTTAGAGTACTCCGATCCGCGCTCTGGGGATTCGGAGATTTGGAATCGTTTATACTCTAGTCCGCGCTTTGGGGACTTAGAGTACTCCGATCCGCGCTCTGGGGATTCGGAGATTTGGAATCGTTTATACTCTAGTCCACGCTCTGGGGACTTAGAGTACTCCGATCCGCGCTCTGGGGATTCGGAGATTTGGAATCGTTTATACTCTAGTCCGCGCTCTGGGGACTTAGAGTACTCCGATCCGCGCTCTGGGGATTCGGAGATTTGGAATCGTTTATACTCTAGTCCGCGCTCTGGGGACTTAGAGTACTCCGATCCGCGCTCTGGGGATTCGAGGATTTGGAATCGTTTATACTCTAGTCCGCGCTCTGGGGACTTAGAGTACTCCGATCCGCGCTCTGGGGATTCGGAGATTTGGAATCGTTTATACTCTAGTCCGCGCTCTGGGGACTTAGAGTACTCCGATCCGCGCTCTGGGGATTCGGAGATTTGGAATCGTTTATACTCTAGTCCGCGCTCTGGGGACTTAGAGTACTCCGATCCGCGCTCTGGGGATTCGGAGATTTGGAATCGTTTATACTCTAGTCCGCGCTCTGGGGACTTAGAGTACTCCGATCTGTGCTCTGGGGATTCGGAGATTTGGAATCGTTTATACTCTAGTCCGTGCTCTGGGGACTTAGAGTACTCCGATCCGCGCTCTGGGGATTCGGAGATTTGGAATCGTTTATACTCTAGTCCGCGCTCTGGGGACTTAGAGTACTCCGATCCGCGCTCTGGGGATTCGGAGATTTGGAATCGTTCGTACGAGTCTGTATGTCGTGCAGGATAATGTAATTTATCATCCAATTAAGAGATATAGAAACTTCATAGGAAATATGGCTTCAAGCCTTTATTAATGAAAATCAACTAAATTGCTTGATTACAACTTTAAAAGGAAACTAAATCATTATTGAATGGAAACACGCAGGAAACAACAGTGCCTACAACAAGAAAGGAAAACATGCTAAATGTAATAGTGCCGCAAATGTTCACTGTTCCATGCTCGGGGGAGTGTCGCGCCATCAACGGTCGCTAGCTTGAATGTTCCTTCTCCAAGCTTCCGTTCAATGGCGTATGGACCTTCCCAGCTGGGATTCATGCGTGATGGTACCGGGAAGACTCGTTTCAGAACAAGATCACCCACATCAAAGATTCTTGGGCGGACTCTGCCGTCGTAGTAACGCTTGACTCGATGTCTGTGCGCCGCCGCCCTTAATTCAGCTTCTTCCCGCTTTTCGTCGATGCAGTCCAGTGATTCCAGCAAGAGGTTTTGGTTCGTCTTGGGATCATAGTATGTCACTCGGTGCGATGGAACTTCAAGTTCCACGGGTATAACGGCTTCAGAGCCATATGCCAAGGCGAACGGAGTGTGGCCGGTCGTGGACTTGTGGGTAGTTCTATACGCCCATAATGCTGTCGGGAGTTCATCTACCCACTTGCCTCCAACCTTCTCCAGACGCTTCTTCAATATGGACTTGATTATTTTGTTAACGGCCTCGACTTGTCTGTTAGCTTTTGGGTGTGCAACGGCGGCGAACTTTTTCTCGATGCCGTACTTTAAACAGAACTCTTTGAACTCTCTACTTTCAAATTGCGTTCCGTTGTCTGTAATGATGGTGCGTGGAAGGCCAAAGCGGCATATAATGTTTCGTACAACGAAGTTAATGACCTTCTTAGAGGTGATAGTGGCCAAAGGTTCTGCCTCAGCCCATTTCGTGAAATAGTCGACTGCAACTATTGCGTATTTCGCACCACCTTTGGATAGAGGCAAAGAGCCAATTATGTCGATTCCCCAGATCGCAAATGGCCAGGGACTGATCATTTGTGTGAGTTCCGTTGATGGAGCCCTCGGGATTTTCGCATATCTTTGACACTTATTGCATTTTCTTGCGTAGTCCGCGGCATCCCGGTTTACGGTGGGCCAGTAATATCCATAGCGGAGGATCTTCTTTGCTAGCGTTTGCCCCCCAGTATGGTCGCCGCATTCCCCTTCGTGAACCTCTCTCAAGACTCGCTTTGTTTCATCATGAGCGATGCATCGTAATAACGGGACTGAGAATCCTTTTCGATACATTGATCCATCCTGCATTATGTATCGTGCGGCCTTTCGAAGGACCTGCCGTCTTTCGCTTCTTTTTCCTGGTAAAGCCCCGGTCGTCAGGTACAGTTTGAATGGGGTTATCCATGATTCCTTCTCGATTTCTGTTCCCAACACGCGATCGACTTTCATTTCGTCTATGCTCGGGGCATGCAAGACTTCGACGGGATACAATCCCATTTGTTGCGCATCGTCGGTACTCGCGAACTTAGCCAATAAGTCAGCTTCTTTATTATGTTCGCGCGGGATATGTGAGATGTCATAACGCTCAAGATTTGATAGTAGTTCTTGGACCTGAATGAGGTACGGAGCAAGCTTTCGTCCCTTTGCTTGGTAGTCTCCCCGTACTTGGTAAACCACCAACTGCGAGTCATAAAAGATTTCGACTGATTCGATCCCGAGTTCCCTGATGAGCTTTAAGCCAGCGATCAGTGCTTCATATTCAGCTTCGTTATTTGTAGCCGAGAAATCGAGCTTCAGGGCATAACAGATCGATCGATTTTCCGGAGTTACAAGAACTACGCCCGCGCCGGAGCAACGGTCGTTTGATGCACCGTCAGTGTATAATTTCCATCGAACGGGGGGAATGATGTCGTGATCGTCCGGTTTGATGGGTATGGTAAACTCAGCGATGAAGTCTGCTAATGCTTGCCCTCGGATGGCTCTCCGTGGTAAGTACGCGATATCGAATTGGCTCAACTCGATGTTCCATCTTAGTAATCTTCCAGAAGTTTCCGGTCGTTGGAGTACCTGCCTCAGGGGTTGATCGGAATAAACACCGATTGAATGTGCTTGAAAGTACGGGCGAAGCTTTCATGATGCAATCACCAAGCAATAAGCCAATTTCTCTATTTTAGGGTAATTCCTCTCGGCCCCTGTTAAACGTTTGCTAACATAATACACCGGCTTTTGGACTCGATCCTCCTCTCGTACCAAAGCCGCACTTATCGCATGTGGGGATACAGCCAAGTATACGTACAACATCTCATGGTCAACTGGTTTTGATAGCATTGGTGGGCTCTCCAGATGCCTTACCAGATTCCGAAATGCTTCCTCACAGCTAGACGTCCATTCAAAATTTCTCTTTCCTTTCTTTATTATGTCAAAGAACGGGATGCACTTGTCAGTTGCCTTGGATATAAATCGACTCAGCGCAGCTACTTTTACGTTCAAGCTCTGTACCTGCTTTATAGTCCTAGGCGCTTGTACATCTCGAATAGCTTGGATCTTTTCTGGGTTGGCTTCGATTCCCCTAGCGTTGACGATGAATCCCAAAAACTTCCCTGATGCAACGCCGAAAGAACACTTCAACGGGTTGATCTTCATGCCATAAAACCTGAGTATGTCGAACATTTCAGCCAAGTCTTGAATGTGGTCGTTTGACCGTCGTGACTTCACGAGCATGTCATCCACATAGACTTCCATGGTTTTACCCAGCTGGTCCTTGAACATTCGATTCACCAGACGTTGGTAAGTTGCTCCAGCATTCTTCAATCCAAAGGGCATCACTACATAGCAATACAGCCCGACATTTGTAACGAAGCTGGTGTGTTCTTGGTCCGGAATATGCATTGGGATTTGGTTGTATCCTGAGTACGCATCCATGAATGACAGTAACTCGTGTCCTGCGGTGGAATCGACCAACTGATTGATCCTAGGCAACGGGAAACTGTCCTTAGGGCATGCTTTGTTCAAGTCGGAATAATCTACGAAAGTCCTCCATTTCCCATTCGCCTTCTTTACTAGCACGGGATTGGAGACCCATTCCGGGTAGAGGGCATCGCGGACGAACCCATTTGCTTTGAGTTTGTCCACCTCCTCTCCAAGAGCGGCGGATCTCTCCGGATCCATTCCTCTCCTTTTTTGCTTGACTGGGACGTATTTCGGGTCTATGTTCAACATATGACTCGTGATGGCGGGAGAAATCCCACACATATCAGAATGCGTCCAGGCAAAAACATCAAGGTTCGCCTGGAGGAAGTCGCTAAGGTCTTCAGTCATTGCGGGGCCTAGCTGTGATCCGATCTTCAGTATTCGCGAAGGGTCGTCACGGCTAACTGAAATGTCAATTGTTAATTCAGCCGGTGCCGCCTTCTCTTCCCTGGGTTTCTCATCGTCGTCTCTCGGATCTATATCTCCGTAGATCCGAGAACTATGCCCGAGCCAGGGCTCGGGCACTACTTGTCAATTATCCGCATTGAGGATGCGGACGGGATTGTCCGCAACCTTTCCCTTCTCCCTCTGGTGGGCCTCTCGGAGCTCGGCCACATAACAGGAACGACCAGCTGCTTGGTCGCCGTGAACAATGCCTACTCCTTTGTCAGTCGGGAACTTCAAAGTTAAACACCACGGGGCTAACGCTGCCCTAAACTCCGCCAGGGACGGCCGGCCCAAGAAAACGTTATACGGAGAGTCCACATCCAAAACTACAAAGGGTAGAATTCGCACTCTCCGACGCTTGCCTTGTCCCAGTTCAACTGGTAACTCGACATATCCCACTGCATCAGTTGCAGTGCCGTTAAAGCCGTGGATACGAGCTTTGGATGGTTTCAAGTCTTTTGTTTCTAGCTTCATTTGATCGTAGGCCTTCTTGAAGATGATGTTGACTGAACTTCCAGAATAAATCAGAATTCTTTTTACGTATGCTGGTCCGATCGTTGCAGATATAACCATGGGGTCGATGGTCGGAGCCTCAACCTGATCAGCGTCTCTGCTTCTGAACACAATATCGTCTGTCATTACGCGCTGCTGCTTAGCAGGGGCTCCGTCCTCCACGTTCGAACAACACTCAAAATCTGCATGCTTCAAGGAACTTGCATATCGCTCCATCTCCTGCCAATTCTTATCCGCGGGTTGAGGCCCGCCGATAATTGTATTTATGACCAGTCTACCAACGGTCCAGGCAGGCTCCTCGGGATGACGTGGAGCTGGTGCACGACCTGGGTTGGACGTTCCCTGTCCTCCTTCTTGTGGATCCTTCACAAATTCTTGCAATTTCTTCTGCCTGATCAACTTCTCGATAGCGTCGTGCAAGTGTCTACATTCTTCCGTATTGTGTCCATAAGTCTCATGGAAGCGACAATATTTCCCGGTCCGCTTCTGTTCTTCAGTTGATTCTTTTGGACGTGGTTTTCTGTACTGAAAAGTGTTGCAGGTGGATAGGTAAATGTTTTCAAGTGGGGCGTTTAGCGGAGTGTACTCGCTGTAGCTTGGAATTCTCGACTTCCACTTTCCTGCTTCTTTTCTTTTCCCTTGACTCCTTCCTCCGGACTCCTTGGGTTTCCCAGGTTTGTTCTGGACATTGACTTGGACCTTTCCCGAGCTGTCTCCCGATTGCTTCACAGCGATGTTGCTCTTTATTGACTCTTGGACAGGCCCTGGCGTCTTATCTCATCGTACCCACCGAGCTTCCTCTCTTCTTATGAACTGGTGTGCCTTAGAGTAGAAACGCTCTAGCGTAGCTGGAGGTTTTCCTGCCAGCCAGTCTCCAAACTCAGAGTTTGGATCCACACCTCTCATTACAGCCATCAGAATTGCATGGTAATTGGGATTACTGACTTCAGTTGCTGCGACGTGGAATCTTTGCAAATATTCCTTCAACGATTCCCCAGGATTTTGGATTACACTTGACAGAGACATCACATCCTTTGGGCGCGTAGTGTGTATCCTGAACTGCTCAATAAACTTCTTTGCCAACTCCTCAAAATTTGATACGGATCGCGGAGGAAGTCGGGTGAACCACATAGTAGCGATCCCAGATAGAGTAATCGGAAAGCACTTACACTTGGTGGCATCATTCGCTCTAGCTGAATCCATCATCCATTCGTACCTCATGACATGTTGTCTAGGGTTAGTCTTTCCTTCATATGCAGGAATAGTAGGCATACTAAACTTCCTGGGGTACGCCGCTTGCAACAGAACATCCGTGAACGGAGTATGACTTCTTGACACTCCCCAGTCATCATTTGATAAGCCCTGATTCTCTTTCATCAGTTGCCTGATCATGGCTGTCAGATCGGTTGTCTGTATGGAAGGCGGAAGGTTGGAGTCTGTTCTACGCGCCTGTCCATGCTGATGCCTCTTCTCTTGGCGATCTGCCAATCGTGCATCTTGAGGTTCGACATCGTTAGTATTTTGATGATCCGGGCCTCTATCTTCCATCTGCATCCCGGTCCTGAAGCTTCCAGCTCTTGCTTGGTCGCGGTCTCCAGCTGTTCGAACAGCAGCATCTGCTCGCGCAGCATCAGTCTTACGGCGTCTGCGCCTGGGAGGTTCATCAGAGGAAGTAGAGCTGTCAGATGAGGAGTAAGCAGCGGGATTGCCCCCAGCATTCTGTTGCTGCTGTTGAGTAAGTTGTGCCATCAGGTTGGCATTGGCTTGCATCTGCTCTCCTAGTTGTCTCCTACTTTCCCTGAGCTCTCTCATCAAGTCGTTGAACTCTATTCTGGTGACAACTGGAGTTTGGTCCTGAGTGGCAACTCCTGTATTTGGAATTGCTGGTTAATTGCTAGGCCCTGCTTGTTGTACGCTAGCAGTCTCGTGGGCATCCGCATTGTGAGAAGCTGACCTGGTACGTGGTCTTGCCATTGTAGAGTTATTGGTATGAACTCTGAGTAGAATCAACGGATGTCCTATCAGTGAGTCGGATCTTCTTTGGGGGATTTGTTCAATCCAGTAGCTTCAAAGCAGATCCTTGAGGTCTGAGAATTCAACTCTCAATGAAAGCACCAAAGTGTTAGCACCAAAATTGGTCACTAACCTCGTTCAGAAAGATTGTGTAGAGATATAAGTGATGAAAGTAAATTAAACAGAGAAGACAATGCTAATTTAAATGCAGAAAGTAAGAACACCAAATTTATAGTGGTTCAGCGTAATTGCCTACGTCCACTTTGAGGTTAAACTTTATTGATCTTCTTTATAGTTGATCACAAATACAATTCGTGAATCAAATGCTTGAATGAAGTTGTTTAAGTAGAGAAGATGAGTCTTGAAAATGGCAGAGTCTCCCCAGTCTTCTCTCTCCAAAAAAGGATCCATTTCACTGTGACCCTGCCCCTCTATTTATAGGCAAATATGGGCTGGACTTCCCAAGTGGGCTGGAAAGCCGAACGCTCAAGCCCTAGTGCAGTGGTCGCTGTATGCCGAACCAGGTGTGCCGAACGCCGCTACGCCGAACCATTCCTTCTATGCCGAACGGTGTGTTGGTGTCGTGGGAAGTGTAGGATGGTTGTCTGTTGAGGCCGAACGTGCCTCCATCTCAAGCTCTTGAACGAACGGTGCATACAGGCCGAACGACACCGTTATCTTGAGTAGTTGTGCATACGGAATGTCTTCTGGATGTCGAGTACTACGCCGAACACCATGGGATGCCGAGTACTCCTGTTGCCGAGTACTACGCCGAGTACCTTGGGATGCCGAGTACTCCTATTGCCGAGTACTACGCCGAGTACCTTGGGATGCCGAGTACTCCTGTTGCCTAGTACTACGCCGAGTACCTTGGGATGCCGAGTACTCCCGTTGCCGAGTACTACGCCGAGTACCTTGGGATGCCGAGTACTCCTATCACCGAGTTCTAATGATGCCGAACGCTAGCGCTGAGCATTGGTTGTCGCCGAGTGCCAATTGACGCCGAACATTGCTGGATGCCGGACACTATGGATGCTGTGTACTTCGCCGAACACTGCTGGATGCCGGACACTATGGATGCTGTGTACTTCGCCGAACACTGCTGGATGCCGGACACTATGGATGCTGTGTACTTCGCCGATTACTCCTAGATGCCAAGTGCGTCGCCGAACACTGCTGGATGCCGGACAGTCTGAGATGCCGAGCACTAGTTGCCTGGTCAAATCTCCAGGAAACACTTAAAAACTGCTGTTATATCCAATTTCTAGTTGAAAAATTAGTTTAAACAGCAAGGACAGCATTTCCAGAAATGTTGCGGTAGCTCAGATTTCAAAACAAAGGTTTTATTTGATTTTAACAAAGACTGCAGACTGCTACAGCATTTCCAGAGAATGCTATAATAGACCTGAGTTAAGTTTTTTTGCCTATTAGTTCAACTACAGAAACTACAGCATTTCAGAAATGCTGTAATAGCCTTTTTACTCAATTTTTAGTGTAATTCTGAACCATAGCATTTCTGAATGCTATTAAAAGTGATTTCCAATTTTTTATTGTATTTCCAGCAAATAATAAACTTCACTTTAAACTCTTTAAACATTTTAAAAATCATAATTTAACATTAAAAATGTTCATTAACATATCATTAAATATATTGTTTTTACACAATAAATTTCTTATAATTAAATCCTATTTTCAATAATTTACTAAATAGATTCAAGAGTAAAAGTCTCTAATTCTTCACATTTTTAAATAAACAACTTAACACATCAAATTTAAATTACCATTTCACAAATTTAACTAAATTTCTATTTTTATTTAATTAATTTAAACCTTTAATTAAAACCAAATTTACATTTCCCAGTCAAGTTATATTTTAAAATTACAATTTAAGCATTCATTTATTTAACCACTTAAATTCATAGAAAAATTAATAATACTTTAATAAATCACTTAGATTCAAATTTAAATCAAATTATCATATTTACCATTTTCCAAATATAAATTAAATTTCCATTTTTATTCATATAACTTAAATATCATTTTAACCAAAATTCCAAATTCCAAACTTAACTTATATTTCAATAATCCAATATAACCATTCATTAATTACATTTTTTTACTCATAGAAAAATCATAATTTCTTTATTTTAAAACATTTCAAAATCTATTTAAATCAAATTTCATAAATTTATATTTTAAAAATACTTAAAATATCCAAAACACTTTATAAAATAACCATGGGCTTGTATATAGTTTTCTAACCTAGGTCAAGTGATACGGATATGTATCATTTCAATCCGCAGTTTAAATTGAAAAATCCGGGTTCTATCATTTCAAACCCGAAATCCCAAGTTAAATAAAATAAATAAAAATCATTCAGACCTATCATTTCAGCCCATAACGATTTTTCCCTATTCTAAAGTCCGTTCGGGTATGTATCATTTCAACCCATAGTGAATCTAATCTACAGGGAACTTGCAGTGTGATAAACGGATATAAATGAACAGAATAGCATCATATAACAGTAACAGATAAGATGACAGGTAAATTAACAATTTAATATCATATATAAATGATCACAGGCAGTTATAACATCACATAATAGTTCTACACATTCAAATGGTGTCAATTCACATTTTTATAAGTATAAATGTCTGGTGAGATTTACTCACCTTTTCAAGCTGGAGTTTGCGAATCAAAATACATAGATAAATTTTGGAAAGCACGGTACGACTTTAGATTCAAGCAGAGAGAGTGTCAAGCTATTGATCTTCAATACAACAATTAAAACAAAGCACAAATAAATATAAATACAATACCAAAATAAATTGAACAAAGATTGGAAATCAAAGGGAACAAGGACATCACCAAGCTTTCGAGCAAGTTTTGCTTGACCACAACTCAGTGTATGCTCGACCATACATGCTTAGGCTCAGCTTTGGCATGTTTTCAAGTGGGAAATGGATTAGGTTTTGTTCATATAGGCACGGCTAAGCTTGAGAATGCCAAGGGTTTGGGAGTTACAAGGCGAAGAATGCTAAAGGTCAAGGCAAAGTGGTTTTGGTTGCATCTAGGCTCGGGATTATGGTCCTATAGGGTTCGGTCATGCATGGTTCAGGTCAGGTGAGAGGAGTGGCTGATGGTTAGGGGTCAGGTCATGATGGTGGTGGAGCTAGGGAAGGTGGCCAAGGCAAACTATGAAGGTGATGGTGGCATATAGGTCAGCCAGGCATTGTTTTGTGGAGTTTTGCAATGTTTGTGTGGTGTTTTCATCAAGGGATGGTCACGGCCATCTATGGTCAGAGGAGAAGGGTTATTGGTCATGGAAGATGAGGGGAAGGAAGTGGTAGAGGAGATGGTGGAGGGTGTGGAGGTGTATGGCCGAACCAAGCAAGAGATGAGGCAAGGCAAAAACAAGCAAAAGAGAAGAGAAAAGTGGAGAAAGGAAGCCATTGTTTGCATTTTTTTTTTCTCAAAATGGAATAGCCATGCAAAATGAGGAGGATGAGTAGTTTCTCACGTGAATTCTAAGGAGAATACACAGCCAAAGCAAAAAAAAATGTACGGCCAAAAGCAAAGAAAATGAAGAGCCAAAGGAAAATGAAAAGGTGGAAAAGGAAAAGTCATTAGCAAATGAAAGGACTTTGCCTCTTTGAATTCCCATTTCTTTTAATTAAATAAAAACAAAAAATTCAGTAAATGAATTTAAAAACTGAAACAAAGTAAAATAGAATAAAAATAAATAATTAAATTTTAAAGAAAATAGAAAAGAATATAAGAAATTGCTTAAAAATTGAAAACAGGGTCCAGAAATTTCAAATAAATCACCATTGTCTTTGGAAAATTATCTACTTCATTTTAAAAATATTCTAAAGCAAAATTTTGAAATAAAATAATTTCTAAAGTATTTTCAAAGTGAAATAAATAACTTAATTTAGAGAAAATAGAAAAAGAACTAAAGAAAATGTTTAAAAATTGGAAATAGGACATGAAAATTACAAATAAATATCACTAGCCTTATAAAATTTCTATTTCACTTTAAAACAAATAAAAGTCCAATAAATGAAATAAATGAGGAACAAAATAAAGTGGGAATGAGAATAAAATAAGATCTTAAGAAAATAGAAAAGTAAATAAAGAATTTCTTTAATTAATTGAAGCTGGAAATTAGAAATTGTAAACAAAATACAACTGACACTGGAAAATCTAAATTACACTTTTAAAAAATGTTTTAAAACCAACATGTATGCATAATATGTTATTTTACCCATATAAATATAAATTAGAATATTACAAGACCAAATAAATGTTATTTATATGATTTAAAATAAACAATTTTGTTAAATACAGCAAATTACACACAATAGTTAAAAAGGCATAACTTTCACATTACAAATCAGATTTCAACGAAACAAAAAGTAGCATTCTTAAAATTTTATTTACTTTCATAATAAAAGATAAAATTCAAATTTTCAAACTTTTAAATTTTAAATTTAAAAGTCAAATTTTGACTATTTTAACCAAAATTCACTTTTTGGAAAATTATTCTATTTAGTCATATTTGGAATTCTAATCCATATCAAAATCAAAGTTTATATTTAAAATAACAAAATTTATTCTTTTTCATAAATAAAATAAATCTTTTAACTTCGGAAATTCAATTTAAAATAATTGTAAAATACATGGTTGTTACACTCTCCCCCACTCAAAACTTTTCGTCCCCGAAAAGGAACGAGGTACGGGAAAACGCAGAAAATGATAGAATGAAATAGGATTAAGACAAGATGATAAGAAGATTAAAATTATACCTGATAACTGTTGTTATAGGTAAGTTTAACAAGGGTGGAGATGATCTTCCCAAGATCCTCCAGAATCAAGAACACAAGCACGAAAAGATCTTCTAGAATCTGATTTACTCTTTCCGCTTGACCGATAGTCTACGGGTGGAAAGCAGTGCTCAGATTTAAAATGAGTACCAAAGATTATAAAGATTATAGAAAGATTTCTAAGCAAAAGATTATAGATAGATGCCTATACCTGTTTGTAGCAAGATAAGGAAAAATGAGGACAGCTACTAGACAGTTTGAAAACAAAATAAGATAATAAGTTTGAAAAACAAAATAAGATAATAGGTTTGAAATTTCCATGGTTTCAGCTTAAACTGATAATTAATTTTACACAAGTTAAATAAATCTTAACAACCTCTAATTACATTATCTTATCATTCAATTTTCTTAAACTAACAATTTCAGAAATCATGGATTGGAAAAATCATTATTATACTCATAATGTACTTAATAAATTTAATTTCTCTTTATTCCTAATTAAAGTTAAATTTATTCCTCTCAATATATTTTATCATCTATGTTAAATATACTTACACTTATTATAACTATTTTAATTTATTTTTAATTCCCTTAACATCATTTTGTATTGTAAGTTATTCAGTTAACCTTTTAATCTATTTACCTCTGTTAATCTTTTTATAACTAAAATTTAAGTTTATAACATTTATTATAACCACTCAAATTTCATTTATAAAATCTTTTTATATTGTATATTATCCAATTACATTGTTAACTTCTAAAAATTAAGGTAGGTTATATTTGAATGAAATTAAGTATTATACAAATAAAACTTTCTAAAATTAATATACAATATAAAAATTCTAATTCAATCATTTCAAGCTTGAATATTTATTCAAAATTTTGATTTTCTTTTTATACTTGAAGTTATTATTTAAGATAGAATTTAAGAATAAAATTTCTGATTCCTTTCAAACCATTTAGAGATAAATAAATGTATGTACATAATTTGTCAAATCAAAGTTAAATCAAATCATCTTTTAGAAATTCAAATCAATCAAATTTCCCAAAACAAAGCTGTAGCAAAACTACAGGATGATTTCTTCACTTCGAAACTCGAAAATGAACGTCGATGATGCCGCAGTCATCACCGAAATTATTTTCCAGCGACAAAGAGAAGAGCACTGATTTTTTAAACTTTAAAATTCTTTGGAAACAAATTTCTATTCAAAAATACTTTAAATAATATATCCTTTTAAAGCTTTAAACACAAAGTTCGAAACCATCAGAAATTAAATTCTCAAATTCTTGATTTAAATTCATTTCAGTTCCCAAATCAAATTTATAAACAACTATTTATAAATTCATTCATAGAATGATAAATCAAGTATTATCATTTCAAATAATCAATTTAAATCAATTTATTAAGTTCCATAATATTTACTTATATCAAAAAAAATTTCATTAACCAAAATTTTAAAATAATATTGTGTCAGTTTGTTCTGTCAAAGTGTTTTAGAAATCCTATCGATAGCGTTGATCAGACGAATCGATCGGAAGTCCAAATCAATCATCAACAACTCAAACAACACAATATATAAAACAAACATAGATTTACAAGCACAATTCAAAATGTTTGGAGATAGTTTAGAAACCAAAGACAAGATGGTTAAATAGAGTAGAGAGATGGGTAAGCTTAGATAAATCGCGGACAACCTTAACCGGGTCACCGTGACTTAATGAATAAGATCAATGTGGATTTTTCTAGGGTAAATCTACATTCGATCTCAAGAGATAGAGTTTGGAGTAATAAAAGATATTAGCATCTAAACCCAGGATAGATATAAATCTCTGGTGAATCGATGCTAATTGTAAAGGAGTTTCCCCCTTTACAAGAAAATTAGAATATTGGCGAGACCACCAATACACTATAAAGATCATTCGAAGTGGATTTATTGAATACTCTAGAATCAAAAGAAGATGAATAGTGAGGGGCAAGGATGGATTTTGGAACCGCGGGGAACGTTCCAAAATTCAAAGGAAATTCGAATCAAAAGGAAGAGATTCAAGCTCGAATGAAAGTGATTCTGTAATAAATTTACCATACATTCTAAGTTTTGCCTAGAGCTACCAAAGCTCTGATACCAACTGTAACGACCCGATATTTTCAACCATTCGCATCCATTATAAGTGTATAGGTAGACACTCATGCCGGAATTGAATTGCTCAAAATACCGCGTTGTAAATAAAATTTGGCAAATCTCAGAATATACAGTAAATAAATATAATCACAGATCACAGACACAGAGTAAAATAATGCAGCGGAAGTAAAAGAAATAGTAGTTCATGAAGCTACTATATAAATATAACAGAGTTACATAAGATACAACAGAAGAAATAAAATACAACAGAAGTCTCAATATGATAACCAAGTACAAGCTGAACAGAACAACAGAACTGAAATAGATAGGACAAGACAAGCAGATAATCTCCAGCGATTCAAATCTCCAAGAGAGCGGAAATCCAAATCTGTGAATAACTCAGGCTGACCCGAGCGTAAAGCAAGACACAAAACACTCGAGTCAGGACAATATATACTTATATAATGTAAACCAACTCAAGTGAACTGTAATAAAGGTACAAGTAACTTAAAGAATGCTTGGGATCGCCCATTCTTTAAGGATCCATTAAACTATTTACTATGTAGTAATATTCGCTATTATAATAATGTCTAATATAAAATAAACATACTTTTAAATAGCATTAAGGCTTTACATTTTCCACCTTAACACGTAATATGCCAATAGTCTACACAGTACCTTCATACCTCGCAAGGCTATGAGAAGATACTCCATAGGTACGACACAAATAGAAACTCGTAGTAAAGCTCGATATGGTAGGTGACATGGCACACAAGGCAATGCCAGGGTAGATATACCAATAACGCATCTGGACTGGTGGTGACGCATAGCAGCCACTACCGCCCACCTCGAACAACACTCCCAAATCAAGGGTGGCCACCAAATCAATCACAAGTAATAGAATGGTATCGAAGAAGTGTGTCCGATAAGAGGTGCTACCTCCTTGGTCCGTCAATCGCTCCTGTTTTGGCCACCTTATGCCAACTCACGGGAGTTGGGTCCAAGTATATGCCTTAGGATCGTCGCCACCATCCTACTTCATTCTGGAAACTCCACCGCGTACACAGTTGTCAAAGTGGTTTTCGGTATCGACAGAGAGTATGTCCATATCCGATCCCGGTCTCTTTAACAACCAATCGTTATTATAACCCGTGGTTATAACTTTTAAAACAATACTTTACTTCAAAATAAAATATCATTTCAAAACCATATATATATTTATAAAAATAAAGATTTATCATTTCTAAATCATTTCAATATCTCAAAATATCATATCCTTTTCAAACTCTTTCCAAATTATTATTTGAATTCAAATCCAATTATCAATTTAATACCTTTTAAATTCCAAAATATCACTCATTTATTACTCTATCAAAACACCCTTTAAATAGTTTATATACAAATTAAATTAATTCATTTAAACCATTTAAAAGTGAATTTATTATTCTTTCAAGTCAAGTATTCAATTTTCAGAGTTTCAAACCATTTTGAGTTCATTTGCTAAGTCAAAACCCCTAATTATTAAAATTTTAGCCTTTCACAGCATTTAGAAAAAGCTGTTATAAGTTATATTTGAAAACATTTTAATTTAGCAAAGACAGCACTTAAAAACTGCTGTTATATTCCATTTCTAGTTGAAAATTTAGTTTAAACAGCAAGGACAGCATTTCCAGAAATGCTGCGGTAGCTCAGATTTCAAAACAAAGGTTTTATTTGATTTTAACAAAGACTGCAAACTGCAGACTGCTACAGCATTTCCAGAGAATGCTATAATAGACCTGAGTTAAGTTTTTTTGCCTATTAGTTCAACTACAGAAACTACAGCATTTCATAAATGCTGTAATAGCCTTTTTACTCAATTTTTAGTGTAATTCTGAACCATAGCATTTCTGAATGCTATTAAAAGTGATTTTCAGCTTTTTAGTGTATTTCCAGCAAATAATAAACTTCACTTTAAACTCTTTAAACATTTTAAAAATCATAATTTAACATTAAAAATGTTCATTAACATATCATTAAATATATTGTTTTTACATAATAAATTTCTTATAATTAAATCCTATTTTCAACAATTTACTAAATAGATTCAAGAGTAAAAGTCTCTAATTCTTCACATTTTTAAATAAACAACTTAACACATCAAATTTAAATTACCATTTCACAAATTTAACTAAATTTCCAATTTTATTTAATTAATTTAAACCTTTAATTAAAACCAAATTTACATTTCCCAGTCAAGTTATATTTTAAAATTACAATTTAAGCATTCATTTATATTACCACTTAAATTCATAGAAAAATTAATAATACTTTAATAAACCACTTAGATTCAAATTTAAATCAAATTATCATATTTACCATTCTCCAAATATAAATTAAATTTCCATTTTTATTCATATAACTTAAATATCATTTTAACCAAAATTCCAAATTCCAAACTTAACTTATATTTCAATAATCCAATATAACCATTCATTAATTACATTTTTTACTCATAGAAAAATCATAATTTCTTTATTTTAAAACATTTCAAAATCTATTTAAATCAAATTTCATAAATTTATATTTTTAAAATACTTAAAATATCCAAAACACTTTATAAAATAACCACGGGCCTGTATATAGTTTTCTAACCTAGGTCAAGTGATACGGATATGTATCATTTCAATCCGCAGTTTAAAAAGAAAAATCCGGGTTCTATCATTTCAAACCCGAAATCCCAAGTTAAATAAAATAAATAAAAATCGTTCAGGCCTATCATTTCAGCCCATAATGATTTTTCCCTATTCTAAAGTCCGTTCGGGTATGTATCATTTCAACCCATAGTGAATCTAATCTACAGGGAACTTGCAGTGTGATAAACGGATATAAATGAACGGAATAGCATCATATAACAGTAACAGATAAGATGACAGGTAAATTAACAATTTAATATCATATATAAATGATCACAGGCAGTTATAACATCACATAATAGTTCTACACATTCAAATGGTGTCAATTCACATTTGTATAAGTATAAATGTCTGGTGAGATTTACTCACCTTTTCAAGCTGGAGTTTGCGAATCAAAATACATAGATAAATTCTGGAAAGCACGGTATGACTTTAGATTCAAGTAGAGAGAGTGTCAAGCTATTGATCTTCAATACAACAATTAAAACAAAGCACAAATAAATATAAATATAATACCAAAATAAATTGAACAAAGATTGGAAATCAAAGGGAACAAGGACATCACCAAGCTTTCGAGCAAGTTTTGCTTGACCACAACTCAGTGTATGCTCGACCATACATGCTTAGGCTCAGCTTTGGCATATTTTCAGGTGGGAAATGGATTAGGTTTGGTTCATATAGGCACGGCTAAACTTGAGAATGCCAAGGGTTTGGGAGTTACAGGCGAAGAATGCTAAAGGTCAAGGCAAAGTGGTTTTGGTTGCATCTAGGCTCGGGTTTATGGTCCTATGGGGCTCGGTCATGCATGGTTCAGGTCAGGTGAGAGGAGTGGCTGATGGTTAGGGGTCAGGTTATGATGGTGGTGGAGCTAGGGAAGGTGGCCAAGGCAAACTATGAAGGTGATGGTGGCATATAGGTCAGCCAGGCATTGTTTTGTGGAGTTTTGCAATGTTTGTGTGGTGTTTTCATCAAGGGATGGTCACGGCCATCTATGGTCAGAGGAGAAGGGTTATTGGTCATGGAAGATGAGGGGAAGGAAGTGGTATAGGAGATGGTGGAGGGTGTGGAGGTGTATGGCCGAACCAAGCAAGAGAAGAGGCAAGGCAAAAACAAGCAAAAGAGAAGAGAAAAGTGGAGAAAGGAAGCCATTGTTTGCATTTTTTTTTCTCAAAATGGAATAGCCGTGCAAAATGAGGAGGATGAGTAGTTTCTCACGTGAATTCTAAGTAGAATACACAGCCAAAGCAAAAAAAAATGTACGGCCAAAAGCAAAGAAAATGAAGAGCCAAAGGAAAATGAAAAGGTGGAAAAGGAAAAGTCATTAGCAAATGAAAGGACTTTGCCTCTTTGAATTCCCATTTCTTTTAATTAAATAAAAACAAAAAAATTCAGTAAATGAATTTAAAAACTGAAACAAAGTAAAATAGAATAAAAATAAATAATTAAATTTTAAAGAAAATAGAAAAGAATATAAGAAATTGCTTAAAAATTTGAAAACAGGGTCCAGAAATTTCAAATAAATCACCATTGTCTTTGGAAAATTATCTACTTCATTTTAAAAATATTCTAAAGCAAAATTTTGAAATAAAATAATTTCTAAAGTATTTTCAAAGTGAAATAAAAAACTTAATTTAGAGAAAATAGAAAAAGAACTAAAGAAAATGTTTAAAAATTGGAAATAGGACATGAAAATTACAAATAAATATCACTAGCCTTATAAAATTTCTATTTCAATTTAAAACAAATAAAAGTCCAATAAATAAAATAAATGAGGAACAAAATAAAGTGGGAATGAGAATAAAATAAGATCTTAAGAAAATAGAAAAGTAAATAAAGAATTTCTTTAATTAATTGAAGCTGGAAATTAGAAATTGTAAACAAAATACAACTGACACTGGAAAATCTAAATTACACTTTTAAAAAATGTTTTAAAACCAACATATATGCATAACATGTTATTTTACCCATATAAATATAAATTAGAATATTACAAGACCAAATAAATGTTATTTATATGATTTAAAATAAACAATTTTGTTAAATACAGCAAATTACACACAATAGTTAAAAAGGCATAACTTTCACATTACAAATCAGATTTCAACGAAACAAAAAGCAGTATTCTTAAAATTTTATTTACTTTCATAATAAAAGATAAAATTCAAATTTTCAAACTTTTAAATTTTAAATTTAAAAGTCAAATTTTGACTATTTTAACCAAAATTCACTTTTTGGAAAATTATTCTATTTAGTCATATTTGGAATTCTAATCCATATCAAAATCAAAGTTTATATTTAAAATAACAAAATTTATTCTTTTTCATAAATAAAATAAATCTTTTAAATTCGGAAATTCAATTTAAAATAATTTTAAAACACAGGGTTGTTACAAATTCAATTTAAATTCAAAGGTGAGTGTTTTAACCCACTCATAACTTCTAAAATTTCTTATGTTTGTTAAATTAAATTTATGATGTGATTAGAAATATGTATGACTGTTTGGTATATTTTAAATCATCATCTCAGTTAATTTGAATTTATTTGAATTAAATCATTATTTAATTTATTATTGAATATAAATTGCCAGTTAAATACCTGTTATTGATTATCTGTTCTATATTGATATTTATTGATTGATTTGGATGATGTTTGTATTGGATTTTGATTGTTGTTAGTGGATGAATGGATGTTTTATTTTATATCGTTATAAACTGCAAGTTCTCTATGGGTTGAAATGATACATACCCGAATGATCAATAGATTAAGGAAAAATTGTTATGGGCTGAAATGATAGACTCGAGCGATTTTATGGATTTGATATTTTCGGGACTGGGGACTGAAATGATATATATCCATAAATATAAAAATTTTAAAAATCGCGGATTGAAATGATAAATGTCCGTATCACTTGACCCTAGGGTAGAGAATTATATACGGACACCAGATTGGTTAAATTTAAATGATTTTGAATCCTTAAATTTTGCATTGAGTTAAATGATATTTTTTTGAAATAAAATTTGGGTTATATAAATCGAATTTTTATCGAATTTCGAGTTTTATATTAAAATCGAATTGTTTTGAAAGATTTGTTAAAGGAATAAAATTGAAATTTTATAGTGAATTTGAAATATAAGTGAAGTTTATCGAAATTGAGTTATTAAAAATCGTTGAAGTGTAAGTTTGAAATATATTGAAATTGGAGTAATTAAATCGATGTTTTAACATGGATTTAAGCGATATTGAATTTAATATTTATTTAGAATTCTGAATCGGAAAATGCGAAATTGGGTTTTGGGACATTGTGATGGTCAAAATGTGTTGGAAGGAAATGAAAACTTTAATTTGATATAAATTCCAAATTCATGTTTAATATAAACTGTTTTAAAAATATATTATTTCAAAATTTCTAATTATTAATATTTTTAAAGTATTAAACTATTTTAACCTGTATTAATTATATTAAATCATTTTAACCTATTTTAAACCATTTAATTTATTTAATCTATTTTAATTATATTTAATCTATTTTAAATCTATATTAACTATCTATAACTATTTAAAACTATTTTCTTCTAAATTCCAAACTAGGTAAAATGGATGGGTTTATATTCAAATTTCTCGATTTTTAAAGTGAATGTGGTTAAGCGACATTATAACCTAAGTTAGGATTTAAATAGCATATTTGGTTTAATATGATAATTTTGGAATGAGAGTTTAACCTATTTTGGAAACACGACTTTTGAAAGGAAATATAATTTCGAACTATGATTTCAATGTGATATAATTTCGGAAGTAAGTAATGATTTCGAAAGTTATATGATTTGAATTGAATATAATATTTTGATATCAATTATGAAACGATTTTGGAAACGTAAAAGAACAATCCGGTGTGTAATAAGCGATTGGATGTTAAAGAGACCGGGATCAGATGTGGGCATACTCTCTATCGATACCGAAAACCACTTTGACAACTGTGTACGCGGTGGAGATTCTAGAATAAAGTAGGATGGTGGCGACGATCCTATAAGGTATATACGTGGACCTAACTCCCGTTGGTTAGCTTAAGGTGGCTAAAACAGGAGCGATTCCGGGCCAAGTGAGGTAGCCCCTCCGATCGGGCATATTCCATCGATACTATATTCTGACTTTGCGATTTATTTGGTGGCCACCCTCGATTTTTTTATATTCGGGAGTGTGTTTCGAGTTGGGCGGTAGTTGCGGCTATGTGTTACCAACGGTCTGGAAGTGTAATTGGTATATCTACCCTGGCATTGCCTAGTTGTGCCGTGTCACCTACCCTAGCGCACCTTCTACGAGTTTGTTTTATGTCGTACCTATGGGGTATCCTTTGGCGGCCCTAGTTTACGGGGAGTTACGGTACTGTATAGACTATTGTTATACCTAAAAATGTGTTAAGGGGGAAAATGTAACGCCTTAACGCTATTTTAATAGTTTATATTACTGTAGACATATTATAATAGCGTATTGTATTACATAGTAGATAGTTTAACGGATCCTTAGGAGATGTGAATCCCGAACATCTCTTAAGTTATTGCACTCATGTTAGACACTGGATAAGAGATGTCAAACCCCGTAAACATCTCTGACACTGTTTGCACTCATATTTATTTGCGTTGATTTGACTTACATATGATCTTTTAGTTCTGACTCGAGTGTTTAGTCTTTTCAATTCGCTCGAGTCAGCCTGAGCATTTCAGGATTTGAAGACCTTATTTCTGGAGGACGAAGACGAAGATTTGTACTACTATTATTTACTATATTATTCCACCGCATCATACTATTCCGCTGCATTATTATTTGTTTATCTCTGATATATGTAACTCTGATTTTTGTATTATATAAGTATATTAAAATGTTTTGTAAACAGCTTCATGAACTGTTATTTGATTATTATATTTTATCATTCCGCTGCGAGATTCTATTTTGTTTTTCCCTTTCTCCATTTTTTTCTTATTCACTCCAATAACAATCTGCCCTTCTGTATGGTTTAAGTCGGCATGCGTGTCTGCTTAAAGCGTACAAAAAGGCGGGATGTTACAGTTGGTATCAGAGCGAGGTTTAGCGATAACCTTAGCTTTGTGGGGTCTGACTCTTTAAAAATAGGGTAGTAATACCCTATGATGAGTCGTTGAGTGTATATATATGAGAGAGCGTATTTGTTAGTGTTATAAAAGATTTTTTTATTGTGTTAATTTGTTCCGTTTTGTATTTATAAATTCTGGTCGGTACATAGGACGCTATGACATCGATAGGGATTTCTAAACACTTAATAGGACTCACGGACACAATATTTGTTTTAAAATATAGGTGAGTGAAATAATTTTGCCTACTATATATTTTTTATATATATAAAATAATAGATTTTATAAAGTATATATTTGGTTGTAATATGTTGGTTGTGAGGTAGTGAAAATTTAAATATTGGTAGGAAATATTGTAAATAAAATAAATTTAAATTGGAAATTTAGAACTTAAGTTCTGGGGTTTTTGAAAATCTCTTTCGAATAATTTTTTAATATAATAATAATATTATTAGAAGTATTTTCTGATATAAATATTTCAATATATTTTGAAAGAATTGTTTTCAAGAAATTCTAGAAAGAAATAAGTTCTGTACTCCCCTCTCTATCGCTGGAAAATAATTTCGGTGATGAGTGCATGCATCATCAACGTTCATTTTCAAGTTTCAAAGTGGGAAGGCCATTGTAGTAGTTTTACTATAGATCTATTTTGATAAATAAATAAAAAATTTAAAGTTTAAATATGATTGGATATAAAAGTTATGAGTATATATATATATATGTGTGTGTGTGTGTGTGTGTGTGTGTGTATTATTTTAAATGATTAGAAATGGAACCCGGCATTTAGTTCTTAAATTTCTATGAATTAGAGATTTCAATTATTGAAATGGAATTAAAAATTTAACTATTTAATAATTGAAACTTCTAAATGAAAATAAGAAATTATATGCTAAGTTATAACTGAAATATATAAGAAATTTGTAACTTGTAAACGAAGAGAATATGAAAATAAGAAATGATAACTATTGAACCTTAAGTTAATTAGAATAAGTAAGTCAAACTGGTGTAACTTTCAATTGCATTCTTAAAGACATATATATATATATATATATAACTTACCAATTATAAAAAAAGTTGAAATGTTAAAAGAATATGTAATGGAAATTTTTACAAGTAAAACTTATGTAATGGAAGTGTTCAATGAAATTTACTTTTATAAATAAGAAATTTGACATGAAAATATTTATAAACTTGAGTTAAAATTGTAATACTACTAATTAAATGAAATAGAAAATGAGTACTGCAAGTAAAGGGTTTTGAACCTAAGTTAATATTGAAACTATTTATAATTAAAGTAAATAATAATATGAATTTTGTAAGTAATAAAGGAAAATAAATGAAATAAACACTGAATGAATGAATGGGAGTAAAGTTTTGTAAGAGATAAATGTAAGTTAAAGAAATAATACTTGTATGAAATGAAAAAAAAACTGTAAAATGTTGTGAAAGAAATTTATAAGGATAAACTTAAATAACATTGTAATTTATTGTTTGTTTTGGTTTATGGGTTGTTTGGGATAGGATACTTCTAATTGTTTAAGATGTACGAATAATCTATCAAGTTCATCTAAGACTGTTGAGTGAATGGTGCACTCAGTAGTTTATTTGTCATTCTAGGCGGTTAAAAATTTCTACACCCGAACAAACTATTTGTTTTGTTTGTTATGGATGGATAATTGATTTGTATTGATTTCATATGATGATTGTATGCTGTGATTGCAAGTGATTGTTGTTTATATTGATTTGTTTGTTAGTAGTTGAAACAACTTTAAATATGCATTTTATATAATTATTAACTCTTTTTGGATTATATAAGTGAAATACAGGTTATGGAAGTAATTGCTACTGCTTTTGGTTTCATAATTAAGCGTTATTTGCCCGACAAATAGGTACGTTCTCGGATTACGGTTTTCTAGTGATATTATATTATTTTTCCTGCTGTTGGGATATATTATTTTGAAAATTATGATATACATTATTATTATTGATATTATTATTTTCTCCCGAGCCTCTCCGTACAAAGGAGACTCTGCCAAAAAATTTCCTGAATTTTGGACTTAGAAAATTTTGAGAAATGTTTTCCAAACTTTATTAGTTTAAGTAAAAAGGATTTAATTGTTATAAATTTATATATTTTATTTAAATTATTTGAGTTGTAAATTTATTTGTTTATAAAGTTAATATTTTGAATAAGTGTAACGACCCACTATTTTGGACCATTCAAATCGACAATAATCCACACATGTCAGACTTGAATAATGCAAAATAACAAATTGTAATAAAATTTGGAGCAAATAAAACCAATCATAGAATCACAGACACAGAATATCAGAATTACTCACAGCGGAAAATAAAATAAATAGTGGTTCATGAAGTCACTACAATACAAAGTCTCAAAACAAATTCAAAATACATAGTCTGAAAACAAATACAGCAGAAGTCTGAATACATAAGCATGGTAGAAATCACAAATACATATGTCTCTAATACAAAGCTGACATAGAAATACTGAATGGAAAAAGATAGCAACTAAATAAAAGATGATCTCCAGCAGTTGTAACAACCTAGGATCTCGCATTTATTTTATTATCGTCATTTGACGACTGATTTTGCTAGCTGATGTTATTTGAAGTTTTTAATCAAGTTGAAATTCGTTTGGAAATTGGTTAAGTGTTGTTTGGGTTTAAAATATTAATCTCGGCCCATGTTTCAATTTTTTAAAGCCGTGATAGTATTCAACACCCAATCCCCCTCCCTTTCCTCCATTCGAAAACCCTAAGCCAAAAATCGAAGAAAACAAAATAATGGCGGCCCGTCCCTTCTTCATCGTTCGAAATTAGGGCATAGAAATGGAAGGAAAGGCTGCAATGGGACGAGCTTCGCTCGTTTTCTCCGATCAACCTCGCGATGCCGGCTTCGTCTATTCGAACGAGTTAAACTGCGAGTTGGGTTTGGGTCTTCGGCGAAGGTGAGTAAATTTATTTACTCCATCTTGCTCAATCTCAGTTAGTTGGCTTTAAATATTGTGATTTCGTGATTACTTGGTTTGGTTGGGCTTTCTTTTCTGGTTTCCCTTGTGGTTACTTCGAGTTGTATTATTGAAGATTGTAATTTGAGGGTTTTGTGTCACTGCTTACTTGATTTACGTGATTTCCACGTTGTTGAATCTTTCCATTTTAAGGCTATGTTATTTTGGGTAATTACGTTGTTCACACGGCTTTGATTTTACAACGTTCGATCCTTTCTTTGAACGGTACAGTCAAAACTTTCCCTTTTTGTTTGGATTTCTGATGCTCTCCTAAAATCTGACTTTGATTGTATCAATTTGTAAACGTGATTAAAACATATACGGCTTTGACTTGAATTTTCTTGACTTCGACCATCTTCTCTAGCCATATTGGTCTGCTCGAATCATCACTTGATTTACTTATTTAAAACATACGGCTTTGATATTTGTTTGTGGCCATTTGTTTTTGCGATTTTCTACCTTCCTGTTGCATACATGTATGAACTATAACCTTTTTGAGGCAGTTAGCATTCGATCACAGCTTTGACTTGTTCACTGTTGATCTTAGGCTTTGACATTGTTTACTGTTTCTAGTTATTGCAATTGACACTGTATGTCCTTATTTTGTGTTCTGGTCTTTGAACTTGAATATGTTGCATTTACTATAGCTTGACCGTCCAGACTTTTTCATATGTTCTCTGTTGCGCTTCATCGTGAGCTTTAGTCTGCATTCTGGCCATTTATGTTGATGCTTGCCTTTGGCTTGTTGTGATCATGTTCATTTGAATTACATTCAATCTGGTCTCATATGCATATTATGTTCATATGCTTGCTGTTGTATTCCATTTTACACTCTAGTCTCTGATCATGTTAGACTTGATCATGTTAGACATCTGTGTTCACTTGTAGCATGTTTCTGGTCTTGGTTTCATTGCTTGTTGTCCAGTTGCTTATGCTTTATGTAGCTTGATGCACTGGTCTGGTCTCACATGAGTTATAGATGCATGTTTGCAGTTTTGCTTCCTTTACCTTGAACTACTCTAGTCTGGTATCACCTATGACTTGAGTTCATTGCTATGTCTATTTGAATTCTGGTCTGTGATACTTGTACTTGTGATCATTGATCCCGGTTGCCTTTATTGCTGTTGTATTATGATGCACGGTTGATATAGTGCTACATTACTTGTCTGTTTTGATGATTCATCTTAAGTTGAATATGTTGCTTCACTGTAGCTTCTGCCTAGTCTCTGAATTTGTTAGTTCGTTTGTTGGTTTTACTTGAGTCTGGGTCTTGGTTTGGTGCAATTTGCTATGTGATTTGTTGAGTCTGGACATTTGCTTGTGTACATGCACAGTTTTATTGATGTAGCTTTGTGCTGCTATTCATGTTGATATCCACTGTGTCATGTGTACATTTTGATATTTTTGTCGAGACCATTTGCACTTGAGTTGAATCTGATTTGGATTTGACCTTGTGAACATTTGTGAATTTTCAATGTGTACATGTGTGCATATTGTCCATGTCTTCCTGCTTTGACATTTGAGGCCGTGGAATTGAGATTTGAATCTTCATTTGATTTGGTTCGTTGATCTTTTGTGTATTTCGAGTTGTAGGGGCGAGGCAGTATACACGTGCGTATACTGCAGCCCTACCAGAATTGATGCTTTAAATTGATTATTTTGTGTTGTCTAATTATCTTCTAGATAATTAGATTATGAGTTTCTTAATATTTATTTAATGATTAGATTTTGTTATTAATTGTCGTTTAGACAATTCGGTTGTTTTCTGAATTATCTGCATTGGTAATCTTCTATCTATCTTTGTTGGTGATTTGGATTAGCTGATTTATTGTTTAACACTGTTTAGTGTTAAATCTGTCGTTATCTGATTGTCTTACGGAGGAGTCGGATATACGAGGTTTCAGTGACTGTCGTCTATTTGATATTTGATTATTATTGCTTCTGTGCATTAATAACTAAGTTTGAATTAGACTGATCGGTGTATTATTTTCTTTTGAATTTAATACTCGGGTCAGACCCGAGTTATTTCAGGTTGTTGATTTCCTGCTTTGAGTTGTTGTTGAGCTATGAAGACATTTCATATCATTTGAAGTGTTCTGCGTCTTTTTGTAGTAGTCATTGTACTGATTAGGATGATATGTATTCATGTACATTAGTTGATAATGTATTTGTATATATAACTTCCAGAGTCGACAGTTGTAGTTGTATCATATGTATTGTATCAATTGTATTGTAACTGACATCAGTTATATATATATATGAGACTTTTGTTATCGGTGTTCCGCATTCTTTTTGTATTTGTGTTATTATTATATATATTGTCCTAAACTATTATGAACCATCGTAGTTCGTTTTATACCGGTAATTGGGTATGTCGATGGGAGTAAATAAATAAGAGATGAAAATTAAAAATGTATACCACTCCTATCGAGGTAACTAATACTAGTGTAAGGCCAACTACGGATGGCCACTCCTATCCAGCCTTATTCTTCGTAATAACAGACAGTATTTCTTTTAATACTCTTTGTTATTGTGAGCATAGAGGTGGGGCGTCACAGTTGGTATCAGAGCTTGGGATTTATGGACATAATATAAAACAAAACTTAGATGGAACATATGTTACAACTATTGGTCGGTGTTTTATTTGTGCTTTGAGTGAAAACTAAAATTTTTAAATTATGATGAAATTTTTAAATATCTTTATTTAAAAATAAAAGTGAAACTATCTTTTGTTGATTTGATTAAATTGTGTTATGTTTATCAGAGTGCGCAGCGGAAACAGTGAAATTGTCTTCGCTGAGTACAACTGATAATCTTTTTGATTTAAAAAAAAATCGAAATATGAAATTGAAATAAATATCATTTGCTGTTTACATAGCTGTGTTTATTTTGTTTCTTTGAGAATTTCGAATCCGAATTGAGGATTCGAAACGATTGCAGTTATGTGATTTTTGTTGAAATCTTTGCTGGTTTTCTTTTATGCTAATCATGTATTGATTAGATTCAGCTGTTTTGGATTATCTTCATTGAAGATACATTCGAATGATTTCTTTGTTCATTTTGTAGTGTGCGTGCAAATATGAATTGCACGTTACTGCATTAATTTTACGTGGAACCGATGCTTGGTTATGAAACGTATTTTGTCGCCGTTACCTTTATAACGGGATTTTTACACTAGTGCTATATTTTGAAGCACAGTGTTTAGTTGACAATTTTAATGAATGAAAATTCACTGGTGTTACATTTGGTGTAAATTATTTTGATGAGATTTTGACGTTTAAAAATTACTGTCGCTTTGGCTTCAGTAACCGTCAAATTTTTAAAAGTGGATTTTCAAGCGGTTAATCCGCAATGCTGATTCTGAGATTCGTTTTACGATGTTCTGGGGAAGTACAATTTTCTTTTCGAAACTGTTACTAATATGCTGCTTTAATCACGTGATTGGAAATCGTTTTAAAATGAAAAAAAATTATAAATTTTTTTAACAGTTTGCGCTTTCAAAAGAATGAGGAAGCGACTTAAACGATTCAGCAAAATCGAGGACTATGAACCCTTTCTTTTACTGATTCGCTTAATTTCGGACTTGTCAAGTTGAGAATGTGAATTGTTATTTTTATAAAATAAATAAAATTGTTTTCAGGAATTTTACAGTTTGCGCTTTCAAAAGAATGAGGAAGCGATTTAAACGTTTCAGCAAATCGAGGACTATGACCCCTTTCTTTTACTAATTCGCTTAATTCCGGACTTGTCCGTTTGAGAATGTAAAATGTATTTTTATAAAATTCACAGTTTTGCACTTTCAAGGAAACGATGAAGAGAATCAAACGATTTAGTAAAACACGTGGTATGGGACATGTGCGTTTGCTATTTCGGTTAATTCCATACTCGTTAATTGAAATATTTGATGTTTTGATGATTCTGATGATTTGTGTGCTTTCGAGCCACTATGTTGGACCTTCGGGTCATTTGTTGGGCTTTCGGGCCACTCTGATGGACCTTCGGGTCAAATACTAGTACTAGACCTTCGGGCCACTCTGCGGACCTTCGGGTCATTTGTTGGGCGCCAAAATTATGTTGAGTACTTGGTAGGCTTCGGCCATTTGTTGATGCACGTGCGGCGAACTAAAAACTCGCCATCTGATGGGATCGATCCAAGCTTTTATGTTGATTTTCTAGTCTTCTTAATTGATTTCTAGATATTTGTTGTTTCTAATTATCTGCAGGTAATTAGATATCTGATGTTATGAGATTTAATTATCATATCGATAATTAAATATTTGTTGTTTCTAATTATCGCTTGTGATAATTAGATATTTGTTGATTCTGATTATCGTTTTTGATAATCGAATATTTGTTGTTTCTAATTATCGCTTGTGATAATTAGATATTTGTTGATTCTGATTATCGTTTTTGATAATCGGATAATTGTTGTTTCTAATTATCGCTTGTGATAATTAGATATTTTTTTATTTTGATTATCATTTTTGATGATCGAATATTTGTTGATTTGAAATTTGATTATCGTTTTTGATAATCGAATATTTATTGATTTGAAATTTGGTTATCGTTTTTGATAATCGAATATTTGTTGATTTGAAATTTGATTATCGTTTTTGATAATCGAATATTTGTTGATTTGAAATTTGATTATCGTTTTTTATAATCGAATATTTGTTGATTTGAAATTTGATTATCGTTTTTGATAATCGAATATTTGTTGATTTGAAATTTGGTTATCGTTTTTGATAATCGAATATTTGTAGATTTGAAATTTGATTATCATTTTTGATAATCGAATATTTGTTGATTTGAAATTTGGTTATCGTTTTTGATAATCGAATATTTGTTGATTTGAAATTTGATTATCATTTTTGATGATCGAATATTTATTGATTTGAAATTTGATTGTCGTTTTTGATAATCGAATATTTGTTGATTTGAAATTTGGTTATCGTTTTTGATAATCGAAAATTTGTTGATTTGAGATTTATTTATCGTTTTTGATAATCGAATATTTGTTGATTTGAAATTTGGTTATCGTTTTTGATAATCGAAAATTTGTTGATTTGAGATTTAATTATCGTTTTTGATAATCGAATAATTGTTGATTTGAAATTTGATTATCGCTTTTAATGATTGGATATTTGTTGATTTTTGTTTTCTGACTATCGTTTGGGTAATTGGATGTTTGTTGACTTTGTTGGTTATGAAATTTTCTAGTCTCTAATTGATTCTAGATTATGTTGATTTTATTGAATTACTGTTTTCTATCTATTTCTGTAAATAGTTAGAGTTTGTTGATTATGAAGTTTGTGTTTTCTATTTATCTGTTGGATAACTAGATATTTGCAGTTTTGCGATTTGCGAATTTTGTTTTCTAATTATCTTTGTTGATAATTAGATTTTGCTGTTTTCTAATTATCGTATCGATAATTAGATATTGTTGTTTTGTGATTTCTGAATTTCAGTTATCTAAATGATAATTGAATAATTGATGATAATTGCATTTATTCAGTTTTGTTGTTTTCTGATTATCTATTTGATAGTTAGATTTTGTGGAGAATTTGTGAATCTCTTTTATTGGAATTAAAAGATTTCTTTGGCACTTGTATTCCCGACTTTTGTTTTCTAGCTTAACCAGTTTATGTTAGAAAAATAATTGTTATAGACAACTTTAGTTATGAAAATTGCGGGGACGCAATTTTTATAAGGAGGGGAGTCTGTAACAACCCGGGATCTTGCATTTATTTTATTATCGTCATTTCACGACTGATTTTGCTAGCTGATGTTATTTGAAGTTTTTAATCAAGTTGAAATTCGTTTGGAAATTGGTTAAGTGTTGTTTGGGTTTTAAATATTAATCTCGGCCCATGTTTCAATTGTTTGAAACTGTGATAGTATTCAACACCCAATCCCCCTCCGTTTCCTCCATTCGAAAACCCTAAGCCCAAAATCAAAGAAAACGAAATAATGGCGGCCCGTCCCTTCTTCATCGTTCAAAATTAGGGCATAGAAATGGAAGGAAAGGCTGCAATGGGACGAGCTTCGCTTGTTTTCTCCGATCAACCTCGCGATGCCGGCTTCGTCTATTCGAACGAGTTAAACTGCGAGTTGGGTTTGGGTCTTCGGCGAAGGTGAGTAAATTTATTTACTCACATCTTGCTCAATCTCAGTTAGTAGGCTTTAAATATTGTGATTTCGTGATTACTTGGTTTGGTTGGGCTTTCCTTTCTGGTTTCCCTTGTGGTTACTTCGAGTTGTATTATTGAAGATTGTAATTTGAGGGTTTTGTGGCACTGCTTACTTGATTTACGTGATTTCCACGTTGTTGAATCTTTCCATTTCTAGGCTATGTTATTTTGGGTAATTACGTTGTTCACACAGCTTTGATTTTACAACATTCGATCCTTTCTTTGAACGATACAGTCAAAACTTTCCCTTTTTGTTTGGATTTCTGATGCTCTCCTAAAATCTGACTTTGATTGTATCAATTTGTAAATGTGATTAAAACATATACGGCTTTGACTTGAATTTCCTTGACTTCGACCATCTTCTCTGGCCATATTGGTCTGCTCGAATCATCACTTGATTTACTTATTTAAAACATACGGCTTTGATATTTGTTTGTGGCCATTTGTTTTTGCGATTTTCTACCTTCCTGTTGCATACATGTATGAACTGTAACCTTTTTGAGGCAGTTAGCATTCGATCACAGCTTTGACTTGTTCACTGTTGATCTTAGGCTTTGACATTGTTTACTGTTTCTAGTTATTGCAGTTGCCACTGTATGTCCGTATTTTGTGTTCTGGTCTTTGAACTTGAATATGTTGCATTTACTATAGCTTGACCATCCAGACTTTTTCATATGTTCTCTGTTGCGCTTCATCATAAGCTTTAGTCTGCATTCTGGCCATTTATGTTGATGCCTGCCTTTGGCTTGTTGTGATCATGTTCATTTGAATTACATTCAATCTGGTCTCATATGCATATTATGTTCATATGCTTGCTGTTGTATTCCATTTTACACTCTAGTCTCTAATCATGTTAGACTTGATCATGTTAGACATCTGTGTTCACTTGTAGCATGTTTCTGGTCTTGGTTTCATTGCTTGTTGTCCAGTTGCTTATGCTTTCTGTAGCTTGATGCACTGGTCTGGTCTCACATGAGTTATAGATGCATTTTTGCAGTTTTGCTTCCTTTACCTTGAACTAATCTAGTCTGGTATCACCTGTGACTTGAGTTCATTGCTATGTCTATTTGAATTCTGGTCTGTGATACTTGTACTTGTGATCATTGATCCCGGTTGCCTTTATTGTTGTTGTATTATGATGCACGGTTGATATAGTGCTACATTACTTGTCTGTTTTGATGATTCATGTTAAGTTGAATATGTTGCTTCACTGTAGCTTCTACCTAGTCTCTGAATTTGTTAGTTGGTTTTACTTGAGTCTGGGTCTTGGTTTGGTGCAATTTGCTATGTGATTTGTTGAGTCTGGACATTTGCTTGTGTACATGCACAGTTTTATTGATGTAGCTTTGTGCTGCTATTCATGTTGATATCCACTGTGTCATGTGTACATTTTGATTTTTTTTGTCGAGACCATTTGCACTTGAGTTGAATCTAATTTGGATTTGACCTTGTGAACATTTGTGAATTTTCAATGTGTACATGTGTGCACATTGTCCATGTCTGCCTGCTTTGACATTTGAGGCCGTGGCATTGAGATTTGAATCTTCATTTGATTTGGTTCGTTGATCTTTTGTGTATTTCGGGTTGTAGGGGCGAGGCAGTATACGCGTGCGTATACTACAGCCCTACCAGAATTGATGCTTTAAATTGATTATTTTGTGTTGTCTAATTATCTTCTAGATAATTAGATTATGAGTTTCTTAATATTTATTTAATGATTAGATTTTGTTATTAATTGTCGTTTAGACAATTCGGTTGTTTTCTGAATTATCTGCATTGGTAATCTTCTATCTGTCTTTGTTGGAGATTTGGATTAGCTGATTTATTGTTTAACACTGTTTAGTGTTAAATCTGTCGTTATCCGATTCTCTTACCGAGGAGTCGGATATACGAGGTTTCTGTGACTGTCGTCTATTTGATATTTGATTATTATTGCTTTTGTGCATTAATAACTGAGTTTGAATTAGACTGACCCGTGTATTATTTTCTTTTGAATTTAATACTCGGGTCAGACCCGAGTTATTTCAGGTTGTTGATTTCCTGCTTTGAGTTGCTGTTGAGCTATGAAGACTTTTCATATCATTTGAAGTGTTCTACGTCTTTTTGTAGTAGTCAGTGTACTGATTAGGATGATATGTATTCATGTACATTAGTTGATAATGTATTTGTATATATAACTTCCACAGTCGACAGTTGTAGTTGTATCATATGTATTGTGTCAATTGTATTGTAACTGACATCAGTTATATATATATGAGACTTTTGTTATCGGTGTTCCGCATTCTTTTTGTATCTGTGTTATTATTATATATATTGTCCTAAACTATTATGAACCATCGTAGTTCGTTTTATACTGGTAATTGGGTATGTCGATGGGAGTAAATAAATAAGAGATGAAAATTAAAAATGTATACCACTCCTATCGAGGTAACTAATACTAGTGTAAGGCCAACTATGGATGGCCGCTCCTATCCAGCCTTATTCTTCGTAATAACAAACAGTATTTCTTTTAATACTCTTTGTTATTGTGAGCATAGAGGTGGGGCATCAAAGTAGTCCTCGCTCCAGAAGGTGAGATCCAAGGCTGATACTCAGGCTGACCCGAGCGTAAATAAAACACAAACACTCGAGTCAGGACATACATACTTATACAATGTAAACCAACTCAAGTGAACTGTAATAAAAGGTACAGGTAACTTAAAGAATGTTTGGGATCGCCCATTCTTTAAGCATCCGTTAAACTATCTACTATGTAATAATATTCGCTATTATAATAATGTCTAATAATAAGATAAACATACTTTAAAATAGCATTAAGGAGTGACCCAATATTCCCCTTAACATGTAATAGTCCCAGTAGTCTATCCAGTATTAGCATACTCCCAGATTGGGGGCTACACTCAATACTCCACAGGCTACGGGAGAAATCCAAACTCGTAGTAAAGCTCAATATTGTAACGACCCGATATTTTCAACCATTCGCATCCACACATGTCGTACTTGAATTGCTCAAAATACCGCGTTGTAAATAAAAATTTGGCAAAACTCAGAATATACAGTAAATAAATCACAGATCACAGACACAAAGTAATATAAAAATGCAGCGGAAGTAAAAGAGATAGTAGTTCATGAAGCTATTATATAAAAATAAGATACATCAGAGTGAAGTAAGATACAATAGGAATACCAAGATACAACAAGAGTAACAATATGATAATCAATTACAACTCAGAATACAACTGGAATCAACTGGATAACAAAATGAATAGATATCTGGATCTTCAAAGCAAAACTCCAGCTCCAAAGGTGAGTCTCGAATGCTGTATCACTCAGTCTGACCCGAGCGTAAAGCAAAACACAAAACACTCGAGTCAGGACATACATACTTATACAATGTAAACCAACTCAAGTGAACTGTAATAAAAGGTACAAGTAACTTAAAGAATGCTTGGGACCGCCCATTCTTCAAGGATCCGTTAAACTATCTACTATGTAGTAATATTCGCTATTATAATAATGTCTAATCATAAAATAAACATACTTTAAAATATCATTAGGGCTTTACATTTAATCTGAACTCACCCTAACACGTAATAGTCCCAGTAGTCTATCCAGTATTAGCATACTCCCAAAAATGGGGGCTACCCTCGATAATCCACAGGCTACGGGAGAAATCACAACTCGTAGTAAAGCTCGATATGGTAGGTGACACGGCACACAAGGCAATGCCAGGGTAGATATACTAATTACGCACACAGACTGATGGAAACGCATAGCAGCCACTACCGCTCCACCTCGGACAACACTCCCAAATCAAGGGGTGCACCCAAACAATCACAAAGTAATAGAATGGTATCGAAGAAGTGCGTCCGATAAGAGGTGCTACCTCATTGGCCCGCGATCGCTCCGGTTTTAGCCACCTTATGCCAACTCACGGGAGTTGGGTCCACGTATATACCTTAGGATCGTCGCAACCATCCTACTTCATTCTGGAAACTCCACCGCGTACATAGTTGTCAAAGTGGTTTTTGGTATCGACAGAGAGTATGTCCATATTCGATCCCGGTCTCTTTAACAACCAATCGTTATTATAACCCGTGGTTATAATTTAAAATAATATTTTATACTTCAAAATAGAATATCATTTCAAATCCAAATCTTTATCAAAATAAAGATTAAATCATTTCCAAACCATTTCAATATATTTTAAATACCATATTATTTCAAAACTTCATTTCAAATCATTTCGATATATCAAAATATCATATCTTTCCAAAACTTCATTTCAAATCATTTTTAATATATCAAAACATCATATCATTTCAAATCATTTTAATATATCAAAATATCGTATCTTTTCAAAACTTCATTATCAAATCATCATTTGAGTTCAAATCCAAATATTCAACTTTAAATACCTTTTAAATTCAAAGATATCATTCATTTATTATCATTTCAAGTCACCTTTTAAATAGTTTATATTTTAATCAAAATAATTCATTTAAACCATTAAAATTGTAATTATTATACTATTAAATCAAGTATTCGATTTCCAAAGTTATAAACTATTCTGAGTTCATTTAGTAAGTTAAAAACCATAAACATTGAAAATTTCAGCCTTTCACAGCATTCAGAAAAAAAACTATTATAAGTTATTCTTGAAAACATTTTAATTCAGCAAAGACAGCATTTTAAAACTGCTATTAAATCTCAGTTTAGTTGAAATTTAGTTTAAAACAGCAAAGACAGCACTTCCAGAAATGCTGTAATAGCTCAGGTTTCAAATTGAAGGTTTTAATTAAATTCAACAAAGACAACAGACCACTACAGCATTTACAGAACTGCTGTAATAGCCTCTTATTTAAGTTTTAGTTCATTTACAGAAATCATAACATTTTTGAATGCTATAAAAAGTAATTTCCAGATTTTAGTGTATTTCCAGCAAATAATAACCTTCAATATTAAACATTTTAAACATTATAAAAATCATATTTTGACATTCAAAAATGTTCATTAAATTTACTCTTTTAATTTATGATTTTTACAAGCAACATTTACAGTAAAATCCAAATTTCCAATAATTTTACTTAACAAATCCAAATGTACAATTTTCTTTTCTTCACATTTTTAACAAATAAACTTAACACTTATATTTTATTTCCATTTCACAAATTAAACTAAATTTTCAATTTTATTTAATTAACTTAAACCTTTAATAAAAACCAAATTCACATTTCCAAGTCAAGTTATATTTTAAAATTACACTTTTAAGCATTCATTTATTTAACCATTTTAATACAGAGAAAACTCAATAACACTTTATTAAATCATTTAAATTCAAATCAAATTATCATATTTACCATTTTCCAAATATAATTAAATTTCCATTTTTTTTATATAACTTAAATATCATTTTAAAACCAAAATTCCAAATTTCCAAACTTAAGTTATATTTCAACAATTCACTTTTACCATTCATTTAAATTACATTTTTAACTTCTAGAAAAATCCAAATTTCTTTATTTAAAACATTAAAAATCCAATTTAAATCAAATTTCATAATTTTACACTTTTAAAAATATTTAAAATATTCAAAATACTTTATAAAAATAACAGCGGGCCTGTATATAGTTTTCTAACCTAGGTCAAGTGATACGGATATGTATCATTTCAATCTGCAGTTTAAAAAGCAAAATCCGAGTTCTATCATTTTAAACCCGCAATCCCAAGTTAAAATAAAATAAATAAAAACCGTTCAGGCCTATCATTTCAGCACATAACGATTTTTCCCTATTCTAAAGTCCGTTCGGGTATGTATCATTTCAACCCATAGTGAATCTAATCTACAGGGAACTTGTAGTGTGATAAACATGTATAAATGAACAGTTTAACAATAAATAACAGTAACAGATAATATGACAGGTAAAATAATAGGTTTAACATCATATAATTAATAATCATAGGCAGTTATAACATCATATATAATATTCTACACATTCAGTTGTTGTCAATTCACATTTACATAAGTATAAATGTCAGGTGAGATTTACTCACCTTTTTATGCTGGAGTTATCAAATCAAATGACACAAACGGATACCAGAAAGCACGATGACACAACGATGGATTCAAGTGGATGAGAACCAAGCTAATGATCTCGTCACAACCCATAAACAAACAAAGTAAAATTATAAATCAATACAACATCAATTTGAAACAACTTTTGAAATAAAAAGAAAAAATGGAATGAATGTTTTGCCTTGCTTTCTACCATTGCTTGCTCGGCCTAGGGGATGTTTTGGCTCAGGTTTGGCATGACTTTATCTCAGGTTTGGGTTAAAAGAGGCACGGCTATAAGGCATTGAAGTGGTGGAGGAGTTACTACACATGAATATGAAGAGGCTTATGCAAATAGTGGAGTTTTGGTTCAACTTTTGGCTCGATCTATGTCCTATCTAGATTCGGCCATTTCATGTACAGGTCTGGACAGAGGTAGGAGGTGATGGTTAGGGGTGTTTCAAGGTGGTGGTGGAGCAATAGGTGGTGGCCAAGGTCATCTAAGGTGATGGTGATGAAGACTAGGTGGCTAGGCATGCTTTTTAAGGAGTTTTTGCATTGTTTTGTGGTGTTGTGTTCAAGTGGAGGTCACGGCCACTTCAGGTCATAGGAGATGGATTATAGGTCGTGGAAGATGAGGGGAAGGAAGTGGTGAAGGAGATGGTGGAGGGTGTGGAGGTGTATGGCCGAACCAAGCAAGAAGAAGCAAGGCAAAACAAGGCAAAATGAAGAGGAAAAGTAGAAAGAAGAGGAGCCATTGTTTACATTTTTTTTCTCCAAATGAAATGCCATGTATTGCTGATGGAATGAGAAGCTTTTTCACGCGAATAAGCAAAAGAAAATGAATGGCTACAAGGAGGTTATGCACGGCCAAAGCAAAGGAAAAGGAAAGGTCAAGCAAATGAAGAGACTGGACAATGAAAAGTCATAAGTTACAAGCACAAAGTCTTTTTGAATTTCCAAATTATTTTAATTAAATAAAACAAATAAAATTCAGTAAATGAATTTTTAAAACTGAAACAAAGTAAAATAAAATGGAAATAAAAAATTAAATTTAAAGGAAAATAGAAAAAGAATTAAAGAAATTGCTTAAAAATTGGAAACAGGCTCAAAAATTTCAAATAAATTATCATTCGCTTTGGAAAATTATTACTATACTTCTAAACCAATAAAAGTCAATTATGATAAAATAAATGCTGAAAAAAATAAAGAAAAATGAAAATAAAATTTTATCTTTAGGAAAAATAGGAAAATAAATAAAGAATTACTTTAATTAATTGAAACTAGAAATTAAAATTTGTAAATAAATTGCAGCTGACTTGAAAAATTCCAATTGTTCTTTTAAAATGTTTTAAAACCAAAATATATACATAACATGTTAATTTACCCATACAAAAATATAAATTAGAACATTACATGACCAAATAAAATATTATTTATATAATTTAAAATAAACAATTTTGTTAAATACAACAAATTACACACAATATTTAAAAGGGCATAACTTTCAAATTATAAATCAGATTTCAACGAAATGAAAAGCAGTATTCTTGAAAATTTATTTACTTTCATAATAAAAGATAAAATTCAAAAATTTAAACTTTTAAAATTTTAAATTAAAAGTCAAAGTTTGACCATATTACCAAGATTCACATTTCTGGAAAATATCTTATTTATTCATGTTTGAAATTATAATTCACATTCAAAACACAATTTATATTTCAAATAACAAAATTATCTAATTTAAATAAATAAAATAAAGTTTTTAAATCAGGAAATTAAATTAAAGTAATTAAAATATATAATTAAAATAATCATAAAATACAGGGTTGTTACACTCTCCCCCACACAAAACTTTTCGTCCCCGAAAAGGAATGAGGTGTGGGAAAGCACAGAAAAAGATAGAATGATATAGGATTAAGACAAGATGACAAGAAGATTGAAACTATACCTGATAACTGTTGTTATAGGTAAGTTTAACAAGGTGGAGATGATCTTCCTAAGATCCTCCAGAATCAAGAACACAAGCACGAGAAAAAAAATCATCGAGAATCTGATTCACCCTTTTCGTTTGACCGTTGGTCTGTGGATGGTAAGCAGTGCTCAGATTCAGAATAGGGAGAAGTAAGAACCACAGAGAGATAGAAAAGTTAAATGATGAAGGAAAAAAGAGAAAGAAAGACTAGAACAAACTTATAAAACACAACAAGAAAAACACGATCCATCAAATTTACAAAGAAAGCAGGAGCATTAGTCAAACCAAAAGGCATGACTAACTAATCATTGAAAAAACCATTCTTAGTACGGAAAGCAGTCTCTGGAATACTTTCTTCAGCAACCCTGAGTTGGTGAAAATCAGAGGCAAGATCAAGCTGAAAGAGAACAGTAGCTCCAAGGCTAACCAATTCGAATTTGATTTCCTACTTAGAAGGTAGGAGAATGGAAACAACCAGAAAGTAATTAGATTGGAAAACAGAATAATATAATAAATTTAAAACCATGAAAATTTCAACTTACATTAATAATTGATTTCATCCATTTGATTTCCTAAGTTAACTGAATCTTAACTATTTCTAATTTTATTATTTATCATCCAATCATTAACAATTTATAAAAATCATGAATTTGAAAATCATTTATTATACTTATAATTTATTCAATAAATTTAATTCTTCTTTATTCCAAATTATTCTTAAATTTATTCCACTTAATATATCAAATCGTATATATATTAAGTTTATTTCACTTATTATAACTATTCCAATTTATTTATAATTTCTTTTAAATATCATTATATTGTAAATTATTCAATTAACCCTTTTTCTATATTTACCTCTATTGATCCTTTATAACTAAAATTTAAGTGTATAACATTTATTATACCACTCAAATTTTATTTATAAAATCCCCTTTATATTGTATGTTTTCCAATTACATATTTAACTTTTAATAATTTAGGTAAGTTATATTGGAATGTAATTGAGTATTGTACAAATAAATTCTTTCTAATTCAATTATTTCAAGCTTAAATATTTATTCAAATTTTGGCTTCATTTTATAATTGAAATCATCCTTTAAGATAAAATTTAAGAATTAAATTTCTGATTAACTTCAAACAATTTTAAAGATAAATACATATACAACATATATCAAATCAAATTTGAAATCATATACCAATATATATATTATAAATCAAGTCATATTCTAGAAATCCAAATAAATTTATTTTCAAAACAAAACTGTAGCAAAACTACAGAATAGTCTCTTCGCTTCGAAACTCGAAAATGAATGTCGATGATACTGCAGTCATCACCAAAATTATTTTCCAACGACAAAGAAAAGAGCACTGATTTACAAATTAAAAATCCTTTGAAACAATTTCTACTAGAAATACTTTTAAATAATATATCCTTTTAAAACTTTCAAAATAAAGTTTGAAATCATCGAAAATTAAATTCTCACATTCTTGATTTAAATCCATTTAAATTTCCAAATTAATTTATAACCATGTTTAATTATTTAGATATGAAACTAAAGCCGATGATTATAAAATATATGCAAAGTTAGATATTATTTCTTAACACCCAATTCCATTAATTATCATAATTCAGAAAATTAACCTTATACATATAATAATTATACAAATTTATCCATCTACTAAATTTGAAAACCATATTGTGTTAGTTTGCTCTGTTCGAGTGTTTTGGAGATCCTATCGATAGCGTTGATCATACGAATCGATCGGAAACCCAAATCTACATCAACAACTCAAACAACACAATATATAAAACATCTTTAAATATAAGATTTTCAAATACAAGATTAATATTTCGAAATAAGGATACGGATTCAAATTGATGGACTCAAATTAAAGAGAATTCTGTTTTTGAAGATAAATTGGAGACAAAGATAAGACAATTAAATAACAGAATAGGAAGATGGGTAAGCCTATATATATCGCGGGCCACCTTAACCAGGTCAACCGTGACTTAACGAATAAGAGCGATGCATGATTCTGAAGAAAATCTACCTTCGTTCTCAAGAGATGGAATTCAGTCATAGCAAGAGATAGTAGCATCGTAAACCGAGGATACAGGAGTCTTCGGTGAATCAATGCTTTTTGTAAAGAAGTTTCACCCCTTTACAAGTCATTAGAATATTGGCGGGACCGCCAATTCATTAGAAAGATTATTCGGAGTGGAGTTATGGGACACTCAAAAATCAAGAAGACACGAATAGGGAAAGACAATAATGGACTTTGGAACCGAAGGGAACGTTCCAAAATTCCAAGGAAACCGAATCGAAGAAGAAGGAATTCAAGTTCGAATGAAAGTGATTCTGTAATTAAATTTACGCTATATGCTGAGTTTGCATAAAACCAGAGCTCTGATACCAACTGTAACGACCCAATATTTTCAACCATTCGCATCTGCACATGTCGGACTTGAATTGCTCAAAATACCACGTTGTAAATAAAAATTTGGCAAAACTCAGAATATACAGTAAATAAATCACAGATCACAGACACAGAGTAATATAAAAATGCAGCGGAAGTAAAAGAGATAGTAGTTCATGAAGCTACTATCTAAATATAAGATACATCAGAGTTAAGTAAGATACAATAGGAATACCAAGATACAACAGGAGTAACAGTATGATAATCAGGTATAACTCAGAATACAACTGGAATCAACTGGATAACAAAATGAATAGATATTTGGATCTTCAAAGCAAAACTCCAGCTCCAAAGGTGAGTCTCAAATGCTGTATCACTCAGTCTGACCCGAGCGTAAAGCAAAACACAAAACACTCGATTCAGGACATACATACTTATACAATGTAAACCAACTCAAGTGAACTGTAATAAAAGGTACAAGTAACTTAAAGAATGCTTGGGACCGCCCATTCTTCAAGGATCCGTTAAACTCTACTATGTAGTAATATTCGCTATTATAATAATGTCTAATCATAAAATAAACATACTTTAAAATAGCATTAGGGCTTTACATTTAATCTGAACTCACCCTAACACGTAATAGTCCTAGTAGTCTATCCAGTATTAGCGTACTCCCAAAAATGGGGGCTACCCTCGATACTCCACAGGCTATGGGAGAAATAACAACTCGTAGTAAAGCTCGATATGGTAGGTGACACGGCACATAAGGCAATGCCAGGGTAGATATACCAATTAAGCACACGGACTGATGGAAACGCATAGCGGCCACTACCGCTCCACCTCGGACAACACTCCCAAATCAAGGGGTGCACCCAAACAATCACAAAGTAATAGAATGGTATCGAAGAAGTGCGTCCGATAAGAGGTGCTACCTCATTGGCCCGAGATCGCTCCTATTTTAGCCACCTTATGCCAACTCACGGGAGTTGGGTCCACGTATATACCTTAGGATCGTCGCCACCATCCTACTTCATTCTGGAAACTCCACCGTGTACACAGTTGTCAAAATGGTTTTCGATATCGACAGAGAGTATGTCCATATCCGATCCCAGTCTCTTTAACAACCAATCGTTATCATAACCCGTGGTTATAATTTAAAATAATATTTTGTACTTCAAAATAGAATATCATTTCAAATCCAAATCTTTATCAAAATAAAGATTAAATCATTTCCAAACCATTTCAATATAAATACCATATCATTTCAAAACTTCATTTCAAATCATTTTAATATATCAAAATATCATATCTTTCCAAAACTTCATTTCAAATCATTTTTAATATATCAAAACATCATATCATTTCAAATCATTTTAATATATCAAAATATCATATCTTTTCAAAACTTCATTATCAAATCATCATTTGAGTTCAAATCCAAATATTCAACTTTAAATACCTTTTAAATTCAAAGATATCATTCATTTATTATCATTTCAAGTCACCTTTTAAATAGTTTATATTTCAATCAAAATAATTCATTTAAACCATTTAAAAGTGTAATTATTATACTTTTAAATCAAGTATTCAATTTCCAAAGTTTTAAACTATTCTGAGTTCATTTACTAAGTTAAAAACCATAAACATTGAAAATTTCAGCCTTTCACAGCATTCAGAAAAAAACTGTTATAAGTTATTCTTGAAAACATTTTAATTCAGCAAAGACAGCATTTTAAAACAGCTGTTAAATCTCAGTTTAGTTGAATATTACTTTAAAACTGTGATAACCCTAATTTTTGTGAAGTAATGATTTAAATTAGTTTATGTTTGTTTTAAAATTACATTGAAAAATGGATAGGAATAGAAACTGTTTTGCAAGTGTATGGTTTAAATATAAATGTGTACACAAGATGGTGCACACACATGCACACATTTTTCTGTGTGATAAAATAGGCAACAGTTAATATATATGTTAGGATAAATAAATTACAAATACATATGTAGGCAGATATGATCAGGTCTTTAAAAAGTTTGGCATAAAGAAAACAAATATATAAATAGGCAGAAATAGTAAATACATGTAGAAAGTATAAGATATTTAAAGAAAGAAAAATAAAAAGACTTAGGCAAAAATAGGCATACATATGTAATACATGTACACATGCAAACATAGCGGGTAAAAAAAAGAAGAGAGAAAAACAAAGCTTGCATGGAAATGGTATGAACCCTTAAATAAACACTTTATCCATTTCCAGCAATTCTTTTTGCTTTGGAAAAATTAAAGTCATGCATATAACATGACCCGGGGTAAGATTAAAAGAATAAGGTTTATTTTCTGGAAAATTATAACAAGGACCACATACCCTTTTCTTGTATGAATCAAGTGTAAGGCAGATCATATTATGGGGTAAAACTGACATTGGGTAATTCCATAAAACCATAGTGACAGTCATGGTTTATATAAGGAGGCTTAGTGTAGTGAGATCATACACATTTGCTCTTCATAACCTAAAGGAAAAAAATAGACATAAGCCAGAGGAAATAAGGAGCATCGGCCATTAGAGTTAGAGGAAGGCAGAGGATCAAAAGAAAAGAAAGGTTTAGGAAAAAGGAATTAAGGCGAGTAACCTCATTGAAAACTTTGGCATTAAGTTCTGAATATTGTGGTAGCCTATTTGAATTAATAATTCACTGTTGCAACTTATGTTCATTTTATGATTTGATGACTTTGGTTGTTAATGATCTGATCAAGTGTGAAACCCTTCATAGTGATTTACCCAAAAATAAGAGTCATGGATTTCATGTTTAAATGTTTATCTGTGCTGTGAATTAACTTTGAGATGGAGTGATTCCTTTTTATGGGTTTTCTTCATAAAGTTATTTATTAAATTCCAGGGTTCATGTTGTAGATATATGGTCTGAAAATGGAAATGAATATGGGGCTGCAACATTGTGTTGTTGCTTATGCCTCATGTTAACTGAAACAAAGGAAAATGTAGAAGTGCAATGTTATACATGTGCTGAGCTTCTATGTTTTATGAACTGCCCAAAACAAAGTATATACTTATGGTTTAGCCAGATCTTCAAGATTAATAAGGATCTGATTGAACCAGAGGTAAGAGGAGATAACCAGTAAACTATTTATGGCCATATGTTTATAACTTGATCCATTGAAACCCATAGGCAAAATAAAATGCTAAGAAATCACATATGTTTTCATGATTAAATGTTTGCTTATTAGAACATGACTTACCAATCTCTGGATGAATACATGTTGGTTGAATTGTTTATTTTTCTCTGATTGAAAAGTGAGATGCAGAGGGGATTAGCACAATTATGAAAAAGGAAATAACACTTAGTAATTTAACTAAGGACTTTGGATCTTAGGGCTACAAAATATAGCTTGGCAAGGTGAACATTGCAAGCTCACACATGGTATGTTATACCTAGGGGCCTGAGTGTGCTAGGTTAACAGAGAAATGTCCCAGGCAGTGTTTGGTTTAACAAGAGAAAGTAGCTAAAGACCATATGACATTTGATAGTGAACAATAGAAATAGGTTCAGGTGAGGCTTGGGTGAATTCCCTGATGGCCAGTAAATTTGTAAAGCGGGCTTGATGACTGAATTGATGATTGCATTGGTTGGTTTATGATGTTTTATTGGTGAATCTTATGATTGTTTTCTCTGAACTAAATCACTGGGATCATACATAATTTGTTTTGCACTGATATGAATGCACATGCCTCACAAAAACATGCACAAAGATGATACTGAGTTTCTTAATTCATTCAAAGTATTTGAATATAAATAAAGGTCATATAAAATCATGTTTTTAGGTAGATTACTCATACCAGACATTAGTCTGACCCTTGTGTGTTTATGCACCATTGGGTGTCTCATATTTGTATGAGGCAGTTCATGGTGATTATGCAGGAAAATAGGAATTTCATTGACCAAGCTTTGGATGAGTTAGCTGCATAGGGAATTGGATGCAATATTTACAGATTTGCTGAAGTTAAAATAGATGTTTATGCCAAATTTATGTTAAGCTATGTTGTTTAAGTTGCTTAGAAAAACCAATGTATTGTTATTCATTGTTTTGTAAGTATAGGACTTAAATGAGTGTTTCAGCTGAAACTTATGGGTTTTATTTTGAAAATGTCTCACTAAGTAATGAAGTTTTTTAAGCTTTCTGATCAATTAATTTACAATGATAGAAAACCTGAGATTGTAAGGATTTATAAACTAAATGAACAACTAGGTATTTGGCATGAGAAATTCATGTTTACAGATGATAGAAAATTTGGCAAATAATGGCTCTGAGTCACTTTAGAAAGAAAACAGTATAACATGTATTTTGGCCAAGAATAGAAGCAAGTTGAATAAGGCTAATCTGACCATTTACTGATCCTAGGTTCAACCAGCACCAAAAAGCTTTAAACTCAATTTTCAGGGAAGTTTAATAACCCAAACATAGGGTAGACTCAATTAATTTTAGACCAACAATTTTCTTAAAAATTAGGCACTAAAATCTTCATGTGAATATACATGCACAGGAACATGCACACACATGCACAGTTAAAAACACAGTTCATACAGTAATACAATTATGGGAAATACATACATAATGTTAAATCTATAAGTCATGAAATCAATAGTTATGAAGAAATAGACATGACTGTAAAACTTGAAAAATACTTTTGCTATGTGGAGAATCACTTGAAAATCCCCAAATAGATTCTCTGCTTCCAAACCTCTATACTCTGATTTAAAAACAGAAAGTATTATATATACATATTTTCATATATGAAAGTTTAAGATAATTTGAGCACAACAATATTTTTATATTGGCTTAAAGATCCTGGATAGAAGAAAAATTAGAGATGACACTCTCTTGATTAGATGACCTCAGCATGTAAAAAAAATAAAAAAATAGTAGGGTAAGAAAGTGAGTCATCTCATTTGGTATCAGAGCTATGTTGTTAAATAACATAGCAAAATTTTGTATGAACTTGTTTGCATTGGATCTATGGAGGTGTTGACTGCTTTGGATGCTTTGTTTGTTAATGTTTACACTATTAATATCTATTATGACAAAATAAGTGATAGATTAAAATGAATTAATCTATAGAGTATTAGGAAAAACAGACTAACCTAAGTGTTATATCCATAGAGCTATGGTAGGACCCAAACATCAAAATGTAGGAACAAGTGAACCACCCATGGTGAATGTGCAAGAATTCATGAGAGCCATAAGGGATGGAGTAGGCAACAGGCAAGAAAATCCACATGAGGAGCTTTCCAAACTACTCAAGACTTTTACCAATCTTGGAGGCAAAACTTTTGATGGCACAGAAGGGGTTATGGGAGTTCAAAATTGGCTTAGAATTTTGGAAAGAATCTTTGCAGACATGCAAGTTGAAGACCAAAGGAAGAGGCAAATTGCATCCAGGCAATTGAGAGGAGCAGCTTTGGATTGGTGGGAGGTTATCATAGCTGGAAGACCTGAAGGAGAGGTGACATGGGATCAATTTAAAGCAATGCTGGAAGGTAGATTTGTCCCTGCATCAGCTAAGGAGTCTTTGCTGGAGGAATTCATCAAATTAAGGCAAGGGACTATGAGTGTCACTGAGTACACTCAGAAGTTTGAATCATTGGAAAAGTATGGTGCAGTACTCATCACTACTGAGGAGGCTAAGAATGGCAGATATATTCAAGGGCTGAACCCTAGCCTTAGTAGAGCCATGCTACCATACAAGGAAATGACTTTTGATCAAGTTTTGGATTTGACTTTGAGCATTGAACAACATGATAAAGCTAGAGAGAATTTCAGGGCATTCAAGAATAACCAAAACAAGAAGGGAAAGGGTAAATTTCACCCTTATGATAAGAAGAAAACAGACATAGCTTCCACTAAGAAACCAGAAGAAGTCAGGGCTGCTGAAATTAAGAAGAAGATTACTTGTTATAACTGTGGCAAAGAGGGGCATATGAAGAATAGATGCACAAATGTTAGGCCTGCATCCTTCAAATGTCACCATTGTGGGAAGGAAGGTCACATAAAGAGGAATTGTCCAGATTTTAAGCAAGGAAAATTAGGGGCTTTGGTATGAAAAGGCAAGGCAGCTGAGGGATCAAGTGTTGAAAAGCATGGTCAAGTTGAAGGTACTTTGCTTATTCACTCAATACCTTTTGCAGTAGTGTATGATACTGGTGCTACACACTCATTGATCTCCCATGATATTGCACAACAATTAAAATTGAATTGTATGATGGTTGATAAGCCACTGTTAATTAGAAGCCCTATAGGTAGTTCATGTGTTCTGGGTATGATATGTATGCAACTAGGATTAAATATAGGAGGACATGTGTTTGAGTCAGACCTATATGTGTTGCAATATCCAGGCATAGGGATTATTTTAGGAGTTGATTGGTTGAGTAGATATAAGGCTATCATAAATGTGGAGACATCCACCATATCATTGAAAGTTTCTGATGGACAAAGAATAGTTGTTCTTTGTGAGGCAAACAAGAATAGAAGTATAGCCAACCTTTTTACATTGTCTAATGAAAAACCCATGCCTGCATTAGAAGAAATCCCCATAGTGAATCAATATGTTGATGTGTTTGGTGAAGTGAGAGGAGTTCCAAACCACAGACCAGTTGAGTTTTCAATCAAAATAATTCCAGGAGCTAGCCCAGTAGTTAAAAGACCAACCAGAATGGGGCCTAGGGAGTTGATGGAACTGAAAAAGCAATTGGTTAAACTAGAAGAAAAAGGTTTTATTAGACCCAGTAGCTCATCATGGGGAGCTCCAGTAGTCTTTGTTAAGAAACAAGATGGATCCCTTAGGTTATGTATTGACTATAGGGAATTAAATAAAGTCACAGTTAAAAATAAATATCCCCTACCAAGAATTGATGATCTCTTTGATCAATTGAGTGGTGCAAAAATATTTTCTAGGCTTGATTTAGCTTCAGGCTTTCATCAGATGAAAGTAGAAGAGGAAAGCATAAAGTATACAGCTTTTAACACAAGATATGGACTTTATGAATTTTTAGTAATGCCATTTGGCTTGACAAATGCTCCTTCCTATTTTGTTGATTTGATGAATAGGATTTTTAGAGAATAATTGGATATGTTTGTATTGATATTTTTGATGATATACTAATTTATTCTAAGTCAATCAGAGAGCATGAAAATCATTTGCATATGGTATTTGAGAAATTGAGACAGGAAGACTTGAAAGCAAAGTTTTCAAAATGCACTTTTTGGAAAAATGAAGTGAATTTTCTAGGTCACATTATATCAGAAAAAGGAATATCTGTAGATCCCAATAAGGTCATTGCAGTGCAAGCTTGGAAAAGACCTACCAATGTCACTGAGGTCAGATCATTCATGGGAATGGCTGGTTACTATAGAAGGTTTATAAAAGATTTTGAAAAAATTTCTATCCCATTAACCAGATTGACTAGGAAAAATCAAGTGTATACTTGGACTGAGGAGTGTGAGAAAGCCTTTGGGAAATTAAAGGAAGCACTAGTACAAGCTCCAATCCTTAAAGCGTTTGAAAGAAATGAAAACTTGGTGGTGTATACTGATGCAAGTGGACAAGGGCTTGGGGCAGTATTGATGCAACAACATCAGGTGATAGCCTATGCTTCTAGGCAATTGAAACCAAGTGAGGTAAGATATGCTACTCATGACCTTGAATTAGCTGCTATAGTGTATGCTCTTAAGCTATGGAGACACTACTTGTTAGGGGCAAGGTTTGAAGTTTACACAGACCACAAGTCACTTAAATATTTATTTTCACAAAAAGAATTGAATATGAGGCAGCAAAGGTGGATTGAAATCCTAGCCTCATATGACTTTGAAATATTATACACCCCTGGTAAGGCTAATAAAGTAGCAGATGCCCTAAGTAGAAAGCATGCTAACATGGCTAGATTGATGGTAAAAGAGTTTAACACTTTATCATTGTTAATTGATTCAGAAATAGAAAGTGATAATATAGAAAACATGAGCCTATGCAGTGAGAATATAGAAATGGGAAAATTAAGTTTTATTACTCTGGGGTCAGAATTGAAGAATAAAGTTGTAAAGCTACAAGACCAAGATCCATTTTTAATTGAAAAGAAGACTCAGATGTTAAATGGTGAAGCAGTGGAAGGTTTTCAGTTGAATGATCAAGGCCATTTGAAGAAAGGAAAAGAATATGTGTTCCAGCAATTGATGAGTTGAAGCAAGAAATCTTGGATGCTTACCACAAAAGCAAATACACTATGCACCCAGGAAGCACAAGAATGTATCACTACCTCAAGAGAGATTATTGGTGGAGTGGTATGAAGAGTGCAGTGGCAACCTATGTATCTAAATGTATGGTTTGCCAACAGGTGAAGGCTGAGTATCAGAAACCCTCAGGGATGCTTCAACCTTTGCAAATACCATAGTGGAAATGGGAAGACATATCAATGGATTTCATTGATGGTTTGCCTAGAACTAGGAGGGGAAATGATAGTATTTGGGTAGTGGTTGATAGGTTAACTAAGTCAGCCCACTTTATACCAGTAAAATCAGAAAGAAATGCAAGTACACTAGCCCAGTTGTTTATTAAGGAAGTAGTCAAACTGAATGGTATACCAAAGACTATAGTAAGTGATAGAGATACCATCTTCACTTCAAAGTTTTGGTAGAGTTTTCACAAGGCAATGGGGACTGATTTATGCTTAAGCACAGCATACCATCCTCAATCTGATGGCCAAACAGAAATTGTGAACAAATTGCTTGAAGACATGTTAAGAGCTCGTGTATTGGATTGGGGAGGAAGTTGGGAGGATCATATCTTTTTAGCCGAATTTGCATACAACAATAGCCATCATAGTAGCATAGGCATGGCACCCTTTGAAGCTCTCTATAGGAGACCGTGTTTATCACCCTCAAGTTGGCTTAAATCTGGGGAAAAAGTGGTCTTAGGACCAGAAAATGTGAAGGAATCTTCTGAGAAGATAGCTTTGATCAGAAAAAGAATTGCTTCTGCCCAAGATAGGCAAAAGAAATATGCAGATCAAAGAAGGAAGGCAGTACAATATGATGTTGGAGATTATGTATTTATCAAAATATCACCCATGAAAAAGGTTCTAAAGTTTGGGAAACAAGGAAAGTTGATTCCTAGATATATAGGGCCATATAAAATTTTAGAAAGAATAGGAACTGTAGCCTATAAGCTAGAGTTGCCAGAAGAAATGAGGGCAATGCATGATGTTTTTCATGTGTCTCAACTTAGAAGATGGGTTCATGATAAAGAGGCAATCCTAAAATCCTCTAAGGATGTGCAGATTGATCCCAGGATATATGAAAAGGAGCCAGTGGGCATAGTTGCTAGAGAAATCAAGAAATTGAGAAACAAAGAAATTAAACTAGTGAAAATGCAATGGAGTCTTGACCCAAATGATTGCACATGGGAAGTGGAAGATAAAATCAGAAATGATTACCCACAACTATTTGATTGAATAAAAGGTATAATATATATATATATATATATATATATATATATATATACTGATGAATGTTTTGATTGAATTGCATTGTGATTTTTGTTTTGATATGCCTAGAGTTTAATCAAATGATTGGCTTGAGAATGGTTTGAGATCGGAAAAGTTGATTTTCTGGATAAATGATATTTAAGTTAAGTATGAGAGAATTGTGGGACACAATTCCTAAAAAGGAGGGGTATATGTGATAACCCTGATTTTTGTGAAGTAATGATTTAAATTAGTTTATGTTTGTTTTAAAATTACATTGAAAAATGGATAGGAATAGAAACTGTTTTGCAAGTGTATGGTTTAAACATAAATGTGTACACAAGATGGTGCACACACATGCACACATTTTTCTGTGTGATAAAATAGGGAACAATTAATATATATGTTAGGATAAATAAATTACAAATACATATGTAGGAAGATATGATCAGGTCTTTAAAAAGTTTGGCATAAAGAAAACAAATATATAAATAGGCAGAAATAGTAAATACATGTAGAAAGTATAAGATATTTAAAGAAAGAAAAATAAAACGACTTAGGCAAAAATAGGCATACATATGTTATACATGTACACAGGCAAACATAGCATGTAAAAAAAAGAAGAGAGAAAAACAAAGCTTGCATGGAAATGGTATGAACCCTTAAATAAACACTTTATCCATTTCCAGCAATTCTTTTTGCTTAGGAAAAATTAAAGTCATGCATATAACATGATCCGGGGTAAGATTAAAAGAATAAGGTTTATTTTCTGGAAAAATATAACAAGGACCACATACCCTTTTCTTGTATGAATCAAGTGTAAGGCAGATCATATCATGGGGTAAAACTGACATTGGGTAATTCCATAAAACCCTAGTAACAGTCAGGGTTTATATAAGGAGGCTTAGTGTAGTGAGATCATGCACATTTGCTCTTCATAACCTAAAGGAAAAAAAATAGACATAAGCCAGAGGAAATAAGGAGCACCGGCCATTAGAGTTAGAGGAAGGCAGAGGATCAAAAGAAAAGAAAGGTTTAGGAAAAAGGAATTAAGGTGAGTAACCTCACTGAAAACTTTTGCATTAAGTCCTGAATATTAAGGCAGCCTATTTGAATTAATAATTCACTGTTGCAAGTTATGTTCATTTTATGATTTGATGACTTTGGTTGTTAATGATCTGCTCAAGTGTGAAACCCTTCATAGTGATTTACCCAAAAATAAGAGTCATGGATTTCATGTTTAAAATGTTTATCTGTGCTGTGAATTAACTTTAAGATGGAGTGATTCCTTTTTATGGGTTTTCTTCATAAAGTTATTTATTAAATTCCAGGGTTCATATTGTAGATATATGGTCTGAAAATGGAAAGGAATATGGGGCTGCAACATTGTGTTGTTTCTTATGCCTCATGTTAACTGAAACAAAGGAAAATGTAGAAGTGCAATGTTATACATGTGCTGAGCTTCTATGTTTTATGAACTACCCAAAACAAAGTATATACTTATGGTTTAGCCAGATCTTCAAGATTAATAAGGATCTGATTGAACCAGAGGTAAGAGGAGATAACCAGTAAACTATTTATGACCATATGTTTATAACTTGATCCATTGAAACCCATAGGCAAAATAAAATGCTAAGAAATCACATCTGTTTTCATGATTAAATGTTTGCTTCTTAGAACATGACTTACCAATCTCTGGATGAATACATGTTGGTTGAATTGTTTATTTTTCTCTAATTGAAAAGTGAGATGCAGAGGGGATTAGCACAATTATGAAAAAGGAAATAACACTTAGTAATTTAACTAAGGACTTTGGATCTTAGGGCTACAAAATATAGCTTGGCAAGGTGAACATTGCAAGCTCACACATGGTATGTTATACCCAGGGGCTTGAGTGTGCTGGGTTAACAGAGAAATGTCCCAAGCAGTGTGTGGTTTAACAAGAGAAAGTAGCTAAAGACCATATGACATTTGATAGTGAACAATAGAAATAGGTTCAGGTGAGGCTTGGGTGAAGTCCCTGATGGCCAGTAAATTTGTAAAGGGGGCTTGATGACTGAATTGATGATTGCATTGGTTGGTTTATGATGTTTTATTTGTGAATCTTATGATTGTTTTCTCTGAACTAAATCACTGGGATCATACATAATTTGTTTTGCACTGATATGAAAGCACATGCCTCACAAAAACATGCACAAAGATGATACTGAGTTTCTTAATTCATTCAAAGTATTTGAATATAAATAAAAGTCATATAAAATCATGTTTTCAGGTAGATTACTCATACCATACATTAGTCTGACCCTTGTGTGTTTATGCACCATTGGGTGTCTTATATTTGTATGAGGCAGTTCATGGTGATTATGCAGGAAAATAGGAATTCCATTGACCAAGCTTTGGATGAGTTAGCTACATAGGGAATTGGATGCAATATTTACAGATTTGCTAAAGTTAAAATAGATGTTTATGCCAAATTTATGTTAAGCTATGTTGTTTAAGTTGCTTAGAAAAACCAATGTATTGTTATTCACTGTTTTGTAAGTATTGGACTTAAATGAGTGTTTCAGCTGAAACTTATGGGTTTTATTTTGAAAATGTCTCACTAAGTAATGAAGTTTTTTAAGCTTTCTGATCAATTAATTTACAATGATAGAAAACCTGAGATTGTAAGGATTTATAAACTAAATGAACAACTGGGTATTTGGCATGAGAAATTCATGTTTACAGATGATAGAAAATTTGGAAAATAAAGGCTCTGAGTCACTTTAGAAAGAAAACAGTATAACATGTATTTTGGCCAAGAATAGAAGCAAGTTGAATAAGGCTAATCTGACCATTTACTAAGCCTAGGTTCAACCAGCACCAAAAAGCTTTAAACTCAATTTTCAGGGAAGTTTAATAACCCAAACATAGGGTAGACTCAATTATTTTTAGACCAACAATTTTCTTAAAAATTAGGCACTAAAATCTTCATGTGAATATACATGCTCATGAACATGCACACACATGCACAGTTAAAAACACAGTTCATACAGTAATACAATTATGGGAAATACATACATAATGTTAAATCTATAAGTCATGAAATCAATAGTTATGAAGAAATAGACATGACTGGAAAACTTGAAAAATACTTTTGCTATGTGGAGAATCACTTGAAAATCCCGAAATAGATTCTCTGCTTCCAAACCTCTATACTTTGATTTAAAAACAGAAAGTATTATATATACATATTTTCATATATGAAAGTTTAAGATAATTTGAGCACGACAATATTTTTATATTGGCTTAAAGATCCTGGATAGAAGAAAAATTAGAGATGACACTCTCTTGATTAGATGACCTCAGCATGTAAAAAAAATTATAGGGTAAGAAAGTGGGTCATCTCAAAAAAAGCAAAGACAGCATTTCCACAAATGCTGTAATAGCTCAGGTTTCAAATTAAAGGTTTTAATTAAATTTAGCAAAGACAGCAAACCACTACAGCATTTACAGAACTGCTGTAATAGGACTTTATTAAGCTTTTAGCCTTTTAATTTACTTCAACAACCACAGCATTACAGAACTACTGTAATAGCCTCTTATTTAAGTTTTAGTTCATTTACAGAAATCATAACATTTCTGAATGCTATAAAAAGTAATTTCTAGATTTTAGTGTATTTCCAGCAAATAATAACCTTCAATATTAAACCTTTTAAACATTATAAAAAACATATTTTGACATTCAAAAATGTTCATTAAAATTACTCTTTTAATTTATGATTTTTACAAGCAACATTTACAGTAAAATCCAAATTTCCAATAATTTTACTTAACAAATCCAAATGTACAATTTTCTTTTCTTCACATTTTTAACAAATAAACTTAACACTTATATTTTATGTCCATTTCTCAAATTAAACTAAATTTTAAATTTTATTTAATTAACTTAAACCTTTAATAAAAACCAAATTCACATTTCCAAGTCAAGTTATATTTTAAAATTACACTTTTAAGCATTCATTTATTTAACCATTTTAATACAGAGAAAACTCAATAACACTTTATTAAATCATTTAAATTCAAATTGAAATCAAATTATCATATTTACCATTTTCCAAATATAATTAAATTTCCATTTTTTTTATATAACTTAAATATCATTTTAAAACCAAAATTCCGAATTTCCAAACTTAAGTTATATTTCAACAATTCACTTTTACCATTCATTTAAATTACATTTTTAACTTCTAGAAAAATCCAAATTTCTCTATTTAAAACATTAAAAATCCAATTTAAATCAAATTTCATAATTTTACACTTTTAAAAATATTTAAAATACTTTATAAAAATAACCACGGGCCTGTATATAGTTTTCTAACCTAGGTCAAGTGATACGGATATGTATCATTCCAATCTGCAGTTTAAAAAGCAAAATTCGGGTTCTATCATTTTAAAACCGCAATCCCAAGTTAAAATAAAATAAATAAAAACTGTTCAGGTCTATCATTTCAGCACATAACGATTTTTCCCTATTCTAAAGTCTGTTCGGGTATGTATCATTTCAACCCATAGTGAATCTAATCTACAGGGAACTTGCAGTGTGATAAACATGTATAAATGAACAGTTTAACAATAAATAACAGTAATAGATAATATGACAGGTAAAATAATAGGTTTAACATCATATAATTAATAATCATAGGCAGTTATAACATCATATATAATATTCTACACATTCAATTGTTGTCAATTCACATTTACATAAGTATAAATGTCAGGTGAGATTTACTCACCTTTTTATGCTGGAGTTATCAAATTAAATGACACAAACGGATACCAGAAATCACGATGACACAACGATGGATTCAAGTGGATGAGAACCAAGCTAATGATCTCGTCACAACCCATAAACAAACAAAGTGAAATTATAAATCAATACAACATCAATTTGAAACAACTTTTGAAATAAAAAGAAAAAATGGAATGAATGTTTTGCCTTGCTTTCTACCATTGCTTGCTCGGCCTAGGGGATGTTTTGGCTCAGGTTTGGCATGACTTTAGCTCAGGTTTGGGTTAAAAGAGACACGGCTACAAGGCATTGAAGTGGTGGAGGAGTTACTACACATGAATATGAAGAGGCTTATGCAAATAGTGGAGTTTTGGTTCAACTTTTGGCTCGATCTATGTCCTATCTAGGTTCGGCCATTTCATGTACAGGTCTGGACAGAGGTAGGAGGTGATGGTTAGGGGTGTGTCAAGGTAGTGGTGGAGCAATAGGAGGTGGCCAAGGTCATCTAAGGTGATGGTGATGAAGACTAGGTGGCTAGGCATGCTTTTTAAGGAGTTTTTGCATTGTTTTGTGGTGTTGTGTTCAAGTGGAGGTCACGGCCACTTCAGGTCAGAGGAGATGGATTATAGGTCATGGAAGATGAGGGGAAGGAAGTGGTGAAGGAGATGGTGGAGGGTGTGGAGGTGTATGGCCGAACCAAGCAAGAAGAAGCAAGGCAAAACAAGGCAAAATGAAGAGGAAAAGTAGAAAGAAGAGGAGCCATTGTTTACATTTTTTTTCTCCAAATGAAATGCCGTGTATTGCTGATGGAATGAGAAGCTTTTTCACGCGAATAAGCAAAAGAAAATGAATGGCTACAAGGAGGTTATGCACGGCCAAAGCAAAGGAAAAGGAAAGGTCAAGCAAATGAAGAGACTAGACAATGAAAAGTCATAAGTTACAAGCACAAAGTCTTTTTGAATTTCCAAATTATTTTAATTAAATAAAACAAATAAAATTCAGTAAATGAATTTTTAAAGATGAAACAAAGTAAAATAAAATGGAAATAAAAAAATTAAATTTAAAGGAAAATAGAAAAAGAATTAAAGAAATTGCTTAAAAATTGGAAACAGGCTCAAAAATTTCAAATAAATTATCACTCGCTTTGGAAAATTATTACTATACTTCTAAACCAATAAAAGTCGAGTATGATAAAATAAATGCTGAACAAAATAAAGAAAAATGAAAATAAAAATTTATCTTTAGGAAAAATAGGAAAATAAATAAAGAATTACTTTAATTAATTGAAACTAGAAATTAAAATTTGTAAATAAATTGCAGCTGACTTGAAAATTTTCAATTGTTCTTTTAAAATGTTTTAAAACCAAAATATATACATAACATGTTAATTTACCCATATAAATATAAATTAGAACATTACATGAGCAAATAAAATATTATTTATATAATTTAAAATGAATAATTTTGTTAAATACAGCAAATTACACACAATATTTAAAAGGGAATAACTTTCACATTATAAATCAGATTTCAACGAAACGAAAAGCAGTATTCTTGAAATTTTATTTACTTTCATAATAAAAGATAAAATTCAAAAATTTAAACTTTCAAAATTTTAAATTAAAAGTCAAAGTTTGACCATATTGACCAAGATTCACATTTCTGGAAAATATCTTATTTATTCATGTTTGAAATTATAATTCACATTCAAAACACAATTTATATTTAAAATAACAAAATTATCTAATTTAAATAAATAAAATAAAGTTTTTAAATTAGGAAATTAAATTAAAGTAATTAAAATATATAATTAAAATAATTATAAAATACAGGGTTGTTACAGATATGGTAGGTGACACGGCACAACAAGGCAACGCCAGGGTAGATATACCAATTACGCAGCCGGGCTGGTGGAAACGCATAGCAGCCACTATCGCCTACCTCGAGCCACACTCCCAAATCAATAGGTGCACCCAATCAATCACAAAAGTAATTGAATGGTATCGAAGAAGTGTGTCCGATCAAAGGTGCTACCTCATTAGCCCGAGAATCGCTCCTGTTTTAGCCACCTTATGCCAACTCACCGGAGTTGAGTCCACGTAAAATATACCTTTAGGATCATCGCCACCATCCTACTTCATTTTGGAAACTCCACCACGTACACAGTTGTTAAAGTGGTTTTCGGTATCGACAGAGAGTATGTCCATATTCGATCCCAGTCTCTTTAATAATTAATCGTTATTATAACCCGTGGTTATAAATTTCAAAAATAGTTTATATTTCAAGTCAAAATACTTCATTTAAACCATTTAAGAGTAAAGTCATTATACTTACAAATCAAATATTCAATTCCCAAAAATTTACCCTTTTCCGAGTTCATTTATTCACTTAAATACTTTAAAACATTAAAATTTCAGCATTCGCAGCACTTAGAAAATGCTGCGGTAAGTTATATTTGAAAACAATTCAATTCAGCAAAGACAGCATTTATAAACTGCTGTAGTAGTTCAGTTTCATTTGAAAATAAGTTCAGTTCAGAAAAGACAGCATTTCAAAACTACTGTAGTAGTTCAGGGTTCAATTACATTTAAAAATCTCATTTCAGCAAACTGCAGCACTTATCAAGTGCTACTGTAGCTCTTTTATTTGTTTCAGGTTTTAGTTTTAATTCAGCAACCACCGCACTTACCAAGTGCTGCAGCAGCCTTTAGTTAATTAGCCTTTAGTTCATTTGCATCAACCATAGCACTTACAAAGTGCTGCATCATCATTTACTTCAGATTTCAAGTTAAATTCAAAAATGATAGCATTTCTGAAGTGCTACTAAAAAAATATCCAGATATAATAATAAAACTTCAGAAACAATTAAACTTCAATTTTTACCATTTTAACTTATAAAAATCATATTTTTCCACTTCAAAAATGTTCATTTAAATACCCTTTAATTTAAAATTTTATAAAGGAAAATTTTACAATAATTATCAAATTTTACAATAATTCACTTACTAAATTCAAGTGTAAAATTTTCCCATTCTTTGCATTTTTAACAATTTACTTTAACACTTAAATTTAAATTTCCATTTTTTTTAAAACTTCATTTTAAACCAAATCATCAATTTCCAAATTAAGTTATGTTTTAAATCACAATTTTTCCATTCATTTATTTAACATTTTTAATACATAGAAAAAACATTATCACTTTATTAAATCATTTTAAATTCAATTTAAATTAAATTATCATATTTTTACATTTTAAAATACTTAAAAATTTTCCAGAAAAATATATAAAATAACCATGGGTCTGTATAATATTTTCTAGCCTAAGTCAAGTGATACGGATAATATATCATTTCAATCCATAATTTACAAAGAAAATCCGGGTTTTATCATTTCAAACCCGCAGTCCCAAGTTAATAAAATAAATAAAAATCGCTCAGGCTTATCATTTCAGCCCATAAAGATTTTTGCCTATTCTAAAGTCCATTCGGGTATGTATCATTTCAATCCATAGTGATTCTATTCTACAGGGAACTTGCAGTGTGATTAACAGAAATAAATAAACAGTATAATAAAATATAACATAGCAGATGATGTGACAAGTTTATAACAGGGTTTAACATCATATAATTTACATCACAGGTAGGTATAACATGATATAATAGTTTCTACACATTCACTTGTTGTCAGTTCACAATTTATATAAGTATAAATGTCATGTGTGAATACTCACCTTTTGACGCTGGAGTTAGCAAATCAAACACACAAACAAAATCCAGAAAACACGATAGCATGAATTTGATTTGAGTGGAGAGAGAGCCAAGATATTAATCTTGTATTCAACAACAAAACAAAGCAAAATAAATATACATTTAAAATACAAAGATTATATTGAAACAAAGTGGAATCAAAATAAACAAAAGACATCACCAAGCTTTTCAATCAATTTTGCTTGACCATAACTCACATATGCTCTGCCCTAATGCTATATTAGTTCGGCCATGGTGGGTTTATAGGTTGAAATGGATCTGGTTTGTACTCATATAGGCATGGTTAGGAAAGAATGTGAAGGGGTAGAAGTTTGCAAGCAAGGAAGGCAAAGAGACAAGGCTAACAAGTGGAGTTTTGGTTGCATCTAGGCTCGGCCTATGGGTCAAGTGGCTCGGCCAGGGGCTGCTACAGGTTAGGTCATGTTGGTCAGGGGTCATGTCAATAGGTGGTGGTAGTTCATGGTGATGGTCGTGGCTACAATAAAGGGGGTGGTGAAGATAGAGCTCGGCTATGCATTGTTTTGGAGTTTTCAAAGTTTTTGTGGTGTTGGCTTCAAGGGATGGTCACGGCACTTGCTGGTCAGAGGAGGAGGAGGTCAGGCCGTGGATGGTGATGTGGAGGAAGTGGTTTGGTGGTCGGTGGAGATGGTGAAGGGGTTAGGCCGAGCAAAACAATGAAGATGAACAAGCAAAACAAGCAAAAATGAAGAGGAAAAGTGAAGAGAAAAGGTAGAAAATGGAAGAAGCCATTACCAAAAAAAATTCAGAAATGCTTTGGCCGAAAATTTGTGATGGAAATGAGAAGTTTTCATGTGAAAAACAAATAAAAATTTACGACTAAACAAAAGAAAATGAAAAGGCCAAAGAAATGAAGAGTCTAGACAATGAAAAGTCACAAGTTTTAAAACTTTTGTCTCTTTGAATTTCCACTTTCTTTTATTCAAAGTAAACAAATAAAATATCAAGTAAAATAAAGAAAAAACAAACAAAATAAAGTGAAAATAAAAATAAACAAATATTCTTAGGAAAAATAAAAAGTAAATAAAGAAAATAGTTTATTATATTGAAACTAGAATTAAAAATTGTAAACAAAAATACAATTAACTTTGGAAAAATATAACTTTACTTCTAAAATGTTTTGAAAATAAAAATATTTGAAATAAAATTTAATTAAAATAATTTTAAAATATTTGCAAAAATATTGGGTTATTACACTCTCCCCCACTCAAATCTTTTCGTCCTCGAAAAGAACGAACAAGGAAAATAAGGAAAACAATATAGAAAAGCAAATAGTACCTGAAACAAACAATTTCGGATTCGAAGCATGAATGCTCTCCTCCGTCTTGATCATCAGTACTCCACTGTACTTTGACCAGATTAACAGATTTCCTTCTTAGCTGCTTCGTACCTCTGTCGACAATACAAAGTGGCTTCCTCTCGACAGTCAGATTAGGCTCAATATCCAAACTATCAAGAGCAGAAGGCTGAACAATAAGAGATGGATCATGCAGATAGCAATGAAGATGAGAAACGTGGAATACATTATGCACTCCAGAGAACCTCTCGGGCAAATCTAGACGATAAGCCAAAGAACCAATCCTCTCCAAGATGCCAAAAGGACCAATGAACCTAGGAGAAAGCTTCCCTCTACGACCAAATCGAATAACATTCCTTAAGGGAGAGACCTTAAGGAAAACCAAATCACCAACAGCAAACTCCAAACTCCTCCTACGACGATCAGCATACTTCTTCTGCCTATCCTGAGCAATCCTCATATTCCTCCTAATCTCCTCAACTCTCTCAGAAGCCTCTAAAATCATCTCAGGATCAAGAACCAAATGATTTCCAGATTCAATCCAGCAAGATGGAGATCTACAAGGTCGTCCGTAAAGAGCAGCAAACGGAGACATCTTAATGCTAGCCTGAATTCGAAGATAGAAATGAGATAGATAAAGGATTAAGATAAACTTAAAACAGAAGATCGAGGTTATACCTGATAACTATTGTTATAGGTAAATTCGATAAGAGGGAGATGATCTTCCCAAGATCCTCCATAATAAAGCACACAAGCACGAAGAAGATCCTCTAGAATCTGATTCACCCTTTGCGTTTGGCCATCGATCTGTGGATGGAAGCAGTGCTCAGATTCAGATGAGTACCCAAAGATTTCTAAAAAGCTTTCCAAAACTGACTAGTAAAGATAGGATCACGATCATAAACAATACTGAGAGGAACACCATGGAGACGAACAATCTCCCTTATGTAGATCTCAGACAAGCTAGAAGCAGAACGGGTAGACTTGACTGGAATGAAATGAGCTGATTTGGTCAACCTATCCACAATAACCTAGATACTCTCATTACCCCTCCTAGTTCTCGGTAATCCATCAATAAAAACCCATTGAAACTTGTTCCCACTTCCAATTGGGAATCTCCAGAGGCTGCAACAAACCAGGGGTCTTCTGATGGTCTACCTTGACATGCTGACAAGTCGCACACCTACTAAAAAATGGAGATATCACGCCTCATACCTCTCCACCAATTAAACTTCTTCATATCCTGATACATCTTGGTCACACCCGGATGAATAGAAAGTCTGGACCGATGTTTTTCCCAAAGTAACTCCTGTCTCAATCCATCAACATTCGGGACACAAATCCTATTATTAATCCTCAAAATACCTCTATCATCGATCTAAGCTCCACTACCATCAAGACTACTACTACCAACTCTGCTACGAACATTCTCCTTCATCTATCTAAGCATCTCATCCTCATCCTGCTTAGCCATGATACGATCCAAAAGAGAAGAAGAAACAACCAGCTGGCACAACATAGCCTTCTTCCGACGCAAAGCATCTGCCACAACATTAGCTTTCCCAGGGGTATAGTTGATGTCGAGGTCATAAGAAGCAAGAAACTCTAACCACCCAACTTGCCTCTGATTCAAATCCTTCTAAGTGAAAATATATCTCAAAGACTAATGATCCGTAAAGAGCTCAAACCTAGTACCCAAAAGATGATGCCTCCAAAGCTTCAAAGCAAAAACCATAGTAAGCTATTCAAAATCATGAGCAGCCTGTGCAGTTAAAGCGCTCGGTAGATTCAAAGCGGTGGAGGTGCAAAAAGTCATAGCGGGGATACAGCGAGGATATAGCAGGATATAGCGGATGGCTTTAAAATAGCATATAAAACTCGTACTTAATGTTTTTACGAATATATAAAAGGTAATTAAATGAAAAATTATCATTCAATTGAATTATAACTAATACATAAATAATTTTTAAATAAAAACATGTGCAAATATACTTTAAATAAACATAAAACTGTTATATAACATAATTAAATTTAGTAGAATATTAGAGTATTTTCATTTCTGAAAATATATTAAAAATTAAATCAAATAAATTAGTTTCATAATTTTTATAATGTATAAATTGAATTTATCAATTCATTTTATTAAAGAAGATATAGCGGGAATACCGGAATATAGCGGAAATAACGGGATATAGCGGAAATAGCGGGGATTAAAGCGGAAAGGCTATATTGTAGGGCTATATGGAAATATCGTAGCGGCAGAAACCCGCTATGAGATATAGCGGGGTTATAGCGGGGTAATAGCGGGGCATTAACTGCACAGTGAGCATAATTGGCTTCATGGGTCTTCAACGGATGACTAGCATAAGCAATCACCTTCCCATCATGCATCAAAATAGCTCCCAAACCTTCACGACAAGCATCAGTGTATACCGTTAATCCCTCATTTCCATTTGGAACGGTAAGAAATGGTGTCGAAGTAAGCTTGTGCTTTAACTCATTGAATGCAGCTTTACACTCATCACTCCAAATAAACTTAGCATTCTTATGAGTCAAAGCGGTGAGAGGTGCAGCAATCCGAGCAAAATTCTCAATAAACCTCCGATAATAACCGACAAGGCCCAGAAAACTACGAATATCAGTTCGAGTCCTAGGAGTTTCCCAATCCTGCACAGAATAGGGATAAATAAGGACAATCGAAAAGATAGAATAAATTGAATGAAACAAGGAAAGAGAAGGAAAGAAGGTCTTACATTGATCGCAACGATCTTGACTGGATCAACAGAAACTCCATTATCAGGAAAAATATGCCTGAGGAATCAGACTTCATCCTTCCAGAAATGGCATTTAGAAAATTTAGCCTTCAACTGATGATTTCTAAGAGTTTAAGAACAGATTTCAAATGCGACTCATGTTCTTCCTCAGACTTAGAGAAAATGAGAATATCATCAACAAAGACTAGAACAAATTTATTAAGCACATCACGAAAAACATGATTCATCAAATCAACAAAGAAAGCAGGAGCATTAGTCAAACCAAAAGGCATGACTAACCATTCAAAAAACCCATTCTCAGTACGAAAAGCAGTCTTGGGAATACTTTCCTCGGCAACTCTAAGCTGGTGGAAACCTGTGGCAAGATCAAGCTAAGAGAAAACAGTGGCACCATAAAGCTGATCAAATATATCATTGATGCGAGGCATTGGATATCTGTTTTTTATAGTGAGCTTGTTCTGCTCCCTATAAGGAACACACATCCTGAGAGAACCATCGGACTTAGTGACGAAGACTACCACTGCTCCCCATTCTGAATAGCTAGGTCTGATCAGACCCTTGGAGGAAAAGTCCTCAATTTGCTTCCTTAACTCAACCTTCTCGCGGGGTGCCATTCTTCTAGGAGGAAGAACTACAGGTCGAGCTCCAGGAATAAGATCAATACGGAAATCAATTTCCCGCTTAGGGGGTAAAGGAGTGACTTCACCAAATACATCGGGATAAAGTTTGACCACACGAGTCGACTGAAGATCAACAAGAGAAGAATCCAGAGAATAGATAAAAATGCCAGCACAATCATGAGGCATACGACACTGAATAACCAAAGAATTACCCCGATCATCAACAAGAGAAATAGTTCGGGATTTACAAGAGATGTGAGCATCATGATTCCTTAACCAATCATCTCCAAGCAATAAATCAAAAGTATCGAATCCAAAAACATAGAAATCACCACTAAAGCGATGATCAGAATGGAGAAGTTTCACTCCTCTACAAATCCTACTAAGGTTCGCGGGACCCCCAATAGGATTAGAAACCCATAAAGGAACATAAGCATAACCAGGAGAAAGGCGATGCTCAAACTTATCACAAATAGCCATAGAAATAAAACTATGCGAAGCTCCAGTATCAAATAAAACACGAACATGATGCTTAAATAAATAAAAGGTGCCCTGAAGAGTACCTTGATCATCACTAGGAGCAGGAGCAGGTGCAGGTGGAGCAGGTGAAGAAGCAGAGGTAAAAGCAAAAATACCAGATGGCTTACCCTTCTGATACAACGGACAATCATTCTTGAAATGACCAGGCTGAAGACAGACATGACAGAGATTGTTCCTAGTACCCTGAGGTGGAGGAACAGCAGCACCAACAGAAGTAGGGCAACTATTTGCATAGTGTCCCTTCTGATCACACTTGAAACGGGTAATGGTAGCTAGGTCGATAGGGTGCCTCTGAGAAGGAGAAGATGAAGATCCCAAACCCGGATTCTTGAGCCAATTCTTCTTCTGCGGGTGGAAATTGGGCTTTCTCTTCTTAGAGTTAGCAGAAGAAGACTGAGATGCAGGAGCACTAGCAACAGCAGGACCCTTGGAAGTAGGGTTCTCATAACGAATAGCCATATCCATAAGCTCGGTGAAAGTGCCATGAACATGAGAAATGAGACGATCGTAGAACTCTGAGCGAGCTCCAGCTATGAACTTCTCATTCTTCTTAAGCTGGGTGTCAATAAGGCCAGGACCAAACTTGGAAAGTTCATTGAACTTCCGCTCATACTCAGAAAAGGACATGGTACCCTACTTGAGATCCATGAATTCACGATAAAGCTGAGATTTCCCAGCTTCGGGCATCCATTTTGCCACAAAAGCCTCCCTGGAAAGAAGATACAGAAACAAAACTTAAGATAGATTCAAAAGAAAGGAAATGGGAACAAAATTCAAGATAACACAAAGGATACCTAAACTGCTCCCACGAAATATCACCCTCGTTAGTGTGAGCTGTAACAGACTCCCTGATGCAGCCCAGAATAGTCAAGAGATAGGTCGCAAACGACCTAACCTCTTATTGAGTCGTACACGACCTACCGAGCCACCAGGAAAGGAGCTACGACCTAACGGGTTCGAGAGTAACGAGCTAAGAATTGGGAATAAGTCGTTGGGGGTTGAAGTCTTAGGTCGTTCACGACCTAACACAAATTTAGGTCGCTTACGACCTAAAAAAAGCGGCACGCGAGTTACTGGGTTCAAGGTGATGGAATGCAGACGAGCTAAAAGGTTACGACCTATACTAAGTCGCGCAAACGAGTTACGACCTAAGATAGGTCGCTGGGTGATCTGGAGAGATAAGTCGCACACTATAAGTCGCGAGATCTTAAGTCGCGAGGACTTAGGTCGTGAAGACTTAGGTCGCGCAGTTTTTATGAAGCCGCTCTTTTAAGTCGCTGATGAAGGGATGTCGTTCATTTTAGGTCGCTCGCTCCAAATGTCGTTGATTATGTTAAGTCGCGGAGAATGTTATGTCGCTGCTGTTGAGTCGTTGGGCCTGTTAAGTCGTAGGTCGCAGGTTATAGGTCGGAAACGACCTAAGTGTTGTAAATTCGTGATGTGTTGTATGTGTTGCTTTGTTAAGTCGCTATGTACTATTGTTGTGTCTTTTAAGTCGTAAGTCGTCTGATTTTTAAGTTGTGGGTTGTTAGGTCGGAGACGACTTAGGTGTTGTACAATTTTGTTTGTGGCGTGAGTTGTAGCCTATAAATAGGCAAGTTGAGTCATTTGTAAAAGTTTAGTTGATTTGAAATAAAAACTTTGTTTTGTTAGCTTTGTGCTTTCACCAAATTGGTAGTCGAGTGTAATCTCCTATCTCCACTCTCGGATAATCGAGTGCGCTCAATTCAACGACAGCTGAAGCCGATTCACGGAATCTAGTGCACTAGATCAACATGTGAAGAATCGCAGATCTTTGAACCCGGTATCGTGCACGATCAACGAGTTCGGGATAGCTAGAATTCGGTATCTTCGGATTAACAAATTCGAGCATTTCAGTATTCATCAATCCATCGATTGCTACTTTCATCGTTCTACCTTGTTTTTGTATCATCCGCTGCGTCAGTTTGGTATCAGAGCCTGTTTTAGCCAATCATAGCTAAATCGAGTCTTGGAGCCGATTTATTTGAAGAGCTAGAGAGGCCGAGCTACATCAATCAAAGCCGAGTCGAAATCGAAGTATTGGAGATTAGAATTTGAATCATTTTGAGAAGTTGTGTTCATCGTGTTCATCATATTTTTGCAACAAGGTGGAGTTTTCGATCCATTTCATTTTGGATCGAAGTTCGAAAATTGTTTGAATTTGAAGTGTGAAGAACTTCGGCCGAGATAAGCAAGTGAAGGCCGTGTACATTATTTGACCGAGAATTGAAGTGTTTGTGAAGTTTTCAAGCATGCCGCCGAAAAGAGCTAATCGTCACCAAAACGTAGAAGCTTTGTATCGAAGAGAAGAAGCTGATGAGATGGAGCAAAGAATCAATGAAAACTTTAGTGAAAAGCTTAACGAAGGAATTGGTCGGTTAGAAAAGATGATGTTAGAGATGAATCAGAATCGGAGAAGGGTATCACCTGAATCTAACCATGGGGGAAGTAGAGTCTCACCACAATCCAATCGAGAAAGAAGTGTTGATGATGATCAAAGGCGTGGGAGGAGGACGAAGAAGCTGAATGTTCCAATTTACCACCTGATGAGGAGGACGAAGAAGTGTCAGGAGACGAAGGTTGTAATCTAATGATGAGGAGGTCTTGTTTGACACCAAAGCTAGAGGAGGATTGTAGTTGGTTGAGGAGCAATATATTTCAGTCAACATGTACTATTCTGGGAAAAGTTTGCAAATTTGTTATTGATGCTGGAAGCTGTGATAATATAATTTCGTTAGAGGCTGTGAGGAAGTTGGCATTGAAAACTGAAAAACATCTGAAACCGTACAAGCTGGCTTGGTTGAGAAAAGGCGGGGAGGTGAAGGTTGGACGAAGGGCTTGTGTGAATTTTTCAATTGGGAAGAAATATAAAGACGAAATCTGGTGCGATGTAGTAGATATGGATGTTTGTCATTTGTTGTTGGGGAGACCGTGGCAGTATGATAGGGCGGTGCAACATGACGGACGTACCAACAGTTACAGTTTCATGTTTGAAGGCACGAAGATTACTCTAGTTCCAAAGAAGCGACCACAAGAAGAAAACAAGCTGGAGGAGATTGAAGAGCTGAAAACTTTATTATCTTTGAAGGAGTTTGTTAAAGAAGTTGAAGAGGAGCCTGAGGTGTTTTTGTTGATTGGGCGAGAGAGCAATGAAGTGGTTGAGATACCTGAAGAAGTTAAACCAGTACTTGAAGAATTTAATGATGTGTTTCCTGAAGAACTACCAACGGAGTTGCCACCGTTGAGGGATATACAACACCAGATAGATCTTGTTCCAGGTGCTGTGTTGCCACATAGACCACACTATAGAATGAGTCCGTAAGAACATGAAGAGTTGCGTAGGCAGGTAGAGGAATTGCTTGAACAGGGGCGAATACAGGAGAGTTTGAGTCCGTGTGTTGTACCAGCATTACTCGTACCGAAGAAGGATGGTTCATGGAGAATGTGTACGGACAACAGGGCACTGAATAAGATAACTGTCAGATACAGATTTCCAATGCCGAGGCTTGATGATCTGTTAGATCAAATTAGTGGGTCTGTGATCTTTTCTAAGATTGACTTGAAGAGCGGTTATCATCAGATTCGCATTAGACCAGGGGACGAATGGAAGACAGCGTTCAAGACAAGGGAAGGATTGTATGAATGGCTGGTAATGCCGTTTGGTCTATCGAATGCACCTAGTACATTCATGAGGGTGATGAACCAAACTTTCAGGCCATACATTGGGAAATTTGTGGTGGTGTATTTCGATGATATTCTGATATATAGTGGAAGTCCAGAGGAACATTTGAATCATCTGAGAGAAGTGCTGATGGTACTGCGACAAGAACAGTTTTATGCTGCAACGAAGAAATGCGTGTTCATGACGCATAGTGTTTTATTTCTGGGGTATGTTGTATCGGGAGAAGGGATATAGGTGGACAGGAGTAAAGTTGAGGCGATTAGAGATTGGCCACAGCCCAAGACGATAACAGAGGTTCGGAGTTTTCATGGGTTGGCTTCATTTTATAGAAGATTTATTCCACACTTTAGTAGTGTGATGGCGCCTGTTACAGATTGTATGAAGGGTAAACAGTTTTCATGGTCAGAGGAAGCAGGGGATGCATTTGGGAAGATCAAGGAGTTGCTGACGTCTGCACCCATTCTAGTGCTACCAGATTTCCAGTTAGTGTTTGAACTACATACTGATGCGTCCAAGGTTGGGATTGGAGGGGTGTTGAGTCAGAAGGGGCGTCCAATTGCATACTTTAGCGAGAAGTTATCAGGGGCAAAGATGAGATACAGTACATATGATGTGGAATTTTATGTTGTTGTACAAGCTATCAAACACTGGAGACACTATCTATTTCAGAAGGAGTTTGTTCTTTACACTGATCATGAGGCGTTGAAGCATTTACAAGGGCAAGACAAGATTTCAGCAAGACATGCATCATGGATTGCATATCTGCAACGGTTTACTTTTGTTGTTAAACACAAGTCAGGAGTGACGAATCGTGTGGCTGATGCTTTGAGTAGAAGGAATCATTTGTTAACAACAATGAAGATTGAAGTAACAGGGTTTGATATGTTGCCAGAATTATTTGTCGATGATCCTTACTTTGCAAAGTTTGTTGATAAAGTCAAGGAGGGAGAGACGGATGAGTTTTTGATGGTGGATGGTTTTCTGTTCAAGGGAAATCAATTATGTATACCAGATTGCAGTTTACGGTTGAAGATTGTGAAAGAATTGCATGAGGAAGGTCACGTGGGTAGAGACCGTACATTACAGTTGATTTCTCAATCTTATTTTTGGCCATCAATGAGGAAAGAAGTGGAAAGGTTTGTGGAGAGATGTCATATCTGTCAGGTTTCGAAAGGAACTGCGACGAATGCTAGATTATATATGCCATTACCTGTACCAAATAAGCCTTGGGTTGATGTGAGTATGGATTTTGTTTTGGGTTTGCCTCGAACTCAAAGGGGAAACGATTCTATTTATGTGGTGGTTGACCGATTTTCGAAAATGGCACATTTTATTGCTTGTAAGAAGACGGCGGATGATGTTCATGTTGCTCAATTATTTTTCAAAGAGATATATCGACTTCATGGATTGCCAGAATCTATTGTGTCGGATAGGGATACTCGTTTTCTGAGTCATTTTTGGCTAAGTTTATGGAAGATGGTGGGAACGAAGCTGAACTTTAGCAGCGCTTATCATCCGCAGACGGATGGACAGACCGAGGTAATGAACAGATCATTGGGAAATTTGTTGAGATGTCTTATGCAAGACAATCTGAAGAGTTGGGATGTGAAGTTATGTCAAGCGGAGTTTTCCCATAATCATGTTGTGAACCATAGTACGGGTTTCAGTCCATTTCAGATTGTATATTCTAGTATGCCAAAGGGACCGTTGGAATTAACAGTCATACCACAACCAAAGAAGACAGTCAAGCGAGCTGCTAATTTTGTTGATGGATTGGCAGAATGTCATAAAATCGTTCAGGAACGATTGGAGAAAGCGAATGAAAAGTACAAACGATCTGCAGATCTGAAGCAAAGAAGTGTTGAATTTAATGAAGGTGATTGGGTTTATGCAGTGTTAACAAAGGATCGTTTTCCAGTGGGAGCATACAATAAGCTTAAAGCTCGAAAAATTGGTCCGGTGACAATTGTGAAACGGATTAACGAAAATGCTTATAAATTGAAGCTGCCGGAGGGTGTGTACACGTCTGACGTATTCAATGTTAAACATCTCGTACCATATCATGGGAGTGAGTTTGTTGTGGAAGAAGAGGGTGCAAATTCGAGGACGAATTTTTCTCAACCTGGGGAGGATGATGCAGCCCAGAATAGTCAAGAGATAGGTCGCAAACGACCTAACCTCTTATTGAGTCGTACACGACCTACCGAGCCACCAGGAAAGGAGCTACGACCTAACGGGTTCGAGAGTAACGAGCTAAGACTTGGGAATAAGTCGTTGGGGGTTGAAGTCTTAGGTCGCTCATGACCTAACACAAATTTAGGTCGCTCACGACCTAAAAAAAGCGGCACGCGAGTTACTGGGTTCAAGGTGATGGAATGCAGACGAGCTAAAAGGTTACGACCTATACTAAGTCGCGCAAACGAGTTACGACCTAAGATAGGTCGCTGGGTGATCTGGAGAGATAAGTCGCACACTATAAGTCGCGAGATCTTAAGTCGCGAGGACTTAGGTCGTGAAGACTTAGGTCACGCAGTTTTTATGAAGCCGCTCTTTTAAGTCGCTGATGAAGGGATGCCGTTCATTTTAGGTCGCTCGCTCCAAATGCCGTTGATTATGTTAAGTCGCAGAGAATGTTATGTCGCTGCTGTTGAGTCGTTGGGCCTGTTAAGTCGTAGGTCGCAGGTTATAGGTCGGAAACGACCTAAGTGTTGTAAATTCATGATGTGTTGTATGTGTTGCTTTGTTAAGTCGCTATGTACTATTGTTGTGTCTTTTAAGTCGTAAGTCGTCTGATTTTTAAGTCGTGGGTTGTTAGGTCGGAGACGACTTAGGTGTTGTACAATTTTTTTTGTGGCGTGAGTTGTAGCCTATAAATAGGCAAGTTGAGTCATTTGTAAAAGTTTAGTTGATTTGAAATAAAAACTTTGTTTTGTTAGCTTTGTGCTTTCACCAAATTGGTAGTCGAGTGTAATCTCCTATCTCCACTCTCGGATAATCGAGTGCGCTCGATTCAACGATAGATGAAGCCGATTCATGGAATCTCGTGCACTAGATCAACGTGTGAAGAATCGCAGATCTTTGAACCCGGTATCGTGCGCGATCAACGAGTTCGGGATAGCTAGAATTCGATATCTTCGGATCAACGAATTTGGGCATTTCAGTATTCATCAATCCATCGATTGCTACTTTCATCGTTCTACCTTGTTTTTGTATAATCCGTTGCGTCACTCCCAACAATCTAAGGCTAAATCTTGCAGCTGCCAAGCTGCTAATTGACGCTTCTGGGCATCAGAAATCTCGAGACCGGTAAAGATCCTCTCTAAACTCTGTAACCATTGCTGGGCTTCGATAATGCTCTCTGAACCGATAAACTTGGTTCCACAAGTTGAGAGAATTCCTTACAGAGAACAGTAAACCTAATAGGTGCAGTAGGTTGAGGAGCTGGGGTGATACCACGACCCCTACCTCTGGCATTTCCACGATTCATCCGGAAAAATCAAAAATGAATTTTCGGACATAGGTAACGAGAAGGCAAAGATAAGATAGGATAAGACAAGATAAATTCACTTGGATGAATATCCTAATTAAAGAAATTTCTAACAAGGTAGATACGAAAAGAAGGAAGTTTAGAAAAAATTGCTTTTAAAACAAGAAAATTTTATGTCAAAATAATCTTTGAAAAATTCTTCAAAAAATTCTTTGAAAAAATCCTTTTAAAATCATTTTATACTTTGAAAATACGTTCTCTCACAAAGAAATGATTCTGAGGTTGATTTCACTCATTCTAGGGTATTTCTACCCTATCTCTAATGAGTTTTTTCTCCTTAGGCTAAGGTTTGCCTAAAACCAAAGCTCTGATACCAAATGTAACGACCCAGTGCATAGGCAGACACACAGGTCGGACTTGAATAATGCAAAATAACAGATTGTAATAAAATTTGGAGCAAATAAAACCAATCACAGAATCACAAACACATAATATTAGAATAACTCGCAGCGGAAAATAAAATAAATAGTGGTTCATGAAGTCACTACAATACAAAGTCTCAAAACAGATTCAAAATACATAGTCTGAAAACAAATACAGCAAAAGTCTGAATACATAAGCATGGTAGAAATCCCAAATACATATGTCTCTAATACAAAGCTGACATAGAAATACTGAATGGAAAAAGATAGCAACTAAATAAAAGATGATCTCCGACAGTCCTAGCTCCAGAAGGGGAGATCCAAAGCTGATACTCAGGCTGACCCGAGCGTAAATAAAACACAAACACTCGAGTCAGGACATACTTACTTATACAATGTAAACCAACTCAAGTGAACTATAATAAAAGGTACAAGTAACTTAAAGAATGCTTGGGATCGCCCATTCTTTAAGGATCCGTTAAACTATCTACTATGTAGTAATATTCGCTATTATAATAATGTCTAATAATAAGACAAACATACTTTAAAATAGCATTAAGGAGTGACCCAATATTCCCATTAACATGTAATAGTCCCAGTAGTCTATCCAGTATTAGCATACTCCCAGATTGGGGGCTACCCTCAATACTCCACAGGCTATGGGAGAAATCCAAATTCGTAGTAAAGCTCGATATGGTAGGTGACACGGCACAACAAGGCAATGCCATGGTAGATATACCAATTACGCATCCGGGCTGGTGGAAACGCATAGCAGCCACTACCGCCCACCTCGAGCCACACTCCCAAATCAAGGGATGCACCCAATCAATCACAAAAGTAATAGAATGGTATCGAAGAAGTGTGTCCGATTAGAGGTGCTACCTCATTGGCCCGAGAATCGCTCCTGTTTTAGCCACCTTATGCCAACTCACGGGAGTTGGGTCCACATAAAATATACCTTTAGGATCGTCGCCACCATCCTACTTCATTCTGGAAACTCCACCGCGTACACAGTTGTTAAAGTGGTTTTCGGTATCGATAGAGAGTATGTCCATATCTGATCCCGGTCTCTTTAACAACCAATCGTTATTATAACCCGTGGTTATAAATTTCAAAAATAGTTTATATTTCAAGTCAAAATACTTCATTTAAACCATTTAAAAGTAAAGTCATTATACTTACAAATCAAATATTCAATTATCAAAAAATTACCCTTTTATGAGTTCATTTATTCACTTAAATACTTTAAAACATTAAAATTTCAGCATTCGCGGCACTTAGAAAATGCTGCGGTAAGTTATATTGGAAAACAATTCAATTCAGCAAAGACAGCATTTATAAACTGCTGTAGTAGTTCAGTTTCATTTGAAAATAAGTTCAGTTCAGAAAAGACAGCATTTCAAAACTGCTGTAGTAGTTCAGGGTTCAATTACATTTAAAAATCTCATTTCAGTAAACTGCAGCACTTATCAAGTGCTACTGTAGCTCTTTTATTAGTTTCAGTTTTTAGTTTTAATTCAGCAACCACAGCACTTACTAAGTGCTGCAGTAGCCTTTAGTTAATTAGCCTTTAGTTCAGTTGCATCAACCACAGCACTTACAAAGTGCTGCAGTATCATTTACTTCAGATTTCAAGTTAAATTCCAAAATGATAGCATTTCTGCAGTGCTACTAAAAAAAATTCCAGATTTAATAATAAAATTTCAGAAACAATTAAACTTCAATTTTTACCATTTTAACTTATAAAAATCATATTTTTCCACTTCAAAAATGTTCATTTAAATACCCTTTAATTTAAAATTTTATAAAGGAAAATTTTACAATAATTATCAAATTTTTCAATAATTCACTTACTAAATTCAAGTGTACAATTTTCCCATTCTTTGCATTTTTAACAATTTACTTTAACACTTAAATTTAAATTTTTATTTCAAAACTAAACTTAATTTCCATTTTTTTAAACTTCATTTTAAACCAAATCATCAATTTCCAAATTAAGTTATGTTTTAAATCACAATTTTTCCATTCATTTATTTAACATTTTTAATACATAGAAAAATCATTATCACTTTATTAAATCATTTTAAATTCAATTTAAATCAAATTATCATATTTTTACATTTTAAAATACTTAAAAATTTTCCAGAAAAATATATAAAATAACCACGGGTCTGTATAATATTTTCTAGCCTAAGTCAAGTGATACGGATAATATATCATTTCAATCCGTAATTTACTAAGAAAATCCGGGTTTTATCATTTCAAACCCGCAATCCCAAGTTAATAAAATAAATTAAAATCTCTCAGGCTTATCATTTCAGCCCATAACGATTTTTCCCTATTCTAAAGTCCATTCGGGTATGTATCATTTCAACCCATAGTGATTCTATTCTACAGGGAACTTGTAGTGTGATTAACAAAAATAAATAAACAGTATAATAAAATATAACATAGCAGATGATGTGACAAGTTTATAACAGGGTTTAACATCATATAATTTACATCACAGGCAGGAATAACATGATATAATAGTTTCTACACATTCACTTGTTGTCACTTCACAATTTATATAAGTATAAATGTCATGTGTGAATACTCACCTTTTTACGCTGGAGATAGCAAATCAAACACACAAACAAAATCCAGAAAACACGATAGCACAACTTTGATTTGAGTGGAGAGAGAGCCAAGATATTAATCTTGTATTCAACAACAAAACAAAGAAAAATAAATATACATTTAAAATACAAAGATTATATTGAAACAAAGTGGAATCAAAATAAACAAAAGACATCACCAAGCTTTTCAAACAATTTTGTTTGACCATAACTCACATATGCTCGGCCCTAATGCTATATTGGTTCGGCCATGGTGGGTTTATAGGTTGAAATGGATCTGGTTTGGACTCATATAGGCATGGTTATGCAAGAATGTGAAGGGGTAGGAGTTTGCAAGCAAGGAAGGCAAAGAGACAAGGCTAACAAGTGGAGTTTTGGTTGCATCTAGGCTCGGCCTATGGGTCAAGTGGCTCTGCCAGGGGCTGCTACATGTCAGGTCATGATGGTCAGGGGTCATGTCAACAGGTGGTGGTGGTTCATGGTAATGGCCGTGGCTACAATGACGGGGGTGGTGAAGATAGAGCTCGGTTATGCATTGTTTTGGAGTTTTCAAAGTTTTTGTGGTGTTGGCTTCAAGGGATGGGCACGGCACTTGCTAGTCGGAGGAGGAGGAGGTCAGGCCGTGGATGGTGATGTGGAGGAAGTGGTGTGGTGGTCGGTGGAGATGGTGAAGGGGTTAGGCCGAGCAAAACAATGAAGATGAACAAGCAAAACAAGCAAAAATGAAGAGGAAAAGTGAAGAGAAAAAGTAGAAAATGGAAGAAGCCATTACCAAAAAATTTCAGAAATGCTTTGGTCGAAAATTTTTGATGGAAATGAAAATTTTTCACATGAAAAACAAATAAAAATGTACGGCTAAACAAAAGAAAATGAAAAGGCCAAAGAAATGAAGAGTTTAGACAATGAAAAGTCACAAGTTTTAAAACTTTTGTCTCTTTGAATTTCCACTTCTTTTATTCAAAGTAAACAAATAAAATATCAAGTAAAATAAATAAAAGACAAACAAAATAAAGTGAAAACAAAAATAAACAAATATTCTTAGGAAAAATAAAAGGTAAATAAAGAAAATAGTTTATTATATTGAAACTAGAATTAAAAATTGTAAATAAAAATACAATTAACTTTGGAAAAATATAACTTTACTTCTAAAATGTTTTGAAAATAAAAATATTTGAAATAAAATTTAATTAAAATAATTTAAAAATATTTGCAAAAATATTGGGTTGTTACAATAAGGTATAGTGATTCTTAATCCCTTCTTTTCCCTCCTTTTTCCTTTTCGGGGACGAAAAGTTTTGAGTGGAGGAGAGTGTAACGACCCGTAATTTTCGATAATTAAATTGGTTAAATTAGTGAGATTTTGGAAATTTAATATTGAAAGAAATAAAATTTGTAAATTGAAAATTAAATTATAACTAAGATGAAACATAACAAGGTTAATTAAAGTTAATAATTAATGAATTGAATGGAATGGAATGCCAATTAATAAAAATAATTTAAATGTTATACTTGGCTACAAATTGAATATAAGGAAACAAGTGTAGATATTGAACTAATTTACGAATTGGTATATAATTAATGATAATTGGATAGAACCAGTGTTATGTAAGCAATTGTAACATTTGTTTACTAATAATAACTTATAGGTGTAATAAAAAGTTAATGGTAACAATTATTGTATATTACCTATTTATTTAGCATGTTAATTTAAATTGGAAATAAATTTCAATAAATGTAATTAAATATTATGTTAATGTAAATTAAGTTAATATTTGGAAATAATGTTAATTTTATTCATAATATGATAATTGGTTGAATAAAAAGAATGGAAATCAAGATTTATTAATTTATTGGAATTCAAATTTTAATAATTGGATTAATTGCAATTAAATGAAATTAAGTATTTAAATATTACGTTAATAGAGATTAAGATGAAATTTGAGAATATTAATGTAATAGATCATGAACCAGTGTTATAAGTTTCATCCATTTGATAATAATGGATTGAATAATAGGATGAAAGGTCAATTAAATGGAATTATTGAAAATTTAATTTATAATTTCTGAATATAGTGAAATTGAAATTAAACATGTAATTGATGGATTAATCAACTTTAAATTGACATCTAAATTTGTTTAAATTATTGTAAGCGATTAAGAAATCAAAAATGATAGAAGTTGTAAATTATTAAAATTTAAACTGAAAAAGTGATTTGATTAATTAATTTATTTAATTAATGTGAAAATAGCCACTTTGGCCACTGATTCGGATTTCGACGAAACTAGTTTCATCGGATCCGTAAGAGTGAATTATTGTAGGATTTCAAGTTTCGTAACGATCGGACTTATCATTTGATCGTACGGACTCGAAACGCCTAGAAATCAATTAAATTGAAATCAATTGAAATCAAATTAAAATAAGCTGATTTTATCATAACTTCTTCATACGATGGAATTTGGGCTTGAAACCAGTTCCATTGTTTTTAAAATTATCGAAAGCATCTATTTTGATATATGGGTTGACCCATTTTCGTTTCGGAGGCAGAACAGGCTTTTCGGGTTGTTCGTCGTTCAAATCCAAATCAAATCTTATCCGTTCTTTCTATTTTCTGACCTACCTATAAATAGCTCGTTATAAACCCTAGCTTTCCCTTATTCTCATTTGTCTATACGTACATCTCCTTCTCATCTCGTCTTTCCAATGGCAGACAAACCAAATACCAAATTCAATTGCAAATCAAAATCAAATCAAAAAATCAGACTCCTCAAACTATATCAAATTATTTATTGATTTGAAGCCCTCGACGAGCACATATCAATTTTGCCATTCGTTTTTTCGATCTGGGTTTCTGTGTGGCCGGAATTGGGTGATTTAGTTTCGACCGTTCGTTTATGGTCGTTGGATTGTGCGGTGGATCGTCGATCATACGACGATCGGGTGGTGCCTTTGGGTAGAGGGGGTCGAGCAGGTCGCATCTGTAGTGTTCGCTCACCTCAGAGCTCATCGAATTCACTGTGATTGGCTGTTCAAGTTCGCGATGGCGATGGTGGTTCGTGGAGTCGAAGTAGCTCGCGTCTTCAGGGGAGGGGCGCCGAAATGAGGGCGTTGCCACGACGTACTTCGATCGTCGGTCAGTCGTGGCTCTGGGCGTGCGCACGATGGTCAACAGCAAAGGATTGGCGGTTGGAAGTGGGTTCGAACGTGAAATCTTCGATGCTAGGGTTAGAGCGTATACGTGTAGCTGACGTGTACAGGTTAATAATTTTTTTTCTTGTTTTAAATTTAGATCGTATATGTTCTAACACGTATAACTTTTGCATACGAGGTCCAATTCACGTGCGGTTTTCTCCACTAGGATCGTATCAGAATTCCAGACATTTTGACGCCTGTTTGGATGAATTATGAGACTATTTGAATTTTGGGTTTAAATTGGATTCAAATTCAATTTAAATTCAAAGGTGAGTGTTTTAACCCATTCACAAGTTCTAAAATTTCTTATGTTTGTTAAATTAAATTTATGATGTGATTAGAAATTTATTTATGACTGTTTGGTATATTTTAAATCATTATCTCAGTTAATTTGAATTTATTTGAATTAAATTGTAATTTAATTTATTATTGAATATAAATTGTCGGTTAAATACCTGTTATTGATTATCAGTTCTATATTGATATTTATTAATTGATTTGGATGATTTTTGTATTGGATGTTGATTGTTGTTATTGGATGAATGGATGTTTTATTTTATATCGTTATAAACTACAAGTTCACTATGGGTTGAAATTATACATACCCGAATGATCAATAGATTAAGGAAAAATTGTTATGGGTTGAAATGATAGACCCGAGCGATTTTATGGATTTGATATTTTTGGGATTGCGGATTGAAATGATATATATCCGTAAATATAAAAATTTTAAAAATCGCGGATTGAAATGATAAATGTTTGTATCACTTGACCCTAGGGTAGAGAATTATATACGGACACCGGATTGGTTAAATTTAAATGATTTTGAATCCTTAAATTTTGCATTGAGTTAAATGATATTATTTTTGAAATAAAATTTGGGTTATATAAATCGAATTTTTATCGAATTTCGAGTTTTATATTAAAATTGAATTGTTTTGAAATATTTGTTAAAGGAATAAAATTGAAATTTTATAGTGAATTTGAAATATAAGTAAAGTTTATCGAAATTGAGTTATTAAAAATCATTGAAGTGTAAGTTTGAAATATATTGAAATTGGAGTAATTAAATCGATGTTTTAACATGGATTTAAGCGATATTGAATTTAATATTTATTTAAGAATTCTGAATCGGAAAATGTGAAATTGGGTTTTGGGACATTGTAATGGTCAAAATGTCATGGAAGGAAATAAATAGTTTAATTTGATATAAATTCCAAATTCATGTTTAATATAAACTGTTTTAAAAATATATTATTTCAAAATTTCTAATTATTAAGATTTTTGAAGTATTAAACTATTTTAACCTGTATTAATTATATTAAATCATTTTAACCTATTTTAAACCATTTAATTTATTTAAACTAATTAACCTATTTAACTTATTTTAAATATAATTAATCTATTAAGCTATTTAATCTATTTTAATTATATTTAATCTATTTTAAATTAATATTAACTATCTATAACTATTTAAAACTATTTTCTTCTAAATTCCAAACTAAGTAAAATGGATGGGTTTATATTCAAGTTTCTCGATTTTTAAAGTGAATGTGGTTAAGCGACATTATAACCTAAGTTGGGATTTAAATATCATATTTGGTTTAATATGATAATTTTGGAGTGAGAGTTTAACGTATTTTGGAAACAAGACTTTTGAAAGGAAATATAATTTCGAACTATGATTTCAATGTGATATAATTTCGAAATTAAGTAATGATTTCAAAAGTGATATGATTTGAATTGAATATAATATTTTGATATCAATTATGAAACGATTTTTGAAATGTAAAAGAACCATCCGGTGTGTAATAAGCGATTGGTTGTTAAAGAGACTAGGACCGGATATGGGCATACTCTGTGTCGATACCGAAAACCACTTTGACAATTGTGTATGTGGTGGAGATTCCAGAATGAAGTAGAATAGTGGCGACGATCCTATAAGGTATATAAGTGGACCTAACTCCCATGAGTTAGCTTAAGGTGGCTAAAACAGAAGCAATCGACAGGCTAAGTGAGGTCATTCCTCCGATTGGGCACATTCCATCGATACTATATTCTGACTTTGCGATTTATTTTGTGGCCACCCTCGATTTTTTTTATTCGGGAGTGTGTTTCGAGTTGGGCGGTAGTTGCGGCTATGCGTTACCAACGGTCCAGAAGTGTAATTGTTATATCTACCCTGGCATTGCCTAGTTGTGTCGTGTCACCCACCCTAGCGCGCCTTCTACGAGTTTGTTTTATGTCGTACCTATGGGGTATCCTCTGGCGGCCCCAGTTTACGGGGAGTTACGGTACTGTATAGACTATTGGCATACCTAAAAATGTGTTAAGGGGAAAATGTAATGCCTTAACGCTATTTTAATTGTTTTTATATTACTGTAGACATATTATAAAAGCGTATTGTATTACATAGTAGATAGTTTAATGGATCCTTAGGAGATGTGAATCCCGAACATCTCTTAAGTTACTGCACTCACGTTAGACACTGGATAAGAGATGTCAAACCCCGTAAACATCTCCGATGCCATTTACAGTCATATTTATTTACCGTTGATTTGACTTACATAAGATCTTTTAGTTCTGACTCGAGTGTTTTGTCTTTTCAATTCGCTCGGGTCAGCCTGAGCATTTCAGGATTTGAAGACCTTATTTCTTGAGGACGAAGACGAAGATTTGCACTACTATTATTTACTATATTATTCCACTGCATCATACTGTTCCGCTACATTATTATTTGTTTATCTCTATTATGTGTAACTCTGATTTTTGTATTGTATAAGTATAATCAAATGTTTTGTAAACAGCTTCATGAACTGTTATTTGATTATTATATTTTGTCATTCCGTTGCGAGATTCTGTTTTGTTTTTTTTCTTTCTCCATTTTTTTCTTATTCACCCCAATAACAATCCGCCCTTCTGTATGGTTTGAGTCGGCATGCGTGTCTGCTTAAAGCGTACAAAAAGGCAGGATGTTACAATAAGTCAGCAAAAGAAAATAAATAAATAGGAAGATAAAATCTGAAATTAACTTACGGTGAAAAGAGAAAGCCCCGCTAATGTTTGGAAAACATTTAACGTTGAAAAATTGAGTTTCCCAGTCTTTGAACTTGTTCACTCCTTCAGAAATCAGCTTTTTAAGAGGATTTGCACTGAAGATTTGGTTTTTTAGATTGCTCAGCTTAACCAACCAAACTAAATAATTTAATTCTTTGAAATTGAGCGAAGGAATTTAAGATTCCAATGCCATAAGTTCTAGAGAAAGGAGATATGTATAAGCATTAGGTGAAAGATGAATAGGAGCAATCCCGCAATGGGCTAAGAACTTGGATAAGAAGTCTGGAAAAGGAAGGAATCCTCCGTGCCAAATATGAACTGTTGTGTAGCTGAAGAATCCTTTAGGAGGATTATGGACGGTATCATTTTCGGAAGAGGGTCTGGCCTCTACCCTAATAATTCCAAAGTCATTCAGGATCGCACCCAATTCATCTTGAGTAGATATCAACGAGTGTTTGGAGATGGCCTAGATCTTCTTGGGCGAACTCATGATTCTTCGAGGTGAAATCATGTCAGTTAGAAATTATAGTATATTATGAAACTAACATTCTTTCAAGGATGTCAAAAGCTATAACAATAATTAGAGTATCAAACAAGCAAAATATGAAATTTCATATTCTTGAAAGAATGTTGAAGTTATAAAAATAAGATTTACTGAGCTTTCGACAAAGTTAAAAGGAAACGTAGAAGTTAACGCTCTTTAACAATGTTGAAAGCTCAATGATGAAATTTATTGAGCTTTCATCAAAGTCAAAAAGGAACGTAGAAGTTAACATTCTTTAACAATGTCCAAATCCCAAGGATAAAATCTACTGAGCTTCCGACATAGTCGAAAGGGAGGATAAAAGTACACGTCCAATAAACCCACCTCAACAATGTCGAAAGCCCAATAGGAGTTTTGTTATTAAAGGGAATTAGTTAAAACCAACACAATAAATTTGAATAAAAATTTGCTATCAACATCCAACGACCATGGCAAAAGCCTTTCGACACTATCGGAGCCCGTGAACTCAATCTTTCTAAAAAAGAATATGAACGATGCCGAAACCCTATAAGCCAATTAAGTCGAAAGGTATAAGTTTGAATTGTATTAGTGAAAATGGGAAGTCTTTGGAACTTTTTGACGATATTGGTGAAAAATGATGATCAAATCATGATTAGATACAGAGGGTTTCGACAGAGTCGAAGGTGGTATATGTTTTGAAGGCATAACAACAATAAAATTTAATTTAACATAGTAGGTTTCGACTAAGTTGAATACAACATGTTTTGTTTAAGCCAAAAAGTTTGATTTGCAACTTATACAAAGTATCCTTTCTTCACTCCCATTTACAAGAAATATGTATTTCTAACTTAAACAAATTGGGAATAAGTGTGTACTAAAGGTGGCGAAACCTACGAGATAAAGTTTATGCTTTTAAAAAATGAACTAGGTAATTATTTAATAAGGTGCAATAGCCAACCTCTTCGAAAGATATCAGGGTTAAAACACAAAATTGCTTTCGAAAGTTTGGCTTCGTACTAATTAAGCAACCTTTCGACAAGGTCAATTAACAAAGGCACCAGGTTACTTTTCGACCCTAACGAAAGAGGCTAAGAAAGCAAGTCAAAAGTTGCTGCCTTAATCTCTTTCGAAAAGGTAGAAAGGTAAAATTGTGGCGCTGAATTTTAACTTGTGCAGCTCAAAGCTTCTATGCGAAGTAACAAAAACTTCCTTCTTCCCCAAACCTGATTTCAACTCAGAAATTCAATAACTGATAAGAAAATGGATTTAAATGCAAATCAACTATTTAAAAATCATTAAGATAGAATAAAAACAACAATAACAATTAAGTCTGAACCAGGTAGGATTAAGATAAAGATTAAGTGGTACACAACTCAAATCAAGCCATGAAACTAAATTATGGAACGTTTTCAAGCAGATGAAAGCTTAAATGATTTTTATTGGATCAAAGCAACAGTTTAGATCCATACTGTGAAAATTTCAGAGATTGAATTTCACTGTAAAGTAAAAAAATTGAAAAGTAAAGGGAGAAAATATCAACTTATTTTAGATATGAATTTTTGATTGTTGTAGATAAAGACCATTTGAGGATTTGAGAATTGTGATTGTTGCTCGAAGATAATTTTGAGTGTAGGTGAATGAAAGAGAGCAAGAGAAGGACACGGCTTATAAGAAAAGTCAACAGATATAGCAGAATGCTAGATCAAATTTAAATGAATGTCCCAGATTCACCCTAGAATATAAAAAGGCGGGAAACATTGAGGGTTTTAAGATGATTGACTTGAAAACTCAAGGGCATCCCTTCGAAGGAAGAGGGGGAGGCAAATTTACTACCAAATATCCTTTCGATCTTGTTGAAACCTGATTGAGTGGAAGACAAAGAAGAACAAGAGAATAAAGCTCCAATAGACATATCGAAGGAGACGAAGGGGTGCACAGCCAAAGACTAGAAGTATCACAACCTTCCAAAGGGGTCGAAAGGGTCAATAGCACCCTTCCGCTTTAAGATATCCCCTTGCGAAGCAAGTGCTTACGCATGCGTGAAGACCTTTCGATTGAGTTAAAGCAACACCTTTCGAAGACAAGGAATGACAACCCTTTATATGCACACCAAACCTTTCGAAACCAAAGGTTTCGCCTTCACTCAACCCACTCAAAAACACACCTTGGTTGGAACAACCCTTTCGAAAGCAAAAGTAAGCCTTTCGAACCGGTCAAAGCCCTTAGCAACCAAGGAAGGTCCCGCACCAGTTCACAAGCATAAGTTCAGAAGCTATTAACGGCGTCGAAACCATCAGCATTTCAACACCTTCGGAACACCTGGAAACTGCCTATCGACAAAGTCAAAAGTTCCTACCTTCATTCTTTGTGACAACAAAGCAACATAAAGAAGAAAAGGCGCAACCACCCCTTTTTGACGAAGATGGAGGTATTCGAACCCATCTGAAAGCATTGCAGAGGGGTGCGCAAGTGGTGAAGGAGTCGGAAGGTATCTGAAGCCATTTCTCGACCAAGTTGAAAGCACTGGGTCGGAAGGGTGCCAACTTGCATCTATAAATAAGACCCAAGGGGTCTATTTTGAGGCATCTGAATTCATTCATTCTAGACTTGTATCCTCCCAATTTTTACAAAGTTGCAAACCCTAATTTGTAAATCAAATTGGGGAAAATTGTTCAACTCGTTCATTATTGTCTTAATAAAGGGAAGTTTTCAATATCTCTAATTATATAGTTGTTTGAAAGTCTTTCATTGGATTTAACTACATTTTACAGGTCTCGACCTCATCGAAAGGCTCCTTCTGAGTGAGTCAAAACCCCGGCCTTTCCAAGTAATCCAAGAACTTAACTACAAACCACCATTCATTGAACTCTCACCTTCAAGTGAGTCGAAACCTTGACCCAAGCTGGTTTACCTTAGATTCCAGAACCAAACTTAAGTCGCTAATTAGCCTAGCTTTTGACAAGGTCGAAACCCACCTAGACCAACCTCATCCTTGTATCCTTAGAGCTATTCCTTTAGTATTCCATAGCTGCTTTGAAAGTAAGTGTTCGAAGAGATAACCAAATTACCTAAATCGGCTTGATAGACCAAAAAGAGGGGAATTCAAGTGTTTCGACTAAGTCGAAAGTTCGATAAGAAAATTTGCCACAAGAGAAACCTATTCGAAAGGTTGAATCAAAGGGAATACCCACATCCTATCTTTCTCAACTTAACCAAGAGAGGATAAAAAGGAGTAACATTTTTCTTAAACTCAACTTTGCGGTGTTGACAAGTTTTCTTATTAACAGGCACGTATGTGGCTAAGGACATTTTCACCTAAAAACCCAAGGTAGGTTAAAACAGATGTTTCATCTCAGGACAGAGGCAGGTCTGATACTCAGCCAAGCACATGGCTAAAAAAAATTTCACCCCCACAATAGGGGGCGGGTAAGAACAAGAGGGCAGATCATCCCAACATTCAGCTATAGACAGTTCATTCCTGGAACAAGGAGCAGATTGTGATGCATGCATCATTAGAACTGGGATCTACTCATACCTAACCTATAGCCAACTCAGCAAAGGATCAGATCGCATCTATAAATATAAGGAAGTCGCAATCTATCAAGTCATAATCAGGGACACATACACTATGTCGCAAAACATATCCTAGGCAAATGCAAATGAGTACACCATAGGGAACATACTGTTAATCAGGAACAAGCCTGAACACTACTCAAGTCTCGCCAGGTATACATAAGAAAACCGAGCTGCTAATAATTAGCTATGGAGCTTATAATAATATTGCTTGTTTCACACTTATGCATAGTTTACAAAATATTACCGCTCAAGTCATATTAGAAAGAAAAATGCTACTTTTACAAAAGTTAAATTGCAAATTTAATTGAACTGTGACCACACCACATCGCTCAAATCTGCGAAAATACGTCGTGTTGAGCTGAGACTAAAATAGCCCTCCAGCTCTGTATCACCACTAATAATCGAGAATTAGGAACTCGGCCACGAGCCGATCTATGATATGCCACGCGCGGATCATAATTGGCACTAGCCAAAACGTTTCTGTAATTTATAGATTTGTATTCATAGTCGGCCTAATAGTACATAAAGGACAAGTCTAGTCCAGTCCAGAAACATTTAAAAATGTCAATCGCACGTTGTCAACTGATTTCTACTATTTTAGTCTTTACCTTCTCTTTAAAAAGTTCATCCAAAAGGGATGCCCAGTCCATCCCACCTTGGGAAACCACAATGGAGTCCAATCGAGCGTTACTATTTTAAAGCATTTATTCGCCTCATAGCTATTTTTCTAATTCTATCAATTTCATGCAAGGGTTTCTCCTTTGTCTTTTCTGTATCCCAAGAGAAGGGACCAAAGAATTTATCCTCGGTAGATAAGAATGGGGAAACACGGGTATTTAGCATCCCTTTCTCTCCCTTGAAATAATTTTCTAACTCTTTAATCTTGGCCTCATAATAATCCATCACATAACTCTTCCACTTAAGAATCTCGGTAGGGTCAATCCTAGGTGGAAGCACTGGAGCCGCGTCTGATCTAAGTGATACAGTGAGGCTGAAATCGTTGGAAAAATTTCCTCTATACTCATACATAAGGCCAACTCTATATCCAACTCTACAATCCTTTTCTTCAACTTGATAATTTCATTTCTGTATATAGGTTCGTAAATACTCCTACATTCTTCAATAAATCCTCTAACTCTAATATTCTAAGCTGAGTAGAGTCCAATTTCTTTTGCAGAGCATCTACCTCTGAATCCTAAGTAAAAAAAATTAACCAAGAAAAGTCGAATAAGACTACAGTCAAACCACGATATAAATAGACAATGTAAAATTACTTAAAGATTCATAGGTTTCTGTATATAAATATTAACCTAAATGCGTCTGCATCTCAAAATTTAACAGTATCAGATTACAAAAAAAAAGTGTCCTCCCTATCTTAAGTCAAGTTTAATGTTACAAGGATATTTTCCTAGTACTAAAGTCAAGATAATAAATGCTTAGTCTGAGCAGCAGATTATCGGGGTTCATAATGAGCTCCTGCCCAGGGGTCCTCATCCGAATCTTGCCATTTCAAAATCCTCCTTATCACTTAGACAACTTAAATCTAGCAAAGGGCAGAAAAATTCCAAAACATCTCGAGAACGTTGCAAAAATGCTTCAACCTTTTTATTCCTAGCCTTCTCTTGCTCAAGCTTATTCATATAGGAGGTGACTCTATCATTTAGGGACGATAATACGCTTTCAAGTCTATACCCCTCCAATGTTGCTTTCCTTCTAATGTCATTTAAGGTCTCTATCAATTTATCCTTTGTCTTCTTATTTTTACCTAAGAAATCACTAAAAATCGCCTAACAATCATCTTCTAACCTTCACCACGAAGAAAAGAGGACTCAGAACTCCCAGAGGAATAGAAGCGATACCTGATTGATACACCTCAATCAACCTTTTATATTTGGTAGTCTCCAGCTCGCTAAGTAGTATGGCAATCTCAACAAACATATCCTCCACTTGCTTCTTATTTTTTTCAATTTCTTCCTTGTCTACTATACTATAAAGTTCTTCCCCTACTTGTACGGTCTGTTCTATTCCCTCTAGTTTAGATGCAGCCTATCCAAACTAGAATCACAACTTCCAATTGCAGTCGTACTAGCACTCGAGTGCACTCTAGGCCTTTACGAGTTCTTCACGATTGGACTTTAACTTTTTCTCAAGCCTCCCGACATCATATCTAAGTTGAGCAATGTCATCTTTAGTAGCATCATCCGTTGAACCACATTAGGGCCCTTCCGAGTTGGAATAATAGTGGAGGCAAAGGCATCCTAGCAACAGATACAATTAGTATAGAACAAAGTTCGAAGGAACCAATCCAGACAATTACTGTAATAAAATTTAATCAATTAACAGCTAACTAGCCCCAAAATCACAATGGTTGTTACATTATTACTACTTAACCACCTTATATAAATTCGCAAGGACATGGGAAAACTAATCAACAATCAAATTCTAAACTTAACCTTAAACCATTCTAGATCAGGGCTATCAGGTAGAAAAGAACCGCTCTCTAACACGTGATGCCATCAGAGCAAAACAAAATCACTAAGGGCCTCCCTCTCTAGAACTACTTGATCAATTCGAGCAAATAACTCCACGGTGTCAATCTTAAAATTGCACGAGTCTAGTCTAATTCCTTTTCACATTCAGCCGAGGTTGCTGAACTAAAACTAAGACGATCTAATGTGTTTTTCTTGAGTCTAGCATTAGTCTCCCTTAACAATTTTGCAAACACATTCTCCCGAGAATACTAAACAAAACAATAAATGGAAACTAATCATTTAAAACATAACAAATATAATGTCATATTACAAACCATCAAAGTGAACTTCATAACTCCAAATACAAAAACACAAAAGAATATATGTGATTACTCATCTAAATCTATCAAGGAAGCAGAGTCAACCTTTTTGGCAAGTTGGTCTTGCTCTTCAGGTTACAAGTTTCCTTGATCCACCATAGCTACTCCCCTTTCTCCCTGAGAATTGTGCTCAAAGCGCCCATGATAAACATCCTCTTCCTCAGGCTCCTCCATCTTCCACTTATTCTAGCAGAATATAAAAGTTGAGTTCGCCACATATTCATCATCCACGAAGTTAAGCCTAACCTCCACACTTTATTAACGTTTGGTCACAACATAAAAACCATAGGTGACCTTCGAAGTGATAGTGTCAAGATCCTCCTTAGATTTCTCCAGCTCCTTTTAAACTCTGGTAAAATCTTCATCCCTTTCCTCTAGCTCAAAATCCTTTATAGCTCGAGCTTCTTCAGCGGCCTTAGCCTCCCTCTCGGCCTTCTTAACTTGCTCTTGAAGCATTCTGCCCTCCTCCTTTGTCTTAACCTTAGCAATAGCAAGTGCAGCATTAGACGAAGCAAGATCAGCTTCAAACTTGGTAACCCAACTCAGAAGCAGGGCTTGCACATTCCCTGATCTACATGCCTTCATCATCAAGGCCTCAGACTACAAGAATGAAAAACATAAAATGCCAAAAGTAACAAGCCAACATAGAGTGAAAAAGAAAAGAAGGAGAGAACATTATCACTCACATAAGACCAAAGCTTATAGAACTCTGAAAAAATAGCAGTAGGGGCATGTCAGAAGCAGAAGGAGGAAAAACAAAAGGACCTTGTACAGATCTCCCAACCTTCTCCATCGAACCAGAGTTGGGAACATCAAATGCAGCAAAACCTCAGGCATCAGATACAGATTCTCTTTATGAAGAAGGACCAACCGATCCTAAAGATGCAAGAACTTGAGCAGCAAGGACATCCTTATCAGGCAAAGTTAGGATGCTTCCTGAAGTGTTAGATTTATTGAAAAGAATAGAAGGATCATCAGAAGCTTCAAGTGGGCTCTTCAAAGCAGTTTTCTTCTTCTCCTTTGCCTCCAAAGACTTGCGAAGTTTAGCAATAGCATTTTTATCCATGTTACCTACAAAAAGAAAGATAGCAAAAAATTAAAAACCACAGGTATGACAATTCTCAATATTAGTTACCAACTACTTATACCCCAAATTGTAGGTATAGGAGGAGCAAGCTTAAATCTGCTCCTAGAAAATGTGGTTTGGACGTAACAAACCATGATCTCTCAGCTTCAACTCAACAAACAAATTTGTTATTTTCCTGACATCCATTGGCAAACCCTTAATCTTACACCTATAAGACTCGTACAATCGCACATTCACCTATGAAGAGATAGTACAAACAAAACAATCTTAGGAAAAGGATGGGAATCCATTATAGTTCAGAATAAAGAAATAAAATATAAGCCATGGTTCAGTCCTACTTGTTAGGAAAAAAATTTAGCCTGAATATAGAAGAAGCCCTTATTCTATTTTCCAGGACTTCTTTTAACCTCAAAAAGGAATCAGAGTTCCCCGCTGGTCAGGTTAATACCATTGTTAGCATAAAGGATACAAGTTATCAAAGCGAAGGTATAAGAATTGGGGGCAAGTTAAACTGGAGCAATACCTAAAGTGGCAAGCCATTCATGGATTGATGCATAGGAAGAAAAAACCTGCATCGAATATGCTTAGGAGTAATGGCGATGTTACCCTTCGATGGAGTATCCATCCGCTTATGAGATTCCAGAACCCTAGGTGCATACCTATGAAATCCGAATTGCTTAATAATTCTAATAGCATCCTCCAGACGAGTGATTTCAGAAGGAGGAAACAAAGAAGTAGAAGTAGAGGGATCAATGCTAAAAACCCTAGATACTATTTCAAAGAAATATTGAGCGAGAGTTAGTGCGGTTTATCCTATTCTTAACCTACGAAATTACCCCTAAATTTGAAAACTAATTAACTCTTTATAAGTGAAAAGATAAAGAATTTTTTTGGGAAGATGAATAAAGAAGAATACGCAATTGAGTTTAAATAGCAGCCGCATGATTGAAATGATCAAATATTAGGTGAAATGTGGATTCGCTGCAGAAAATAAAGAGTATACATGATAGGTGAAAATCCGCATAGAAAGACGAAAAGGCGAATTGAACAGTTGTTACAAGATGGTCCAGCAACACACTAACATGCATACTAGAGCTTTAAATGTACTTGCAGCTGAAAAGACTTATTCCCAACGTCAAAAGGATAGATTAGATAAGACCGAGTGAAGATACAGACCAGGAGCATAAGGAAACAAGTCTACCCCGACCTATAATGTAAAATCCCCTATCTTAAGGCCCGAAGCTAAGCGTTACAGATGTTGTAGCCATCCATAATATTAACTTCCAGTGACAAAATACGGTAATGTAAATGGTATCCATGATATCAGAAGCAAATGAATATGAAATAAAATCATCACAAATTTAGAACAACTTTTCTGTATATTTCAAAGCAATATTTCATATTCAATTTACATAATCGCAAAATCGATTCCTAGGTTTTGATCAAATATAATTATTACAAAATACGCCAAGAGCAACATATGAAGATTCCCCATTGGATGATCAGAGTACTAGATAGATATATAAGTTTTAATACATCACAACGAAAATAAAACTAATTAGCTCCTATATAGCTAGCCTTGCCTCCTACACGTCTTTGGAAGCTTTATTCGTCCAACCTACTAAACATGTAAAGACTCCAACTCTCAATCTACTCAAATTAATTTCGAGCACCCGAGAGTTTATGGGGGAAAACATAAACTTCGAGTCAGACACAAAGCCTGGTGCGAATAATACAATTACATCTCGGTTTATTGATATCAAGTCAGACCATGCTACTTAGTGGAACTGGTTTCCCCTCAATAATATCCTTTTAAAACATATCTTTTTGCAAATCAGAATCTTGCAATCAAACTGATTAAAAAAATAAAAGCAATATCATATATGCTCATAAATTAGGTAATAAATGGACCATGTATCCGAACAATATAGTTTCGTTTGGCTAACTACTAACCATTGGCTGACTCGGGCCTACTACACAAAATAAATAATCTAGCATCTATTAGACAAACTTTTGGACGGTCTATCCTTAACTTACTTCTCCCAGGGTCACCTGATCCTAATGGTTTTATGGGCTCACCAATAACCTATCCTCCTTCTCTGTATAAATATTCCTTTCTATGTGTAACCTTAATTTAAGTCTTATCTGTGACTATGCCCTACACATTGGAATTTTGGACTAAATTAGCTAGGGGCTATAGCATATGTATAGGGCACGATCCTACACTAGCCCCATCTGGTATTCAAATATCTGACTCGTCACTTAGGGTTAACTACCTATCAAATTTTCCTTGTAAACCTTTTCAAATTGAATTAACCCTTTAAATAATACTTAAACAAGGGAAGCATACCATTTTCTTTACTCAAACCTCTTTGCCATAATATATGCTTTACTTAAAACATTGTTGATGAAAACATTTGAAACCTTTGTCTAAAACCGTTAAACAATTCCTTTCAAAACCTTTGAAAGTACCTCCTTTCGAAACTATTGAAAGTGCCCCTTTCGATACAAGTAAACTACTTTACTTTAAAGCCTTAGGCTGAAAGGCCAAAACATACCTTTCGAAACCATTTACAAAAAACCTTTGGAAAACATTGAAAGAATCCCTTTCGAAAGCTTTATAAAACCTTGGACATCCTCTTTTAAAAATACTTCAAACTTGCCTTTCGAAAGCTTTTGGAAACCCTCTATTTAAAATACTTTAAGTACCTTTCAAAACCATAGGGGAACCTCCCCTTCAAAACCTTTAGTATAAGCCATTCGAAAGCATTAAAGTCCTTTACAATAAACAAACCTTTCAAAAGCATCGGGTTCAAGTAAACTTGTGGAACATAGTTTCGAAACCTTTAAAACCTTTCCTTTCAAAACCTTTGGGTTTAGCTTTCAATGTATAAAAAGGGTCTTAAAAGAACTAAGTCGAAAGCAACTCTTTCGAAAACAATTTCCTAAGTAAAAGAAAGTAAATGGTGTCGAAACCATCCCCTTCAAAAGCTTTGGAGAAGCAGCTTCAAGGTTTAAGACGAAAGGACCCTTTCGAAGGCATTGCTTCGAAAGGTAGAAAGTGGTAGCAGGGGTTTCGACCCCTTCGAAAGCTCATTTTAAAACAAAGGCGGTAATCTTTTTTGAAAGCTCTTTTCTTTAAAACAATTGACCAAGTCAAAAGCCATCTTATTCGAAAGCCTCATTTATAGCTAAAATAGTTCTAAGTTCTGAGAAGCTACTCCAACCCCTTCGAAAGCTTGTTTCGACCCTATACCTTACGCCTATCTCCAATCCACTACGTACCCAGGCACCGATACCATGTGTATTGGTTTTGACTAGGTCGAAGGTGGAAATATGAGGTCGAAAGCATACAGAGAAGTGGCGAAGCAGTAAATATTGTCAAAACTGTTTTACTACAATCTAAAGTAATTGCTTTTCAACTAACTTCCCATATTTGTCAAAATGCTATTGGTTGTTAATTCTTTCTCAAAATCTTTTTGTAAAAGTTCTCCCGAATTATAGAGATTAACATTTAAAACATTAACAAATTTCCCCTTCTCCTTTTATAAACATATATAACATTTAAGTCTCATACCTTAAATAAATTTTTATACTTATTAAAATACTTAGGAAAATTCTACAAAAATTCCCATAAATCACTTTTTGTATGTTTTCTAAAATGTTTAAATTTCTGATCCAAAGCTAACATATAATAGCCGTAATTAATTTTAAACCCAATTAACCATTTTCTTCACTAGAAAATTCATAATAAATCCACATTAATTCAGAAAATTATGAAACTTGAAACCCTGCCCTAAAAAATATTTCTGACCTTATATCAAATCCATGGCATTTGGATGCCATTTGATATGTTTTTCAAATCAAAACTTGTCAAAACAATCTATATGAACAAACATAATTCATCAACAAGCATATATATCTGTTTATCATTCAAAACATGGCAATAAACTTTGCAAATCATATACGGATATGATCTAAAACCGAAAACAAAAAAATTTAAGATGTAACCTATTATTCACCTTTATCTTGTGATTAAGGAATTTGAGATTTGCTTCTTGAATGAATTGATTAAGCTTCCTTCCTCTTGATTTTAGCTTATCTTTCTCTTTCTTTCTACTAATGGTGGTCGGTCTCTTCTTAGATTTAGTTTTGTTTATGAACGTGTAAAATGAAAGTGGCATGAAGAGTTTAGGGTATATGAATATAACTTATTCCTACTTTGCACTTATCTATTAGCCTTTCCTATTTCATTTTAATTCCCTTTAGTTCATTGTTTAACTAGGCACAACTGCCTTTCTATTATTCAAATCTAAATTCCCTTAACCAATTACATTATTTCATTTAATTTAACTAATTAAATGTCCTAAATAATGTTAATCAAAATTAGGTTCATTACAGACTCCCTTCCTTAAAGAATTTCGTCCTTAAAATTTCAATAAGGCACTTATCAAAATCAATCATAAAGGTAAACATACCATGAAACAAGTCAGGATAAGTATCTCTAATCCTGCTCTCAGATTCCCAAGTACAGTCTCTCTCATCGTCACTCCACTTGACTTTGACTAATCTGACTGTCTTATTCCTTACCTCTTCTCATCCCTCTCGACTATACGAACTAGTTTTCTAACTATAGTCAAATTCAGTTCACCTACTATGTCATCTAACACAGTCAGTGCTATAGTAGTCTCTGAATCTCAAATACACTTTCTTAGATGAGAAATATGAAAAACATTATGGACTCCTACCAAACTGTTCGGTAACTCTACTCTATATGCGAGTTTCCCGATCCTTTCTACAATAGAAAATGGTCCAACGAATCTCGGTGCCAATTTTTTTAATTTTCTGAAACTAAATACACCTTTCATCGGTGATATCTTGAAGAAAACATGATCTCCAACTGAGAACCCTAAGTCTTTCCGTCTTTTACCTGCATAATTCTTCTGCCTAGACTGAGCTTCCTTCATTCTAGCTCGAATTAACTCAACATTTTCTGCAACTTCTATGACTAAATCTGGACCAAGAACTAACCTATCCCCGGTCTCTAACCAACAAATAGAAGATTTGCATGGCCTTGCATACAAAGCTTCGAACGGTGCCATCTCTATACTAGCCTGACAACTGTTGTCATATGAAAACTCGACTAAGTGTAGATGGTCTTCCCATGATCCTCCAAAATCTAGCACACAAGCTCGTAACAAATCTTCTAAGACTTTGTTAATCCTTTTTGTTTGCCCATTTGTCAGCGGATGGTAAGCGGTACTCATCTTGAGCTTAGTACCTAATGTGTCATGTAGATTCTTCCAGAATTCGCTAGTAAATAAGGAATCTCTATCGCTTACTATACTACTAGGGATTCCACGAAGTCTAACTATATTCTTCATGAATAACTTAGCTGAAATAGGTGTCATCCTGGTTGACTTAATGAGGTAGAAGCATGCACTCTTGGTCAATCTGTCCATTATAACACATATACTTTCATTTCCTCGATTTGACATAGGCAACTCGTCGATAAAATCCATTTGAGATAGAATCCCACTTCCAAATTGGAACATCTAATAGCTGAAGTAACCCACTTGTTTTCTGATGTTCGACTTTTACCTATTGACAGTTCACACTGTTTCACCCATAAGCCCACATCTCTCTTCACACCTTCCCAGAAGAAACTCCTTTTCATATCCTGATACACCTTAGTTCCTACCGAATGAATAGTGAACTTCGAACGATGGAATTCTTCTAGCACTTCCTTCTTAATGTTTCCCACATTCAAAACGCGTAGTCTTCCTTTCTTCCTCAACCACCCATTCTGGTCAAGACTAAAATATTTCAAGTCGTCGCTCTCTCCATCCCTTAACTTTCTGATCCATTCAACTAACAATGGATCCTCTTTCTGTTTATACGCAATCTTTTCGATCATCACCGATCGAACGTCTAAAGTTGACAACATTATGGTTTCCTTGCTAGATCTAGCTTCAGATCTTTAATGTATCATGCATGTAGTCAATGCTTCTAAATCTTTCCACTCGGCTAACATTGTCAGCACTGCATTCCGATGTTTTCTGCTAAGTGCATCCACCACCTTGTTTCCTTTTCCTGGTGTGTACTCAATACCAAAGTCATAAGCGGCTAAAAACTCTACCCACCTCTGCTGTCTCATATTCAATTCCTTCTGAGAGAATAAATACCTCAGAGACTTATAATCCATATACAACTCGAATCTTTCTCCCAACAGGTAATTTCTCCACGCCATTAATGCAGAAATTACCGTAGCTAATTCCAAATCATGCGTTGGATATCTAACCACATGTGTTCTAAGCTGTCGTGATGCATAGGTAATCACTTCACCTCTTTGCATTAACACAGCTTCTAATCCTGTTCCACATACACTACTAAATCCTGATTCCCTTCTGGAACAACTAACACAAGTGCATTTCTTAATAAGTGTTTCAGCTTCTAAAATTCTTCCTCTTACTTATCGGTCCAAATGAACTTCTCATCCTTTCGCATTAGCTTGGACATCGGTGCAGCTATCCTTGAAAAATCCTTAACGAATCTCCAATAATACCCAGCTAATCTAAGAAAACTCTTTATCCAGTCACTGTCTCGGGTCTCTTCCAATTATTCACCACCTCGATCTTAGCCGGATCTATAGACAACCCTTTCTCTGAGACTACATGACCAAGAAACTTCACTTCCTTCTTCCAGAAATGACACTTTGAAAATTTCACCTTTAGTTGATGCTGCCTCAACGTCTCAAGCACCACTCTAAGATGAACTTCATGCTCTCATTCATCCTTAGAGTATATCAAAATGTAACCTATGAATACCAACACAAACCTATAAAAGTGCTCTCAGGAAATTTTGTTCATCATATCTACAAAGAATGATGGCGCATTAGTTAGTCCGAACGGCATCACTAACCATTTGTACGATCCATATCTGGTTCTAAATGTCGTCAAAGGAATACTATCCTCTGCCGCTCTAAGCTGATGGAATCCTGTTGACAAATCCAACTGGGAAAATATTTTGGCTCCACTCAACTGGTCGAACAATTCGTCAATTCTAAGTAACGGATATCGTTTCTTTATCGTTTTCTCATTCAACTTACGATAATCGATACATAACCTTAACGGTCCATCCAGCTTCTTTTGAACACTGCGGTTGTTCCCCAAGGCGAACTGCTTGGTCTAATAAAATTCTTGCCTTCCAAATCCACCAGATGCACCTTTAACTCCCTCATCTCGGTAGGTGTCATTCTACTTGGTGGTCTACTCACCGGTTTTACCCCGAAAACTAAATCTATTTGAAACTCAATGGCTCGTTTCGGCGGTATTCCTACTACAAGTTCAAAAATATCTGTGAATTCTCTAACAACGAAAACTCGATTCAACTCGTCTTCTACCTCCACAACACCGAACAAAGCATTAACCTCAAGACTAGGGTTTTCTATAGAGTATATGATCCAATCACTATAGCCAGGGTATCCAAGCGATATTTTTTTATCATGGCAAATATCCTAGCATTATATTTACTTAACCAATCCAAACCCAAAATAACTCCGAACCCTACGAAATCAAACACATGCAAACTGCAAATAAACACATGACCTAACAATTCAAACTCTAGGTGATCACATCTCATCCCAAATGTTGTGTAACCTCCTATCGGATTTGCAACCCTTAAGGAAGTAACTAGATATGAGGGTTATAGGTTAAGCTTATCTACTAAACAGTGAGACATACAAGAATTTGATGCACCGGTATCAAATAGAACTCTAATTGATACACTATGAATCAAAAGCATACCTCCCAACATAGCTTTTCCCTTATCCTCTATTGTTGGTCTCGAGGTAGCTGGTTCCAATTCAAACACTTTGCCTTTTCCATCCTTGGCTGGCTCCTTGCACCGGTTCTTATAGTGTCCAATCTGATCACAGTTGAAACACCTTACACCCTTCTTCTCATCAGCTTTCTTTCTTTTCCTATTCGGCATTCATGAGTATAGTGTCCTTTCTTATCACACGCATAATAGATAAGTTATGTCTTCCATTTCTTAGTAGCTCCACCCTTCTTAGCCCCTTTCTTATGGAAAAATTTCATTTTCTGACTCTTCCCTCCTTGGGCTTCGTTTGCCTTATTTCCTTCAAGAAAAGCAAGCATCTTTTCATGCCTTAAGGCCATCTCAACAAACAACATCACATGGATCCCTAATATGCAGCAATGTGGCATTAGCAAGCTCAGGCTTCAACCCACGAATGAACTTCTCATTCCTCTTAATCAGAGTATAAATGGTACCGTAGCCATATCTCGCTAGCTCCTCAAACCTTATTGCATACTCATGCACTGTCATATCTCCCTGCTCCATCTTAACAAACTTCCCGAGCAAAGTAGACTTAACAATCTCCGACATAAACCTTTCTTCGAACCTCCTCCTGAACTCAGCCCAAGTCATAGTCTCCTTATCGACTCCAACAATAACACTGTTCTACTAATACAATGCTGCTCCTTGTAGCTGTCTAGAAGTGAGTCTCCTTTTCTGCTCATCCTTGAGCCCCAAATCAGCAAAAATCCTCTCGTAATGAAGTAACCAATTCTCCACTTCAATTGTGTCTTCGGTACTAATAAACGGCTTTCCTCCCAGCCGAGCATAATCTCTACAGAAAACAGCATAGTTATTTACCACCGGAGCTTCTTGATTTCCTCCTCCAGCCTTTCCTCCAACTACTCCAGTAGCAACTCCCACTTGCATCATTTTTTCGAAGAACTGATACATTGCTCCCATGTCGACTTGCGGGACTCCAGCACCCACATTTGCAGCTTGTGCCTAACCTGGGTTCCTCGTGGTATTTGGTCTGGCATTTCCATTAGTGGTGGTGCTTCCCCCACCAAGGTTAACTCTTCCAGTTCTAGCATCCATATCTACATTCGAGTCTTGGTAAGATACAAAAGAATAGTCTAAGAGGGATGGGAGAATAGAGATAAAGCGTATACATATATATTGCAAATACTAGTACATTACTATAGCATTATCCTATACCCTAATCTTTTCTCTAATCCTTAGGATTATGTTTTCAAAATCATTTTAAGTTTAAATTGTTTCTTAAAGCTATGCTTTGATACCAAGTTGTAACATCCCCTATCTTGAGGCCCGAAGCTAAGCTCTATAGATGCTGTAGTCATTCTAGTATTAACTTCTGATGACAAATATGGCAATGTTAATGGTATCCATAATATCATAAGCATATGAATATGAAATAAAATCATCACAGATTTAAGACAACTTTTTTGATTACATTTCAAAGCAATATTTCATATTCAATTTACATAATCCCATAATCGATTCTCAGGTTTTGATCAAATATAATTATTACAAAATATGCCAAGAGCGACATGTCAAGGTGCTATATTGGATGATCAGAGTACTAAATAGACACATAAGTTTTAATACATCACAGCGGAAATAAAACAAAGTAGCTCCTATATAGCTAGCCTTGCTTCCTGCACGTCTTCGGAAGCTTTATTTGTCCAACCTACTAAACCTGTAAAGACTCTAACTCTCAATCGACTTAAATTAATTTTGAGCACCCGAGTGTTTAAGGGGAAAAACATAAACTTCAAGTCAGACATAAAGCCTGGTTGAATAATACTATTATATCTCGGTTTACTGATATTAAGTGAGACCACGCCATCTAGTGGAACGGGTTTCCCCTCACTAATATCATTTTCAAACATATCTTTTTGCAAATCAGAATCCTGCAATAAAGCTGATTAAAATAATAAAAGTAATATCATATATACTCATAAATCAGGTAATAAATGGACCATCTATCCGAATAATATAGTTTTGTTTGGCTAACTACTAACCATTGGCTGAATCGGACCTACTAGATAAAATAAATAATCTAACATCTGTTAGACAAACTTTTGGATGGTATGTCCTTAACTTACTTCTCCCTAGGTCACCTAATCCTAATTTTTTTGTGGGCTCATCAATAACCTATCCTCCTTCTTTGTGTAAATATTCCTTTCTATGTGTAACCTTCATTTAATTCTTACATGTGACTAGGCCCTAAACACTTGAATTTTGGACTAAATTAGCTAGGGGCTATAGCTAATGTATTGGGCGCGACCCTACACCAGCTTCATCTGGTATTCAAATATCTAACTCATTTACTTAAGATTAACTACCCATCAAATTTTCCTTGAAAACCTTTTCTAATTGACTTAACCCTTTAAATCATACTTAAACAAGGAAAACATACTATTTTCTTTACTAAATCTCTTTGCTATGATATATGCTTTACTTAAAACATTGTTGATGAAAACATTCGAAACCTTTGTTTAAAACCTTTAAACAATTCATTTCAAAACCTTTGAAAGTACCCCTTTCGAAATTATTGAAAGTGCCCCTTTCGATACAAGTAAACACTTTACTTTGTAACCTTAGGCCAAAAGGCCAAAATATACCTTTCCAAACCATTTACAAAAGACCTTTCGAAAACATTGAAAGTGTCCCTTTCGAAAGCTTTATAAAACCATGGTCATCCTCTTTTAAAAATACTTCTAACTTGTCTTTCAAAAGCATCTGGAAACCCTCCATTTAAAATACTTTAAGTTCCTTTGGAAACCATAGGGAACCTCCCCTTTGAAACCTTTAGCATAAACCATTCAAAAGTATTAAAGTCCTTTATAATAAACAAACCTTTCGAAAGCATTGGGTTCAAGTAAAACTTGTGGAACATAGTTTCGAAACTTTTAAAACCATTCCTTTCGAAACTTTTGGGTTTAGCTTTTAAAATATAAAAAAGGTCTTAAAAGAACTAAGTCGAAAAAAATTTCTTAAGTAAAAGAAAGTAGATGGTATCGAAACCATCCCCTTCGAAAGCTTTGGAGAAGCGGCTTCAAGGTTTAAGATGAAAGGTGTTATCCAGGTTTTTAACCCAGCGGGATCTAATAGAGGACGAATAAGTTGATGAAGTCGGAATGGCTCGGAACTCAGCCAAAAAGGTTAAAGCAACAAGTTAAAGAGAACCAAATCATATTACTAAAACATCGATTGAATTTGACCAAACCAAGGGACCAGCGTCTGTTCAGTCCAATTAGCAGCTAAGTACAACCAGCTAGTAGATCGTCATCAAAACAAAGCAACGTGCAACGGGACTATATGAACAACGTCGATACAAGGTAATGGGAATGCCAGATATAAGAGTTCAGAAATAGACTGTGTATGGATCGCTAGCAATCCATACCCATGGATTCCCAGCGATCCATAAGCTTCATCATTGGTTCGCTAAACAGCTATGGCACGTGGGGAGCTTAGAAGCCTAAAAGACAAAGCAAAATTATGCCAAGTGCATGGATCACTAGCGATCCATGCACCATGGATCGCCAGCGATCCATACTTGATCGTCAAATCTTGGCAAGCTAACTAAACGAAGAAGGGAAGAGGGGACCAAGTAATTGGCTCACATACGAGCTAACTCTATGGATCGCTAGCGATCCATAAACCATGGATCGCTAGCTATCCATGGTTTTGGCTCGGGTCACGAGCTAAGCTTCGATGCCTATTCCTATGCCCATCTACGAACAGTCAGTGAAGAGATATGGCCCAAACACTATCTGATCTCTAAAAATACCATCTTACTTGCAACAAAAACTGGGGCTTCTCCGGACTGGTCGCTGAAGCTCTGCTGGAAACTGTCTTCACTTCCTACCTCCCTCGCAACAATCTCCAAAGGGATTCACCATGATTCTCCAGTGGATTCTAATCTTGGAGTTCCAATTTAGCTAAGGACAATTAAGAATCTTATAATCAAACACTTCTTGTAACAGCGATCAGTCTATAATAAAACTATGAAGTGGACATAGGCTTCATTAACAGTCGAACCACTATAAAAATCTCTTGTCTCCTTTCTTTTTATGTCTTTTTCTAGATTTACTGTTAATATTATTGCTCTGTGAGAATAGGGCTAGTGCTTTCACAATCAAACCAGGGTGTTGATCCATTTTTTTGGGTTAACAAAAGGACCCTCTTGAAGGCATTGCTTCAAAAGGTAAAAAGTGACAGCAGGGGTTTCGACCCCTTTGAAATCTCATTTATAAAACAAAGGCGGTAACCTTTTTTGGAAGCTCTATTCTTTAAAACAATTGACCAAGTCGAAAGCCTTCTTATTCGAAAGCCTCATTTACAACTAAAATAGTTCTAAGTTCTTAGAAGCTACTCCAACCCCTTCGAAAGCTTGTTTCGACCCTATACCTTTCGTATATCTCTAATCCACTATGTACCAATGCATTGATACCATGTGTATAGGTTTCGACTTGGCCGATGGCAGAAGTATGAGGTCGAAAGCATACAAGGAAGTGTCAAAGTAGTAAATATTGTCAAAACTGTTTTATCGCCATCTTAAGTAACTGCTTTTCAACTAACTTCCCATATTTATCATAATGCTATAGGTTGTCAATTATTTCTTGAAATCTTTTTGTAAAAGTGCTACCAAATTTCAGATATTAACATTTAAAACATTTACAAATTGCCCCTTCTCCTTTTATAAATATATAAAACATTTAAGTCTTATACCTTAAATAATTTTATATACTTATTAAAATACTTAGGAAAATTCTACAAAAATTCCCATAAATCACTTTTGTATATTTTCTAACATATTTAAATTTCTAACCCAAAGCTAACATATAATAGCCACAATTAATTTTAAACCCAATTAACCATTTTCTTCACTAGAAAAATCATAATAAATCCACATTAATTCAGAAAATCATGAAACTTGAAACCCAACACTAAAATAATATTTCTGACCTTATATCAAAATCGCAAGGCATTTTGATGTCATTTGATATGTTTTCCTAATCAAAATTGTCATAAAATCTATATGAACAAACATAATTCATCAACAAGCATATATTTCTGTTTATCATTCAAAACTTGGCAATAAACTTTGCAAATCATATACAGATCTGATCTAGAACCGAAAACAAGAAAATATGAGATGCATCCTATTATTCACCTTTAGCTTGTGATTAAGGATGAGATTTACTTCTTGAATGAATTGATTAAGTTTCATTTCTCTTGATTTTAGCTTATCTTTCTCTAGCTTTTTCCTATTGGTGGCCGACCTCTTCTTAGATTTAGTTTTGTATATGAATGTGTAAAATGAAAGTGGCATGAAGGGTTTAGGGTATATGAATATAACTTATTCCTATTTTGCCTTTATCTATTAGCCTTTCCTATTTCATTTTAATTACCTTTAATTCATTGTTTGACTAAGCAAAGCTACCCTTTTTATTCAAATCTCAATTCCCTTAACCATTTACATTATTTTATTTTATTTAACTAGTTAAATGTCCTAAATAATGTTACTCAAAATTAGAGTCGTTAGATGCAGTCATCGCAGACTTAGGGGGAAAGTGTTACACCTATTGTTACCATGAACGACAGAGAAAAGGATAAAGATAAATACTTGAAGAAAGAGAAACCATCCCCTACGAAAGCAGAACTAAGCACAGAGTAGGCTTAAGGTCACAACTTCTAACTAGACCCAAACTTTCTTCTATAAGATCAAAGCCACATAAAGCAGACACTGTATGCATCAAAAAGATAGAGCAAAATGTATTGGTTGCATTCGGAAGAAAAGGCCAAACTAGAATACAAAACCAAGGCATAAGAGGCTAGCACATGAGGTTCCAAGTTAACTATATTAACATCTTATCAAACACCTACAGGAAAGGGTCTGTACAAGCATATATATGGGGAAATCTAGATAGCACCATACAGAGCCGTAAACACTCTACATGAGCTATATACAGTATCACTCAAACTATTCTTTAACATAGACTCGACTTACAGGCAAACGACAAATGTGAAGCTCGCTTTCTCTCAATCTCTCGTCAGCAACAGCCAAGAAAACAATTCAAATAGCACAAAAGTCCCAAACTTGCCTAACCAACATTGAACATAGAATGGGAAGAGTTCACACATTCTAACCCAACACCGTGACCAACTAAGCAAAGAAAGTAAAAGCAGCCACGGGGTAGTGAGATCTGAATGTCAGACGACCTTCACAACCATACCCATTCTTATGTGTCAACAACACAACAAGGCCTCAAGAAGGTCTCTTATCATTCCTCTTAGAGCAGCTTGCTGTTTCAAGAGAGAGAAGACCAACCTATGCAGTCCTAGGCTTACAAACCTCTTTTTCAGGCATCCCGCTTCAAAATTCCAATATCCCGCCAATATTAGGGTTTCCCACCTAATAAACGTCATCGATCCAGATACAAAGTGCGAGTGTCATGGATAAATGACACATGGAAAAATCCAAGGGCAGAGATTAAAGGAAAATGCGGAAGACGATTACCATTGTCAACAGTGCACTTTTCATGCTATAAAAAGAAAGGCATAAGGGCAAAGAAGAGGATCTTCTTTTCATCTTTTTCTTCTTCCTGGATAGAAAAAAGGGCAAAAATATTGTACACCTCAAGGCCATTGAAATCTCTTGTACAAAAAATATTAAATGATAGTTGATTACCCCATGGACATAGGATTATCAATAATCTGAACCATGTAAAAAAATTTATGCCCTTTTAGAATTCTGCAATTTACTTTCAACCACATCTTAATTTATCTAACCATTTCGACATTTCAATAAACAATTGAAGTGCAGCTACTCAGTTGTGTTAGCATTCGGCAACAGTCGCTTCCTTAAGGTGAATTTAACTAAGCTTATATTTGGTGATTCCTAATCATGAGGATAATAAACCGCAAGATTGTCTCACGATCCAATCAAGTGTGGTGAAGACGAAAATTTTCACCAATAGGTATAATTAGAGAAATGATTTTAAATTTTTTTACCACTGTAACTATGAGAGGAAAATGAATATTTACCTCTAAAAGTTTACTACAACAAATTACCTATTTCGCAACTTGCAATGACTATTGCAATAGGCCTATAACAACGGTTAGCTGAAAGTCCAAATATGCGAAGTTGTAACAGGATCGGAGCATTTTACAACTGTTTTAGACCGTTATAAGGAACTATTGTAATAAAATCTTTTATAATTGTTTCTACCGGCTATAATAGGTCTTTTCAACTATTTTGGCCCATTTTCATAAAAATGCAAAATAAAAAAAATAACCATTGGTGTAGCACGGACCTATAGATATAATATTACACTACAACTGAAGCTAATATTATACTAATAACAACCAAAATCATTGACATTTACAAAAAATAATATGAAAAATTCAGATTTCAATAAAATTTAAAACACTACATATATTCACACCATCCATAAAGTCTTAGCATAGTCACACAATTCTATTATGTAAAGAATAATACTTTCTATTATTGATTCATGATATCACATTTCACTTTGTATATTGATCTTTCAAATAATGAATATATAAATGGTAGAGAAAATGGAAAAGAAAAAAATTATGAAATGTAACATTCAATTACTTACAAATCCTAATGCTTGCTATGCATGAAAGTTTACTGCATAATGCTTGCTCTGCAACAATAATCAAACAATTAGAACAATGGTTTGGAAGTGGACTAATCAAATAGAATTAGATTCAATCAAAATCCTAAGTAATCTCTGACATAGGGCATATCCCAATCTAGAACAACAAACTCACCAAGAAATATGTTGTTAAATGCAATAGTACCAACATGCAACGTTTATTAAGTCTCGTTTTTAATCATCTAATGCTTTAGTGAACGCGCTTACTTTAGAACTACAAAAATTAACAAATAGATCAACATTCATATTAGCTGAATGTAATTATAATAAATATACAAATAATTTAAAAGCAGTTATATACACCTAAAAAACTACTATGTTTCACCCCACTTCAGTTTACTTATTTTGATCGGCAACAATTTACTGAATACCATGTTCATTTTACTCGAAAGTGTAATGCAAACCAAGTTTTATTCAATGTATATTCACTCGGTAATGTAATGCTAGATGGGTAAATCGAAGAAATAAGAAACCACAATAAGTTTTTTGGCCTACATTGAAATGCTAAGAATGTAGTGCTATTAGGAAAATGTGATTCAATTCAAACCATGATCTATGAAGTAGATCTAAGGTTTTACTTTTTAGAATGAAACATAATTCGTGAATCAAATGGCATAGAAAAGATATCATCAATGTTTCAGTGGAATAAAAGATCAAACAGACAAATAGCCAGATCCTCATAATCTCAAATGGTGTAGTAAGGCAATGAAATGCTAGATATCTAAGTAAGAAACAAAACTAGTTTGAACTCACAAACACGATAGTAGAAATTAGTAAGACTTTTGTACAAGTTTTTTTGAATTACAATAAAACATGTAGCATCGTTCATAGGGTAGCCATACAAGTCGTGTGTGCAAAACTCTAAGATATAGATATTCATGGAAAAACCAAAAATGAAGTAGTATAAGCTATTCTGAGAATTGAACAAAGAAGAAATAAATATAAATCAAACCAAAACTACGAGTATAATAGTACTTTAAGACTGGAGATATTTGCTTTCCACAAATGAGAATTGTTATCATGGCTTCTGTGTAAGAACCAAATTGATGCAGTGAACATGTAAACAGGAATTCATGATAACAAGCTCATCTGAGGCTCTTGGCAACATCTTACCTATTTTGAATTTAGTAGTTAATTACCATAACATCCTAAACAATTAAATTAAGATAACTTTTGAAATACACCAAGCCAATGGTAAAAGGGAATTACAGTGGATAACTGTTGGTTGGAATTTTTATATTTCCAAATATAAAATTCAATAAATCAAATATCTTTTTTATTTAGGGAATATTTTCTTAATTATAAAGTGAAAATAATAAATCCTGGAATTTAGTAGATTTAAACTATGTTTATGCATCAAGAAAATAAAAAATGTTATTCTTAATTTTAAAATTAACATAGGTCTTTATTAAAATGTATTCGTAAATATGTAAATATATATCGATATGTTAACTTGGGAAGTGATGCAAATGAACTATTTGGTATCTGAGTGTAAAATTTTCAAAACATAGAGATGTTGCTGTAAAAATAAATTATAGTCGTTATCAAGTTTTTCCATGTTAGGGAATATATTCACTGAATATTTTATACTGGATGGCCAAATTTATTTATCTTTATACTCGTTCATTATTTTTAATTTGAGAACTAAAAGCGAGCCAACAGGGTTGACTCAATTTTTTGGTAGTTTAGACAAGGAGACTAAAGGTGACGAGTTTGATCCCCGTGATCGACTTATTGGCGTAATGAACCATGTTCAGAAAAAAATTGAGAACTAAAAGGTATGATGCATTTAATTTATATGTGTATTTCGAAAAGATTATATATATATATATATATATCTTTGGAAATAAATTATATTATCACATTAGATATTTGAAATTGAACCCATCTTCTTTTTTTTGAATAAGGGTTCAAACTTTCTATTAGAAACCAAGGTAACAAAAGAATGTACAATGTCCAACAGGAAAAAAACATAGCCTTATACAAACATACCAGGCCTATCAAATTCATAACTCAATAAAGGGCCCAAATACTGTATTAATTGGATTAACTAACTAATGCACCCGAAACCCAAAAGAACCTTCAAGACATCTCGGGAGGTAAAAAAGGCAAGCCGTCACTTGTCTCCTACTTCATTTACTCCTCTCGAACGAAAGAAAATAAAAGAATCGATAATGGCGGCGAGGGAGTTAAAAGACGAAGCTCTAGTCGGTCTCGTCTACTGGACCAAATCTAAACAAGAAGCAAACCAGAAAGCTTCTTTTCCTTGTATCAGATCCTCCACGAGAATAAGCAACTACAGATAAGCGTCTTAAACCAGTAAAGATTAAAACTTTTAGCTTTATAGAGATTCTAATAGCAAATCTCTTTGTTTTAGGACTCAAGACTGAACTTGGAGGCGAGAAAGCATCATTGTCTCTAATCCTTCGATATCCAGAAGACACTGTCCTTAGATCTAACAGATCTAAGCCAGAGAAGTCTCTGTCTTTCATAAAGTTGAAGTCTTTATACTTCGATAGCCAGAGAAGTCACTGTCTTCCATAAAGTTGAAGTCTTTATACTCGGAGATACTCAAAGTTGAAGTCACAAAGTTTCAGGTCCACCTTGAGATATAACCAGTCCTCACAAGCTAAGTCTCTGACTCCCCAATGATATTTATTAGAATCTTTGAATTCAGAAACTAACTCGGTTTGAAATAAAATAGGTCAAGACATCAGTCAAGAGGGCAGCGGAAGACAACAATCTGCTATTGTTTCTGCAATCTTATCACTTACAAACTAGATCAAATAAATATTGTTAATTGTAAATTAAAATGTGAGTTAAAAGAGAGGATGTGAGGTAAATGTAAAGATAATAAAGGAAACAGGTAACCTGAATCAAGACACGAAGAAACTAGAAGGAAGCAGAGAGAAGGAACAATACATATGATCAAGCCGATGAATCCCCAATTCAGCGTAGGGAGGTAAATCCCCATTTCTTTGCTATTATATCAGTCATGCCATTGATGTTCTTATAATATTCAGATTTTACCATTCTGATATTCATAGTCTGGTATATTTTGAGCATATCTGCGAAGTATCATTGAATCTATTATGGAAAATCCTATCATTTCTTTCTTTCCATAAGTGCCAAATACAAACAGAGATAGAAAGTTGGAACAAATCTGAGTTTAGATTTTTTAATTTAGAGATAGAAACAATTTTTTGCAAATCTTCCATCAGAGTGAAAGAGAACATACTTTTCGGCGAGTTGAAAAAAAATTTACAGTTCCAGTGCCAAACTTTTTCTATAAAATTACATTGAAAAAATAGGTGGTCTATATTTTCAATGTGATTATTACAAAAAATACATGAGGGATCCACAAGAATCTGTTTCTGTAGTAATCTCTCTTTAGTTAGTAAATAGTCGTTAATGGCTTTAAAGAGGCATACCGCCATTTTTGGAACGTGGATTTTATTCCAAACCAATGACGACCAATTTTTTATTTCAAAACTAGATCTAATCGAGTTCCAAACTTGTTTAAGCTGGTATTGACCGTCTTTAGAACATTTCCATATCCAACAGTCCCGCTCTCTATCTTTATGAATCTTGACACCTTCAATTTCCGCATGGATTTGAAATAGAATACTAAACGCGTCCCACTTCCACTCGCCATTTTTAACAATCCTATTTAGAGTCAAATTTTCCGTACCAGTTCTAAAAGCTGTATCTAATCCAATACGTTCCATGATAGAGCTTCCATTCAACCATGGGTCGTACCAAAGAGAAGTAGTTTTACCGTCAGTAATATTAAGAGAAAGGCATTTCAAAGCTTCGTGTCTATTCTTCAAAATATATTTCCACACTCCGGAGTCGTCCGATCTCTGATTGATTTCCCAAAAGCTTTTATTACCAATGTATTTACAATGAATGAGATCTGCCCAAATTCCTTCTACATTGAGGATTTTCCATATCAATTTAATGTATAACGCTTGATTCATCTCTTCTAAATTTCTCAGACCCATTCCTCCTTCGTCTTTTTGCTTACACAAAATTTCCCAGGGGATCTTACTGCTACGGCTTTTCCAAAGAAAATTAAGAATCAGATGTTTTATTTTAAGAACCGTTGTTTTTGGGAGACAAAAGCATTCATCCAGAATTGAATGATAGGGTAAATGGTAGATTTGATAAGTTATAGTCTCCCAGCTAGGCTGAGCATTCTAGTTTCCCATCCTGCAAATCTTATCTTGATCTTCTCTATCAATAGAGCGCAATCCCTATCTCTCAGATTAGTACTAGACAAGGGGATGCCCAGGTACCTTATTGGAAGATCCGATTGCTGGATATTAAGTATAGAGCTAATATCAGTACAGTTGATTACCCCTTTACCAAAGAAAACATTAGATTTCTCACAGCTTAGTTCCAATCCGGTAACTCTCTTTATGTTTTGAAAAACATCACTAATGGCAGTAGCATTTAGTACACTTGCTTTAGTAAAAATTATAATATCATCGGCGTAAATGATGTGAGTTAACTTGTTGTTAAAGTCTGTGATAGGAGAAATAAGGCCATCCCTGACTTTACCGTCCATCAGTAACGTAAAATATTCCATAACCAAAGAAAATAGAATAGGGGAAAGAGGGTCACCTTGTCTAAGGCCATTTGAACTCTTGAAATAACCATGCGATTCCCCATTTGCAACAATGGAAAACACAGGAGTGGATATGATGTTTTCAATAATTTTCACCCATTTGTCTGGGAAACCCAAGCTTATTAACATGTGTATAACAAAAGCTCGATTAATCGAATCATAAGCCTTTTTCAAATCTACTTTGATACACATGTATTTGTTATCCTTTCTTCCAAGACCCCTAATAATTTCGTGAGCAAACAAAATTCCGTCCCCTATTGATCTACCTTTTATAAACGCCGTCTGATTAGGGGACACCAACTTATCCAAAAAAGGAGCCAGTATGTTACAAAGAGTCTTAGTGAAAACCTTATATAAAGTGTTACAGCAGGCAATCGGTCTATAGTCTTGAATTCTAGTAGAATGATCTTTTTTAGGAATCAAATGCAAGAAAGTGTGATTCCACTCTTTTATTATTGAACCCTTATGGAAAATATCGTTCAAAGCTTTGAAAATTAAGTCTTTCGAAAGATTCCAATGAGTTTTGAAAAACTTTGAATTAAAGCCGTCTGGGCCTGGTGAAGAAGTATCTTTAATGTTCCACAAAGCAAATTTAATTTCTTCCAATGAAAGACCATCATTCAGGAAGTTCGCACCATATTCAGAAATTATCGATTTACAAATAATTTCTGGAAACTCGTCACTTAAAGGAAGACTGAAAACTTGTTTATAGAATTTAATGGCCGATTCAGCAAATTGTTCTTCCGAAACCTCCTTGTCATCAACTGTAGTATTGGTCAAGCATTTTCTACTTCTTCTGCTAGACATTTTAGCATAAAAGAAAGCAGAAGCCTCATCACCCATCATCAACCAATCACATTTAGCCTTTTGTTTGGTGTCCAGAAATTCTTTGTTGAGTGCCATCTCCAATTTAATTCTGGCATTTTGAAATTCCATAACTAAATTGTGATCTTTTGATTTTTCCAGAAGCTTTTGAAGTCTAGAACAATTTTCTCTCTGGACATTAACCTCTCTTTTGGTGTTCCGTATTTTAGCACTCCAAATCTTAAGCTCTTTCTTAATGTTCTTGAGAATATATAAGATTTGAAATAGAGGTCGATCTTTCTGATCAGCTGACCATAATTTCTCAACCAATGGAAAGTATTGTTCACACAGGGGCCAGTGATTCATGAATCTAAAAGGTCTATTTTTTACTCTAGGCTTAGGAAAAAGAGAGACAAGAACAGCATTGTGATCGCTCACAGAAGGAGGTAAATATTCGGCCGATAAATCTTGATATATATTGATCCAGTCTAGGTTAGCGAAAACCCTATCAATTTTGGAAAATATGTTTCGACTAGGACCAGACCACCAAGAAAATTCATAACCTTTAATGTTGATCTCTTTAAGGCCTGTGTCATTTGACATATCATCTAGTTCAAATAAGTTTCCAAATGGCACTGGGTTACCTCCCTTTCTTTCTGATGGACATCGAATACAATTGAAGTCCCCGAAAACCATCCAAGGTCTATAAATATTAATCGCATCTTCCTGTAAATTCTTCCACAATCTTTTCCTAAGATGAACAAAATTTTGAGCATAAACAAAAGTTAAATTGCATTTGAATTTCAATTTGTTGATCAATTCAATAGTAATATGTTGGTCACTCATGCTAATGTAATTGAAATCCCAAGAGTTCCCGTCAATTAGGACGAAAATTCTGCATTTATAATAGCATGAAACATTACTGATAACTTTCCATCCGTCCGCCAAACCTCTTTCCAATCCTATAAGTTCCGAAAACAACAGCTTATTTTCCAAAACACCAAAACAACTTATTTTAAACTTATCAATGAGTCTTCTCATTTCTTTCATTCTATTGGGGTTATGGAACCCTCTAACATTCCAGCATGCAAACGACATTAAAAAGTCTTGTTGTTTCGAGTCCTCTGCAACCTACTACTTGAGGACTCCCCTTTATCTTCCGCTGAGATGCCTAACATCTGCACCCATTTGGGATTCTTACGAACAAGCTTGTCCTTATGAATGTTCTCAAATTCTATAACCTGGGACTGGAGAATAGCCTGCTCCTCCTGGGCTTGATCGACCTTGTCATATGTATTATGTTCCCTCTGTTTCCTGATCCAAGTCTTCCTGTACCTGCACATCAAAGCATAGATCAGTACCTCTCCTAAAATTAACATTATTAATTATACAATCATCAATCCTATTATCATTAGAAAGTAAATTAATAGGAATTGTTTGTGAGTCCGCTGGAGTTGAAGGACGTTTGAGAATTGTTTTTTGAGTCGAAGGTGACTTCGGAGGAAGTGGGCTCGATTCTCTAGCTCCCGGGGTAGGTTGACTCGCAAGTATGATCTTCTCTCTATTTCCTGAATCAGAGAGGACCTCTTGCTCCAGCGAGTTAGAAACTATCTGATTTCTATTCTGAGAACCGTCATTAGAGGAGCAGACTTCATTTTCTTGAGTCTCCCGAGGTAGAACTTCTCCGCAAAAAACCTCCCCCACGTTGTTCCTAGTATTTTCAACCGCTAGAAGGCCATCATTTGGAATATTTCAACTGGTCGCTTGATTGCTAGAAATATTAGTAATGCCATCTCCGCCTTCCTCCCTCACTGTTTCCAAACACCCAACAAGAGTTGGTTCTGCAGTATTTTCCTTCTTAGAATTATCTACTTGAGTCAGTTTAGGAACCCAAGTCTTAGTCATAGGGCATTCATCAGTTACATGCCCGAAACACACGCACTTACCACATATGGGAGGAGGGTTTTCGTATTCCACTGTCTGAACGAAACTCCTCTCGTTTTCGTCCATGCCTTCAATGATGTTAGGCATACCATAGGTAGCATTAACCTCTATCAGAACTCTGGCGTAGGCTAGCCTAGATTTGGTTTTCGTGGCCTCGTCCATCTTTATAGGGAGTCCTATAGTGCTTGTTAATGCACTGATTGCCTTATTGCCCCACAGTTTAAAGCTTAAACCAGGGAGTCTAACCCACATAGGCAAAGATGTAAGAAGATCCCTATTCGTATTCATGTCTGGGGACAGACGTTTCATAATAATCAGGTTCCGATCCATAAACCAGGGACCAGATTTCAGAATCTTATTGCAATCCTCCTCTGAACCAAATCTTACCATGAAGAAACCGTTATTCCTTGAATGAACAGAGAATGGCTTCTGAGTAGACCAAACTCTGTAAGCATACCCTTCAAAAGTTTTAAGCCAAGGTTTATAACCAACAACATACAATAATATGCATAAGTCCCATCCACCCTCTGCTTCTTTGATAGCTTCAGATGAAAGGGAACCTATCCTTTTACCGTCAGTTATTTTCGGTTCAATAAATTCAAGATCTAGGTTTCCTAGGTCACCTACAGCACCTATTTTAACTGCTTCACTATAAGAAATTTTTTTAGCATTCTCTGATACAATGAATTTAATTTTTGAATTATTTCCTGATTGATTTGCTTTCTGCTTTGAAGATTTCAAAAATCTGGATGAAAACCGCCCTTCATTAGCCTCCTGAGCACTTCCCCCCTGTTTACGAACCAAACTTGCTCCTGATTTGCCTAGATTCCGATCAGAAATTGCTCCTGATATGTTATTTCTGTAACCTCCCAGATTTAACCTAGCTTCAGATCCTATCGGCTATGGAGCCTTGCCCCTTTTCCTTCTCACCTCCTCCCAGCCTTCTTCATTCCGCAGAGAGCCCATGATATAGCAATGACGACTTAGTTTTGAGGAGAAAGAATTGAAGACAGAAATTAAGAATTAAAGTATAAAATTAAGAAAGAAAATAGAAGAAAACAGGAGAAAACTAGGGGAAACCCTAGTCTCCAGATCTGGACGCCATTAAAATAGATCTGGACCAAATTGAACCCATCTTTTCATTAAAATGGATATTTTGTATATTAGTTTGCACAAAAAATATAATGTAATATTGTATCTTTTTTCCTTTCTTATGAAAATTTGCACATACCAAGCTTGCTTACGTCTTAAGACATATCATTGTCTACAATAAAGATGTTTGCGACGATTGCTAATGAAATACAATGAAGATTACTACAAATAGTAAATAATAAACAGTTACACTCACACACACAACCATTTCCACTATTTTTTGTAAAACCCATGAATATAGGTCATTTACCTCTAAACAATGTCCCTAACATCATTTTTAATGGTCATGAGCCAAAGCGGACTCGGCATGAGTGTACTAATCATAATTCATACTATTATTCCAAATTAATGTAGATAGTATAGCGCATATAATAATAGCAGTTGTTTGCACAAAAAATGGGCAAACACCTCCAAGTCGTATGATTTAGTCGATTTTCTGTTGTTCTTAGTGATTTGGATACCTTATGCAAATATGTAAAAAGCAGGGACTAAACTGTAAAAGACACACAGGTTTATAGTGGTTCGGCCAGAATGTGCCTACGTCCATTTTATATTTTATTCTCCTTTATTGTTCAGATTACAAATACAAAGCTTCGATTACAAGTGTATGAAAGTTGTTTGAAAGTTCTGTTCGTTCTTAAGCTCTCTAACTTGCCCCCCATTGTTGTACCCTTACCCCTCTATTTATAGAGTGAGGCTGGGGGTAGGGGTCTCGGATGTATATAGTTGTTAGTGGGCCTGGGCTGATGTGATCTGGCCTGGCAATGTTGGTTCGGTAACGCCTTCTTCATCTTGGTCCGGTAGTGCCTTGGTCCGGTGGCATCTTGGTCCGGTGGTGAGTGGAGTTGAGATCTGGTCCGGTAGCATGCTTTTGGTTTGTTTGTTGAGGTCTGGACCAGTAGTAGAGGATTGGTTCGGTAGTGTTTACCTTGGCTCGGCTAGGCTTTGGAAATGAGTTGGTTCGGTCTTCCATGGTTGTGAATCTGGTTCGGCAGTGGTACGGGTACCGAATAAAACTTGGACGGAACGGGTGAACCTGGACGAGACTGGTGCTTCTCGGTCTCGAGATCTTCTGGGTGAAAATACGCCCAACAGCAGTGATAGCGCATCTGGCTTATGCAAATGAGTACATGTGCATTATATTGTGAACACCAGCGTGAGGAGTGAGAGAGTACTAACTAGATCTATACAAGTTAGTTTTGCTCAGAATGTATTTTTCATTTAATTTTTCTCACCTTCAACCAATTTAAATATTAATCTTATTAAGGAGTCTGTAATTCTAACCATTTCAATCTATATCTAATAATTATAGCCTGAAGCACAGTAGAGGATATGCTAGCAGAGGTAGGAGATCAAATCATGAAGCAGTCGTCGGTCTAGGGGTGCATTTCGAATGGTGTGGTGTTTGTTCTAGCCTATGCATGTTCGAACAACAGCCGTCTAGAAGCATCAGCTTCTACATTGTCTGAAATTTGTAGCATAACGTTGTTCCCACTTAGAAAATGAGAGACAATGGGTTGCCATCGAGGCTGGCGATGTTGCGATGAACCCTAGATTAATAGAGGGAAAGTAAAAGAGGGAGCGAATTAGAGAGCCCGGGATTGGGAAATTTGTCCAATAAGTTATTGATGAAAATTAGTTTTGGAGCCAAAAATTTGAGTTTGGAGCTAGAAGTAAACTTTGTATGTCAAGATTCATATGGAAATCATACTTACTATTTGAGTTTGACTGCCGAACCAGGTGAGGCTTTCCTCTGCCGAATGAATTTTATGCTTGGACTACCGAATGAACTGCGGGAGTGTGTGTGCCGAATGGACCTTTACACTCGAACTACCGAATGAACTGAGGGAGTGTGAGTGCCGAATGGACTCTTAGACTCGAACTTCCGAATGAAACCTTTATGTTTATGAATGAGATTCCCGCCTGTAGATATCTGTTTGTTTATATCTCTACATTCCTTGCTCTAATAATATGTTTCCTCGCATTGCAGACAATGTCTCATAAAGTATAAACTCGTTCTGACAAGAAGAAATCTAAGGATAAAAGAGAGTCCTCCATTGTGCCCCCAGTCCAGGCAGAACCGGAACGACATGGGCCTACCCCGAGATCGTTAGTGGACGGGTATGGTCCATAAGAGCTCTTGAACTCACCGCCTGACTGCTTTCCCAATTCCCTCAAAGATGAGCAGCTTGACGCTATATCTAGATCTTTCGGGATTGACAGAGTGCAGATGAGGTTGTCGGGGAATGGAGTGATGCCGTATAACCCCCCAGAAGGATATTTTGCTTACAGCAGGTATCATTGCATGTGCGGTGCCATCCCTCCGATTAATGCCTGGATAGTCAGCTTCATCACATACTTGAAGGTGGCTCCTTTCCAGCTTCAGCCTAATTCCTATGCTATCTTGGTGAGTCGGTTTATTATCTTCCAGAGGAGATACGGGCGTCCTCCTTCCAATCGGGAAATCCGGTACTTTTACAACTTGAGAGGCTACAAGAAGGGGTCTCTGTATATTAGCTTAGAGTCGGCTGTGTCCTTCAAGCCAGTCTTGGATTTATATTCGAAATTCAGCATGTTCAAGAAGGAATGGTTTTTGGTCAAAGATGACTCCGTTTCTTTCCGCCGCTTCACCTCTGGCTGTAAGTTGAATCTCATTTATAATTTTTGTTCTGACTGCAATACTCCTCCTTACGTGCTTTATTTCTTGCTAGCGGCAGGTGGCTTTGCGTTTGTAGAGAACGATCGTCTGGTTCGGATGGCTGAGGAGATAGAAGCCATTCCGGAAGGGGAAAGGGCGGCTTCTTATTTGATCAGAAATGCTACTCTTCTGGGGCTCAACCTGATTCTTCCACGTCAGTCTGTGGTCAAGCAGAGAGACACAGCTGAGGAGAGGGCCGCCAAAGCTAAAGGAGGGGCTACGGCGAAGAGCAGTAAAAGAAAACCCTTCTTATAGCATCCAACTGCCAGGGGGAAGAAACTTAAGAAATCCGATGGTCCCTCCCCTCAGCACATGTCCAGACGTTCCGGAGGAGGAAGATGGGGAGGAGGAAAGAGGCGAGGGTGAAGGAGGTAAGGCGGAGAGTGGAAGTGGTGGAGAAGGTGATGGACAGAGTGGTGATGATGCTGGGGCTTTGTCTTCTAAGCAAGCGGGTGTGATCCAGGAGTGGACGGACGATGCTTTCCACCTAGCTTTCGAAGGGCTGGGGGAAGAACCGGCTCTGGTAGAGGAGCCTAAGAAAGCTGACAAGGCCGGAGCCGGCGCCGACTCATCTTCCAAAAGTGATCTAGTTGAGGCAGCCCCCGCGACTCATGGTGAATTTTTGACTTCTGCAGACTCCATTTATGATAAGGACTTAGGAATATTTTATGGTCAGCTCCCGTCCTGGAATGAGATCCAGGACTTATTGCAGTATCCCACTCCTCCCCAGGGTTTGTATAACAAAAGTGTCTCCTTACTTTTCCTAACCTGATATATTTCTTGAATTATAGTTCAACGTCTGCTTGTAACACTTGGTTTTTATCCCAAGATCGGATAAGGTGGCCAAGACATCGGATGTTCGGCACCGTCTTGAACAATATAAGCTTCTAAGGGCTTCCGCCAGGCCAAAGCCTCCGACTAACCGCCCTGGAGACGTAGTCGGCTACCATCCTCTTCTTGGAGTTATCGAAGAGGATATCCAAAAGAAGAAGAGGAGTCGCTCCTTGTTGGAATCTCCACCTGACCCTCAGCCCCCGACTCAGCCTCTTCAGGATACCACGGAGGAAAATACTGAGTTTATTCCTTCCCCGCACCCGTCTGAAAATCCTACCGTTACCCCGATAGACCATCCTGGCTTGGCTTGTAATCCGTTTGCGGGTCATCCGGATCTGGATCCGGATTCTCATGATATTTCCTTTGATGAGGCTACTGGTGAGCACCTTCTCCCTCGTAATCCCATGGTAAGGGTGCTTGACGAGGCCAAGTCCCTGGACCTTGATTTGCTTACCACTCGGGTTGTAACCTTGGGGGACGAAGCTAAGGCAAACATTGACCGGGTTGCTGAGGAAACCAGGAAGCTGATGGGGCATCATGCTCGACTGGTTAAGGCTGGAGAAGAAATCGGCAGTGCTAACATTCAACTGCGTTTAATGGTTTCCGACCAGGCCAAACAACTTGCTAATCAAGCTATCCAGATCTCTCAACATGAGGTCGCGTCTAGGCAATTAAAGAAGACCATGGAAGAGGTCAGCAAGGCAGAGATGCGGAAAATGGAGGTTGTTTGTAAGGAACGGATTGATATGGTTATTGCCACGGTGGATGAGGTTCGGAAAGCGGATCTCGAGCGGGTGTAGGAGTTGTCCGGGAAACTTGAGGCTGCGGAGCTTGCTCAAACCCAGCTGAAGGAGGAGATGGAGGCGATGAGAAAAACCTTCCAGGCTGACTGCTCGCGATACCAATCGGAGAGGGACGCCATCATTGCAAAGCTGCTGGCTTCTGAGGACCGAATAAGGGAGTTCGAGGAGAATGAGGGGAAAATGGATGAGATGCTCCAAGATATGTACTTTCGCACTTGGAAACAGGGCAACTTATCTTGGATGGATGATTACCCCCGAGTCATGGCCAGGATTAATCTCAGGGCCCTGGAGGAGGCTAAGTCTGATGCAGATAAGGAGGGTGGCGTGACCTTTAGAATGGATGTGGTTACGGCTCAATTCACCAAGGAGGAGAAGGTGGCGGTGAAAGAGGGTATGCGGCTGCTTGCTGCTGAGGAGGTTGGTGTGCAGTTGGAGGATGATGATCAAGGAGCGGATGCTGGTAAGTCTTCTCTTTTAGCTTTTGTAACCTGACTGCTTATCACTTATTTAATGGATTCTTCCTCTGAATTGGACAGGCGAGATCTCCGAGGTACCTACTTCCTCCGGCCAGCATGCTGAGAGTTCTGATCCCGTGGCTAAGTAGACCTTGGAGGGCCGGCAGGATAGAGGTGAAGCTCGGATGCAGCTGATTCCTTGACTTGACCTGGATGTCTTTTTGGTTTGTTTGACATTGCTGTTTATGCTAGCTCTAAAACATTAATGTAACTCTTAGGCTGTAATTGTGTTATTGGCAACAAACGACTTTATTCTTAGCCTGTAATTTTTAACTTAAGCTGATTCTGTCGTATTTGATTGTCTTAATTATTTTGATGTGTTGCATAAGAAATACAGCTGTGCACAAGCCTGTGATTTTATCGTGTTTGATGCCAATTTCTTGCTTAAGATATAATTTCATACCTTGCAAAGTTAATGTGATGTGCGAATAAATTATAGCTATGTATTTATTTACAAGAGAAGAAAGTACCGCCCTTCATGTCTTAGTTGTAGATGGTAGCTTTGAATGTCTTATATGACTGAGTATGGAATGTAGTTGATTGACCTGTCATCCCATTGTGAGTTCTTATCCCCATCGGTGAGCATCTCCTACTTTGTGTCCTGTACTTTAGGGATCATTATAGAGGATAGGAGGAAAGTTTTTAAATAAGATAGAAATATAAGAAAAAGTAAAAATTCCAATCACGGAAGGCCTGCGATGTGCTTAAGTTCGAGGCAAATAGGTTTTGTAGTCACTTTCCCTAGCTGTGGGTCTTGGAGACATTTGTCACCCATCTTACGCTTCTGCGGGGAGTTTATCTTTTTTACCACAGCCGTACTTAAGACACTCGGAGCCGAGATCACGCACAGTAACTACCCGGGCCATTATGGCCCATAATCGTGGGTATTATTCGATTTACCGTGGCTGGCTAGCGTGGGTGCCGATCGTCAACCGTGAACTACCCCTGGCTGGCCACACCTTATGTTGGGGCTTAAAGTAGGTTCACGGTTGCCGGCGAGCCGAACGCCGTAATGAGCTGCCTAGGCTATGGTCGGCCTACTCGATGGCTTATAATCGGCTCATTACAGTTGGCTTTAAGGGTCGATCGCGAGCAATGAGTTAACCCGCAGCAGAGGGATGCTGGAGCAAAAGTGTCTCATTAGCGAGGGCATAGATTCGCATAGTACCTGTTAGGTCATGTCAAGGTGAAGTCGTGTCGTGATGTGTCTTGAATGGAAATGCCATTACACAGGATTTCGTTCAACAGAAAAGGATAAGGTTAACAAGCAGCCAAGATATAAAGGAACAAGTTAAAAAGAGACAAGTTTTTAAAGTGGTTCGGCACGAAAATGCCTACGTCCACTTATTCTCTTTGTTAATTCACTTCATATGGGCAGTACAAGTTAAGAAAGGTATCGATGAAGGTGTTGGATGTTCCATGCCCTCTGGAACACCTCTCCGTCCACTGTTGACAAAATATAAGCTCCGTTGTGGAGACCTTTATGAATTACATATGGTCCGTCCCAGATTGGATCTAGCGCTCCGGGACGCGGGAAGATTCGCTTGAGGACAAGATCTCCTTTTTGTAAGCTACGATGCTTGACTTTGGAGTTGTATTGTGTTGCCACTTTTTGCTTGTGAGCTGCTGCTTTGAGGGCTGCATCATTTCTTCTTTCCTCAATTAGATCCAAAGACATGTGAAGGAGTTCCTCGTTCTCTTCTGGGTTATAGTGGATTCTACGGTGGGAAGGCACTATAGTTTCAACTGGGAGCATGGCCTCCGATCCGTATGCCAAAGAGAAAGGAGTATGCCCCGTTGATGTTCTGAAAGATGGGCGATAGGCCCAAAGTGCCGTCGGAAGTTCATCCACCCAAGCGCCTTTTGACTTTTCAAGTTTCTTTTTGATTAGAGTTTTGAGAATTTTGTTGACAGCTTCGACTTGTCCGTTTGCCTGGGGATAAGCTACAGATGAGAAGCTTTTGTGAATTCCGTGCTCTTGGCACTAGTTGGTGAACTCCTCGCTGTCAAACTGAAGTCCATTGCCCGATATGATTTTAAGTGGGACCCCGTACCTGCATAGAACATTTTTGATCAAGAAGTTAATAACTTTTGCTGAAGATACTTTATTTAGGGGTTCTGCTTCCACCCATTTGGTGAAATAGTCGACTGCCACTATAGCATATTTGGCTCCGCCTCAGCCCATTGGCAGTTCGCCAATCAGGTCAATTCCCCATACTGCAAAGGGCCAAGGGCTGGTCATTTGAGTAATCTCAGTTGTTGGTAGCCGTGGAATCTTAGTAAATTTCTGACATCTGTCACATTTTTTGATGAAATCTAAGGCGTCTTTGCTTAAGGTGGGCCAGTAATATCCATATCGGAGTATCTTTTTTGCCAGAGTCTGCCCTCTAGTGTGATCTCCGCAGCTTCCTCGATGGATGTTGGATAAGATTTCCTTTGCTTCCCTTCCAACGACACACCTTAATAAGGGGTTAGAGAAGCCGCGCCAATAAAGGGTGCCTTCTTGTATTGTGTAGCGGGAAGCTCCCCTCAAGATTTTCTTGACTTCGTTACACTTTTCGGGCAGTGTGCCGTCTTGTAAGTATTTTTGGATGGGAGTCATCCAAGTTTCCTCTTCGACTGCAACTATCAGATTCACCTGCTCGAAACTCGGGGTCAGTTGCTTTGAGATGGCCACTGCTCCGGAAATAGTGCCATCTCTCATGCTAGCTTGCTTTGCCAATTTGTTGGCCTCTTGGTTCTCTTCCCGAGGGATGTATTTGATTAAATAGTGATCCAATTGATCGAGAAGCAGCTTGGTCTTCTTTAGATATGCTACGAGTCGTTCTTCTCGAACCTGAAATTCTCCTAGTATCTGATTTACAATAAGCTGAGAATCACTATGAAGACATAAGGAATTGGCTCCAATCTCTAAGGCAAGTTCTAATCCAGCTATCACTGCTTCATATTCTGCATCGTTGTTGGTGGCAGCGAATTCCAACATTAGAGCATAGCGTAGCTTATTTCCCCTGGGAGTGATTATTACCACACCTGCCCCCGAGCCTTGTTCGTTTGATGCTCCGTCCACAAAGAGATTCCACTTGATGTCTTCTACTATTTCCGATTGCTCCTTACCTTCGTTGGTAGTGAATTCGGCGATGAAATTGGCCATGGCTTGTCCCTTGATGGCGGTGCGAGGATGGTAGGTGATATCATATTGACTTTGCTCAATGCACCATTTAAGTAGTCGCCCAGAAGTGTCGGGACGATGGAATACCTGCCTTAGTGGTTGATCGGTCAGAACTCTGATGGAATGAGATTGGAAATAGTGACGCAGTTTCCGTGATGTGATTAGTAAACAGTACGCTAGTTTCTCAAGTTTAGGATATCTGGCTTCCGCCCCTGTAAATCTCTTGCTTACAAAGTATAATGGCCGATGCGTGCGTTTGTCTTCTCTCACCAAGGCGGCGCTTAGAGCATGAGATGACACAGCAAGGTATAGTTATAGCTCTTCGCCTTTGTTCGGAGTTGAGAGTACTGGTGGTCTCTGGATGTGTTCGATTAAGTTAAGGAAAGTTGTTAAGCATTCGTTGTTCCATTCGAACTTCCCCTTGTCTTTCTTTAGAGCTTCAAAGAAGGGGATGCATTTGTCAGTTGCTTTAGAGATGAATCTGCTCAGGGCGGCCACCTTCCCATTTATGCTTTGCATTTCTTTTCGAGTAAAAGGTATCCTGATATCTTTCAGAGCTCGGACTTGTTCAGGGTTTGCTTCAATTCCTCTGGCATGGACGATGAATCCCAGGAACTTTCCTGATGATACTCCGAAGGAGCACTTTAGAGGATTCAGCATCATTCCATATTGGCGAAGTACTTGAAACATCTCGCCTAGGTGGCTTACGTGATCGTCGGCTTTCCTTGACTTTACTATCATGCCATCCACATAAACTTCCATAGTTTGTCCTATTAGCCCCGCAAACATCTTGTTGACGAGGCGCTGATAGGTGGCTCCTGCGTTTTTAAGTCCAAAAGGCATTACTTTGTAGCAGTACAATCCCCGGTCAGTGATGAAACTAGTGTGGTCTTGATCGGGAGAATGCATAGGAATTTGGTTATATCCTGAGTATGCGTCCATAAAAGATAAGAGTTCATGCCCGGCTGTGTTGTCCACAAGCTGATCGATTCGGGGAAGTGGGAAGCAATCCTTCGGGCAGGCGTCATTCAAGTTGTAGAAGTCAATGCATGTTCGCCACTTCCCATTAGCCTTCTTTACTAGTACCGGATTAGCGATCCACTCTGGGTAGATGGCTTCTCGTATGAAGTCATTGGCAAGTAGGTTTTTTACTTCTTCATCGAGGGCTGCTGATCGTTCTGCCCCCATACTTCTCTTTTTCTGTTTTACTGGCGCCTTGGTAGGATCGATGTTTAGTACGTGGCATGCTATGTCAGGGGAGATTCCAGTCATGTCAGCGTGTGACCATGCAAATACATCCAAGTTGTGGCGGAGAAAATCAATGAGTTGTTCCTTCAATTCTGCTTTTAGTTGGGACCCGACTTTCAATAGTCTACTCGAGTCATGTTTGTCCACAGATACAAATTCCATAGCCTCTGCAGGCTCGGCGGTGGCCTCCTCCTCTTTGTGCCTGGGGTCTAATTCATTGAAAGGGTCACTGGTATATCGAAGAGAAGGGGCTTTCTTTAGTTTCTATGCTTCCAAACTTTTCGTGCAGAAGGCAGTCTCTGCACTCTTCCCTATATCCTTCCTGCGGTTATTGCGGAGTTCAGTTACATAGCAATCTCGAGCGATGTCCTGGTCTCCCTCTGCTTCCCCTATTCCATTGTCCGTTGGAAATTTCATCTTCAGGCACCATGGGGCCAGGACAATTTGGAAGTCAAACAAGGCTGGTCTTCCTAAGAAGGCGTTGTAGGCCGAGTGGTTTTCTATCAACATAAATGTTTGTTTCCGCACAACGGAGCGGGGATGACTTCCAATTTCAACAAAGAGGTCCAGTCGCCCGAGGGGCATCTTCGCATTTCCAATAAAACCGTGTAGTGGTTTATTACAGGGAGAAACATCCTTTATTGACAGCTTCATTTTGTCGAAGGCATGCTTGAATAGGATATTCACTGAGCTTCCAGTGTCTACTAGAATTCGGAAAACTTCGGCTGGACCGAGCCGGGCAGAGATAACCATGGGATCCGTGTGAGGGTACTGCCTTCCCTCCAGGTCACGCCTACTGAATGTGATGTCATCATTCTCTATCCGCTTCGGGTGGCGTTCTTCTATAATAGAATTAACGCATTCTTCATCGTTTCTAAGTGACTTCCCGTACCTTTCCATCTCTGCCCAGCTTCCGTCGGCGATGTGTGGTCCTCCTGAGATGGTATGGACCACTATCTTCTCTTGACTGGAGCCGCTGGTGTTGCGATTTCCTCTGCCTATTTCTGGGGAGGGTAGCCTTGGGTTCTCATTGGCAGGAACTGGAGTCATGTTCTGACCTTTTACATAGCGTTCTAGTCTCCTTCTTTTGATGTGTTCTTCAATCAAGTCCTGGAGATGATGGCATTCATTGGTATCATGCCCATGGGATTCGTGGAAGCGGCAGAATTTTCCAAACTTAATTGCGTTATCTGATTCCTTCTTGTGCGGTGGGCGTTTGTATTTAACTTCGTCTTGAGTGGCCAGGAAGATGTTTTTGATCGTTTCATTCAAAGGGGTGTAAGCATCAAATCTCGGCCCTGGCCGATATAGACGCTTTTCTCCCTTCTTGCCCCCAGTATTGTCTCTAGAGTCATTTCTTCGAACGTCCTTTGCTACAGCGGGCATGTTGCCGTGAGCTGCCTTATTTTGTTTCCCTGACTGCCCCTCAATGGCAGCATCCTCAAGTCTCATATATTTCCCAGCTTCATGGAAGAAATCGGGTAAAGTAGCAGGTTTTTCTTTTGTCAATCTTCTAGCAAATTTAGTATCCGGATGCACCCCACTACAGAGGGCCATTAAGATAAGCTTCTCATCGGCATCTTGGACTGCGGCCGCTGCGGCATTGAATCAGGTTAGATATTGCTGCACTTTCTCTCCAGGTTTCTGTTTGATACTGGATAAGGAATAAGCGTCCTTGGGTTGCTCCACATGAATGCGGAACTGGCTGATGAACTTTTCTTTCAACATCTCCCATGAGCTGATGGATCCTTGGGGTAGATGGCAGAACCAGGAGGTAGCTAGATTTGCTAAGAATAGTGGAAAGCATTTGCACAGTACTCCCTCTGTTGCCCCGCACATGAGCATATGCTGTGTGTATCTCTGTAAGTGTACAACTGGGTCAGAGGTTCCCTTGTAAGGTTCCATTGTTGGCATTTTCCATTCTCGGGGGGTGATGGCAATTTCGATATTGCAGGCGAAAGGGCTGGTTACCCTAGCGCCTATCCCTCGGTCTCTTTGATCCCGTTGGACGCACTCTCTGAACAAGCGTGCCATCCTTTCATCAGAATTTGGAGCAGATAAAAATGAGTTCAATTCTCCTCTGTGGGATTGATTCCGTCCAGATGACCTGTAGGGATGGTATCGTCTATTATTCCTAATATTTTCCAGCGGCTGTCTTTGGTCTTCTGGGAGCATGCTAGGGTCAACTATAGCTGGCCCTTGCCTTGATCTTCCCCTACTGGGTTCTGATCTAAGCACTTCCTCGGGTCCAACTTCGGGCTGGACTCTAGCTCGGCCCCGTTCATTGGCGTTTCCGTGGTTAGGAAGCATGACAGGCTCGGCTACAGTTGACCTCCGCCTGGTACCTCCCCCGTTGGGTTCGGTTCCAAGCGTTTCCTCGGGTCGGCGTTCGGACTGAGTTCGGTCTCGTTTCCTACCACGGCCGCTTCTGTCATTAGCTTCTTCGAAGAAGGAAGATCTTTGTTGCCTCTGAGATCCTCCAGACTGGGACTCACCTCATGATTCAGTGTTGAGGTTGGACTCTTCAGCATCCCTTAAGCGTGACATGAGTTGGTCCACCAAGGCTTCCTGCTAGGATGTGAAGCGGTTAGTCACTTTAGCCACAACCCTGTCTAGATCTGCCCTAGTAATTACTGCCGGCTGTTCTGTGGCAGGGGTTGTCGGATTTGTCTGACCTCCATTCGGTACTGCTGTTGGAATGGGATGATTTACTTGATCGGTGACCACTGGATCTGGAATACTGCTAGTTGCGATGTTTTGTCCTTTGTTAACATATTTCTTCTGCTTGGGAGGCATGTCTTCCAAGCAATGAGCGATGCTGTTAGGAAGAAGGTTAAGTGGGAGAATCTGAAGTCTTGTGTTCAGCTCTCAGTGAAAGCACCAAAAATGTTTGCACAAAAAATGGGCAAACACCTCCAAGTCGTATGATTTAGTCGATTTTCTGTTGTTCTTAGTGATTTGGATACCTTATGCAAATATGTAAAAAGCAGGGACTAAACTGTAAAAGACACACAGGTTTATAGTGGTTCGGCCAGAATGTGCCTACATCCACTTTATATTGTATTCTCCTTTATTGTTCAGATTACAAGTACAAAGCTTCGATTACAAGTGTATGAAAGTTGTTTGAAAGTTCTGTTCGTTCTTAAGCTCTCTAACTTGCCCCCCATTGTTGTACCCTTACCCCTCTATTTATAAAGTGAGGCTGGGGGTAGGGGTCTCGCATGTATATAGCTGTTAGTGGGCCTGGGCTGATGTGATCTGGCCTGGCAATGTTGGTTCGGTAACGCCTTCTTCATCTTGGTCCGGTAGTGCCTTGGTCTGGTGGCATCTTGGTCCGGTGGTGAGTGGAGTTGAGATCTGGTCTGGTAGCATGCTTCTGGTTTGTTTGTTGAGGTCTGGACTGGTAGTAGAGGATTGGTTCGGTAGTGTTTACCTTCGCTCGGTTAGGCTTTGGAAATGAGTTGGTTCGGTCTTCCATGGTTGTGAATCCGGTTCGGCAGTGGTACGGGTACCGAATAAAACTTGGACGGAACGGGTGAACCTGGACGAGACTGGTGCTTCTCGGTCTCGAGATCTTCTGGGTGAAAATACGCCCAACAGCAGTGATAGCGCATCTGGCTTATGAAAATGAGTACATGTGCATTATATTGTGAACACCAGTGTGAGGAGTGAGAGAGTACTAACTAGATCTATACAAGTTAGTTTTGCTCAGAATGTATTTTTCATTTAATTTTTCTCACCTTCAACCAATTTAAATATTAATCTTATTAAGGAGTCTGTAATTCTAACCATTTCAATCTATATCTAATAATTATAGCCTGAAGCACAGTAGAGGATATGCTAGCAGAGGTAGGAGATCAAATCATGAAGCAGTCGTCGGTCTAGGGGTGCATTTCGAATGGTGTGGTGTTTGTTTTAGCCTATGCGTGTTCGAACAACAACCGTCTAGAAGCGTCAGCTTCTCCATTGTCTGAAATTTGTAGCATATCGTTGTTCCCACTTAGAAAATGAGAGACAATGGGTTGCCATCGAGGCTGGCGATGTTGCGATGAACCCTAGATTAATAGAGGGAAAGTAAAAGAGGGAGCGAATTAGAGAGCCCGGGATTGGGAAATTTGTCCAATAAGTTATTGATGAAAATTAGTTTTGGAGCCAAAAATTTGAGTTTGGAGCTAGAAGTAAACTTTGTATGACAAGATTCATATGGAAATCATACTTACTATAATACGCATGTTGCATTACGTTTTGCAATGCAATTATGTCTTGAAGTTTGTGAATCGAGTTATTCTAATCGTCTAGCAAAACCAAATTAAGATGAATGTTGAGATTTGCAACATAATACTTATATTTTATGAATTTTGAAATTTTATTAACATTTTTGTATTTTTTACAAATTTTAAATATTTCATAAAATATTAAATTTGTTTAAAATCTTTACTTTTTTATTTTGAATTTTATGAAAATTTCAAAAAAAAAATTAAACTTTATAAATATTTTAAAATTATTTTACAAATTTTGAATTTTTGAATATTTTTGAAATATTAAATAAATTACCATTTACTATTATTAAATATTAAATACTAAATAATAAATATTACTCCTTAATTGTTAATTATTATATATTAAATATTTGTCTTGATTATTAATTATTTTATAGTAATGTATAATTATTAAATATTATATATTACTTCTTATCTATTAACTATTAATTCATTACTTATTTCTTCTTAATTATAGCTAAATGTTAATTATTGAATTTTAACCATTATGTATATATTATTAATTGTTAAATTTTAGTATTAATTAGATTGTTATTTATTAATTGAAAAGAATGTGCACCTTTCGGTCCCAACTGTCATAACCTTTAGTTATTTGAATTCATATTCAAACGAGATATACCGTTTTTGGATGGGGCGCTGCCTTTGGACCCTCATGACCTGATCGACTAAGTCGACCACCGTCTGTGGGGACGTTGCCTCCACATCCCCACCTAGGGGATTGCTACCTCCTTAGACCCATTTTCATAATGGCAATCAATTTAGTTTATTTTACAAAAAAACTTCCAACAATTAATACCTACAGCGGTTAAGACTAAAAAGTTGTTAAAGACCCTTGTTACAACTTCAAAATATGGAAAGTTCTTAAAAACAACTATACTAAAACTTTCAGCAATAGTTAGTCGTTACAAAATTTTATTACAATGATCATTTTTTGAATGTTGTAAAGTAATAGCTGTACAAGATCGTTTTGTTGTAGTTCCTAAGAACATATAGTCAAGTTTGTAACTTCATTTTCCCCTATCACAATCCAAACATTATAATTATTCTATTAGACACCATTGCTAGTATCCCTAGAATGATTTAAAATAGTAAGGACATTTACAAATGCTTCAATTACGGTAGATTTAGGAAACACATAGTCACATACTTATATACGTTGAATAATATCAAACACTAATTAATATCATCCTACAAACAAGCAAACTCTAAAAAAATACCGTTCCACACCAAAGAAATTGTCAACTAAACAAATACAAATGCCTTCATAATACATTTTGGAAAATATAACCATCTTTTAACAATAAAGTACTTTATTGTCCATTTTGAATTAGAATTTTTAGTTAGTTACATGTATGTTATGTAAAGAGGGTCAATTGCTGAAAAGAAACCATACCATAAAAGCTACCATTTTGGTTATACCTCTGACATTTAAGTTGAGAGATCAATGACATCTATTTTACACTGTATGTTTGCCTTTGATGAATGAAGAGGGGCTTGCATTCCTAAATCACAGTTCAATGCTGAATACTATGCATTGAGCAGCCTTAAGTATCCCCTCTTCTAAATTGTTTTATATGCAACCTCGCTTATTGACATCTTCAATGGTGCAAATACATAGAGACTCAAATAATATTCTCCCATTATGTAAGTTATTGAGTTATAAGTTCAAGAGACATTCTCTGGCTGCCTACAGTGTTGAGTTAATATTAAATAATGCTACTATAGTTAATTTTATGCTAATAAGAAATCAACAAAAAATTCAAATCTCATATAAACAGTAAATAAAGCAAATACGAATAAGACTGAGTCATATATTTCAGTTACAATATAGATGTATTAGGGGTTATAGGGGTATTTATGTCTCTTTGCATTTCAACTGTAACATGGCCTTATATTATAAAAGGCAATACTTATGTACATACTTAACACATGAATAAAGCAATCTTCATTCTGTTTCTTTTATCAAATTCTCAGTTTATCAAACTAAACCGAAATCTAACTTGGTATCAGAGCATTCAAGCCTAACGACAATTAATAGCTTACCAAGAAGTTCATCAGAGTTCAATTCTGTGAGAAATGCGCATTATTGATCTTAAGGCTAGAATAAACACTAGAGGGGGTGAATAGTGTTTTAAGAATTTACTAATTCTTTTTGAGTTTATATTAATTTGAACACAAATGTATGCAATATTCAGACAAAGATATAATCACGGAATCAAACACAGATGCAAATATAAAGTAAAAGCAATAAAGGAAATAACACACCGGATTTTATACTGGTTCGGAGTTACCCTACATCCAGTCCTGCAACACAAGTACGGACTTCCTTTCAAAATTAATTCTTACAATTACACCCTCGATTTCAAGACCACGAGGTACACCACTCCATATTCACAGTCCTCTGGGTAGAGATACTTGATTTTACGGGCAACAAGTTCACTCAATTGATTTCCTAGGCTACAATCACACCTCCTCTCACTTGATTGATTTTCTAGGCTACAATCACACCTTTTCTCGCTCGATTGATTACAAAGAAGCCTATAACTCTGAATAGCACTGGGATCTTGTTGAGATTGTGATAGAGAATCAAACCAAAGATGATCTAGTTAGATTCAATGGTGATTTCGGCAGAGTAATAGTAAAAATGTATATAAAGAAATGTGGAAGAAGGAGAGGAGTGAAATTGGAAAATTATGAATATAAATTCGTTTAAAACATCCCCTATTTATAGTAGAACAACAGCCATGTCCATTCGGGAAAGGATATGACGAATAGACACTTCCTTTGAAATTCAAACTTTTGGAATCAACTGCCATCATGTCGACATGGGTACCTATGGGTTGTCGACATACCTAAGGTATTTTTGATAATTTGTTTTTCTTTTGAAAATAACTTCTATCTTATATTAAAACTATTTTAAATTTTCTAAATATACTATAGTTAAAATACATAAATAAGTATAGAGATAATATTTTGGTATATATAAAATTTTACTATAATTTCATATTTAAATCTTTAAATATAAATATTAAAAGTTAAGTACTTTATAATTAAAGATAGTTTAAAACCAAGGATAATTTTGGTATTGAAAATAAAGATTATTTTGAGGCTAAAAGTATTTAAAACCGGGATAGATGTTTTTGATTTAAAAAGGAAGATTTTGAAATCATTTTGAAACCAAGATATAATTTTGTAAAACATTTGAATAAAAGTTAGTGGATACAAAACGATGTTCCACTAGATTTTTCGTAGGTTCCATCCTACTTAGGGTTCCATCCCTTTAACAGGCTCAAAGTGGATTCCATTCCACGAATAAAATGGATTTTAAGATGTCAGTTCTTTTCTAGGAGTTTTAACATAATTCTAGACTCGATACTTGTCTTGTACTATTGAAATCTTGAACTCTTGATATCTTGATACACATGAGTCTTGAATCTTGGTGTCTTCGATCTTGAGTCTCTATACTGTACAGTCTTCATTCTCAGTACGTGCATGTTTATATCCTGCATATACATATATATCTAAACTATAATGTTAGTATTTATATTTTATAACAAGTCCTAAGGCTGTTGTCATCAAAACCATTATTTTTAAGGACTAACAATCTCCCCCTTTTTGATGATGACAACCTTTGTTTATAAAATATTACTTCTATCCTAATAACTCCCCCTAAAACTAATAACTCCCCCTTAATCTATGCTTAACTATCCTATTTTATACTTCTCCCCCTTTGTCATCAACAAAAAAAAGTTTAAATCTATACAACTCCCCTTAATCTAATACTATATTACATGTGATTATAATGATAGTTTTACCATAAATAATCAACACTTAATTCTGAAACTAAAATTAGCCCTTAATAACTAACTCTCCTAACTAAGAATCCGTATATGATAATATTTATAATAATGATAATGTGAGAATTCAAATATGAGAACATAAATCATTTATTAATTATATAATGTTATATTTACATTTGTGTAGAAAACGTAAGTAAGATCATATACAAATAACGATAAGAAAGAGAGAAAAGAAACTAATGTGTATCCTTGACAATGGGAGATCTATGAACCGAGCAATTTGGGTAGTGGAAACAGAAATTTCCAAGTTGTTCGACTAGATTTCCATCCTTGTCAAAGCACACTTCGCCAACGCAAACAACTTTGTCGTCATCTTCAGCGTGCTCTTCTTCCATGGGGGCTTCTTCTTCCTCGCTGTCCTCTTGCACTTGAACACTTGAGGATTCTTCATCGATCAAGATGGGTTGGCGTGATTGTCCATTAGAAACTTTTGCAAGTTTCTAAGGATTTTGCCTTGCTGTTTTTGTTCTTTGGCCATTCTGATTTGCACCACTTGAATTTCAGTCATAAGTTGTAGTGCATCCTTCAAGGAAACCTCCATTTTCATCACTCGTGCAAGCGTAGTTCGTTGAAATGGTTCGGTAGAAGGAGAACGGAACGAAAAGGTTGAATTTTTGTTTGATTTGGAGGAGGAGGCCATTGTTTTATTGTTTTCAGAAGTTAGAACAGAGAAAGAACAGAAAGAATGAACAAAATTTCGAAATAAGAAGAATATATAACCACCCATTTGAATTTTGGTGGGAAAATTTCAAAAGAAAAAAAATTCGTTATATGTCGACAGGGGTAAAGAAGGGTTGTCGATAAGGTACTTATATTTTTGCTATTTGATTTTAATTTAATTTTAATTATACTTGTTATATATTTATATTCTATATTTCAGTTATTGAACAAATACCTAATTCTCTTCTTAATTTAGTAAATATAGATTCATTTAAGGGTTTTGTTAAGATATCGGCAATTTGATTCTCGGAATTGATATAATCGAGAGTAATTACTTCCTTACTTATATTATCTCTGAGAAAATGATGTCTGATATCAATATGTTTAGTACGCGCATGATGAGTAGGATTTTTGGATAAATTTATTGCACTAGTATTATCACAATAAATTGGTGATTTTGAGATATTTAAACCAAAATCTTTTAAAGTTTGTTGCATATATATTACTTGAGAACAAGCCAAAGAAGCAGAAATATACTCTGCTTCTGTTGTTGATAAAGAAACTGTGTTTTTCTTTTTACTAAACCAGGAAACCAGAGAATGCCCCAAAAAGTGACAAGTTCCACTTGTACTTTTTCGGTCCGATTTACAACCAGCATAGTCAGCATCACAGTAAGATATTAATTCAAAAGAATCATTTTTAGGATAAAATAAGCCATAATCAAAGGAGTGTTTAACATATCTTATGATACGTTTTACAGCATTTAAGTGGGTCACTTTAGGTTGGATTGATATCTTGCACAGTAACAAACACTATGCATGATATCAGGTCTACTAGCAGTGATATAGAGTAGTGATCCAATCATTCCTCTATATAATATTTTATCTACATCTTTCAAGAGATCTTCTTTACTTAGGTACTCATTGGTTGCCATGGGAGTGGGTTTTCCACTTGCAGTAGTCAAACCAAATTTACTAACTAGGTCTTTAGCATATTTTTCTTGACTGATAAAGATACCATTATCTAATTGTTTTATTTGCAATCCTAGAAAGAAGTTTAATTCACCCATATGACTCATCTCAAACTCTTTTATCATTATTTCGGAAAATTCTTTATTCATTTCAAAATTAGTTGATCCGAAAATGATATCATCTATGTAAACTTGTACTAGTTGAATATCATTTTTATTTCTTTTAATAAAAGAGTATTATCTACTTTACCTATATCAAAATTTAATTGTAATAAGTAAGATCTTAGTCTATCATACCAGGATCTAGGAGCTTGTTTTAGACCATATAGAGCTTTCTTAAGTTTGTAAACATGATTTGGTAATTTTTCATTTTCAAAAAGTGGTGGTTGTTCAACATATACTTCCTCTTTTACAAATCCATTTAAAAAGGCACTTTTAACATCCATTTGAAATAATTTGAAATTATTATGATTTGCGAAAGCAAGTAGAATCCTAATTGCTTCTAATCTTGCTACGGGAGCAAAGGTTTCATCACAATCTATTCCTTCTTCTTGACAATAACCTTGAGCGACTAACCGGGCTTTATTTCTAACGACCTCACCTTGTTCATTCATTTTATTTTTATAAACCCATTTAGTTCCAATTATAGTTTTATTTTCAGGTCTAGGAACAAGTTCCCAAACATCATTTCTAGTGAATTGATTTAGTTCTTCTTGCATAGCCAAAATCCATGAATCATCAGTTGATGCTTCTTTTGGATTTTTGGGTTCAATAGTTGATATAAAGGCTACATTGCTCATTTTACTTAGTTGATTTCTAGTTGTAACAACATATTGCATATCTCATAGTATATTTTCTATGGGATGATCTTTTAAAAGTTTAATCCTTTTATTAGGATGATAAAATTCATTATTAGTTTCAGTTGACTCTTGATTTTGAGTAATTAAATCCTCTTCATCATTTGTCTCTTCAAAATTTTTGAGATTTTCATCGAATGAAACATGCATTGTTTCTTCAATGGTGTTAGTTCTTAAATTAAACACTCTATATGCTTTGCTTCTATTAGAATATCCGATAAAGATACCTTTGTCGGATTTAGGATCTAATTTATCTAAGTCATCTTTTGTATTTAAAATAAAACATTTACTTCCAAAAATTCTAAAATAAGATACCTTAGGTTTCTTTCTGTGAAGAAGTTCATAAGATGTCTTATCGGTTAAAGGTCTAATTAAAATTCTATTTAAAATATAACAGGCGGTAGCAACTGCTTCTACCCAAAAATATTTTGGTAAATTACTATCTGAAAGCATAGTTCTCGCACACTCTTGAATCGTCCTATTTTTACGTTCTACTACTTTGTTTTGTTGTGGAGTTCTTGGAAATGAAAAATTGTGAGTTATCCCCTTTTTATTGCAAAATTCCTCAAACTTTTCATTTTCAAATTCACCACCGTGATCACTACGGATGGTTATAATTTTTACAGAAAGTTGATTTTGAATCCTTTTTGTAAAGTTCTTAAAACATTCAAAAGTATCACTTTTATATTTTAAAAATATTGTCCATGTAAATCTAGAATAATCATCTACAATTACAAAAACATATTTACTGTGATTTATTAACTGAATTTGAGATGGACCAAATAAATCGAGATGAAGTAATTCAAGAGGTTTTGAAGTTGAAATCATATCTTTTAATTTAACGGAACTTTTTCTAAGTTTTCCTAATGTACATGCATCACATAAACTATCTACTTTAAAATTCATTTTAGGGAGACCTCTTACTAGATCATGTTTTGACAGTCTAGATAAGAGTTTGAAATTCAAATGCCTAAATCTCTTATGCCAAATCCAAGGGTCACTTGTATTTGCCAAAAGACACAGGTTATCATTTGAACTTTCATACTAAGAATATAAATATTCTTTTTCCTAATTCCCTCAAATATTATGGTTGAATTATTATCTTCAATGTGACACTTATCTTTTTCAAATTTAATTTTATATCCTTTATCGCAAAGTTGACTAATACTTAGCAAATTATGTTTCAGATTCTTAACTAGCAAAACATTAGTAATAATAGGAGTTTTAGAGTTACCGACATTACCGATGCCAATCACATATCCTTTTGAATTGTCTCCAAAGTTAACCAGTCCTCTATCTTTGTATATTACATCATTCAGCATATCCAAATTACCAGTCATGTGTCTAGAACATCCACTATCGAGTATCCATTTATTCTTTTTGATCTGCATAATTTGTCCATTGTGGATTGATTCCTCAACACCCATAAAACATGTTTCCTGCACATCATAAAGATTTTGTAGACAACTTGAATTTGTATATAGATTATATGCAGACTCATCATGCAATGATGATTTGAATATTTCTAAACTAGTATTAACAAGTTTTTCAAACATAGCCATTTTAAAAAAAATTCGAAATTCATATTATGAAACTTTGAAAACCTTGCTCTGATACCAAATGTGAGAAATGCGGATTATGGATCTTAAGGCTAGGATAAACAATAGAGGGGGTGAATAGTGTTTTAAGAATTTACTAATTCTTTTTTAGTTTATATTAATTTGAACACAAATGTATGCAATATTCAGACACAGATATAATTACAGAATCAAACACAGATGCAAATATAAAGTAAAAGCAGTAAAGGAAAGAACACAACGGATTTTATACTGGTTCGGAGTTACCCTACATCCAGTCCCGCAACACAAGTACAGACTTCCTTTCAAAATCGATTCCTACAATTACACCCTCGATTTCAAGGCCACGAGGTACACCACTCCATATTCACAATCCTTTGGGTAGAGATACTTGATTTTACGGGCAACAAGTTCACCCAATTGATTTCCTAGGCTACAATCACACCTTCTCTCACTTGATTGATTTTTCAGGCTATAATCACACATTTTCTCGCTTGATTGATTACAAAGAAGCCTATAACTCTGAATAGCACTGGGATCTTGTTGAGATTGTGATAGAGAATCAAACCAGAGATGATCTAGTTAGATTCAATGGTGATTTCGGCAGAGTAATAGTAAAAATGTATATAAAGAAATGTGGAAGAAGAAGAGGAGTGAAATTAGAAAATTATGAATATAAATTCGTTTAAAACATCCCCTATTTATAGTAGAACAACAGCCATGTCCATTCGAGAAAGGATATGACGAATAGACACTTCCTTTGAAATTCAAACTTTTGGAATCAACTGCCATCATGTCGACATGGGTACCTAGGGGTTGTCGACATGCCTAAGGTATTTTTGATAATTTGTTTTTCTTTTGAAAATAACTTCTATTTTATATTAAAACTATTTTAAATTTTATAAATATACTATAGTTAAAATACATAAATAGGTATAGAGAATAACATTTTGGTATATATAAAATTTTACTATAATTTCATATTTAAATCTTTAAATATAAATATTAAAAGTTAAGTACTTTATAATTAAAGATAGTTTAAAACCAAGGATAATATTGATATTGAAAATAAAGATTATTTTGAGGCTAAAAGTATTTAAAACCAGGATAGATGTTTTTGATTTAAAAGGGAAGATTTTGAAATCATTTTAAAAACAAGATATAATTTTGTAAAACATTTGAATAAAAGTTAGTGGATACAAAACGATGTTCCACTAGATTTTTCGTAGGTTCCATCCTACTTAGGGTTCCATCCCTTTAACAGGCTCAAAGTGGATTCCATTCCACGAATAAAATGGATTTTAAGATGTCAGTGCTTTTCTAGGAGTTTTAACATAATTCTAGACTCTATACTTGTCTTGTACTAATGAAATCTTGAACTCTTGATATCTTGATACTCATGAGTCTTGAATCTTGATGTCTTCGATCTTGAGTCTCTATATTGTACAGTCTTCATTCTCAGTACCTGGATGTTTATATCCTGCATATACATATATATCTAAACTATAATGTTAGTATTTATATTTTATAACAAGTCCTAAGGTTGTTGTCATCAAAACCATTCTTTTCAAGGACTAACAATTCATCATTTGAACTAACATTGGCTGTGTTTGATTTTCATCAGATTCAGATTCATCATTTGAGAAAGACTAAGGTCAACAAGGTATTTGTTCATATCAGTTCTTTTCCTATGAACATCTATTCATTTCAGTTTGTGTCCATCCTTCCCTCACTCAAAACAAGCACCTCGCCACAAGGTTCATCAATTCATCATTTAAATCATGGGTTGCGCTTGTCAAGAGATCAAACCACTTATTCTTGCTGACATTTCTTGCTGTCAAGAACTCAAATATCATCAATGGGAGACGAGAATAATGACTCGTCTGGAAATTCATCAGCAACTACACATCAGACAACAGATCAACAACCAAGAGCACATGTAGATGATTTAATCAAGACAATCATAAGTCCACAGAGTCAATTAGTCACTGCACATCTAGATGAAAATAATTACTTACTATGGAAATATCAAGTTGAAACTGCAATTAGAGGGTATGGTTTAGAAGAATACATTTTTGGCACATATACAATTCCACTCAAATTCATTGCAGATAGTCAAGGCAAACTTATAAGCAATAAGGAGTATATTACACAACAAAGGTCAAGAAAGAAATCATGGAAATAGCAAAAGTGACATGAAATGATCAAAAAATATCCAAGAAATCTATCTAGAAGATATAGAGATAGAGGGGGAAGATGGAATAATAACAACAGGTCAAAATGTCAAATTTGTGAAAAAATGGGGCATACAGCTAGCAAGTGTTATTTCAGATTTGATTCTAATTACAATTCATCTCAAAGTTCAGCCTATCAAAGAAATAATAATCCAAGTGCAAATATGGCAAGCATGCAACATGAACAAAGAAGTGCATCAGAAGAGCAAATATTGCATAACCTGAATATGTGTGAAGCAGCTAAGTCAGAGGACATTCAACATGAATGTTGGTATCAAGATTCAGGTGCAACTCATCATGTGACCAATAATCTACAGAATCTGAATATAAAGGTACGCAATCTATTTGTATGGGTAATGGAACTAGCATTAACATTACACACACTGGGACGGGAATAATTACTGGACAAAAAGTTCCACACTTAAATAATTTGCTAAGGGTACCTAAAATAAGAAAAAATCTTATCAGTGTTTCACAATTTGCCCTAGATAATGATGTATTCTTTGACTTTTATCCTAGATACTACTTGGTCAAAGATATTCGGACTAAACAAACTTTGTTGCAGGGTGAAACATACAATGGTCTGTACATATTCAATCTTACAAAAGTTAATCACTACAGTAACTCAAGAAAATGGTGTAACTGAATAGAACCAAGTTCAACTGAATGTACTAAAAGTGTTTTTGACATTTGGCACTGTAAGTTGGGTCATCGTAGTAAAAATTGTAAAGAAAGTATTAGAGGATAATAAAATTGAGATTAAAAATATACCTTCTTCATAGGTGTGCACATACTGTCAAATGGGAAAAAGCTATAAACTGGCCTTTTCTAAATCTCAAACTATGTATGATAAACCATTGCAACTTATTGCAACTGATTTATAGGGACCAGCACCCACTAACTCAGACTATGGTTACAATTATTATATCTCTTTTGTAGATGCTTATTCCAGGCATATTTGGTTATATTTTCTGAAACCTAAATCTGAGACATGTAATGTGGTTATGGACTTCATTAAGCAGGTAGAAAATCAGACATGTCAGACAGTGAAAATGATTCAGATAGATGGTGGTACAAAGTACAAAACTCTTAAGAAATACTTCCATGATAAAGGCATAATTCATAGGGTAACTTGCCCTTATACATCATAACAAAATAGGTTGGTGGAGAGAAAACATAGGCACATAGTAGAAACAGGTCTTACATTGCTTGCACAAGCATCACTTCCATTGAAGTTTTGGCCTGATGCCTTTGCAACAGCAGTTTATTTAATCAATAAACTGCCCACTAAAGTATTACAAGTCAAGAGTCTAATGGAAGTATTGCTCAATGAAAACCTGATTATAAAAGTATGAGAATATTTGGATGTCTATGTTTTCCCCATCTAAGACCATATAATTCACATAAGTTGAATTTTACATCGACACCCTGTACCTTCTTAGGCTATGATGTGAATCAAAAAGGATACAAATATGTCTTGGTAATAATGGAAAGTTATTTATATCTAGATATGTTGTATTCAATGAAAATATTTTTCCCTTTGAGACATCAAATGTAAAAACAACACAAAAGGTGTACAATCTAGTAGAGATTATTCCATCAATACCACTGTATGTAAGCAATCAAGAACAAAGAAATACAAAGGAAAGTGAAGATGATTCTGAAGCTCAACACATAGTGTTAGAGAGAGGACCTGGTCAAGACTTCTCCAAATCACCTCAACATTTCACTCACACTCCAACAAATTCAGATAATCAACAGTTTACTTATGAAAGTAGTGAGCAACGGCAAAACATGGAGCAACCCTCAACACAGCAAGAACAATCAATCAGAGGACATCATATGATAACCAGATTAAAATGTGGTATATTCAAGCCAAAGGTATATGCAACAAGTACAACTAATGAGGAACCAGAGACATATGAGCATGTAGTCAAAAATGAAAAGTGGAAAGATGCAATGGATGAAGAGTATAGTGCATTAATAAGGAACAAGACTTGGAGTCTTGTACCACTGCCAAAACATAAGAGCACAATTGGTTGCAAGTAGACATACAAACTGAAAAAGAATCCAGATGGAACCATCAAGAAATACAAGGCAAGGTTAGTGGAAAAAGGCTACACACAGCAGCATGGTTTTGACTTTAATGAGACATTCTCACCAGTGATCAAGCCAACAACTATCAGAGTAATTTTAACCATAGCTTTACATAAAGGATGGGATATCAAACAACTAGATGTAAACAAAGTCTTCCTAAATGGTGAACTACAAGAGGAAATGTACATGGAACAACCCTAGGGATTCAAATAGTCAGGCACAAATGCAATGGTATGATTACTTCACAAAGCAATTTATGGTTTAAAGCAAGCACCCAGTGAATGGTTTGACAAATTGAAGACCACTCTTATCAGCTTAGACTACAAACCAGTAAAGACAGATACATCACTATTTACAAAGTTCAACAGGGGCACTACTACATATATATTAGTGTATGTAGATGATCTTATAATCACCTGAGATAATGAAAAAGAGATAAATCATATTATTCAGTTCTTAGATGAGCAGTTTCAATTAAGGACTTGGGTAGACTCAGTTACTTTCTGGGAATAGAAGCCAATAGATTATCCAACACATAAATTCATCTAAGTCAAAGAAAATATATCAAGGAGCTACTTGTCAAAACAAGAATGCATCAGGCAAAACCATTACCAACACCAATGACTAGCAAGTTGCATCTATCAAAGTACAAAGGTGAACCCATTACAAATGAAAAAGAATACAGAAGTGTAGTTGGTGCATTGTAATATGCTACAATAACCAGGCCAAAGATATCATACAGTGTCAACAAAGTATGTCAGTTTATGCATCAGCCCTTAAATGAGCATTAAAAGGCAGCAAAGCATATATTAAGATATCTAAATGGCATACAGAATTATGGCTTACTACTAAAGTCAAGCAAGAATTTAGCTATCACTGGCTCTACTAATGCCAATTGGGCATCAGATCCAGATGATAGAAGATCAACAATAGGGTACTACATTTATCTAGGTGAAAATCTAGTGTCATGTTGTTCAAATAAACGACCAACAGTATCAAGATCAAGTACAGAATCGAAATACATAAGTCTAACTTGTGCAACAGCTGAAGTGATGTGGTTAGAATCACTTCTCGGTGAACTAAGAATCAGTATAAGCAAAAAAACAACAATCTGGTGTGATAATTTAGGTGCAGTATCTCTAGCAGCTAATCCAGTGTTACATACGAGAACAAAGCATATGGAACTTGACTTGTACTTCATTAGAGAGCAAGTAAATAGCGGAAAAATCAGTATAAATCGTATACCTGGGCCTTACCAAAGAAGCGATGTACTTACAAAGGCACTTTCAGCAAAAAGCTTTTTTCAATTCAGAGACGACCTAAGGATTAGGAGCTTCAATAGCAAATCTGAGCACCAGCACCTCAATTTGAAGTAAACAAGGCAAGTGTCTCAACTAAACTTCATCACTGAGCATCATCTCTCAGTCAAGCAATTTCAACCAACATTCTAAGATGATTCAGACCAGATCTCATGTTTAGAGACTTTATCAGCAAATATTTACTGTTAATTTGAGAAGATTTGATGACTTGAAGATGCCGGTGGCGCATTTGAGGAGCAGAAGAAAACCCTAGCTTAAAGCGAAGGGGAGAAATAAAGCAAATACGAATAAGACTGAGTCATATATATCAGTTACAGTACACGTATATTGAGGGTTACAGGGGCATTTATGTCTCTTTACATTTCAACTGTAACATGGCCTTATATTATAAAAGGCAATACTTTTGTACATATGTAACATATGAATAAAGCAATCTTCATTCTATTTATTTTATCAAATTCTCAGTTTATCAAACTGAACCGAAATGTAACTACAATTTACAAGTTCATTCTGTTTAAACGCATGAATGATGATATTGGCATAGATGTAAGACAAAGTTAAAACTTGTGCACAACCATTATTATTGCCCCTGTTTTTTATATTGAAATGTATAGCCGCTTAGTATTTAGTATGTAAGTTTAACCACCATGTTGAAACCTTTTACTTATACTATTATCCAAAATGCATATAAAACTTTTTATTTCTATTATTATTATTATCCAAAATGCATTTAAAACTTATGCACTTCAATTATCATTGGCCTTGTTTTCATTACCTAATCAGTAAATGAATCATACTGTATAGTTTTTATTAGCTAATTATGCTACTCGGCCCAGATAATATCACATCACGTTTCACACTTCAATAACCTAGATTTTGTTAACAACGCAGAGGTACTTAGGTGGACTTAGTTGTTGTTGTTAGGTTGGTCTATCTTCAGCTGTATGTTAAAAACTGACCACATCAAGCTCTAGGATTTAGTGTTGTTCAGTCACTCTGGTCTGACTGGGCTATATATTAAAAAACCTAAAAGGAAGCGTATGACATCATTTCAAGCACCTAGAAGACAGCAACACCACGTGACAGTAGTCATTGCACGTAACAGAATATCAACATGCACATGCTGATATGCCAGAGTTGCATTTTTAAAGTGTTCTATTTTAATTACATGGATTATAGGCAGCAAAAACTATTCAATCATATATTTATTAATAGTTATAATACCTTTGGTGTCACTATAGTGAAATCCAGGTTTTCCACTCAACCATGGGGGAAAACCAAATTCCTCACCTAATTTCCTCAAAATTTTCCAATTCCATCTCACAACTCAGACCGCTTGAGGTTTCTCACATCAAAAAGCCATTAGGGGATATCATCATTGATAATGATGGGTTTCAATTAGTCCAGTCCAAGGAACAAAGGAGGAGAGAGGCTAAGAAAGGTCAGAAGTGTCTACCGGCTCCCAATAATGCCAATCTAAAGGACAAAGATGGTCAGAAAACCACCATTTCGCATATAAAAAAAGGTAATTTGATGTCACAACAAAGAAAACCAATAGCCATCTCACTGAACAAGGAGCAAGGCCGGAAAACATGGGCAGATATAGTAGCAGATCAGCCTCTAGAACCAATTGAAGATGAATGCAATCTTGAGCATATAGCACTAATCAAGATTAATAATAAGAAGTATGGCCTGGTTAAAGATGAAGTGTGTAAAAGAGCAACTGAATCATGGAACAATTCAGTTCTTGTTTGTAGTGGGTACCAAACTATACTACCTGTATTTCAAATCTTATATTCAGCGAGTGTGGAAACCAGATAGTGAATTTGAAATCTACACTAGAGAGAACGGGTTCTTTCTAGTGAAATTCAAAGAATCTCAAGATTGCAACTCAGTTTTGAAAAATGGACCATATTTCTATAATGGGAAACTCATCATAATAATAAGGTGGTCAGAATCGTTAAAAATGGACAGAGATCTTTTAACAACAATGCTGATATAGGTAAGATTACCCTATGTGAATCAAAATCTTTGGGACGGTGAGGCGTTTAGTGTTATGGCTAGTATCATTAGGAAATCCATTAAAATGGATACAGCCATAACTATGAAGACAAGATTGAATTACACTCGCCTCCTTGTTGAAGGGTTTGCAAATGATGAACTTCCTGATGAAATTTATCTTTCTTTGTATAATGGTGAAAAAATTACTCAAAAAGTTGAATATGATTGGGTTCCACCGAAGTGTATTGTATGCAAGTGTTTCGGCCACACCAGAGAACAGTGCAATCCAAAAAAAGCATGGATTCCCAAAATCAATAATCAAGAAAGTCAATAAAATGAAACTAAAATGTTATCTCCCGATCCAAGAAATTCTTCAGTATCACAAAAACAGTTAATATCATTCGGTGAAAGTGATCGAATCAACCAACAAGGTATCATTTTCAATCATAGAAAGAATGTTATATAGCTCTCTGATCAAGAAGATCGGGTCATAGCTAAGGAATTTCATCATAGTATTAAAGAAAACATCTCAAAAGAAAATATACAGAGTAGTACAGAGGTGGGAGGAAAGAATATAATGGTCTTTGAGTCTGAAACCCCACGAGTTCCAAACTCATGTTTAATTACAGATAGCATTGTGACAACTATTAATAATAAAGTCCATCAGCAATCCAAGAATCAAGATCTGGATAGGATCACAAGGAAAGCCCCTCTACTAGAGCATGCTGCAGTAGCTGAGGATTTTAACTCAACCATGCCTTGTAATGCTAGTCAATTTGATATTTCACTGATTAAAGTTCCAATAGTAGTAAATAATGCTGGAATTGAAATAGAGATGGTGGATGTTGTTGATCAGTTTGATATCTCAGAGCTATACATCCTAAAAATAAAGGCAGTTGGTAAGAATAAAGGTAATAAAAAGAAGAAAGCTTTCAAACAGAAGTACATTTCAATTAATCCAGCTTAGGATGAAATGACTACAAGACTTAAAGCTAAAAGTGTTGAAAACAAAAGAAGTGGTAAGGGCACTTCTATGTCAGGTACAATCTAAGCTTTCTTCTTTGTTTATCATATCTGATTATGTCTATTCTTGCAAGGAATGTTAGAGGAATGAATTCCTTTCTAAACAATCTAATATTATATATATGCTAAATGTTTATAAACCCGCTGTTTTGTTTAAAACTGTCTAGAAATTGGAAAGCTATTAACAATAATGATTGTGATTGTAAAGGCAGAATCATTTTTATTTGGGATTCCAATGTTTGGACTATTTTGAATGCTAATAAGGATAAACAATGTATAGATTGTCAATTTAAAAACATAAGGGGTTTCTCATTGCTAATCACTAGTATATATGGCAGTAACCTTGAAAGTGAAAGAAATGGTATGTGGTATAGATTAAAAGCTTTGAATCTAATTTACAATTTTCCTTGGCTTATTATGGGTGATTTTAATACTGTTTTGCATGCTTCTAAAAAATATGGGGGTAATAAAATTCCTCAAAGTAAAATGAATAGATTAAACAAATTTTTACTTGAAATTGGTTTGATAGAACCAAATATATGGTAATAATTTACTTGGAAATCTGGTTTGGAAAGAAATATTCACTGTAAATTAGATAGAATTCTAATTAATCAAGAGTTTTCAAAGATTTTTCCTAATTTTATATGTTCTACTCTTGAGCAAAATACAAGTGATCATACTCCTTTACTAATTAATCTTTTTCAAAATGTTGGCTCTGATAAAAATTAATCCTTTTAGATTTAAAAATGACTAGGTTTTAAAAGAAGATTAAAAAAATTTGATGGAAGATTTCTTTAATTGTTCTTGTAATGGTACTCAACAGTATCAATTTAGCATGTTTTTGAAAAATGCTAAAAATAAACTTAAATTTTGGAATAAAAATAATTTTCAGAAGGTTCACAAGTTGGATTTGTTGAGAAAAGAAGGTAAACTGTTGCAAGATTCTCTAGATAAAAATCCAGAGGATGTTAGCATTGCTAAAGATTTTTTATTAATCAGAAGATTCTTTCTAAAGAGCTTTATATTAATACAATGAACGCTAAGCAAAAGGCCAAGGTAGACTGGCTGACTTTAGGTGATGGTAGTATATAAAAAATTCATGCTAAAATGAGCAGTAGAAAACATATAAATAACATAGGTAATATTATAGACAATGCAGGTAATCTCTCTAATGCTTATGATAAAGTAGAAAAAGATGCAATTGATTTTTATGAAGAGCTTTATTTTACTGAATGTGTTGAAAAAAAAACTTTCCTCACATTGTTTCTAAAAATATTCTAAATGAAAATGCATCTAATATCTTGCATGCTCCAGTTACATTAGCTAAGATTAAGTATGTCATTTTTAATGCAGGTGATAACAAAAGCCCTGGTCCTGATGGGTTTAAAGCAAATTTTATAAAAATCACTGGGAAAATATTAAGGGTCGGGTCTAAGAAGTTATTAATGAATTTTTTGACAAAGGTAAAATTCTTAAAAGCTTTAATCATACTTTTATTACTTTAATTTCCAAAAATAAAAATCTCACTTGTATTGGTGACTATAGACCAATTTCTTGCTGCAATTTTATTTATAAAATTATTGCCACTTTATTAAGTAATAGAATTAAAATATTTTTGCCTTCTCTTATATCAGAAAACCAGAGTTCTTTTGTGCCAGCTAGGCTAATATATGAGAATTCTCTTTTAGCACATGAAATGGTAAGAAATTTTAATACTAGAAATGGGGATAATGTTTGTATAAAAGTGGATTTGCAAAAAGCTTATGACAAAGTTAACAGATATTTTATTTATCACATCGTGAAATGTATGGGCTTTCCTAGTAGGTTTTGTGATCTGATTTTTGAATGTATTAATACTCCTACGTTTTCTATACTTATTCAAGGTAAATCAGAGGGTTTTATCAAAAGTAATAGGGGTATTTGACAAGGTGATCCACTATCACCTTATCTATTTACTATGGTCATGGAATATTTTTATTAACCATCTTATTTATGCTGGTAATCTAATGGTTTTTGTAAAAGCAAACAAAGTTAATGCAGAAACCATTCAAAAAAAATTTGAAAATCTATATAGATACGCAGGGTTGCTGCTTAATATATATAAAAGTAAAGCATATTTCAATAAACACGGTAGATACAAATAAAATGTTTTAGACATTCTAAATATTGCAGAAGGGAGTCTTCCTATTAAATATTTAGGTCTGCCTCTATCTATAAATCAGATAAAAGACTCTGATTGCTTCTATGCTTATTGAAAAAATTCAAGAGAGAATGGAAACTTGGTCTTGCAAACTACTTTCTGTTGCAGGTAGAATGGAACTCATAAGAACTATTGTATATGCTATCATCTTGTATTGGTTACAAACATATCATATCCCAGCCACATCCATTAGAAAAATAGAAAGTAGATGTGCTGATTTTTTATGGAGAGATAAATATCATAAAATTAGTTGGGATAAAGTCTGTAGGTCAAAAAAAGAAAGGGGTTTTGGCATTAGGAGCATGAATGATCTCAATTTAACTTGTCATCTAAAATTATTTTGGAGATTTATTATTGCAGACACATTGTGGGCTAGATGGATGAGGTCTAAATACCTTAAAAATGGTAATTTCTGGAGTATACTGCCAAAAAGCAATCAATCTTATGCTTGGAAACAAATTTTAAATTGCAAAAATATTGGCTAATCTTTATTAGAAAGAAAATTTAAGCTAGGTGAGGAAACTAGCTTGTGGTTTGACCCATGGTTTAATAATAATTCTTTCATAAATAAAGTTGGATGGAATAACTTAGTCATCTATGGGGGTTCAAGTGCAACAGTGTCATTAGTCATTAAAGACAACCAATGGCAATCAGAATTACATCCAAAAACTAACCCACATAAGTATGAAATTTGCAAAATAACTCTTGATCTTACTATAGATAGTGATTACTAGGAATGGAAAGCAAAGCAATAAAAGGAAGTTCACTTTTAAAACTACTTAGGTAGTTATTAGCAACAAATTTCCAATGTTGAGTGGTATCAATGCATATGGAATAAAGCGAATTATCCCAAGATTGCTTTTTTTACATATTTTTCTCTAAGATTGCCAACTTGGGATAAAATAAATAAATGGAGTAATATAACTAATTCACTTTGTTCCCTATGCAATTTAATGGATGAAAGTGTTAATCATCTGTTTTCGAATGCAGCTATTCTTATTATATTTGGAGTCATATTCAAACTATTCTAGGAATTCCAAACAATGGTCAAATGGGCCTCAAGCAAGCAATTCATCATATCTACAGCAAATTTAAGGATAAATTTACGGATAGAGACTATGCACACATTTTAATCACTACTGCTGTTTATCACATTTGGAAAGAGAGAAATTCCAGAACTCATAATAAAGCTCATATGAATAAAGAACAGAAATGGTTACTTATCGAGGTAGAAGTAGAATCATCCTTCAAAAATCAAAGAAAAAAGTAAAAGATCAAACCAAGTTTGCTTTTTTAGCTGAAGAATGAACTATTAAAGCTGGCAGCAAGCATTTGGAGCAATTTCTAGCCCATCCGAAGTGCTTTCAGACAAATCAGCAAGTTGTTGAAGCTAATAATTTTGATCGTGAATTTAATCGAGCTCGCGTTGTAATCCATGAGAATGAATTAACAGATCTGAGTCGCAATGACCTCAGATCTGTTAATTCTCCTCTAATTTATTCTCATCATATTATGAACAGCTTCAACATGGATATTGAAAGGATGAGGGGGAGTTTTAACGACTGTTTATCTTATTAGGAGAAAGGAGAAGCTAGTGGAGCTAAAGCAGATGGAAAAAATTAGTAGAGAATGGCTTCGAAGGTCCGTCATTTCTGTTCTGTTTTCTCTGGATGTCGATGAAGTGAAGAATGAAGTCGGCACATTACCCTTGTTAGGGTTTTAGTGTGTTTAGTATAAGATCGGGTTTGAGTTTTTCTACCCGTATCTATTAGTTTGTAAATATTTGGGCTCGGCCCTTTTACCCTTCATTCCAAAAAAAAACATTTGGTGTCACTTTTTTTGTATTAATGTGAACTACCAAAAATTCCCTTCTACAAATATTATCAAATATTAATATTACTTAAAAATAGAATCTAGCAGTTAAATTTTTTACCAATTCAAAATGCACTTATCTTAATATCACTAAAAATATGATCTAACAAATAAACTTTTTTTCAAAATCGTTTTTTGCTAATTAATAACAAAAATAAAAAATTTAGCCAATAAAAAATTAAATTCATTCTTTAGTAATTAATAACATAAATAAAAATTCAAACTAACAAAAAATTAGATGGTACAATTTAGAAAGAAAAATTAAAACTAAATGCATATCATTTCAACACAAAAATATGATTAAATATTTATGCAAATTTTATTTTTTTCGAACGAGTTAAACTTGTACAATTTATAAAAAACAATTCACACACGAAGTGCGATCCATGATCACGCGTGAAGCGCATGTTGTAATGCTCGTATTAATATTTTATTTATTATTGCATGCTTAATCTACTACGAGCATGCCTTGTGTTGCTTTTTGTAATGCCCCGGAATTTCATGGAAATCTTATTTTGGTTAAATTCTGAAAATATATGAAATTATTGCATAGGAATGTATGGGATTAGCTAAGTGCAAAGGTGTGTGCATGTGTGCACGTGCACACTGATATGGCACAAGGAAGAACCCCAAATTTCCTGAAACCAAAACAAGAATTAAAAAGCATTACAAACATGATTTTGTAATGAAAATTATTAAACCAAATATGGATATTTGATTTCTGGATTATATGAATTATTTTAGAAGATAAGAAAAAGCAAGTTTTGTTTGAACAAGTAAACAGATTTTACTTAATTTAAACCCAGGATAAATTGGATAAGAATTTGAAACACATATGCACATATATGTGTATGCCTTTCTGTGACTTAGGAGAAGTTAAGTGAACTTATATAAGATATGTATGCATATGTACATTTCTATAAGTACTGATAGTATTAAAAAGAAATAAGCAAGGAAAAAGCTTAACATTAAAATAGTAAAAGACATATTACAAGCAAAACCATTGTTTTAGGCAGAAAATAGAAAGGATGATTTTCAGAAAATATACAGATGACAATGTCACACAATTATCATGACTTAGGAAGAATATAATATATTCTGGAAAAGTAAAAGGGGAGGTAAGTATCACATATGGTCGGGGTATTAAGGGTGAAAATAAGCAAATCTGAAATGCAAAATGCATGAGTATCGGCCAGGGTAGGAATGGGATTTTACAATGATGAAACCCTAGAAAAACCTCTCTTATAAATCCAAGTTTAAACCAGAAAAACCATTTTCTACCCGAGACATTTAAGAAAACAAAGAAGAAAAATATTGCAAGAAGAAAGGCAAAGTTTCAAAGAGTTTCTTTTCTGGATTAAGCAAAAGGAGCATTTTCTGTGAGTAATCTCACTAAACCCATGGCATTAAGTCCTGTTATGAGGAAGCCAAGTTTATGTTATTTTTCTACATATTTCTGATTTAATTACTATGGTTTTAATGGATGCTTTAATGGGTGTTTATGAATGCTTTTGATTGCTTTGATGGTTGAGTATTTTGCTCTGTTTGGTTACACCCAGAAATGTTAAAGTATGAAATCATGAAAGTAAATAGAGAATACTTGTAACTGGTTTAGACATGGCATGGAAAATACAGAAATCAAAATATATATATGAGTTGCATTACACTTGTGTAAGTGCTGAGGCTCAAATGAAAGATTCATGGGTGCAATGGAAATACCCAAAAGTGCTGAACCCTTGATCAAACAGAAAACCCATGAGCCAGAAATCTTGTTTAAGCTAGATCTAGAATTTAGTTCAAACATGGTTGCTTATGAAACAATAATAACCCACATGCCTAGTCTCTATTCACAGTTGTAAATATTCTTGTATTTTCTTTAAGCCAGAATATTTGAAAATATGATTTCCCCTGGATATGAATGTTAGCTTGTTTTTGAATTATGCTTGTAAGTTTTATGTAATGTTTCATGTACAATGTGATTCAATCACCTAGCTATCTCATGATAGGATCAAACATGAACACTTAGTAAATAAAATAAGGATTGTGAGCCAAGAAGACTGCTGGAATGCTTGTTATATTTAAAGTATGCAAGTTGGCACATGGCTTGTTTAAGCCCTGAGATCTTTATGCAATATTGTGAATTATTTTATTGCAATGTGTCCCCGTGATTCCTTTATGGCAGATGAGGCTAGAGACTAATTGGAAAATACAGCCATAGAATGATGAAGTAGGAACTTGAATTATTCCTAGGATGGTTGGATTGGAGCTATGATAATTCCTGAGTATCTCTGTTTGACATGTATGTTTGCATAATTGAAAGTGTGTACATAATTAGTTTTAATATTGATCATATATGCACAATATATCAGAAACAAGCCAGACAAATTGATTAGAGAAGTTATGCAAACTTGTACAAAATGCTTATGTCTCATTTAACTACTTAATATCATGGAATTTCTGATATTGCTCATACCAGATCTTGTATCTGACCCTTGTTTTCTTATGGCATCTGGGGTGTCTCATTAAAATGGGGTAGCCTCTAATGCTCTTTCAGGGAATGCTGGTTCTAAATAGGAGGCTGCTATGGCTAGTGAGAATGTTTGGATAAGCATGCTAAATTAGAATTAAATAAGAGCTTAGAATGAACTATATGCATGTAATCTTGGAAGTTTTATAATTCTGATTTTGTTGTTATGTAATGATCTTGAATGTTTGGATTTTATTTAGTCGTTTCAATTGAATTCTGGTAATGTATTAAGGTTGGGAAAAACCAAAGACTTAGTTGAATCTTATGCAAGAAAATATATTTGAGTATTATGGTAGAAATCTATAGATGATATATGCCTATATTATTTTTTTTGAGATCATGGGGAACCTTAAGATCATGGTATTCATTGATACTCACTTAAGTAAACCCCACGCCGTGTGTCTACCCCACTATTATTTAGTCGTCGCACACGGATGCTTAACGTTGAAACTCCCACTGATGGTTTGGCGCTGGGATTCGAACCTGCCCGGACACAGTCCTTTGGTTCCCATCTCCCAGCTCCCAAACCAACCGAGCTACGAACGGCGGGTGATATATGCCTATATTTGAGAAATGGATACATATATATATTTTGTATTAGTCAATCTTGAGTCACTTAAAAGCTTTAAGTTTTGAGGTTAAAATCTGAGTTTGGTTAAGAATATTCTTTAAAGAGTTTTGTGTTTATATGTTGAAGTATTTTGATAAAAGAAATTATGTATTTTTGAACACTGGTTTATGATGTGTATATGTTTTAAGGGATTTTCAAGTATCTTGTATCTGGATTGACATTGTAATGGTCAGGCATTAAGGTTTGGGACAACCTAGCCATAAGGTTAACCTACCTCAAAAGGAATGAGGTCTGGTTTGATCAAGATGACCAGAGTTTTTGGTTTAAAGGAGGAAAATACACTTTGTAAAATCTGAAGCTTTCTTTGCAATACATGTATAAAGACAAGATCAAATATTTAAGCAATTCACTTGTATTTTTTAGTAGCATTCTTAGTTCAGAAAGCTCAACACATCTGATATGCACACATACCACATAGACATCACTCATGCTCTATGACCATAAATTCTGGATTTCCTAAACCCAAAAGACCAACCCTTAAATTAGTACAAAACTGAGGTAACTCAGGGAAGAGGGAATGGATTTGATTCAGGGAAACACAACAATATAATTATGAAAGAATCACTTAACTGTTTGGGTCTTAAATATAAAAGAAGTTGGGGTAAAGATCACTCATGTTGAAAATGATAAATGTGTATATCATTTTCTTTCTGGCTTTGATCAAATATCAAACAATTAAACCAAAATTATGATGGCTTGCTATATAATCTAAGATCACTTTGCTAAGTTAAACTAACAGACAATCACCAAAAGAATGATCAAAATTACTAGGCATAAATCATATATGATTATGAGATTCACTCTCATGACCCAAATATCAAAACAAAGGAAAATGAGCTATGTACTGGTTGACTAGAAATTCAAATTCAATCAGGATGCACTCTTGCTTACCAACACTCTGATCCAAGCAAGAGGGTCGCATACATCTTCACATGTATGTGAATATATTTATTAATGAACTGATATAAATATATTAGTAGAAAAATTAGGATCCTGGATAATTTAATAGAAAGGCTAAATGACTCTAGGAAATTTATTAATGTAAAAAAATCCTAGTAAAAATTAGGTAAAATAAATAGGGTCATTTCACTTTTAGGCGCCTCGTTTTGTTTCTTCAATGTTTCTTGAAAAGGGGTAAAATTTAAATAACTTGAAGATAGATTACAAATTGATTTTATTTTTACTTTTTTGCAAAACACAAGTAAGTGAATGCTCACCGCCTAGAAACTTTTCAAACTCCAACTAAGCCTGAATTGTAAACATAATTCCAATATGTGTATTTGATAAGAATATAATATAACAAAACCGAAAATTAACCTAATAGAATAAGAGGGAAAATATATTAAGAGACCAAAATAATTATAGTATCATCTGTGGAAATAGATGGAAATACTAATGCTGGCTATAAAAGTAGGTATATTCTATTATCAAATAAAGCATAAAAAATATCGGTCGCACACACATACACACACTATGTACTCTCTCTCTCTCACCCACACAATACACATATGCACACTCTATACACACATATACACATACATTCATAACAAAAAATAATAATATAACACTTTTATTACAGTAAAATAATAAAATTTTATAAATGGTGTTATAACTAAATGCTATCATAAGATAAACTATTGAAGCAGCGATAAAAATGCTTCATAAGTCAGATGAATACCTTAGTTCTGGTAAAAAGTTGAACTACCACAAATTATGACCAGACTCTTCCAATTAAACACATAAACTGGCCTAAAACATCCAACCTGAAGTGTGAATATATGGTTAATGTTAAAAGAGCATGGCAATAATGTTTTGGTTTTTGATGTGAGCTATGAATCAGCTAAAGTGTGCTAACCTGAAGCTAAATGCACATTTCAACAAATCGGTCTAAGCTTGCAACCTAGCTTTTTATTGTACACTGCACATTTTATCTGAAGCTTACTACACAGTTTTACGATTCAGATTAGGCTTGCAAACTGCTAGCATAACCTGGTTTTTCCTATTGTACACTAGCTTCTCTTGAACTCTTTTATTATTTTAGGATGCAAAACACTATGTTTTGCCTAAATAATGTAAATGTATATGCCATTTTAATCCTTTCTTAGGTGATGACTGTATGAGCATGAATGTTGTGGAAGCTTAGCAAAAACTGAAACATAACCATTCATGAATTTGAGATGAAACAATATATTTCTAAATCTTTATTGAAATGTAAAAGATGCAAAACTCATTTATAAGTCATAAATCTGAAAGAAAGAAAAAAAATCATATTTGAACTTCAGTATTTAAAAAATAATCTAAAACTACAACTGCTAAAATGTCAAAACCTAAGCAGTTTCATTTGACATTTTGATTTTTCTCCCAACATGATTCTTAATTCACTTGAATATTCAATGGTTGAGAAGACTTAATAATGATTCTTTGTCTTCTTTCATTCATGTATATAGTTTGACCAATACAGTGTTGAAAAGACGAGGGATCTATAACAGCTCCTTTAGTTTTTGTTGGCACATCTCTTCACCTTCCTCATTCTTAATCCTATCAAGATCATCGATAGTGAATCCTATGATCATTCCACTTGGTCATTGAAAGTAGTACAACAGCATCAATAGATGAATCAGAAACTTTCATTATCATAATATATATGATTAATACAAATATATTTTTACAATTATTTACAGTGAACAGAATATTTAACTATGCTTTTACCTCAATGAACAAGGCCTTTCATTTTTTTGGCATGCTTCACACCAATAACCTAACTCTGTAACTTCTATTACTTTTTCATTGCAAGTCTTACATGCTCAATACTGCAATGTTTGACTCTTTATGTAAGCTATATAAACATGTACTGGTAATACAATGTTACAAAAGTGTTACAACTACATGACCGTTACAAACATGTTGCAAAACTATTACAAATAGAACTATGCAGCAAACAAATTATACAACAGGTACAGTACCGATTAGATTGTCCAAATCCAGTGAAAACTGTTTTTTTGAAACAATATTGCTCCCTCTATGGCGCATAAGGATGAAGAGCAACTGTTCCCTAAGATAGAACGGACCAAACTCTGTAATGTTGCACTGCAAATTGTAGAGAATCGACGAACTCAAGAGAAAGATTTAAGAACAGAGTTTCGAGTGAGAATCATTTAGAACAGAATGAAAAGTTATACTTTAATTTTGTTCTATCGCGACCTATATATAGGCATGGGACGGTGCCTATTCCTTTTGAACGGTTGTGACATTTGGAAAGGTTGCGACCCTTTACCAAGAGGTGCGACCGTTTAATTACAGTTTGAGTTTGAATGGACAAAAACAAAAAAAACTGTTCAGTCTGAACAGCCAAGCCAACTGCAAAATGCTAAGTGCCTCTAATATGCCTCAAACGCCCATTCGCCCGCGATGCGGGTGCGGGCTTGGGCACGGCCGCAGGTGTGCGAGGTGGTGCATTGCACTACCCGCCAAGATGGCTATGCTTTCATGTCTCTCTTTGTCTCATATTAACTATAATAGTGTCCACATCTTAGTATGTAAACACAAAATGTATATTTTTATTCTAAGATGTTGGATTATTCATTTTCCAAGGTATTTAATGACTCACATTTCCCAAAATATTACTCATTCATTTCCAACAGTAATTCTCATTTATTTCCAACATGTACATCAAAGAATACATGCTAAGGAAAAATAAATAGGAAATAACCAATCAATATAAATTATGAATCTGCGATACTGTAGAAGGATGATCAATCCCTCGTAGCGGTAAAATCTAATTATAGAATCGTACTATATAGTGCGGTAAAACAAACAGATCGATCTATTTTCTAATCAAATCATACTATTCCAAAAGCAATAGTAAATAACTATAAAAAAGAAATGGACACAAAAGATTTATAGTAGTTCCATTATCGTCCATGATAGTGCACGTCCACTTTGGGGAAGAGGAGCTTTATTGCTTTTAATAAACAAAAGAGATTACAAGAGATTACAAAAGAATAGTAAAAATCCTAATTTGATTAGTTAGGGTTACAATTTGTTTTTATTGACTCATATTATTTCTTTCTAAGTTGTATGGATAATGAACTCAACGAGTCTATCCCTTTATTTATAGTATTTTCCAATTCTTGAGAACCATTGGATGCAAGTGGAGACATGAAAATTTTTAAATAAGGTAAGCTTGTAATTAAGGAAAGTTTCCATAAATCCCAAATTTACAATTTAAAAAGTTTCCATATATTTCAAATTGCAAATTAGGAAAATTTCCATATATTCTAAATTGCAAATTAAGAAAGTTTCCATATAGTTGAATCGCACAAAAATTCAACACTCCACATCTTCAAATTATTTCAACAAACTCCTATTGCACACTCCATCTTAATATGGATCGATAGGTTCCAACTCGGCCACCCCCTATCACACTTTGTTAACAAGTTCTGGCAAAGCCAACCCCAGCCAACAAAGTGTTAAAAATACTAAAACAAAGGTAGAGTCAAAATAATCTCCTATGAAGTATACAAAAACTTCTATCTTTCAAAAAAGAAAAATACTACATCTTCCTCTAACTTCAACTAAACTACTCCACTCTCCCCTATGGTGCCACTATGTGGCACTAGCACTTCAAAAGACGAATAAAGTTCGAGCAATGCTCGAACATAGAAATCGGCAACGCCTTAGTAAGCATGTCAGCCGCATTGTCCTTTATGTTGATCTTCTCGAGATGAATCATTATTTCTTCATTCATAGCAAAAAGGAATGACTCTCTAACTTCTATGTGCTTTGTTATCAAACCGAACGCCATGTTTTTAACAAAATAAATTGTACTATGATGGTCATAATTCATCATGACACTATCATGCACGGAGCCTAGATCACATAATAGATGCTTCAAGTAAAGTGCCTCCTTAGCTTCTTCAACAACAGCTATCAACTCTTCTTCTACTGCAGATAATGCAACCACATACTGCAACCACGCTCTTCAACTAATAGTTGTACCTCCAAGTGTGAACACGTAGCCTGAGGTTGACTTCCTTCTATCTCTATCACTTGCATAGTCTGAATCATAGTAACCAACCAATCTGCAATTCTTTATGGTTTCAAAAACAATCCTATGATCTGGTGTTCCCTTCAAGTATCTCAAAATAGGTTTAACAACTTCCCAATGAGTCTTTCCTGAATTAGCCATATAGCGACTAACCATACTGACAGCAAGAGCAATATTTGGCCTCGTGCAGACCATGATGTACATCAAGCTCCCAACTGTACTTGCATAGGCCACCCTATCCATAGAAGTCTTATCTTCAACTGAAATGGGAGATTCTTTTTGCAAAAGCTTTATATAGAAAGGCATGGGTGTCGAAATAGCCTTTGCAGTATCCATGCTAAAGCGAATAAGCACTTTCTGTATATACTCCTTTTGATTCCGTCTCAAAAGTCCAAGCTTTCTATCTCTGAAGATTTTCATGCCTAAAATCTTCATTGCTTCTCCAAGATCCTTCATTTCGAATTTCGCTTTTAAGCGCATCTTCAATCGATTGATTTCTTCTCCATCCTTCAAAGCAATAAGCATATCATCCACGTATAAGAGTAAGTACACCCAATCACTACCCTACAAGTGTTTATAATAAACACAAGCATCTTTTATGCTCCTATCAAAGCCAATGCTTGACATAAAAGAATCGAACCTCTTGTACCATTGTCTCGGCGACTGCTTCAAACCATATAATGACTTCTTCAGTTTGCAAACAAAATCTTACTTACTATCCATTACAAATCCATCTAGCTATTTCATGTAGATTGTTTCTTCCAAGTCTCCATGTAGAAAAGCTGTTTTCACATCTAGCTGTTGTAACATATCATGAGTAGCAACTATAGCTAATAAATCCTAATAGATGTATGTCGCACAACTGAACCAAATATTTCATCGTACTATGGATCTATTTCCCTAAGGTAATGAGACCAAATCCTATTTTTTGTTCTTCTACAACGACTACATTTTCTCCTCCATGGCGCAAATTCACTTCGAACTATCCACTGACTTCAAAGCACCTTCAAGGTCAAATGGCTCCTCGTGAACCACATGCAAAGCATAATCAAAATGATCACTAAGGCCGAGGTTTGCAAACTACCAATCTTCATATCGTCTGCCACTCATTCAGCACCACTTTGAACTGAATCTTCTCCGACTTCATGACCATCGCTATCGCTGTTAGAGGAAATATGTGGATTATTATATGATGGTTCTTCGACTGCATTTTCTTTGTCATCAATTATATTAACTCTACTCTTTGGCTGAAATGTGGGAACAGTCTCTGTCTCCTTAGGCTTGTCTCCGTCAAACTTGAGCTATATGATGTCTCCTCCATTGGCCTAAACATGATTGACTCATCCATGGTAATATGTCTAGAATGTATCACCTTATTCGTTGTTGGATTCTAAATATGATATACCTTTATTCTATCTATATAATCTAGCAAAGCACACTTGGTAGCTCTCGGCTTCAAATTATCAAATCATTTGTTATGCACATAAATAGGGCAACCAAAAATATGGAAGTAACCGAGTATAGTAGACTTTCCTCTCCACAACTCTTCTGGAATCTTCCAACCAATGGCTGAACACGAAATCCAATAAGTGATATGAGCAGCAGTTGATATAGCTTCAACCCAAAAGCCTTTAGATAAGCCCACAGTCAATCTCAAGCCAGGAGCCTTCTCCAGTAGAGTTCTATTCATCCTCTCAACAACTCCATTGGATTCTAGATCACCGAATGTAGTAAAATGTCACCTAATATCATGTTGTCTGCAGTATTTAAGGTGCTCCTTCGAGATATATTCGCCACCACTGTCGAAACAAAGAATCTTCAATTTCCTTCCAGTTTGGTTTTCGACGAGAACTAATCATTCCTTAAACTATTTGAACACTTCCGACTTGGCCTTCATTACATACACCCAAACCTTGCACGGGTGTCATTAATAAAAGATATGAAGTAGGGAGCTCCTCATATGAAAGCTGTAGAAACTAGTCCCCAAACATTTGAATGCACATAATCAAATACCCTCCTCGAAGTATGCTTGCCAGCACCAAATGATACTTTGGTTTGCTAACTCAGAATGCACTCCTTGCAGAAATCCTATTTTTTTAGCTTTCTCCCCTGATCTTCTTCTTCCTACGAAGCAATTCTAAGTTCTTCTCTGAAGTATAACCTAATTTTAAGAGCTAAAGCTTAGTAGCATCCAAATTTTTAACGCTATTAACTCCAACACACGATTCCCCTTGAACAATGGCACCCTTCAGCAAATAAAGATTTTGGACCATTATACCCTTTATTACTATAAGTGCCCCTCTAGAAACCTTCAAACCATCTATGTAGATAGTAACCTTGTAACCCAGTGATTCTAGATGCACTAACGATATCAAAGACTTTTGAAGACCTGATACATGACAAGCATATGAAAGAGTGCGAACAATCCCATCGAACATGCGAAAGCGAACTGAACCAACTCCCATGGATCTATATGTAGCATTATCACCCATAAGGATGATCTCCTTCTTCAAATCTGGACAGTCTCTTTTTCAATGACCCGGCTTCTTACAATGATGACACTTCCATCTTTAGGCTTGCTGCGCTAGTTGAGCTTCTTCGAATTAGAACGACCCCTAAAATTCTTTTTCCTCTTCTCTGTTCCTCCTCTCTCAACAAACAAGCCTGAACTACTACCACTTCCTCCACTACTATCTCTTAAACCTAAACCCTTCATCTGATCTCTCAATTCCTCACTAAGTAAACTTATCTTCACATCATCCAATGTTAATGTTTCTTTACTGTAGATGAATTTGTTAACGAAAACGGTGAACCGCTCTGGAAGCGAACACAACTAAACCATGGTTTCTATTCTTTGTCAATCTTCAAATAAACTAACTTCATCTTCATTAATAGGTCATCAAATATACTCATATTTTCTTTAATAGGAGACCTACCTTCATCTTATAGGTATAGAAGGTCTTCAACAAGATCAAATGGTTGGTTAAAGATTTTTCATGTAGAGATCTTCCAACTTCTTTCAAATTCCTTTGATGGTAGTTTCATGACTAATTTCAAAAATAATATTCTTACCCATGGTAAGTTTGAGTGTAGTATGGGTGCATTCTTCCATCTCCTTCTTCTCTATAACGGATATAACTGGATCTAAATCCTCTAAGTCATAAACCACGTTGTGGATGCAATTTTTCCTTAGTACGTCCTTCATCATCCATTGCCACTTCTCAAAATCTCCTTCTCCGTTTAACTTCTCTATCGATGTGACCTTAAAGCCAGGTAGGAACCCCTAATATCTGGAGAAACTACTGATGCTGAACTAATCTCTAATGTATTATCTTCACCTACAATTCTACCGAACACCTTCTGTGCAACCCGAAAGCTCTAATACCAGTTGTAGAGGGGTGATCAACCCCTCACAGCAAAAAAAACCTAATTATAGGATCATGCTATAGTACGAGAAAACAAACATATTGATCAATTCTCCAATTAAATCACAAGTATTCCAAAACCAATAGTAAATAACTATAAAAGAGAAAAGGGGACACAAAAGATTTATAGTAGTTCCACTATCGTTGTGATAGTGTACGTCTACTTTGAGGAAGATGAGATTTACTACTTTCAATAAATAGGAGGGATTATAGGAGATAATAGAAGAATAATAAAAATCCTTAATTTGATTAATTAGGGTTAAAATTTGTTTTTATTGGCTCATATTATTTCTTTCTGAGTTGTGTGGATAATGGACTCCATGAGTTGACCTCTTTACTTACAGTCTTCTCTAATTTTCGAGAGCCATTAGATGCGAGTGGAGATATGGAAAGTTTTAAATAAGGTAAGTTTGTAATTAAGGAAAGTTTCCATAAATTTCAAATTTGCAATTTAGGACGGTTTCCATATATACCATATTGTAAATTAGAAAAGTTTTCATATATTCCAAATTGCAAATTAAGAAATTTCCATATATTTGAATTGCACAAAAATTCAACAAATACAATTACAAATTATAAGGACTATAAGGACTAGTTTGTACTTTATTATGACTCAACATATTGTTTGTTATATAAGAAAGCTAAACAATATCACAATAAGTATTTGTCCTATTTGTATTTTTTTTCCTTCGCAATCGTACCGAAGTTCTAAGCTTTTTAGCTTTTGGTATGTCTATATTGATTTTACTGAATGTAGATAATGATAAACTTGTAGAGAAAATAATATTTTCTTAAGATGGTGATATGATATCCTAGGTAAAAAAATGGAAGATATATACCTTGAAAATCTCCTACTTTTACATGTTTAATAGCTACTATAGGATCTTTATCAACCATATGTACCAACTCATAACCTACTTGGGTAGTCAGATCTTTCAATAATGATACAACATAAGTTTTGCTTCTGAAATTGAAATCAAAGCATAAATACAGAAGAAAAAAATTAATTGGTATTAAATATTAGTTTACGAATCATCTGCAATAGCTATATCATGCTTTATAATGTTCTCGTTATTGAATATTTTTCGAACACCCATCGTAGATGAGACACTTTGAACATTAACGATTATATCTCAAATGTAAATTATGTTATATAAACAACCATATAATTATTTATAATTTTTTTAATATTATGGATGTATTATCCAGGTGTATTGTTATTGACACTTCAAGTTTTGATATGAGGGGCCATTTTTATTAAAAAGGTTTTTTACTATAATCAAACTTTGTAGAATTATAATCAAATTGACCTAATTGTCTTTTCTTTTATTTATTATAATTTTCCTTTTATTTTATCACTAACCTTTCAAAATCATTAATCAAATAATGGAGAATTCAAACTCACCTTCAGATGGAACTGCAAATGAAAAAGAGACAAGATTGGTTTCTTACTTAAGAAAGCATTCAACACAATAAAATAAACCCTACTTTTTATCATAGTTAAAAAATGCGCAATAAATTGGATTAAAAAATTGCCTTTCTATCACCTTCTTAGCAACGGTTGGATCTGATTGTGAAGATCAAGATGAATTTTTGGTTCACACCATCATTTTCTTTTTCAAAGAAATGAAGAAAAAGGAGAGAGTAAATAAAAATGTTTAGGATTTTAATGTTTCAACTAAGGGCAAAAGAGGTAAAAATATATGTTTGATTAATAGGATGTGTATCCCTCAATGTAATTTAACTTTAGAGAGTGTGTTCATAAAATTTAGTTCCCTCATATCCAAAACTGGAGTGTCAATAATAATACCCTTATCGACAACCTCTTTGTCTTTAAATATGGTTCAAGTTGATTGATATTTACAAAGTTATATCTGGTCTCAAATATAATAGAGCCTGCATCGTTTACCTTTTCTATTAGCGAGTAATGTTGTATATTCATCTCATATTCGTTATTATAGTATGAAATTTTTTATTTGCAAACTTAATAGTTCCTTTAGAGATATGATGAACTTTTCTCAACTCAAATATAGGATGAAACATTTGTGCAAATTCATTAAATATTGTAGCTTGAATCTGAGTACCGAGTTAATTTGAACAAATTTTATATAATGATTTCATGTTCAAACATTATATTATGGACTTCATGGCTATATAGTTGGTAATAGGTAGTTGGAGAATTAACTTTAAAAACTTATATCTTCATCATCGGTGAGTTCTATGTTAAACACAAACCCTTCTCCTCTGACATTCTTATATGATCACAAATTGCCTTTGTCATGTGAAATTTGATGATCCAATTACGCTTGTATGGATTGAAGGATGTAAGCGGATTAACTCTTCTATTCAAATCCATTAGAGAAAGAGAACTAACATAATGTAAAATTACAGTGCCATAAACGCTTTGAATTTTTCATATCATCAATTAAAATGTTTCAAAAATTATGGTAAAAAATACCACCAGTTGTCAGTAATATATTGGCAAAAAAAATCTTATTTCAATAGAAATAAAAAAAAATTATATAAACATCCATAAACCGAAAAAATAGGAACTTAAAATAAAATGACCAATATATAATGATCAAAGTTTTTTTACTGAATAACGATGTTCAAAAAAGGCACATGACATGAAATGAAGTTTGGAAAAGAAACCCAATGAGAATTTAATTCATGCACGATGAGGCACATCTATAACAGTTAAGTATAAAACACGGTTTGCCAAAACCCACTTAATTGCAATAAGCATCATTCGTTTATAGTTGTTCTGCATCTTCAGAATCTCAACGCTGATGCAACCGAGTTATTTAACGATGTAGTAAAAAAAAATATCTACAATACAACCATGAAAGCTTCTACAAATCAACCACACAAACTATATATATAATCATCATATTTTAAATGCTAACGCTTAAAATGTCTGGTCACAACTCTAGCAAAGTGTCTTTGCAATGGTTCAGTAGTCACCGGCCCTTTATATGTAAAGTCTCTTAACAAATATCTCGCTTAAAACTCTCCTTTCTGACTTTAGATTAAATATAGCATAAGTGAAACTCTTCTTAAACTCAACCAAATTGAAAATAATACTCTAGTAATTTTAAACCATAGTTAACATAATCCACTCCTAGACAGTCAAGTAACTGAAAATGAAGATAAAATCATCAAAAGTTGAAACGAAAAAAAAAATACAATGGAATATCTAGAAATGCTAACAATTTCACTTGGAGAAAATAAAAAATTGATTTTTACCTGAAAAAGGAATCAGCATTAGAAGAAACACGTATTTAAAGCAGATTAAGGCTTAACAGTGACACAATGGTGAACTTGCTCTTCGAGTTAGACAAGTTTTAACACAATGATAATGAAACTCATGCAGAAAAGGTGTTCTCACAACTTTATCTTTCTTCTTCACAATGGTAACCAAGGAAAATTTATATTGTAACATACCATGATACTAGTGCGAATCCATGCTACGCATACGGGGTTCACCATATAATTCACTTAAAAGTATATTTTTTTAGATTTTTTTCAGTTATATGAAGGTGAACTAATAAGTTTATGGATTGTAATATTTTGAATAAAATTTTCTTATGTATTATTGACTGACACTAGTTGCCAAACCTAATTAAATAATCATGAAGCACATAAAGTATAATTAATATTTATAGAACATGATGGTTTTATACAACAAATAACATCAACCATCAGTTATTCCTAACTTGGTAATCATTACATTACTAAGCGTGCCTATTTATTAATTTTCTAATGTAAGCATCAACGTTCAACGTAGATTTATCCTATGTTTAATATATAAATTTATATATGCACATAATTTAGTTTGACCATAGTGTTCCAGAACCGAGGTAGAAAAACTGTGCTTAAAGTGAAATAAATTTTAAGTTTAGTTCAATTAAACAACATTTGCATTAACCTTTTAACATTGGACAATACTAAGTTTAGTTCAATTGAATTTCTGTTATAACAGAACAAGAAAAGAGCTACATGTCCATGTTTTGTATGTTGTTATAAGAAAAGTCCCTACAGAAATGAATATGTAAATTTGGTCCGTGTTTTTGAAAAATAGAAAACGTAAGGTGTATATGAGATTTTGGATTGAGATTTAATTTTAAAAAATTATGAATGGCAAAATATAAACGCGACTAACAGCAATTTGAATACGTAGAAGAGAAAATATATAAAATGGAAACATTTGAACATTAATTATTGAATTTATATTAGAATTGAGTAGTGTTAAGAAAGGGAAAATGAGTGTTTGCATTGAAAATTGGCACAAACACCCAACAAAAACTTTATAAAGAGGACTAAATGAAGAATAAAATGGATAAAGTGGATAATAACAAAGAAACAACCATTAATTGAAAGAAAAACACAAACAACGATTTATAGTGGTTCGGCATTGTTTGCCTACGTCCACTTTAAATAGATTGCTTTATTAATAACCTTATAATCTGAGTACAAGAGGAATTGGATTAAAATCCTTAGTTACAAAAGAATATAAAGCAAATAGCTTCGTAAAGTCTTGAAAATGAACAACCAAGTCGGTATTTATAGATGAAGATAGCCAAATATCTCTCTGAAAACTCGGCAGAAGGACCTTCAGAACCATATGAGGCCACATGAGGGGTCACATGGCCCAATTCCGAAAGAAGAGGGATCAATACTGATACCTTCTTTAGTTGAATTTTGGAGTGCGATCCCTAAGGTGGCTTCCTCATGCTAAAATATGCTCAGCCTCCAAATTTCATGTCAATTGGATCAGTGGAGCTCGAGTTATTGCTTGATCTTTACCTCAACATAGTTTGCATGTTGTTTTCTACAGATCCCTTCCAAGGGAAGTATAGCGATCCCTCCAACTTTATCCCCTTGAGGTGCGATGCCTAGGATAGGCTCCTTAGGGCCCCTATGTCTTGCTCAAAAAATTTCTTATGTATTGGATTGGTGGATCTTGAGATATTAATTGTTTCCTACAAGAATGCCTCCACACCTTGAAACAAACCGATCGCTTTTGTTGGAGCTGATTTTATACTGAGCCCTCCTATGTGTTGATCCATATTTCATACTTCAAACATTCTACCTTGCATATCCATCAATTCCATTCAACATTGACTTCATGTTATCATCTGCACTTGACTTCTGGGCCCTACAATCATCACTCTGGAGTCATCTGCCTTGATGGTAATTGAATCTAACTTGTACATTTAGTTTAATATAGCCGGGCTAAAATGCCGGATAACGCTTGCCGCCCAAAGTACGTCTTGTGATGAACATGACGTGCTTTGAATCGAAGAAATTAGGTCATCAGGAAAAATCCATCCAGCTTCCTGAATAGTTTTCATCCCTTTGTCGAATTATTTTTTGAAGGTGCTATATTTCTCATCGATCGTCATGATGCTTGGTCGATTTCCAATAGTATAAATCCAGGGCTATACTCCATTAGTTGATATATATGAAAGGGAGTGCGGATTAAGGATCTTAAGGCTAATTTAACACTAGAGGGGGGGTGAATAGTGTTTAATGGATTCTAAGACTTATATGGACTAAATTAAAATTATGACACAAACAAATGCAGAACTTAATCACAGAACAATCACAGAATCAAACACATATGCAGAAAGTAAATAAAAAGCAATAAAAGAAAAGAACACACCGGATTTTATACTGGTTCAGAGTTACCCTACATCCAGTCCTGTACCAAGGCAGAACACCTCATACAGATTTTTATTATACCAAAGTCGAGATTACAATCCTCAGTTTCTAAAGGCCTTGAGGTACCCTCCTATCTCATGAGTCCGGGGCAAACTCTCTTGATTTACAGGCCACAAGATTACCCAATTGATTTCCAGACATAACCACACCTTATAGAGAGACTCGATAAACTTTTGATTACAAATTGATCTTATAACTCTGAATAGCACTTTGATCTTCGAGAGAGGGTTGAGAACCAAACAAGAATGAGATTATAATTTGATTCACTTGAGAATTCGGCAGAATTTCAGCACGATCTTAAAATATGACATTTTTAGAATATGGATTTGTGGAGAAGAAGGAGTGAATTTGAAATGATTCTGGAATAAAATAAACTAATTTTCCTATGTTTTGAAAAAAAAAAGTAGAAAAAAATATTTTTAGAATGTATATATAAATTTGATTTTAAATCTCAAGTATATATATTATAAAAGAATATTTAAAAAATCAGAAGATAGTTTTAAAAACAAACGAAGTTTAAAACAAAAGTTTATTTTAAAAAAAACAAAGAATATTTTAAGGCTAAAACATCTTTTTGAAAATCATTTGAAAAGATAATTTTTAAGGCTAAAACATTTTGAAAAGCAGTTTTGAAAATCATTTTGAAAAACCATTTTGAAGTAGTTTTGCAAGCTTCTTCCTGTAGAATATCTTATCACATCAGGACTCGAGATCTTGTACAAAACCAGGATGTTTGTGGGTTTGTAAGCCACTTGTCATAGGTTTGTAAGCTACTTGTTGTGGGTTTGTAAGCCACTAAGAAGATATAAATGGGTTCCATCCCAAATGAAATTTGGAATGAATATTTCCGTGCTATTATGAAGTTTTAACAATAAACTAGACACATATCTTGAAATCTTGATCTTGATACTCTAGAGTCTTCAATCTTGAGTCTTGAGTCTTTATACTGATCAGTCTTCAGTAATCAATACCTGCATATATATATATATATATATCCTACATATACATATCTATCTAGACAATAGTGTTAGTATATATTTTATAATAAGATAAGTTAAAAAGGTTGTTGTCATCAAAACCAACATCTCAGTTCCTAACAATCTCCGCCTTTTTGATGATGACAACCTGTATTTATAAAATATACTTACCATACCATAACTCCTATCATAACTCCCCCTTACTCCAATCATAACTCCCCCTTACTCCAAGCCAACTACTATTTTATAACTTCTCCCCCTTTGTCATCAACAAAAAAACTTCCTACTAATAAATTCCCTGAACTTGATATAAGATAATCAACCAGAATACAAATAGAGTAATCCATATATAAGTGTAATAAATGCTAAGTGTGATCATAAGTATGAAATGTGACTATAAATGTGAAATATGATCATAAGTGTAATCTAGCAGTAAATCAATCATCAGCCAATCATATTTACAGTAGTTATTCAATCAATCATATATACAAACCACACCAAATGTTTTTAAATAAGTCAAGTCAATTAAGTTTAAAACACACCAATAACATACAGAATGACTAGACATTCCTTGGTACTTCCACCCATCCATCTTCTCCAAAGATAGGGTCTGCTTTGATGGCATCCCATTCTTCTTTATCTTTGTCGAGAGTGATTGGTGGATTTCCTTCGAGATCGTCCTTGTTAAGGGCTGAGATCATCCAACGAAGGGCGTCGAAATGTCTCTCTTGCTCCTTGATCATCTGCATTTGACTCAATTCTAGGTGACGCTGATTACAAAGTATGAATGTAAGGATATTCTTGAATGAAGTGAGAGTTTCCTCAAGATCATCACTTAGATTCTTAATCAGAGAGGCCATAATTCAAGAAGTAGGAAGAAATATGAAAGAGAGTGATTAGAAATGAGATTTGATAAATTATTCTGGAAGAAACAGGTATAAATAGGGGTAGAAAGTCGTTTAAAATGAATAGACACAAGTTAGTTACATGAAATAAAAATTTGAAAGTGTAACTACTTTCTGCCCGTTGTATGTCGACATGGGGGGATGGGGGATGTCGACATGCCTCTGTCTAAAGTGACAATTAGCTTTGTTTTGAATATTATGAACAAATCTATGCAACTATAATTTATATAATATAAAAACAAGCAATTACAGAGACAAGTGAAGTTGAATAAAAGATTTCATTGATGATTCTAGCCAACATTACATAAACTAATATAATATTAACTAAAATAAAGGAAAATACATGGATAGAACTTGAAACAAACAAGATAACATGAACTAAAACTAATTAGATGAAGATGAAGAAGATGATAGTCCAAGCTTTCTACTAACTTTCCCGAAGAACTTGTCGATTTTAGTGGAAATCTTATCCATTTTCTTACTCATTGATCTTTAAGTGTCTTTTGATTTTCCACTATAATTATTTGATTATTGAGAATGGGCTTATTGGATGGATTAGCGGGATTAGTAGGATATTCAATACTTTCTAAGGAAGTTTCTTGATCTTCCTCTTCTTCCTCTTCAATTTCCATTCCTTCCTCTTCCTCTTCTTCTTCTTCCTTCATTTCTTCCATCTCTTCGTGAGCAAGCCTTTCTTCCTTTTCCGTAAGAGTTTCATATGGTTGAAATACTAATGGAATTTGCATAAAGGAAATGTTTCCATGGTTGAACACTTTTCTAGTTATAAATTCTTCCCTTTTGAAATCAACTTCAAAGTAATTAAAAATCTGAGTGAGATAAATTCCATGATATAACGTGTTTTCACCCATAGTAAAGTTCTTGGGCCTTAGCTCATCCAAAATAACTTGAGCCCAATTGATATCATAATTTTCAAAAATTGCAAAAAGAGCTTTGCAAACTTTCAAAGTTGGGTTGTTGTAGTTTCCCGATCTTGGTATAAGGGTGTGTTGAATAAGAAGGTTAATAATTCTTGCTTTTGGACGACAATAACGATTTTTGAATTCAAAATTGTCATCCCTTTCAAAGATGTGATGAAATGTCTCTCGATCATTTTCATTTATTTGAAATTCCGAGAGATTCATTCCGGTATACTTGCATCCCAAAATATTTCGTAAAATTTCACAATCCAAAACGATATGTGTTCCTTTAACACTACTCCAAATTTGTCCATCTTGCCCATCATAAAAACCACGATTTAAATTCGCATAAAACATCTTAACAAGGTTTGGATAACATACAAAATCATTTTGTTTGTTATCTACTACACTAAGAATAGAACATTGTTGAAAAAGATTTTCAATTTCATAAGAAGGAAAATCTTCAAAAATAGCAAATTTCCCCGTATGAATTTTACCAAAGTTTACATAGTTGATGTAAGCTTTGATAGCTTCTGGGTCATTAAAGAGAAAGTTTTTGACAGATTTTGGAAGTCTAATGATGTTAGGAGTGCTTGAAGAGGCCATTGAAGAAGTTTGAGAGGATTTGAAGATAATGAAGATAAATTTGAAATTTGAAATAAAAGTGAAAAGTGATGATAAAGAGAGTAAATTAAATAGAGATTCTATAGACATGTTCTTTGGTCAAGTGGCATCTTTCCAGAGCATTGAAGTTGGTGAAAAGGTGGAGGGAAATTCAAAAGTTTGAATTCAAATTTTGAAATCAAATTTCTGAGAGGCATGTCGACATGGGGTATCTCGGTATGTCGACATGTGCCTATTGAATCAAAGGACAAGTGGCTATTCCTAATTTCTAATAAATGTATATATTATTTCCTATATTCTACTTATATAATTCATGTGATAACATTAAATATAATAATACTTAAATATTAATAATTTAATATTTAAAATATTATTAAAATAGTATTATTTTGAATTTAAAATTCAAATTTCAAGGGATAAATTTGAATTTAAAATTCAAGGAAATTAAAAAAATTCAAGCAAACAAACAAGCATCCATTCAAAAAAGAAAATTAAAAATAATGTAAATGCGTACCTATTTTTAGATCCATACTCCCATCGTCGTCTGATTCATGAATAGCAGTGAAACACAGATTTGAATTATCCATCTTCTTTTCATCGTCACTGGATGATGAGTCTGAGTCATCAAGAGTTGATGTGTATGCTTTCTTTCTTTTCCTTGACGAATCATTGTTTGGAGGGAACAACTGTTTATTTGGATACGGACAATCTTTCCTGTGATGCCCGACTTTATTGCAATTGTAGCATCTATCATTGTTGACGTTCTTTGTATTATTTCTGGAATTCCTTTGATCATTTCCTTTGTAATTATTCATTTTTCTATATTTAAGGAATTTTCGGAAGTTTCTTGTCATGAAAGCAATCTCCTCATCACTGTCTGGTTCTGAATCTTCAGTTGTTGCATCGAATGCTAATGACTTCTTTTCTGTAACCTTGTTTTCTCTTCTTCCTTGCAGTTGAACTTCATAAGACATCAGATTCCCAATCAATTCTTCTATTTTCATTAGACTGATATCATTTGCTTCTTCGATTGCAAGTGTCTTTTGATCCCATTCTGGAGTGAGTGAATTTAGAATTTTTTTGACTTGGTCTTCCTCCGAAAAGCCTTTTCCCAGTGCAATTAATGAATGAACAATATCTTGAAATTGATAATACATGTCGGAAATGGACTCATTTGCATGCATTTTAAACAATTGAAACTGATTAGTTAATATGGAAATTTTAGTCTGTTTAACTTTGCTTGTTCCTTCATGAGTAACTTGCAAAGTTTTCTAGATTTCAAATGCAGACTTACAAATAGGCACTCTATTAAACTCATTCCTATCTAGTGAACAAAATAATATATTCATGGCCTTTGAGTTATTTTGTGCAACACTCTTTTGCTCAGTAGTCCACTGGGCAAAATCGGTAGTTGGTTCAACATACTCAGTTTGTGTGATATTCCAAGTGTCTAATCCTACTGATTGTAAATAAATTTTCATTCTACAAGCCCAATATGCATAATTACTACCATTGAAAAATGGTGGTCTGACGGTAGACTGACCTTCTACTAATGAACTAGTGTTAGTGTTAATAGAACTAGTGCCAGAGTTGACATTACCGGTGTTGGTAGCCATTAAAACAATTTTCAAGTTTCAGATTATGAAAACCTATGACCTGATACCAATTGAAAGGGAGTGCGGATTAAGGATCTTAAGGCTAATTTAACACTAGAGGGGGGTGAATAGTGTTTAATGGATTCTAAGACTTATATGGACTAAATTAAAATTATGACACAAACAAATGCATAACTTAATCACAGAATCAAACACAGATGCAGAAAGTAAATAAAATGCAATAAAAGGAAAGAACACACCGGATTTTATACTGGTTCGGAGTTATCCTACATCCAGTCCTGTACCAAGGCAGAACACCTCATACAGATTTTTATTATACTAAAGTCGAGATTACAATCCTCAGTTTCTAAAGGCCTTGAGGTACCCTCCTGTCTCACGAGTCCGGGGCAAACTCTCTTGATTTACGGGCCACAAGATTACCCAATTGAATTCCAGGCACAAACATACCTTATAGAGAGACTCGATAAACTTTTGATTACAAACTGATCCTATAACTCTGAATAGCACTTTGATCTTCGAGAGAGGGTTGAGAACCAAACAAGAATGAGATTATAATTTGATTCACTTGAGAATTCGGCAGAATTTCAGCACGATCTTAAAATATGACATTTTTAGAATATGGATTTGTGGAGAAGAAGGAGTGAAGAAAATATGAAAATAGTTAGTTAAAAAATTCGTTTGTGAGGACTATTTATAGACCAGTAATAGTCATAACCATTCGTGAAGAGATTTAAACAAATAGACACTTCTTTTGAAAATTGAAACTTTTGAATTTAACGGCCACCATGTCGACATGGGGTATCCCATGATGTCGACATCCCTAAGTTAAAAATAATGTAAAATTTGTTTTGAAAATGGTATTGAATGGAAAACAAGATGAAATGATTCTCAAATAAAATAAACTAATTTTCCTATGTTTTGAAATAAAGAAGAGTAGAAAAATATATTTTTAGAATGTATATATAAATTTGATTTTAAATCTCAAGTATATATATTATAAAAGAATGTTTAAAAAATCAAAAGATAGTTTTAAAAACAAACGAAGTTTAAAACAAAAGTTTATTTTAAAAAAAACAAAGAATATTTGAAGGCTAAAACATCTTTTTGAAAATCATTTGAAAAGATAATTTTTAAGGCTAAAACATTTTGAAAAGCAGTTTTGAAAATCATTTTGAAAAACCATTTTGAAGTAGTTTTGCAAGCTTATTCCTACAAAATATCTCATCACATCAGGACTCGAGAACTTGTACAAAACCAGGATGTTCGTGGGTTTGTAAACCACTTGTCGTAGGTTTGTAAGCTACTTGTCGTGGGTTTGTAAGCCACTAAGAAGATAGAAATGGGTTCCATCCCAAAGAAATTTGGAATGACGATTTCCATGCTATTATGAAGTTTTAACAATAAACTAGACACATATCTTGAAATCTTGATCTTGATACTCTAGAGTCTTCAATCTTGAATCTTGAGTCTTGAGTCTTTATACTGATCAGTCTTCAGTAATCAATACCTGCATATATATATATATATATATCCTACATATACATATCTATCTAGACAATAGTGTTAGTATATATTTTATAATAAGATAAGTTAAAAAGGTTGTTGTCATCAAAACCAACATCTCAGTTCCTAACAATGTATAAATCTGGTTCCACAAGACTAATAAGCTTTGGTTATTTGGTCCAGCCTCGAACTTGAAGGCTTCGAGTTTGATTTCAACTTCTGTCGATTTCTAAAATTGAACTTTTAGGTCATACATGTGCACGTTCATATACACGTTCTTGTTGTCGGCTCCCGGACATGTTCGTATGTTCATAGGTCATTGCTAATTTTCATTGTATTTTGTATGTTCATGCTTTTAATAATTTTCATGCCTATATTGATTTGCATACATACTCATGGTCGATGCCTCTCCCTTCTCTTTTTTTTTAAATGTTTATAGGGATCGACACATGTTTATCCATTCCCTCATTTCCATTCCTTGTGCTCACAAGGATCAGTACCTTTTATGCCGATCCCTTTTCTCTTGCTTGAAAATGTGGGCCGACCCATTCACTGCCTTATATAAACCGATATCCCTTCTTTCGAACCTTACTTGCTTTATTTTTCCACCATCCTTCAAAGCACCGAACCATTTCATTCCTCTATCAAAACCGAATCCTCTTTTCCTTCTTCCCTTAGCTTCAAAATGAAATCCTTCTGCAATTTAACCTGCCTCATGGGCCCGTTTCCTCTCACCTTCCATTTCGAACATCTCTAAACCACTCGCCCACACCTCTAACCCATACACTCACGTAGGTAGGTTTATAGTTCATAACTTTCGATTTCATGACAAGATAATAGACTCCATGACATCGGCGATTACGATGGTGCTTGATGCCGTGATGAATCAGTGATCGAAATGGCCTGGAGGAGGTGAGTCGTAGGATTTGAAAGGGTTTGGAAGAATAAGTAAGAAGGAAGAAGAAGGGAGAGTAGAGGAGGGATCGGTTGAGATTTGTTGTATGGCATGGATATACTGATCCCTCATTTGATGATGTGAGAGAGGGATCGGTGTGGAATCTTGATGGGAGGAAAGTTAAAAACAGTGGAGTGGAGGGGTTGGTAGGACCAGCTAAGTAGGAGAGCGATCGGTGGAGTTGAATAACACGTAGGGATCGGTATTATTTGTGGAAGGGCGGTAGGAATCGATGAAAATGGGTAGCATGGTGGGTCGACAAATTTTGTTTAAGGAAAGGGGTCGATACCCTTTGTTTGGAGAGGGGGATCGGTTGAGATGCTTTGGGAAAGGGATCGAAAAACATGGATCGGTGTATAGGGGTCGGTATTTTGGGTTTGGCATATATGGACTTTGAATTGAACTCAAAACCTAATCCATAATCACTTGTTTGAGCAATTACAACCAATCCCATCTTATTAAACTGGAACATATGATGACGATGAACAACAGGATTTGCATATTCATTATTGTACTCGAAACTGAACGATCAAATCCTGGGAACTTAGAACATGAACTAAAACTTAGTATATGGACTTAAATAACGGATCTCACACTTTGATATGCCGATAGTCGATCTCAAAGCTTACACAACCGATCAATCTCTTCGCTAGTTGAGACGGTCAGCGATGACAGTGCTCTGGTCAGAATCCAAAGTCTTATTATTTCACTTTGCTTTCTTATTTTAAGCTGCTTATTTCTGTAACATGTCACATTGCACCACACTGTACTACACTAGCTCACACATAGCATGGAGGACATGTAAACTTTTTTAATCTCGATTATCTACTGAGTATAGTTGACATGGACTTCAAATGTTCAAAACGTTTAGCTTTAATGCCCTCTGGACCAGCCTCGCAAAATAGCAATCCCGAAGCTGAGTCGAGTTCCACGACCATATCTGGCAAGCTTTCCCCTGGTCATCAAACTGAACGAACAGAAGAACCTGCACCCGATGTGGTAGAAGGCGTTGTACTCTTAGATTACCCAACAAATTCTCAAGCCTCCAAAAGTGGTGAGGCTACCCTTTGCATACTATGTTCCAGACATGGAATTCCATTCGAAGACATCCTGGCTCCTTCGGTCAATGACTGGGCTCGCTTACCCTCGGAAGGGTACACAGCATGCAACAAATTCATGTGCTGGGCTGGATGCGTGCCGCCCTTCAATTCTTTTATTCGGGAAATGTTAAGATATCTTGGAATAGCCCCCACTAAACTTCACCCGAACAGCTACGCCTTTCTCCATGGAACTTTTTTACTATTCATAAGCATTCTGTTCCACCCGCCAACTCTCGAGGACATAAGGTTCATTTATAACTTTAAACGACGATCAGGAAGTCCTTCCTATGTTTTTCTCGAGCCTTCACCCAACTGTCAAGTCTTAAGGGTGCTTGGAATAAAATTACCCTTTTCAAACATGAATGGTTCTACGTTGGATGTCCGCCTGGCTTTGCAAGGCGGTGGTTGGAAGAACGTAAGTGTCATCTTCACTTTATTTTCAAATTCTCTAATCCAAGTAATATTCTGGATCAACTAACTTTCTGAATATCTACAGGTGTCCGTCCACGTCCAGAGGGCAATAGTTTTTCAAGAGCGATCTCCGCAATTCGTGCTACCCATGTCGAAAACAGGGACATCAGACTCTTCATCACCGACAAGTTATTATCTCTATTTGGGATACTGGAAGAAGGCAGTAGCATTGGGCTTTATGGAAGTGATGCATTACCAAGAAGTGATGTCGAACAAGAAAGGGATATCAATAACCCTATCGTGCGCCCAGTCGAGGGGACTCGAGATGACGCCGAAGAAGGCAAAATTAGGGGTACCTAGATCAATGAGCCTAGCGATGCTGATGTAGGCCCAAGCAAGGTGCATATGATCGAACCATCACAGGGCAAGCAACCCCACACACCTGCTAAGAGAAGAAAGAAGCTTGCATATAAGCTTCATAGGAGAAAAACCTTCAGGGATCCGGAGTTCGTTATCACTTCTATCGATGAAGAGTCATCTTCCTAACATTTAGAAAGTTCAATGAAAGGGTTTTCAAATCTCCAATTCCTGATGACATAAGGACTTATGACTTCCCTAACATCAACATCGATGGGCTCAATTATCCCACTAGAAGTGGTGATGGCATTCTTCCTACCAGCAAAGGGGAGAAAACTCCTATGAGCATGGCTGCAGCAACCGGTCCGTTGGGTGGACACTAGGACACTCACAATCTGTAACATCCCACTTCCGGAGGCCCAAAAGTAACTGCTAAGGATGCTGCAGTCATCCATAGGTGTTATTTCTAAGTGACCGAAATCGGAATCCTGAAACTATTGGCAACACAGAGGCACAAGAATAAGAAAATTTTAAACTTCAACAAAACAGAATTTCTCATTTCTTATGAATAATATTCAAATTTAATCACATAATCCCATACGTTAACCATGTTCAAATCACATATACATGTACAAAATATGATAAGAGTGACATATGAAGATGTCCCCTTATGATGATCAGAGAAGTAATAAATATGAACTTTACAGTTCTTAGTACATCACAGCGGAAAACACAAAATAGCTCCTATATAGATAACACTGCCTCCTACACGTCTTTGGAAGCTTATTCGTCCAAAAAACCTGAAAGTCTCCCACTCTCAGACTACTCAGATTAATTTTGAGTACCCGAGAGTTTATGGAGAAACACAAACTTCGAGTCAGACAATAAGTCTGGTATGAATAATCCCCTATCATCTCTTATCATAAATAGATATCTAGTGAGACCACGCCGCTTAGCAGAACGGGTTGTCGCCTCATTAGTATCCAAAACAAAACATGCAAATCATTTACTATGCTCCTGCACCCAAAATGATTAGTCTTAACATAATATGAAATAAAGCCATAAATCATATATATTGGATATCCCATCCACCCATTCATTAGATATCCCGTCTAAAAGAAATTTATTGGATTTCCCATCTAAAATCAATTTATTAGAGTTCCCATCTAAAACCTTTAAAATGACTATCCGTTATAATTTAATAGGACTATCCGTCCCAAATCCATTTAAAATAAATGCAGATTATACAACGTACATTGTTTTATAAAAGTTGGTGTGGGCTATTCACCGCACACTCCATAGTTTACCTAGGATGGCTATGAACCCTTGGGTGCCAAATCCCGAGGCTAACCACCTCTGGCAAAACATTCTTTTCTTTAGAAATCTGATGTGGGCTATCCACCGCACATTCCATGGTTTTCCTAGGTTAACCAAGAACCCATCACTTGGCCAATTTAAAATATCATGATCCCCATGATTATTTATTAAAATTCATGATCCCCATGATTACTTATTTTCTCCAGGTATACCACATGTTTAACCTATTCCCATTGGTAGCCCCAATTAGGTTAAATTAAATAAAAACACATTGATAGCCCCGATGTATATTTTCGAAAGCATATTTCTGTTTGTAACCTCAAAATATGTATCGAAAACATTAAACCCACCCCGGTGTCCCCAAGGTTTATTAACATCCAATCTATATAAGGATCCCCTTATATATCGAAACAAAGATAAGTATTTTATGCTATAACCCTTCGAAGTAACCCCTTCAAATTAGCAAAGTTTTGCTTAGGAAAAATGGCTAAAATAGCCCTTCCGAATATCCCATTCGGAAGCAAATCAAAAATTATCTTAAAAACTTGGTTTAAAGAAAACCCCTTTAAAACCCCTTCGTAAGCATTAAAACATCCAAAGATAGCCCCTTCGGAAGCCTTTCGCCTTTTTAAAATATCCCTATCCTTCGACTTAGTCGGAAGGGTGAGGGCTTACCTTTCGACTTAGTCGAAATGCATAAGCTGGTGGCTTAACCCTTCCTTCGAATATCCCATTCGAAGGCATATAAAAAATAAAGCGGAACAAAGCTGGAAGATCCCCTTCGACTTCGTTCCTTTCAAAGTTCTGAGTCAAAAGCATACATCTCCTTCGAAAGCATGGCTTTTGAAGGCATTAAAAACTTAACTTTTAAAACAATGGGAAGGTTCGGAAGTAACCCCTTCCTTTTCCTCTCCTACCTTTCGACTTAGTCGAAAGGTTCTAAAACATATTTTTGGAATACATTTAAAACAATTCCATTGAAGGTTTAAACTTTCGAAGATCCCCTTCGAAACCCCTTCTTGAGAATAAAAAAAATTTCTTTATAAAAATGATGGAGTCGAAGGATCCCCCTTCGAAACCTATTAATTCGAAAGCATTTATATTTCCATTCGAAAGCCAAGGAAACAGCCTCCATCCCTTCGCCTCTCTTCCTTCCGACACCATTCCTACCTTTCGAATTAGGCGAAAGGTAAATGCTTACCTTCCGACTTAGATAAAAGGTACCTTTTGACTTAGTCAAAAGGATGAAAGCGGGCTATGTAGTCGGAAGCAATTTCTAGCCCACGGAAGTGATGGTTCCTCTTGCTTGTCTAAATCTGATTGGTCAAGAGGCTTCCTCTTGTACTTTCGAATAGTAAAAAGTACTAAATAGTCAACCATTTTCTTAAAACACTATTCTTCTTCCCCGAATAATTTTCGAAAGCAATTTCCCTCCGAATTTAACCAATTCGGAAGCCATTTTTCAGTTTAGCCCATTGGCATAAAAAATTTAATTACCTTAGTAAAACACTAAGGAAAATCCACAAAAATCACCAAAAATCCTTTAAATCATATATTGTAACATATTAAAATTTTGAAGCATATGAAGATCAATATAATTCGGAATTTAACCAAAACCGAAATAAACTATGTTAATTAGCCCATTAACATTTAAAAACACCTATGTCTTATCCAAACAAAGGTTTAAATGGTTATATCCTAACCAAAATCACAAACATGAATCGGGTATAAACCATAACCGATCCAAACACAAATATGAGATGATAAACATGATTATTCACCTTGATTAGTTAATTGGAGATTGAGATAATTTCCTAGCTTTAATTCCTTAGCTTTATCTTCAATTTATTGCTCTTCCTAGAGCTTTTAATGGTCAGCCGAAATATAGGTGAGGAGTTATGAATGAGAAAGTAAAAGTTCTTTAAGGTGGTGGAAGAGATTTAAATGTAGCCCTATTTCCAAGTTTACCCCTTAGGAAGTTCCTCCTTCTTAATTTAGTTAAGTTTTATTTTAGTTCATTCATTAAGACACGGTCATTGGATTTATTAATCTCATCTCCCTAATTATTCACATTATTCTATTTAATTTATCCAATTAAATATCCTGAATAATGTTAATTAAAATTCAGGGCATTACAACTCCCCCCTTAAAGAATTTCGTCTTCGAAATTTCAGTAAGGACACAACAACAAGCATATAGCCCATGCAAGCAAAGCTAGTATAACCTACCAGCCAAATTCTATATAAACCCTATATAGAACATACCATCTAAAATAGCTCAGGAAAAGTAGCCCTAATCCTGTCTTCTTAATCCCAAGTACAGTCCTTCATGTTGTCGCTCCACTGAACTTTCACCAACCTGACTGTCTTGTTCCTTAGCCTTTTCTCATCTTTTTCCACAACACGAACTGGTTGCCTCACAAAAGTCATATCTGGTTCCACCACTAAGTCCTCCAGTGCCGTCGAAACGATAGTAGTTTCTGGATCATGAACATACTTCCTAAGATGAGAAACATGAAACACATTATGGACCCCGGCCAAACTGCTCGATAAATCTACTCGGTACGCGAGTCTGCCAATCCTCTCTGATATAGGAAATGGTCTAACATATCTTGGTGCTAGCTTCCCGGTCTTCCCAAACTGAACCACACCTTTCATCGGCGATACCTTGATGAAAACTTTATCTCCAACTGAGAACTCTAAGTCCTTACGCCTCTTGTCTGCGTAACTCTTCTGCCTAGACTGAGCTCCCTTCACTCTTTCTCGTATCAACTCGATCTTTTACGTCGCCTCTCTCACCAAATCTGGACCAAGGACCAATTTGTCTCCATTCTCCAACCAACATGTTGGTAATTTGCATGGCCTTTCATACAAAGCTTCAAAAGGAGCCATTCCTATAGTAGTCTGATAACTATTATTATAGGAAAACTCCACTAAGTGCAAGTGATCTTTCCAAGAACCATTAAAATCCAGCACACAAGCCCTTAACAGATCTTCCAGCACCTTGTTGACTCTCTATGTCTGTCCAACCGTCTGAGGATGATAAGCGGTACTCATCTTGAGCTTAGTACCTAGCACACTCTGCAGGCTCTTCCAGAACTCACTAGTAAACAAAGCATCTCTATCACTGATGATACTACTAGGAATTCAATGCTGTCTAACGATGTTCTTCATGAACAACTTAGCCAAAACATGTGTCGTCTTGGTTGACCTTGTTAGGAAATCAATTCTATGGTTTCGATGATAACAACTATACAATGGAAATCAAATATGCATATATGTCTATATTTACATGTAATTGATAAAGTAACATCACCAAAGAGACAAGAACAAGACTCAAAAGAAGAATCAAGAGGCTACAAGTCGAGAGAATCAGAATAAGAATGATACAGGCACAAGAAAAGCAACATGCACAAATCCAGACGTCTGAGTGCACTAACCAGACGTCTAACTGAATTCTCTGGTTCGCAAATTAGACAGAATCAGACGTCTGGTTAATATACTCAGACGTCTGAAAAGCAACAATATACAAAAAATATATGAGAGCCAGACGTCTGAAACATTTTCCAGACGTTTGATTTTGAACTCGGCTGTGTATATTCAAAATACAACTGTCACAATTGAAAAGACACTATCGCTTCTCTTCACTGCAACTCTTCATCACCATTAGAAACGACCTTAGAGCACTTACTAACAGATGCAACTACACAAAGGATCTCTCTACTGCTATAAATAACATCAGGAATTCAAGAGAAGAACCTACCTGACTTACTTGCGCTTTCTACTCTTATACTCTGATATATTCTTGATCTCTAGCAATTTATACTTGTACTCTACACTTCCAAATATACAGTTCCTCATAGACAACAATCTCTAGATATATATATTGGAAACATTTGCACTATTTAGTCAAAATCCGTGTAATAGAGAACACACAATTGACAAAGAAACTCTGCTATTGTAAACCTATTCCTCCGGGTGAAGTGAGGGTTATTCGGTGAAAGGAAATTCCGAAGAGGAGCTTCGGGACTGGACGTAGGATGGGAGGTCCGAACCAGTATAAAATCCCTGGTGTGATTATTCTTATTTGCATATTTTAATATTAATACAATATAGTTTAAATTAGTCATATACTTGTCATTTGTATAATCGATCCACCATACTATAAACTTTCATTTGGTATCAGAGCAAGGTTTGATCAAATTACAGTAACACGTTTTTTGAATCATTTTGATATGGCAAGTATTTTTCAAGAAGGACAATCCACAGCACGACCCCCACTTTTTAATGGTTCTAACTATGCATACTGGTCAACACGTATGAGAATTTTTATGGAAGCTAATGGTCTAGAAATTTGGTCAGCAACTCAAGATAAATATGAAGCACCTACTACTGCTATGAACACATGGACCGATGCACAAAAGACCTTAGCATCAAATAATGCTAAAGCTATGAACGTTTTATTTTGTTCTCTATATAAAAATGAATTTTCACGTGTCATGTTATGTACAACTTCATTTGACATTTGGCGTACCTTACAAATCACACACGAAGGTACAACAAAGGTCAAACAAACTAAGATTTCAATTTTGCAAAACCAATTTTCATCATTTAAAATGAAGCAAAATGAAACTATTGTTGATATGTATTCTAGATTTCAAACTATCCAACATGATCTTATGGCATTAGGAGTTAAATTTACCGATTTTGATTTAGTTTCTCAAATACTCAACTCTTTGATACCAGATTGGGAAAGGAAAGTATTAGCTATTGAAGAAGCTAATGATCTCTCTACTCTCAAAACTGAAGAGTTGATAGGAAATTTAATGTCATATGAAGCTAATTTGTAGGCACGAAAAGAACTGAATTCAGAAAAGAAGAACATAGCATTTCCAGCAACAAAAAATGATGACTCTGATTTAGATAAAGAAGAGATAGTCTTCATTGCCAAGAATTATAACAGATTCAAGAAATTTAGAAAGATGACAAAATTCCAAAAAGAAGGGAAGTCCAACACAATAAACTTATCTCAAATTAAGTGCTATGAATGTGATCAATACGGACATATGAAGAAGGATTGCCCTAAACTCAATAATGATAAAAAGAAGAACAAATTTGAAAAATTCAAGAAGAAGAAGGCTTTCAAAGTAACATGGGAAGGCTCGGATTCTTCATCATCTAAAAGTGATAGTGATAGTGATAGTGATGGAGAACAAGCCAATGTGTGTTTTATGGCACAAACTGGTGAGGTATGTCTGAAACTTAGCTATGACGAACTATTAGAACTTAGCATGGAATTAGATGATAAATTTAGACAAATTAAAAAATTAAACAAAGAATATATAGCTAAAATAAATAGATTAGAACTTGAAGTAGGAATGTTAAAAGATGAAAAAATTATCTTAGAAGAAGAACTAGAATTATCTTAAGAAAAAATTAAAAATAATTTGATAGAAAGTAAGGCTATTACTATGGATTTTGAAAACACTAAAATAGTAAAGGATGATTTACTGAAAGAAAAGGTCAATTTAAAAAGCAATATTGAAATATTGAAAATTGAAAATTTAGAATTAAAAGAAAAATTAGATAAAATTACGAATAATGTTTCAATATTCAATAAAGGGAAACAAGATTTGGAAAATCTTATCAAAACTTCAAAACCATCAGGAAATAGAAATGGAATAGGATTTAAAAATATTTCTAAACAAAAAGGAAATGTTGCAAAAAATCTTTTGTATACAAAAACTAAAGGTTTATCTATGTCTAATATGAATACCAAAACTATGAAAATTTGGATTCCTAAGACAAATAATAATTTGATTAAACAAAAACATATTAATAATTTCTTAGAAAATGTAGTCTATAATAAAAATTATATTTACAAAGGTACCAAACCATCATGGGTATGGCTACCTTCTCCTAACAATTAGGACCCTAATAAAAGTATATGGAGACCAATTAAAACATCTTTTATTTTGCAGGTACCCAAAATAAAACATAAGGAGAAATGGATACTAGATAGCGGATGCTCCAAGCATATGACCGGAAATTCAAAAATGTTATCAAATATAACATACATCGATGGTGGAACGGTAACCTTTGGAGATAATTCAAAAGGATATGTCGTTGGCACTGGAGAAGTCATCAATTATGGTATTTCTAACTCTCCTATTATTACAAATGTTTTATTAGTAGAAAATCTAAAACACAATCTACTAAGCATTAGTCAATTATGTGACAAAGGCTTTCAAATAAATTTTGAAAAAGATAGATGTAATATTTTATATAATAACAAACAACTTGTATTTGAAGGTTTTAGAAACAAAAATATTTATGTATTAAACATGAATATAAATAAAAATTCAAATTTATGTTTAACCGCCAAACATAATGATCCATGGTTATGGCATAAACGTTTTTGTCACATCAATTTGAAAAGTATTAATAAATTGGCAAAATATGAGTTAGTTAGAGGTTTACCTAAAATAAATTACAAAGTTGAAAAGTTATGTGACGATTGTCAAATTGGAAAACTAAAGAAAACCTCTTTTAAATCTAAAAATAATATTTCTACAAAACAACCATTAGAATTATTACATTTAGATTTAATTGGTCCAACACAAATACGATCTATAAATCACAACAAATATGTTTTCGTCATAGTTGATGATTTTTCAAGGTATACATGGACCTTGTTTTTAAAACATAAAAGCGATACTTTTGAAATGTTTAAAATATTTGCTAAAAGAATTAGAACACAAATGGACTTGAAAATTAAAAATATTCAAAATGATCACGGGGGAGAATTCGAAAACGATCTTTTTACTAATTTTTGCAATAAGAAAGGAATAAGCCATAATTTTCCTTTTCCTCGAACACCTCAACAAAATGGTGTAGTAGAAAGAAAAAATCGTACGTTACAAGAATGTGCACGAACACTACTAAATAGTAGTGGTTTACCAAAACACTTTTGGGCAGAAGCTATTGCCACAGCTTGTTACGTATTAAATCGAGTAACCATACGTCCTATGACTAAACAAACTTGTTTTGAAATATATTTTGGAAGAAAACCTAAAGTATCATACTTTAAAACTTTCGGTTCAAAATGCTTTATATTAAATACAAAAGATAACTTAGGAAAATTTGACCCAAAGGCCGATGAAGGTATCTTTGTCGGATATTCTGATCGTAGCAAAGCATATAGAATTTTTAATAAACGAAATAATACTATTGAAGAAAGTTTACATGTCTCGTTCGACGAAAATCTATTTAACAATCATACTAATGATGAAGAAGAGACTATTCCAATAACAAATTCAACAAATTCTATTAATAATGAAACAAATGTGCAAAATAACACTTTAATATTATCCCCTAGAATTCTTAAGAATCATCCAAAAGATAATATCATTGGAGATCTCAATTCTAGAGTAACTAGAAATCAACTTAATCAAATAAGCCATGTAGCATTTGTGTCAAATCTTGAACCCAAAATTATAAAGAAGCTTCAAATGATAACTTTTGGATAATGGCTATGCAAGAAGAATTGAATTAATTTGAACGTAATAATGTTTGGGAACTAGTTCCAAGACCTGAAGACCAATCGGTTATAGGAACAAAATGGGTATTTAAAAACAAAGCAGACGCGAATGGAAATATTGTTAGAAATAAAGCACGTTTAGTTGCTCAAGGTTATAATCAAGAAGAAGGTATTGACTACGACGAAACTTTTGCACCAGTAGCAAGACTCGAGGCCATACGAACCTTACTCGCTTTTGCAAATCATCACAATTTTAAATTGTTTCAAATGGATGTCAAAAGTGCTTTCTTAAATGGTTTTATTAAAGAAAACGTATACGTTGAACAACCTCCTTTATTCACTCATGAAAAATATCCTGATCATGTTTTTAAATTACAAAAAGCTTTATATGGTTTAAACAAGCTCCTCGAGCTTGGTATGAACGACTTAAAAATCACTTAATTTCATCGGGTTTTCAAATAGGTAAAATTGATACAACTCTATTTATAAAACGAGAAGATAACGATATTTTAGTTGCGCAAATTTACGTAGATGATATTATTTTTGGTTCAACCAATGAAAATCTCTGTAATCATTTCTCAAATATTATGACAAATGAATTTGAAATGTCTCACATGGGAGAATTAAATTTCTTTTTAGGTTTACAAATAAAACAACTTGAAAATGGTATTTTTATTCACCAAGAAAAATATTGTAACGACTTATTACGACGCTTTGGAATGGATAAAATTTCAAGCAAACCAACACCGATGAGTAATACTGTTCATTTAGAAAAAGATGAAAACGGAAAAGACTTTGATGAAAAATTATATCGTAGAATGATTGGTTCTTTACTCTATTTAACGGCTAGTCGACCCGATATTATGATGAGTGTATGTCTTCGTGCTCGATTTCAAGCAAAACCAAAAGAATCTCATCTAAGAGCTGTTAAGCGTATTTTACGTTATCTATCTAGTACTAGAGATTATGGTTTGTTTTACCCTAAAGGATCATCGTTTGAACTAGTTTCATATAGTGATGCGGATTTCGGAGGGTGTAGAACAGATCGTACTAGTGGAACGTGTCACTTTATCGGACAATCATTAGTTTCATGGTTTAGCAAAAAACAAAATTGTGTTTCTTTATCTACTTGCAAAGCCGAATATATCTCAGCAGCTCTAGCATGTGCACAAGTAATATACATGCAACAAACTCTTACGGACTTCGGCAAAATTATCAATAAATCTTCAATATATTTTGATAACACAAGTGCAATAAATTTATCAAAAAACCCTATCAATCACTCACGAACTAAGCATATAGATATACGACATCATTTTTTACGAGACAATGTTGAAAAAAGAAATATCTTATTAGAATACGTAAACACCGAAAATCAAATAGCAGACATCTTTACAAAACCACTAAATGAACAAACTTTTATTAAACTCCGACGTGATTTAGGGATTTTCTCTCTTCATGATCTTATTACCGAATAATTCCTGCTTCATCTAGCCTATATTTAGTCAAATATTTTTCTATCCACAAATTATAATCAGTAATTCATACACCCTTTGTTTTTTAGATAGTTAGTTTCTCTAAAAATAAATTTTTAACGTATATATAAATAGTTATACTTCAACAACAAAAAAATATACACACAATTCATATTTTTCTCAACAAATAAAATATAGCAATGTCTTCTGATAGCTCTTATATCTCCATCTCGATGCCTACGCCAGATAGCTCGGTTGATACACCCCAGCGACTTCCTACACCCACACCAACTCATGAACCGACGCATAGGTGATCCTCATATCATACGGGATTTACTCCCGATAACAAGAAGACCAAAAGATCTCTGTTTGTATCTCCTAACACAAAAGAGAAAATTGATGAAATTCATCATTATCAGAAACAACAGATAGATCTTCAACGAGAACTATATTTTGAGCAAAAAGTCACGGCACGTCGCCTAAGCTTTTTGGAACAAGTAGCGATGAAGTTTTGTTCGTCACGAAAGAAAGATGACCATGATCAACTCCCAAAACCTTGTATTGCTCTGGATCCCTCATCTTCATATCGTACTCCTTCGGATCCTTCACCAAGACAATATTCTGGTTCTCCGAGAACCCATGAACGTAGAAATATATGGTCTCCACTTAAACCATGGGCGGATGACAACTCAGGAGATCGCAAAACTCCATCGCCTTCTAAATAAATTATATTTGTATGTATATATGCTTATTTGTTATTTTATTTCATAACAATAAAATTACTTGTTATAAGAATTCGAGAAATAAGCAAAACCATCAAATTTTCGGCTATTTTTAGCCACACTGCTTATTTCAGACGTCTGACTATGGCCTTCAGACGTTTGACACAATGATATACGTCTAAAATTTAAGAACTGTGCATATGTCAGACGTCTGATATAACCCCCAGATGTATGAAATTTTGCTCTGTCTTCTTCAAATAAAAATTAGAGCAATTCAGACGTCTGAAATAAAATCCAGACGTCTGCCATAGTTCTCTGCATCTCCAATTTTACAAATTCGATCAAACCAGACGTCTACATCAAAAACCAGACGTCTAATTTTATCTGCTGCACTAAAAATAAGGCAAACCAGATGTCTGATTTCCAATCAAGACATCTGATTCCCAATCGACCATTTAAATTAGTCCAGATAACGTTATTTTTTGCTTCTATCTCAAAAATTATTATAACCTACGATTTTCTCACAGACAATTTTCTTTCCAAAACATCATCTTTTAAGCAAATCTAATCATAATGCCTCCTCGCACTAAGAATTCCAAGATGTTAAAAAGAAAACAAGACACTACAACAAAAAATGTTTTTTATAGCGGCATATAGCCGCTATTAATCACAACCATAGCGGTTTGATAAGCGTTGTATATCGACATGTTATAAAAAACTGTTGAATATTTATAACACAAAATATGCCGCTATGGTTGAGCTTAATTTTATAACGTAAATTTGCCACTATGGTACGTTAATTCAATAACTCATTATAGCCGCTATAATACAGCTAAATCCCAACGAAACTGGAAATCTTTATAACACCATTTTGCCGCTATAAAATATTTATTCAATAGCTCATTGTAGCCGCTATAATACAGCTAAATCTCAACAGAAATGATTATATGCAATATATTACATTTTAATAATAGCAATCAAACTAAATCTTCATAAACGAATAAAGATTATAATCAACAAATATAACACAAGAGCATGCTCAGAAAGAAATATGATATATTTTTCATTACAGTGTACAAACATTACATTTCCTTTTTTTTTTAAATTGTTACGCTCCTCAAACACTGCTTCCAAATTACTGCCTTCTTCAACCTTTCTACATCTCCAAACCACCAGTTCAACTCCACAACCATCCCTTTTTCCTCTGTCAAACAATAAAACCCACTACTTCACCCAAACCTCGCCACTTTATTCATCTCTGGCCACTGCCTTACAACTTACTTGCTGCCTTGCAACTTACTCATCAACTGGTCACTGCCTTGCAACTTACTGCCATCATTTGGCTGCTCCACTACCATACTGCTGGCCTCTTCCATCAACCAAAAATGCACATCCACGTAACCAACATCCTTACTTGCCTCAACAGCAGACCACCATTCTCCTTTCATCAACTATTCCCTGTACAAACAAAACCACCAACCAAAACACTCTTTCTCCCCACTGTTCAACATTACAACTCCCCTACCAAAAAACTCTGTCTCAACCATATACGTATCTGTTCACATCACAATTGTTTTCATTCCCTTGAACTCCCCAAACAAACTGCTCCTCCACCAATTCCTTCTGCCATATACATATTCCTTCCTATCACTTCACAATACTCCTCTACCATCCTTATTTCTACCACCATCTCATTTCAACCTACAAACTTCATAGTTCATACCACATCAAAACGTCAAACCAGTAATAACCCTCTATCTAACCACCGCATACTCACAAAACCCAACACTGCACTATCCCCGATTCAGAGCCTCCTTCTGCAACAAGTGACTACAATCTGTTGTGCAACCCTCTCCACTTCCAATCACTTGAGAACAGCACACAATCCCACTGCTTGTTCACTTTACCTTCAATACAAACCCATCATCTACAACTACTCCTCCTTCATCCACTTCAAACAAACTTCATCACTTCATTCGCCACTCTTCTCTACACATATTCCAACCTCAATTATCACCATATTACCAACCAGCCACATTCCTACAGTAGCAAACATCCCATAGAAGTAGTTATCCATGTCGCTTAATTGCCCTAACTTTTACACCATGCTTAAGTCCAAGAACTAGACCGTATTCAAAAGCAAGTGGGGATTCCATATTGGGTGAGTGCCTAAATGTATACCGCTGATAGAGTTGAATAAGTGCCAGCTTCACTTCTTGTACAACATATTTTTGGCCGATGCATGCATGTGGGCCAATGCCAAAAGGAATGTGTGAACATGCATGTCTTTTCTTCTGTTCATCGCACTGCTTATCGAATCTCTCTGGTCTAAACGCATCTGGGTCTGAAAATTGCTTTGAATCTTTTGCCAAAACTCCTAATGCTAGCCAGACCCATGTACCCTGCATAATACAACAATGTATTCAGTTTGTATCCTAATGACTATTTCACTGCAGTTTAATGATGCATCACGGCTGAAATATCAATTCAAGCAGAAATTTTTTTGTTAATAAGTTTACTAGTTTACTCTAAAGTTACAGGACATACATAGTTTACTCAGTTGCTTTGTCATACTCTCGTCTATTCTTTGGTGACATAAAACATTTCATTATTGTAAAATTTAACATTATTTCTTCTTCTTCTTCTTCATGATTTGTAAACACAGTTTGTTACCTTTGGAAGAGTGTACCCTCCAATTTCAACTTGTTTAGATATTTCCCTTGCAACTAATGGTGATACTGTAAAGAATCTCATTGACTCTTTCACCACCTGCATCAAAATATTTATTTGGAACAAGCTAAGATAAATTAATTCAAGCAATTAGGTGATGCCTAAGTCAGCGATGTTTGGTACTAAAATCATTCTGGGTACTAGTTGTGTACACATAAATTTATATGGATTGAAAATTTGACAAATTTATTGAACTTAGTACTTACTCTAGCCGAGCTTTTTCATCAGTTACACTACTAACACTGGAGCCTTTTCGAGGTCTGCATGCCACCAGTTCCACCTCAAATATAAGAACCGCACTACAGGATAGGGAATTACATCATTCTTCAGAAAATTTGTATAAACAAGCAAATAATACGTATAGTTCTTGTTGATAAGAGTTGAAACCTTTTTAAGGGAGTAAGAAGGATTTAATCGAATTATACAAGCAAACTATTTGAGTAAACTGAACAAATAAGTTGCAGTCCTAGTTAGTAATGAATAATTTGTAAATCACGCATGAACGATATGAATTATTACCTTCCTGTTCACAGTCATGAACTTTTCATAGAATTAATTTGATATGAAGCAATCAAATTATTCTAGTATGTTTCCAAATGCAAGTTAATTCTCCAAAATAATTTGGGTCCTTTTTTAAACATAAAATTCTTATTTTCAAAACAAATAAAGATAAGTTACAGTGCAAGGAATGAAGGATTTTTATGTTTTAAATATAAAAGAGATAAATTAATTGACCAATCCAAGCCGTAATAAACTGCAAAAATAAAGAAGAATGAAAGACATTCTTTAATATTAGGAGAGTGTTAATACAACTTTTAAGGTAACTTTCACTTTCTTTACCTTTTTCTTCTAGGCTAAAATCTATACCCTTAATCAATCATGTCATAGATTTGTATTTCAAGCGTCACAGTACTAGTAATATTTATTTCTATCTGATTGTTTCTAATCGAACAATCTCTTCTGCTCTTGCTAGTCAAATTCTTATTGTGTTCTCTTGTGTTGTCAGATTAGCAGTATGTAATGGAAATTCATTGTTTGATGGCCTTGTAGAAAAAAAAATAATCAAAAAACTAATATAAATTGTACAGTTGTATTTTACAGTAAGTGTGATAAGACAACAATACTGCGAATCTAAAACATACTCAAATTATTCATGTATCCTAATTTGTGCCGTTTTCTGCATTTTTTGACCAAATTATTGACATCAATCTCATTGGCATATTTGAAAAATATTAAAATAAATTTTTGATAGACTTTTTACAATCAATGAATTGCTATACATGATTGTTGTTATGACTAGTGATTAAGCATGTATAGCCAATTTTATTTTTTAAACCCCTCCGAAGTCATTCTGAAATCACAAATGACATGTCATGAAATTATTCTTGTTTGCTCAAGGTAATCATATGGAATAAACAAAAGAGTAAACAAAGAATTTGAAACAATATTCTAGAAAAATAGTTGCATTATATCTTTCAGCACACAAAACAAGACGGGGAGAAAAAAGTCTGAGGATTTACTCTGGGGGTATTTCTGGAGGTGCCCCAGCACTTCCATATGCATATTCCGGCTTGCAAGTTATTTTCGCTACCTCTCCAACCTTTGAATTCAATGTGGGTAAAAATATGTTGAATAACTAGTATGTAACCAAATAATAGAAATTTACCTTCATAGTTCTCAAGGCAATATCCCAAGCCTTAACCACAGAGCCTGTTCCAATCTCAAATGAAAAAATTGAATTGTCTTCATGTGTAGTATCAAAAACTTCACCTCTCTCAGCAAGGGTCCCTTCATAAAGAACTACAACAAACATAGCACTAGTGAAAACAAAAGAAAACATAATTAGCAATGTTGTTTGTACCAAAAATGGACACAACACTCTTCGGGAGTTGTTTGAAGAGATAAAATGAAGATTATAAATGTAAAACAGAGATTATCTAACAAAAACTCCAACAAATATGAATGTAAAGTGCACAGACAAGCAGTTTAGAGTGGTTCGGCATATAGCCTACGTCCACTATGAAGTTTTGATGATTTTATTGATTCTCTTTCAATGATTATAAGCGTTTACAGCGATGGACAGCGGATTACAGTTTAGAATTCGAAATTGACAGCAAAAATATGGTGCAAATCTCAATCCGGCAGAGTCTGAGCGCTTCCGAGAAAAAAGATCCTTTTTCCGTTGATCCTGGGGCTCTATTTATAGGCGTAGGAGGCTTGGATTTCGCTCAAACCCCGGGAGATTTGGCCTGACACGTGAGGGGGCCCATTCGACCACTTCCAGAGAGTTTCAACCCAATCTGTGATCGATACGAAATCATTTCGTATCGATCAGGATTACTTCCAATTGAGCTCAAAATTGGTGGAGACATTCCTTGTTACGTGTGCAACCTTCAGTTAAAATTTCATCATGTTTGGATCAGTGGATTATGAGATATGGTCGATACGAACTGGAATTCCTCATAGGCTGTCTGGTTCGTATCCATTGCCCTGTGCTCTGAGCTTCGACTCGATGGTATCATGCGCCTCTGTGAAGACGTGGAACGCATACTTCGCCTCGATCCGGTCTTCACTCCGAATCGACCGCGTCGACTCCATATATCTCGGCGCATTCGCATCAGGAGAAGACGTGGTGCATGCGCTTCGCCTCGATCCGACATTCGCTCCGTGTTGACTGCATCGTCTCCATGTATTTCGCCTCGTTCACTTCGAGAAATGACACGTTATCCAAGCTGGTTGACCTGATGGATTCGAGTAGGATCTCATCCCGGGATACGAGGCAAACACTATCTGATGGATACGAAGTAGGCACTGGCTGATGGATACGAAGTAAGCATTGTCTGATGGATACGACGCATGCATTGTCTGATTGATACGAAGCTGACACTGGCTGAAGGATACGAAGTCCTTAAATTGCTGGTATGTGTGAAGTCCATCGATACGAGTTCGATGGATACGAAGAAAATCGAGTCGAACCTGGGTGCCTCGATGGATTCGGAGCTGATCGATACGAAGCATGACGGATTCGAACCGGGACTTCAGCGATGGATACGAAATCGCCCAGAGTGATGGATACGAAATCTGGGCTCTCTCCCTCCAATTTGACTCGATCATGACTTGAGTGTATGAGTCCGGATCGACCTGAAATTTGAGGTGCTGATCTCTATGGCCTTTCTTGTCGTGTCCTATCAATTGTAGCTCACTCTGGGCTCGGACAAAATTCAGTGATATCCATGGCGCGCTATCCTTGTTCTATAGTCGGCTTCTTGATGTCCTGGCCTTGCCAAAAGGCGGGATAACATTTGCCCCCCAAAGTACGTCTTGTGAAAACATGACGTGCTTTGAAAAGCTGCAGGCCTTCTTCGACTAGCTTTGGAAGTCGTACCCCTTAGCCATTCTCTCGTATCGGTCCTCTTACGAATCGATGCTCAAAGTCGAAAAGCCTTCTTTCGTGTCGATGTGGGTTGACTTGATGGATACGAAAACAATCATTCGTATCGATGGTCACAAATCGCGGTGAATCCTAATTCGAATTGGTGATATCTGGTGGATACGAAATGGATGTTCGCATCGATAGAGTCCGATGGATACGAAATGGATGTTCGTATCAACAGGTCTGCTCTGTTTCGAATCGATGACCCATACTTCTGAATGTTTCGAAACGATGGTGTTTGGTGAACATTTCGCCTCTACGTATGTACAGCTTGATGGATACGAGGGAAGCGCGTGCATCTTCCCATCGTATTCACCTGGCCTCCCTGTGCGCTTCGAACCGATAAAGGTTAGTGGGTTCGATGCGAACGCTCGCATCGATGTGCTGTTTGACTGGTTGCGACCGGTCAAATTGACTGGGAGTCGAATCGACTCGGTTCCGTCCTAGGCCTCGTATAAATATCTGGGACTTTGCCATTTCTCACTTTTTTACCTTTTACTTTTACTGTTGTCTTCTGCCTTCTCGTATCGATAGACTGAGAGATACAACTACGAGCTTTCGAATCGAACCAAACCTTCGATCCTCTGTGTGTAATCGCAAAAATCAGGTATTTAATGGATAGGATCGTATAAATAATGACGAAACTCGAGATCTCAATCATTCTTCTTGCTTCCACGGCCAGTTGTGATGAATCTGAGATCTGATCGAGAAAAAACGAGATTGGGGGATAGAGCGTGGCCATGGAGTTGAGACCCTTTTGGGGAAGAAGGAGCCACAAAGGAAATCAATGTTTCCTCATTTCGTATCGGCCTGGATCGGGAGTGTTCAAATCGATATGGACTGCACACGTTCGCATCGATGTGGAGACGAAAGCGGCGATAGACGCGAAGCCATTGTTTTCAGATCGATGCGAATTTGGCAGGCCTGATCGACGCGAACTGGCTCGCCTTTGATCGATACGACATGTATCGATTCGAATTCGATCACTACGAAGCATCCTCAACTCAGCCCGATCGATACGAACGCATCAGCCTGAACTTGATCGATACGAAGCACTCTCCCTCCAGCCCGATCGATACGAAATATTCCTGTCCCAAGACGATCGATACGAATGCATCGATTCGAATGTGGCCAGGCTGAACGGCGTGATCCCCCTGAACTGATACGAAAACAAAGTGCAGCGATCGATTCACGAACTAAATCTTGACGAACTTAGAGAATTTCTGAATATTTGAACACTTGATTCCGACGAGCTTCTGCCTTGCATAATTGAACTTGATCACAGAACTGCATATTTGACAGACTTTCGAAGCTCGTTGATGGAACTGCTATTTAATAGAAAAGTACAACGAACTCTTTAATCTTGAATCGATCGTTATCATCTGGAGGGCGCAGTCGTGACGGTTAGCGATGACGGTCATGCCTGTCTGACTTCCAGAATCTCGTCGCTTGCACGTTTTCTTTAATTCCGCAAAATTTGCTCAAGTCACGCACAGCACTTGCACTACACAACACATTCACGCACTTTACACTGGGGAATGCACGGGCTTTTTGTCACCTAATGATGGTTTCTCGTGAGTTAGCTAGTGATGGAACCGTCAAGTTCGCAGCTGCAAGAAACTCAGAACCCTATCCTTCCCAGAATTGAGATTCCGGTCATCGAGACCGAAGCTATTGGCCCGGCTCCGGACGAGTTGCCCAACGCGTCCTTCATTAACAGTCCACCTGATTCCGTCTCATCCAATATCTCCGAAGACATGCTGGGGAGGATATGCTTAAGGCATGGTTTATCTTTGGATGAGGTGTTGTTGCCTGGACCGGATGATAGGCCACATAATCCCCCGGAGGGGTATACTGCTTTCAATCGGCATGCGTGTGCAGCCGGCACACTTCCTCCATTCAACGACTATATAAGAGAAGTGTTGGCTTACCTGGACATCGCTCCGTCTCAATTGCATCCGAATGGGTATGCCTCACTCAACAGCTTGTTCGTTGTATTCATGGAGTACCTCCATCATCCTCCCCGTATGACCGACATAAGATTCTTGTTTAACTTCAAGAGTCGGACTGACAGCCCATCTTATACGTTCTTGGAGTCTGTAAGGAACTGCCAAGTTGTCGTGGGGTCGTGGACCAGGCTAAGCTATTTTAAGTCGGAGTGGTTCTATGTCCGATGTCCTCCGGGGTTTGCCAGAAGATGGCTATTCAGACGTGAGTATCGTCTCTTTTTCCAAGTAATTGACAGGGCAATCTTCGGAGTGAAATTAAACTTACGTCTTCTTCTCTTTTTCTTTCAGCTATCATCCAGCGGCCTGAGGGTGGCTATTACAAAGAGATAGTTCGGGTCCTCCAAGAGATTCCTAGCGAAGAAAGGAATATTGAACTGTTATTGACAGATCGGAATCTCAGAGTCCTTGGGCTGATTGGTCGGAGGCAGAGCATAAGACTCGACGGCGCATTAAAGACCGTCTCCAGGAAAAAGGTCAAGCAGATGAAGCCCAGGGTCGTGATAATCGAGGAACCCGACTCCGAGAAAACCCACACTGACGAAGAACCGTTGGCCGGACCTGCTAACGCAACCCCAGAGTCCGATGCTAAGAGGAAAGGCAAAGCTGTGGCTTCGAAACGGCCTAAGTCTGGGAGGCGGAAGTCTGTGGTTTTGCACCGCCCTTCGCCAGGAGTTAAGATTACGGAGGCGTCCTCCCCGCAAGCTGGAGATCAATTCGAAGGGCCTACTGACCCTCCAGTCCCTGATACCGAGCTGGAGCAACACGATGTTGGGTCAGGTGGATCGCGACATATCGACGATGTTAGCGAGTCTGAGCTCGCCAATGCGACTGACGCTTCTGGTTGGTCCGGGGGGTTACACATTCACACACTCCTCACGGCACAACACACTTTCTTAACCATAAACAACACATCGCAAACGGTTACTGATTCTTTGTTGTTTTCTTTTCAGGTACGATGTCTGGGAAAGGTTCCGTGCTTGGTAGTTTGCGTAAGCGCCGTTATCACGAGCCACGCAGGAGAGAGGGCGAGAGGGATTATGACGCTGGACACTCTGGTCAGGAGAAGTCTGACAGAGATAGGGGACATGTTCACCGATCCCGATCTCGTTCTCCTCCCCCCAGGACCTCCGCACCTCCTGTGGTTGCCGTTACTCGTCCTCCCGAAACTTCACGGTCTAGGCCGCCTTCCCAAGCTTTGAGGTCCGACCCCCCTCGCAGGACCGAAATAGCCACCTCTTCGGCTACTATGTCGGTCCCGACCGAGGCGTCTAGCGAGGGAGCGCTCAAATTGGCACAGATGAGGAAGGAATTTCCTGACATCTGTTTTGATGGATATGTCTTTCCCCCGCACCTGAAGAGAATCCCGCCAACCGCGGAAACCACTATCCACGATTACGTCGCGGACATCTTTTTCCAGTATAGAGAGTGGGGACGGGCCGCGAGGAAGGCATCTAAAGTGGCGTTTGAGCGGGGCGTCACCATCGAGAAACTTGAGAAGGAGCTGGGTCGCAACGACCAAATCATAAAAGCGCTCAACTCAGAGGCCGAGTCTTCTCGTAAGTCTGAAATGGAGGCTTTAAAGAAAGTTGACGAGGTGACCGCTGCCATGGCCAGGATGAAGCAAGAACATTACACCGCAATTGAGGACATGGGTCACAGGAACACTTCCATCACTGCCGAGAGGGATGCCGCTCTCAAGGAGCTTAATGAGCTGAAGTCAAAGTTTTCAGAGATGGCTAAGGAAAAAGACGCAGCTAACGTCTCTGCGTAGGAAGCCTGTGACCAGGCAGTGACACTCCAAAGGGAGAAGGAAGCGGCTGTACAACAAGCCCGTGAGGCTGAGGCTGGAGTTGAGGAGAAAGTACGGCTGGCGGAGGCCAGGATTGAGGCCGAGGTGGAGGAGCTACTCGTCACTTACAACGCCAATGTGCTAAGGCACCGAGACCTGACATGGCTTGACGATTACCCCACACATCTCTATAACGCCTGGAACCTACTGGTGGATGAGGAGAGATCTGGGCACCCTGATGAAGCCCCTGATGAGTTCGAGCTGGAGAACCGCATCCTTAATGATGACGAAAAGAAGGTTCTCCATGACTCCATGATTTCCCATGACAAGGTGAGGCTTGGTGCTCAGGTCCCGGAAGTCGGAGAGAGCTCTGGTGCGGAACACCATGTCACAAGTTCTGAGATCGTCGTTTCATCTCAGTCTGAGCCAACTTCAATGATCTACTCCCAGCCCATCCCAGCGTATGACCCAGATCAACCGCACTTATCTCCTATTAAGGAACATCCTTCTGAAGCGGTTCAGACGACCTCGAGCCAAACCGAGGAAGGTACTTTGAACTAACTTCCAGTATATTTGGATTGAAGATCCCGTGTTGAAATGTTGCTAATGACATGTCTTTTACTTTGATCAGTGACAGGAGTTGCACCAGCCGCGCCTCTTACCACCCAAGTATTAGGTCACGCGCCAGGAGCCATCGTTTCTGAGGCGACCTCTGTCGCAGCAATGGCACCGGTTGGAGTGACGGAGGGGAGCTCACTTTCTTTCGACGAGCAGATGATAAACGAGCTTCTTGGCCGTCAAAGTGATCCTTTTGCGGACCTGCCATTTGGCTTGGGTGGATTCACGGCTACATCTGACACCTTGTCCCAAACTACTACGGCTCCTAGCGAGGCCAGGGCACGGCGAGAAGCGGCGATGTTAGCCGAGATCAATGCCGAGATGACGGCTGCGGCGCATGGCGGTGATGCAGATGACGGAGCGGCAGCACAGTGCCCCATTCCTCTTATGACTATGTCTCCTGAGGGCACACTTACTGATACTGATGTACCAGCCCCTCCTCCGGCTGCGGAGTCTGTTCCTCCCACTCCTCCTGCAGGAAGTATCCCCATAGAGTCTAGCTCAGATGAGGACGTTGACATTATGCCTCCACCCGGGGGGAGCTTGCCTAGGGAGAAAGGCTCCAAGCGAAAGGGTACTGGCGGCTCCAGTAGTTCCTCAAAGAAGAAGAAGAAGCTGAGGAAGCAGAAGGATTAGACATCCTTTTTCATAGGCAGTTAGGGACTTTTGTTATTTTTTCTGTCTTTTCCCTTTTGTAGGCCGTGTTTAGATGCGGGTTCGGCCCCTGCTAGTAGGAACATTTTAGGAAAGATCTCATGTATGAAGCATTGTTTTTGAGTTTAGTTGGAATAAAATTTTGTCTTTTAGCTTCAGCTTGTGTTCCTTCCTATGCTCGAATATTGCAGAGTTCGGACTTTGGCCCAGTGTATTTGCATTTTTTGATTGCTCCAAGAATAGCTCATTTTTACTTGTTAGGTATGGAACTTTCGGACTCGAGTTGTGATAGGGAATCGCATCGGAGCTGAACATCGTATAGTTTCGGGAAATGTCTAACATTTGCTTCTGCCCCCAGCTTCGGGGTCAAGGAGTGACGATCAGCTTGCGATGGTACCGAGCGAGGACTGAGTGGTCAAACTACGCTCGTTCTCTTATGAATCGTTCCATCCATACTCCGGGGATATGCGTCATCTCGTAAGCGGTTGTTCGCACTCTGGGAACATGGAGTTGACTGTTTATACTCCGCTTCGCACTTTGGGAATGCGGAGCTGAATGTCTATACTCCATTTCGCACTCCGGGAATATGGAGTTAAGTGTGTATACTCCGCTTCGCACTCTGGGAATACGGAGTCGAGTGTTTATACTCCATTTCGCACTCTGGGAATATGGAGTTAGGTGTTTATACTCCGTTTCGCACTCCGGGAATACGGAGTCGGATGTTTATACTCCATTTCGCACTCTGGGAATATGGAGTTAGATGTTTATACTCCGTTTCGCACTCTGGGAATACGGAGTCGGGTGTTTATACTCCATTTCGCACTCTGGGAATATGGAGTTAGATGTTTATACTCCGTTTCGCACTCTGGGAATACGGAGTCGGATGTTTATACTACATTTCGCACTCTGGGAATATGGAGTTAGATGTTTATACTCCGTTTCGCACTCTGGGAATACGGAGTCGGGTGTTTATACTCCATTTCGCACTCTGGGAATATGGAGTTAGATGTTTATACTCCGTTTCGCACTCTGGGAATACGGAGTCGGATGTTTATACTCCATTTCGCACTCTGGGAATATGGAGTTAGATGTTTATACTCCGTTTCGCACTCTGGGAATACGGAGTCGGATGTTTATACTCCATTTCGCACTCTGGGAATATGGAGTTAGATGTTTATACTCCGTTTCGCACTCTGGGAATACGGAGTTGGATGTTTATACTCCATTTCGCACTCTGGGAATATGGAGTTAATTGTAGGATTGTCGTGTGTCAATCCTATTAATATCGGTGTCATGGCTTGCCCCCGAGCTCGGGTTTCGCCTACTGAGTGGCCGGTCGTATCACAGCCACTCTCCATTTGAATAAGTCCCATTGTGTGATGGGATTTAGCTCTTCGTGCATCGTGATGTTGTATATCGTACATAATGAATCACAGCTCTGGCTCGAAGAAGTGGCATTTTATTGCTGAAATAAGAAAATGCGGCAAAGTCAGTTGCCTTATTACAAAGTTTCAAATTTCGAAATGCAGAAACAAATTGCTAAATAGAATGAAATAAATAAAGCCTGTCATATGTAGTAGCGGCGGAGACTTTCGCTGTTCCAAGCCCTCGGTAAATCGAGACCGTCAACAGTCGACAGCTTGAATGTACCATCTCCGAGCTTTCGTGTAATTACATACGGCCCTCCCCAGTTCGGTTTCATGTGTGAAGGAACTGGGTAAATTCTCTTGAGCACGAGGTCGCCGAGTTCAAAGGTTCGAGGTCGAACTCTGGTGTTGTACAATCGGGCGACCCGACTTCGATGTGCGGCTGCTCTCAAATCAGCCTCCTCCCGTTTTTCATCCAATAGATCCAAAGACTCGGCTAGGAGTATAGCGTTTGTTTTTGGATCATAATAAGTCACGCGATGAGAGAGCACTTCTGTTTCGACCGGAATAACGGCCTCTGAGCCATAAGATAGGGAAAACGGAGTGTGTCCGGTCGCGGTTTTATGGGTCGTTCGATAGGCCCATAATGCCATAGGAAGTTCATCGACCCACTTGCCCCCAGCCTTCTCTAGTCGTTTCTTCAGGATCGATTTTATAACTTTGTTGACAGCTTCAACCTGCCCATTCGCTTGGGGGTGTGCGACAGCCGAGAACTTTTTGCGGATATGAAACCGTTGACAGAAATCCTTGAATTCTGCGCTCTCGAATTGGGTCCCATTATCAGTGATGATAGCATGCGGGAGTCCAAATCGACAGATGATGTTGCGAACCACGAAATTTATCACCTTCTTTGTCGTAATGGTTGCTAGGGCTTCGGCCTCGGCCCATTTCGTGAAGTAATCAACTGCGACAATGGCGTATTTCGCACCGCCTTTTGCTAAAGGTAAAGCGCCGATGATGTCAATGCCCCACATTGCGAATGGCCAGGGACTAACCATTTGGGTTATCTCAGTTGGCGGAGCTCTCGGAATTCGGGCATGTATCTGGCATTTATCGCATTTCCGGGCATAGTTTGCCGCATCTCGGTTCACCGTCGGCCAGTAGTACCCATATCGGAGTATCTTTTTAGCGAGAGCTTGCCCGCCGGTATGATCACCGCACTCTCCTTCGTGCACGTCATGTAGCACTCGCTTGACTTCCTCGTGGGCGATACATCTGAGGAGAGGAACGGAATAACCTCTCCTGTACATGACTCCGTTTTGGATGATGAACCGCGAGGCTTTTCGCTAAATCTGTCTCTTCTCATTTCTAGGTTCAGGTAGCACCCCATTCTCAATGTAGTTCCGATACGGAGTCATCCAGGACTCTCTATTGGGAGCGATTTCAAATACAGAGTCCATTTCTATCCGATCGATGCTTGGAGTGGCCAAAGTTTCAACGGGGACAAGTCCCATTTGTTGCGCTTCGCCTGTGCTGGCTAACTTCGCCAGTGAATCGGCTTTCTGATTGCGTTCCCGAGGCACATAATAGATGGCATAATAATCAAACTGGTTTAGGATTTCCTGAACTCGCGTCAAGTAAGCGGCCAGTCTTCGGTCTCTTGCCTGGTATTCTCCTCGCACCTGGCATACCACTAACTGCGAATCGCAATAAATTTCTACAGCGACAATTCTCAAATCTCTGGCAAGCCTTAGGCCGGTCAGGAGGGCTTCATATTCGGCTTCATTATTAGTTGCACGAAAGTCGAATTTAAGAGCATAACATATGGATCGGCCCTCGGGAGTCTCAAGTACAACCCCCGCGCCCGAACACCGGTCATTTGATGCACCATCAGTATACAGCTTCCAGATGTATTTGGGAGATTCACTGGTTTCGGGTAAGTCTTCCGGGACGGTGAATTCGGCTATGAAATCAGCCAGGACTTGTCCTTGAATGGCCCTCCGTGGAGCGTATGCGATATCAAATTGGCTTAGCTCAATGTTCCACTTGAGTAACCTACCGGACGTCTCAGGCCGCGTAAGGACCTGTCGTAACGGGTGGTCGGTGTACACAGTAAGCGGATGAGCCTGGAAGTAGGGACGGAGCTTCCTCGAGGCAATGACCAAACAATAAGCCAGTTTCTCCAGCCTTGGATAATTCCTTTCAGCTCCTGTTAGTCGCTTACTAACATAGTAGACCGGGTTTTGCACTTTGTCTTCTTCCCGGACTAGAGCAGCACTGATCGCATGTTCAGATACTGCCAGGTAGAGATATAATTGCTCGTGGTCAACCGGTTTTGACAAGATCGGAGGTGTGGAGAGATGTTGAACTAGTGATCGGAACGCGCCTTCACACTCCATAGTCCATTCAAAGTTTCGCTTGCCCTTCCGAATCAGGTCGAAGAAAGGAATGCATTTGTCGGTGGACTTCGAAATGAACCTGTTCAATGCTGCGACCTTCCCGTTAAGACTCTGGACTTGCTTTATAGTTCTAGGGGTTTGCAAATTTCTAATAGCCCAGATCTTCTCAGGATTCGCCTCTATTCCTCGAGCGTTGACAATGAACCCAAGGAATTTTCCGGATGCAACGCCAAAGTGACATTTGAGTGGGTTGAGCTTCATCCCGTACTCCCGGAGGATGCTGAACATTGAACCCAAATCTCTGACGTGATCTGTGGAGAATCGGGACTTTACCAGCATGTCATCCACGTAAACCTCCATAGTTTTCCCAATCTGATCAGCGAACATTCGGTTGACTAAGCGTTGGTATGTTGCTCCAGCGTTCTTTAGACCAAACGGCATGACTTTGTAACAATAGAGTCCCAGGTCGGTCACGAAGCTGGTATGCTCCTGATCAGGCAGATGCATGGGTATCTGATTGTAGCCGGAATAAGCGTCCATAAAGGATAGTAGTTCATGCCCGGCCGTCGAATCTACGAGCTGATCGATTCGTGGAAGCGGGAAGCTATCTTTTGGACAAGCCTTGTTTAGGTCAGAGTAATCAACACAAGTTCTCCACTTCCCGTTAGGTTTTCGAACTAGTACAGGGTTGGACACCCATTCTGGATACAAGGCATCTCGAATGAACCCATTCGATTGCAGTTTATCAACTTCCTCTTTAAGGGCGGCAGATCTCTCTGGATCCATACCGCGCCTTTTCTGTTTCACCGGGACATGTCGTGGATCTATATTCAGGGAGTGACTTGCAATGCTCGGCGAGATCCCACACATGTCAGAGTGTGTCCAGGCGAAGACGTCGAGATTCGCCCGAAGAAATTCGACCAACTCCTGCTGTGTCTGCTTGTTTAGTTGGGACCCAACTTTCAGCATTTTTGAATCATCATCCTCACTGATTGGGACGTCCACAGTCAGTTCGGCCGGAGAGGCTTGACTCTCCGTTGATTCGTCTCTATCCTCGTTGTCCCTGGGGTCCAGGTCTCTCAGGAATTGGTCGTGGTGCCCGGGCCGAGGCCCAGGCACCAATTGTCAATTGTCGATAGAACGGACGCGGAGAGATTCCTCTACGCCCTTACCCTTCTCTTTACGTTGCGCCCCGCGCAGCTCAGCAACATAACAGGCCCTTCCCGAGGCCTGATCTCCTTGAACAACTCCAATCCCATGATCAGTGGGAAATTTCAGAGTCAGACACCATGGGGCGATCGCCGCCCTGAACTCGGCCAAAGCTGGTCGTCCCAGAAACGCATTGTATGGCGAATCTATCTCTAACACAACAAATTGTAACATGCGGACCCTCCGGCGCTCTCCAACGCCTAACTCGACTGGGAGTTCAGTTATTCCGATGGGTATCGTGGCACTTCCGTTGAAACCATGGATTCTGGATAAACAGGGTTTCAAATCCTTTGTCTCCATCTTCATCAGATCGTAAGCCCGTTTGAGCAAGATGTTTACAGAGCTCCCACTGTCAACCAGGATCCTCTTCATCCAAGCAGGACCTACCTGGGCGGATATGACTAGTGGGTCGATAGTAGGGGCTTCAACTTTATCGGCGTCTCGGCTCCTGAACACGATATCATCGGACATTATCTTTTGTTGCTTTGCCGGGGTCCCATCCTCGCAATTACTATAACACTCGAAGTCCGCATGCCTGATAGAACTGGCATACGACTCCATTTCCCCCCAGCTTCTGTCTGCCGGATGGGGACCACCACTTATTGTGTTGATAACTAATCTCCCGCCCGCACGAGCGGGTTCATCCTCTCTTTCCTGATTATGTGAACGATTTTGATTTGAGGGGCCCGCTCCGCCAGGCTGCGGCGCCCGTACAAATTGATCTAGCTTCCTCTCTCTAATCAGCTTCTCGATGAGGTCCTGTAAGTGTCGACACTCATTGGTATTATGTCCATAGCTCTCATGGAACCTACAGAATTTTCCTGTCTGAATCTGTCTCTCCGATGAGGGCTTCGGAGCGGGCTTCTTATACTGTACGGTGTTGCAAGTCTGTAAGTATATGTTTTCCAATGACGTGTTCAGCGGTGTATAACTGTCAAACATCTGAGCTCTACGTCGTGGACCTCGGTTCTCATCTCTCTTCTTGTTCTGGCCATTGTTTCCTCTCTGCTGGGTTTGCTTGTTTTGTATGTTGAGCTGAACTTTCCCGGAACTCTCGCCGGACTGTTTAACTGCCACATTGCTCTGTATTCCTTCAATGCTGGGCCTCGCATCGTCCTGCTTCCTAGACTGTTTTGCATCCTCCTGCCGCAGGAATTGAGCGGCCTTGGAGTAAAAACGGTCCAACGACGCGGGCGGTTTCCCAGCCAGCCAGTTTCCGAATTCAGAATCAGGATCAATCCCCTTGGTCAGAGCCATTAAGATTGAATTATCGTTGGGATTGGTGATCTCGACGCATGCTGCGTGGAACCTCTCCAAGTAACGCCTGAGTGTTTCTCCAGGAGCTTGAGTGACGCTGGACAAGGTGTTGACGTCCTTCGGCCTAGCAACATGCATCCGGAATTGCTCCACAAACCTCTTGGCCAATTGATCGAACGAAGAAATTGATCTAGGTGGTAGGCGGGTAAACCACATTGTCGCGATTCCTCCCAGAGAGATGGGGAAACTCCGACACTTCACTGCGTCGTCGGCCCTTGCAGCGCTCATCGACCATTCATACTTCAGAATATGCTGGTTGGGGTCACTATTCCCTTCATACATCGGGAGAGTCGGCATTCTGAATCGCCTAGGGGGTTCGGCATGTAACACTTCGTCTGTGAAAGGGGTATGACTACGGGAAATTCCCCAGTCATCATTAGTGAGCCCCTGACTCTCGCGGATCATTTGACGTATCATGGTTGATATATCCGAAACAGGCAGATTCGGAGCGTGATGAGCTAAGGCGTGGTCGGGTTCCACGGCGCGAGTAGGGATCGGGCGTTGCCGATGACCCGTATCTCGCCTCCTCGGCTCAACGTCTTCTGGGACATAAGGTTCAGGAGTATGTCCTCGCTGTTGATTGATCGGCTCAGATTGATTTTGGGTATCAGCCCTTGTCTCTGCTGCGGCAGTTGTGGCGCGGTTATCGGTGGTGTACTGTGGGGCAGTACCTCCTCGTGTTGAGGGACCGGTTCGGAAACTAGTCGACGGTCCTGCCCTCAGTTGCCCAACAGTTAAGGCAGGCTGATATTCAGCAGCTTGAGCGCGATTCCCCTCTAGTCGAGGACGGGTAGTCTGGCGGTGGTAATCAGATGAAGCTGAGCTTTCGGTAGACGCTCCGGAGACATCATCTCTCCTGGACCTTCTATGCCCCCGGCGGTTTAGCTGGTTGGTCAGCTCGATATTGGCGCGTAACTGTTCTGCCAACTGCTGACGGCTCTGGGTAAGCTCCTGGAGCAATACCTGAAACTCCTGTCGGGTGACTAGCCCTGTTGAATCTGACTGAGTGGCATTGTCTTGATTGGAAGAAGGCGGCTGTGTTGGATTTTGCCTGTCTCTGCCTTCTTGCTCTGTGGCGGTGGCGCCAGTTCTTGTGCTGACCATTGTCGGTGGTGGAGTCCTTTCCTAGATTCTGAGCAAATCTGAATAGAATGGAAGGATTCCGGGCTGGATATCTGGATCTTCCTCTTGGATTTGTGCAATCCGGTATCGACGGCAGATCCAACGAGCAGGAGAAAAAGCTGGTTTTCTCAGTGAAAGCACCAAAGTGTTTGTACCAAAAATGGGCACAACACTCTTCGGGAGTTGTTTGAAGAGATAAAATGAAGATTATAAATGTAAAACAGAGATTATCTAACAAAAACTCCAACAAATATGAATGTAAAGTGCACAGACAAGCAGTTTAGAGTGGTTCGGCATATAGCCTACGTCCACTATGAAGTTTTGATGATTTTATTGATTCTCTTTCAATGATTATAAGCGTTTACAGCGATGGACAGCGGATTACAGTTTAGAATTCGAAATTGACAGCAAAAATATGGTGCAAATCTCAATCCGGCAGAGTCTGGGCGCTTCCGAGAAAAAAGATCCTTTTTCCGTTGATCCTGGGGCTCTATTTATAGGCGTAGGAGGCTTGGATTTCGCTCAAACCCCGGGAGATTTGGCCTGACACGTGAGGGGGCCCATTCGACCACTTCCAGAGAGTTTCAAGCCAATCTGTGATCGATACGAAATCATTTCGTATCGATCAGGATTACTTCCAATTGAGCTCAAAATTGGTGGAGACATTCCTTGTTACGTGTGCAACCTTCAGTTAAAATTTCATCATGTTTGGATCAGTGGATTATGAGATATGGTCGATACGAACTGGAATTCCTCATAGGCTGTCTGGTTCGTATCCATTGCCCTGTGCTCTGAGCTTCGACTCGATGGTATCATGCGCCTCTGTGAAGACGTGGAACGCATACTTCGCCTCGATCCGGTCTTCACTCCGAATCGACCGCGTCGACTCCATATATCTCGGCGCATTCGCATCAGGAGAAGACGTGGTGCATGCGCTTCGCCTCGATCCGACATTCGCTCCGTGTTGACTGCATCGTCTCCATGTATTTCGCCTCGTTCACTTCGAGAAATGACACGTTATCCAAGCTGGTTGACCTGATGGATTCGAGTAGGATCTCATCCCGGGATACGAGGCAAACACTATCTGATGGATACGAAGTAGGCACTGGCTGATGGATACGAAGTAAGCATTGTCTGATGGATACGACGCATGCATTGTCTGATTGATACGAAGCTGACACTGGCTGAAGGATACGAAGTCCTTAAATTGCTGGTATGTGTGAAGTCCATCGATACGAGTTCGATGGATACGAAGAAAATCGAGTCGAACCTGGGTGCCTCGATGGATCCGGAGCTGATCGATACGAAGCATGACGGATTCGAACCAGGACTTCAGCGATGGATACGAAATCGCCCAGAGTGATGGATACGAAATCTGGGCTCTCTCCCTCCAATTTGACTCGATCATGACTTGAGTGTATGAGTCCGGATCGACCTGAAATTTGAGGTGCTGATCTCTATGGCCTTTCTTGTCGTGTCCTATCAATTGTAGCTCACTCTGGGCTCGGACAAAATTCAGTGATATCCATGGCGCGCTATCCTTGTTCTATAGTCGGCTTCTTGATGTCTTGGCCTTGCCAAAAGGCGGGATAACAAATGTCAACCAAACCAAATACAAAACAGAGTACAAAAATAAAACTGTGCAATTATCATCCTTAATTTTATAACATAACAAAGTAACATTCTTCAATTAAATTGCTTGGCAGTTGGCCAAAAGAATGAATTGGCACTGGTTAATAACAATAATTTAATGAATAGGATTTCCATGGTGTCTTTTCGAAATTCCAAAATTGCCCTATATCCATCAATGGAATCTCACCATTGGTCCATTACCATTCCTTTATCAACCAACCATCAACGGAATTTCACTATCAATTTGTTTGAAATAAAAGTGCTGTGACTACCAAAAATTTTGCATTTATAACACACATTAGTCCATAATTTTTTTTATTAAATAAAAGATAAATATTTCTAGCTATTAGATCCACGTACGTGCAATTTACACCAGTGGATATAATGGGGGTGATCTTATGTATGAGCACACAAGTTGTTGACATAAAGATTACCATAAGAAAATATGCATTACTTTTATTTCTTTTTCACCTTTTAGCTCACTCAAGAACCCAACCCCAAATATTTGTGCCAAAAGCATTACTAGTGAGCATAGCTCCTTTCAAGGGAATCCCCTGACAAAACTGCAAATCTAAAAAGTATTTCACAAATGCTCTGCCTGGGATCATTTTTGCCATTTAAGTTATATAGTTGTTTGGGAAGACGCTACTATAGTTTACCTACTTATTGATATCATGTCCTTATTTGTAAGGAAATACTTATTTTTAAGGAAATACAAAGTTTTCGATAAAAATAATAGAGAGAAAACACTGGGTATAACATCACAAGTACCATCAACAAGTGGAAGATTGTCTGTGGGCGCGATTGCATCTGCTTTGGCTTTGGTGATAATTTTCTTAAGCACCCCTCCATCTCCCGTCAAATCTACTTCCTCGCACATTCTTCTTGGATCTTATTTTAAAATTCTGAAAACCAAGAAAAAACAAGTCAAACAGCAATAACAAGTTTTTCACCCTAAGGGTTTCAGAATAGGGTTCAAACCATAAACCGTAAACTTTGGGTTTTAAATAGATTTAAATAACAGATCGTAGAATCAAAGGCTTTATATAATAATGTGTAGATTATTTTATGCTAATTTTTAATCTGCGTATGATATCAAATGACATAAGTACATATAATCCTTCTTTCTATTGTAATAATTGTTACTTTTGAAATTGGTCACGACGCTTGTGTCTCTAGATCTCTAAAACTAGCTTAAATTTTCTCTTCTTGTTTCAATTGATTTGAGCATTGAATCAGAATTTATGAACTGAACCTAAGCTGGAAATGGTTGATTCATAACGGAATTCAAATCATACGATTTTAAGATTTTGATAAAAAAATGTTTCACCCATTTTCATTTTGTTTCTAACCAACTCCTTGCAAAAAGGACAAACAGACCTCATTCAAATACATCTATGATTACTTCAGTCTACTACAAAATATGTAACTAAATTAAAATGGAAAAACAGTTTGCTTCTAGAACCTTTGCATAATCTGAACATTCATCTAGCACCGAACATTCATCCAGCACTAAACATGGATTTTCCTTAAAAGATAACAAATTGGTACGCAACCTAAAAGTATGAACTTACAAGAAATTGGTACATCAAAGTTTGAGAATCAACAGCAAAAAATCATTCAGCACATTGCACAAAACATACAAGAAATTGGTACACAAGCTAAAAGTGAAAAATGTCTCCTCTATGTTCTCGGCTAACCCCAAATATAAACAGAAGCGTGAGACATTCGGTAACCCTAAATCGAAGATTATATCACTTACCAGAATCAAAATCGAAGATTATATCCAAAACGCGAAGCCCTAGCTTCGACAGATCGGAGCTACACGCAAAGCCCTAGCTTCGAAATCGAAGGAGTTTGCTTTCTTCGACAAAACTTGAGAGGGTTTCTGCTTTCTTCGAATCGCTAAAGTAATTTGGAGGAGGGAGCTGCGCGCATTTTTGAAGGAGGGAGATGCGCGCGTTTTGGAGGGAGGCGGAATGGTTTTGGAGGGGGAGGGAAAATAATTTGGGAAGTTGGAGGGAGATGTTTGGGGGCAGCGTGTGAAGGGGAAGGGAGATCGCGCGTTACACCTGCATAACTAGATAATTAAGGGTGCTCCGATGAATATCGCGTTAGAACAACGTTATTAATATCATATTTTGTTGTAGTGAGATCAACCGGCCTCATCTTCAAATCCTCAAGTGTGTTCCGATGAACAGATCGAAAGGTGGATGAATAAAGCACCGCATTCCATCAAAAGGTATGAAGACATCCAAAAGAAAAAACTCCACATAGGTCCATTCTACAATCTCCTTAAATTCCCTATGTATGATCTTGATGAACTATGTGAAAATGCCGGGTTGGAAACTCTAATTTCTTTCACTCCTAATGATGTCCAAATAGATCAATTAGTCATATTCTTATTCTATGCAAATTTAGACAGTACTTCAGTGTGGAACACTGAAAATGAGGATAACTGGCTCTGGTCTAGCGTATATGGGAATACGATTAGATTAACTCCAGGAATAATAGGTCGAACACTAGGATGCTCTGACACGGTGGAAGATTTATACAACATTTCGGATATGCGCTTCAAGCCACGGAACAATATAACTCATCAAATTTGGGAGGATGAAATGCCAAAATTTGCCTCCAAATTTCTACGTCCAAAAACTCGACTTCTCACCCAAATGATAATTAACACAATTATTCCACGACTGGGAAGTCACAAGCAAATCACCAAATTAGAGCACAAAGCCCTATACGCTCTATTTAGTGGAACAAGAGTAAATTGGGCCAAATTCATCTTCGACGAGCTAAAGCATTTTTGGACTCGATCAAGGCCGTCAATTATCTACCCAACCTATATTATGAGACTTCTTCGTGCACATAACATTCCATCCTACCTATCGACATTCGAAGAAATCTCGCCTAAGTATGCTTCCACCAAATTCTTCTCTCTTGTGCACTTACCCGAAATCCCTCCAGAATTCATGTCCTTCGAAGATTGGACGCACAATCGTCAATCTAGAAGAGTTAAGCCTCCTCCTCAACCTCACATTGATCCATCCCAAGAGGAGGAACAACATCGAGAAGCCACTCCTCCTCTTCCCGCACCATTTGATTATCCGGGACAAGATGAAATTATGGAGACTCGAACATATACAAATCCAAACGAAAGTGTTCGAGATCTCACTCTTCGAAACCAACAAATTCTATCTCAAAATCAAAATCTTTTGGCTAAGCGAATTGACAACTTCGAAATATCATTTGCCACACGCCTAGCCACTGTTGAAGAATCCCTTTCCACTGTCTTATCGGTTCTTAAAGAAGTACTACAATGGGTTCGCGGTCCAACACCACCATCTGAAGATTGGCCAACCCCGGTATCTTCTCCTCCCGCAAAACATTCAAAACTCTCTGAGGATGAACCTCTCAAAGAAGCTTTGACATCTCCCACAAAAGCTAGCACTTCTGAAAAAGAAGAACCAAAGGAAGATGATCAAAATAAAGCTTCTCCAAAGGAAACATAGATTTTGGGAATCATAGACTTTAGTTTTTTTTTGGAATATCAAATTTTGTACCAAACTATGTTTGTAATCACTCTTCAAGTTTAATGAAATTTTTTTGACATTTGGCTTCAACTTTATAATTCTTTTTTATAATGCCAAAGGGGGAGAAATATAAGTATAATCATAAAACAATCAAAATAAGCACATATTCAGGGGGAGATTTATAATCTATATATAAGTACATTGAATAGTTGTCATCATCAAAAAGGGGGAGATTGTTAGGAAATCAATTCTATGGTTTCGATGATAACAACTATACAATGGAAATCGAATATGCATATATATCTATATTTATAGGTAATTGATAAAGTGACATCACCAAAGAGACAAGAACAAGACTCAAAAGAAGTATCAAGAGGCTACAAGTCGAGAGAATCAGAATAGGAATGATACAGGCATAGGAAAAGCAACATGCACAAATCCAGACGTTTGACTGAATTCTCTGGTTCGCAAATCAGACAGAATCAGACGTCTGGTTAATATACTCAGACGTCTGAAAAGCAACCATATACAAAAAATATATGAGAGCTAGACGTCTGAAACATTTTCCAAACGTCTGATTTTGAACTCGGTTATGTATATTCAAAATACAACTGTCACAATTGAAAAGACACGATCGCTTCTCTTCACTGCAACTCTTCATCACCATTAGAAGCGACCTTAGAGCACTTACTAACAGATGCAACTACACAAAGGATCTCTCTACTGCTATAAATAACATCAGGAATTCAAGAGAAGAACCTACCTGACTTACTTGCGCTTTCTACTCTTATACTCTGATATATTCTTGATCTCTAGCAATCTGTACTTGTACTCTACACTTCCAAATATACAGTTCCTCATAGACAACAATCTATAGATATATATATATTGGAATCATTTGCACTATATAGTCAAAATCCGTGTAATAGAGAACACACAATTGACAAAGAAACTCTGCTATTGTAAACCTGTTTCTCCGGGTGAAGTGAGGGTTATTCGGTGAAAGGAAATTCCAAAGAGGAGCTTCGGGACTGGACGTAGGACGGGAGGTCCGAACCAGTATAAAATCCCTGGTATGATTATTCTTATTTGCATATTTTAATATTAATACAATATAGTTTAAATTAGTCATATACTTGTCATTTGTATAATCGATCCACCATACTATAGACTTTCAGACCTAACCGGGATGAAATGGGCACTCTTGGTCAATCGGTCCACTATGACCCGTACACTTTCATTACCCCGGTTTGACCTTGGCAACCCGTCAATAAAATCCATGGATATCGAGTCCCACTTCCAAACTGGAACATCCAAAGGCTAAAGCAAACCACTTGGCTTCTGATGTTCGGCTTTTACTTGCTGATAGTTGAAACACTGTTTTACCCATAAGCCAACATCCCTCTTCATTCCTTCCCAGAAGAAACTTCTCTTCATATCATGAAACATCTTGGTTCCCCTAGGATGAATCATAAACTTCGATCGATGACATTCCCTAATGACTTCCTTCCTAAGGTTCCTAACATTCGGAACACATAAGCGTTCCTTCTTCCTCAACCGACCCCTACGGTTAAGAATAAAATCCTTTAAAGTCATCAATCTCAGTTCCAGTTTCTAACCTTCTAATCCTTCCGGCTAACACTGGATCCTCTTTCTGCCTAGAAGCAATTCGTTCGATCAAACCTGGTCGAACTTCCAAACAAAACATCATGGCGATATTCCGACTAGATCCAGCAGTCGACCTCAACTGCACACTGCAAACAGCTAGTGCTTCCAAGTATTTCCATTCCGCCAACATAGCTAACACCACATTCTGATGTTTCCTGCTAAGCGCATCCGCCACCTTATTTCCTTTTCCCGGTGTATACTCGATGCTAAAATCATAAGCTGCAACAAACTCCATCCATCTCTACTGTCTCATGTTCAGCTCCTTCTGAGAGAATAAATACCGTAGAGACTTAGTAAATAGCTCAAACCTTTCTCCCAAAAGATAATGTCTCCACACCTTCAGTGCGAAGATTACCGCTGCCAACTCCAAATCATGAGTCGGGTATCTCACTTCATGCGGTCTAAGTTGTGTAGAAGCATAGGCAATAACCTTTCCATTCTACATTAGCACAGCACCTAACCCAGTACCACATGCATCGGTGTAAACTACCAACCCCTGATTCCCATCCGGAACTACTAACACGGGCGCATTTGTTAATAAATGTTTTAACTTAAGGAATGGCTCCTCACATTAGTCAGACCAAACAAACTTCACGTCCTTCCTAGTTAGCTTAGTCAAGGATGTCGCTATCCACGAGAAATCCTTAATGAACCTTCGGTAGTAACCTGCAAGTCCAAGAAAGCTTCTAATCTCACTTAGCATCTCAGGTCTTTTCCAATTGTTAACAGCTTCGATCTTATCCGGATCAACTGCTAAACCTTCCTCGGAAACTACATGACCAAGGAACTTCACTTCCTTCTTCCAAAAATGAAACTTTGAGAACTTCGCTTTTAGCTGATGTTGCCTTAGCGTCTCCAACACTATTCTAAGACGATCCGCATAATCCTTCTCATTCTTAGAATATACTAAAATGTCATTAATAAAAACCAACACGGACCTATCCAAGTGCTCTCGGAAAACCCGGTTCATCAAATCCACGAAGAAAGCTGGCGTATTAGTAAGCTTGAATGGCATAGCCAACCATTCGTAAGACCCATATCTGGTCCTAAATGCCGTCAAAGGAATACTGTCCTCTGCCACTCTTAGCTGATGGAAACATGTCGCCAAATCCAGTATGGAAAACAATCTAGCCCCACTGAACTAATCAAATAAGTCATCGATTCTCGACAAAGGATACTTATTCTTGATCGTCCTCTCATTCAGCATACGATAGTTGATACACATCCTTAATGACTCATCTGGCTTCTTCACGAATACCGCGACCGTTCCCCAAGGCGAACTGCTTGACCGGATGAAATTTTTCCTTCCAATTCCACTAGTTGCACCTTCAATTCCTTCATCTCGGTTGGTGACATCCTGCTAGGTGGTCTACTTACGGGTTCAGCACCCGGTACGAGATCTATTCGAAACTCGACTGCTCTCTTCGGCGGCAAGCCCGAAACTAGTTCAAACACATCCGCAAACTCTCTTGCAACATAAACATGTTCAACTCTGCTTCTGCTCCCTTGGCACCCAATAACGCATAAGCATTTCCGTCCGAACTCCTTAATAAGTAAATAACTCGGTTACGGCTATTAGGGTGCTTTAATAATATTTCCCCCTCTTGGCAAAATATCCTAGCATCATATCTATCTAACCAATCCATACCCAATATGATCCCAAAACCCAAAAAATCAAAAACATGTAAACTGCATGCAAACATATGACCTAACAAATCAAGTTCTAACCGGTCATATCTCATTCCCAGAGTTGCATACCCTCCTATAGGATTCGCAACCCTTAAAGGAGTAATAAGGTATAAAGGTTCTGGGCATAAGCAATCTACAAAATACTGAGATATAAATGAGTGCGATGCACCGGTATCAAATAGTATCCTAACCGGAGTACTATGAATCATAAGCATACCTTCCATCACAGCTTTTTCTTTCTTGGCGGCCGTTGGTCTAGAGGATGATGGTTCCAATGCAAAGATCTTTCCCTTTCCAGCCTTAGCAGCCTCGGGACACTTGTCCTTGTAATGCCTCATCTAGCCACAGTTGTAGCACTTCACATTCAGCCTCACTGCAACTGCTCTTCCATCACCCGAGCAACACTCATTAACATAGTGCCCCTTCTTGTCACACTTGCAACAGACAATATCAGCCTTACTCTTCTTAGCTGCTACCCTCGACTTGGCACCTTTCTTCTTGAAGAACTTCCACTTCTTACCCTAATAATTCTAAACCACAACTGGTTTCCCCTTTCCAAAAGTAGAAAGCATCTCTTCATTCCGAATAGCCATCTCGATGGCAGTATGACACGGATCTTGGAGGTTTGGCATGGTTGCTCTGGCGATCTCAGGATTCAACCCCCTGATAAACTTATCATTCCTCTGAATGACTGTATCTACAATAGCATATCCGTAATGGGATAGCTCATCAAATTCCGTAGCATACACAATCACTGATTTATCCCCATGGACTAAATCTGCAAACTTCCTTAGCAATGTTGACTTGGCAACCTCGGATAGAAATCTTTCTTCGAACCTCCTTCGAAATTCAGCCCGTCAGGTCTTCCTCTGGCTCTCCCAAGGTAACTCCGTTCCACCAAAACAACGCTACTCCCTGCAATTGCCTTGAAGCAAGTCTTCTTTTCTGCATATCTGTCAAGCCGAGATCTACAAATATCCTCTCACAGTGCAATAGCCAGTTTTCCACCCCTATTACGTCCTCGATTCCCAGAAATGGCTTCCCTCCAAGACTACCATAATCCCTGCTCAGCTTGGAATAATTATTGCCAATTGGGGCACTGGATTAGCTCCTCCAACATTCCCTACAGCCACTCTCGCAGTTGCTCCAGCTTGCATCATATTCACAAGGAATTGATACATTATCCCCATATCAACCAGCGGAATCTCAGCACCAACATTGGCATTTGCATCTGGGTTTCCATTTTCCTGTCGGCCCGGTTGCTCCTAGTATTGGGTCGAACATTTCCACTTGTTGCGGTGCATCTTCCACCTTGATTCACTCTTCCATTTCCTGCTTCTATATCTTACTTTCCTACTACCTGAAATCCAATCTTGGTAAGATACAAAAGAACGGTCTAAGAGAGTGGGGAATACATACTTAGGTATTTATAGCAAAGTACACATACGTTACTATAATGCTTACCCAAGCCCAATTATATTTTAGATTCATTAGATTATGCTTTAAAATATTTTAAGGTATAAATTCTTTTTAAGTACATAAACCATGTCTGATACCAACTTGTAACATCTCGCTTCCGGAGGCCCAAAACTAACTGCTACGGATGCTGTAGTCATCTATAGGTGTTATTTCTGAGTGACCGAAATTGAAATCCTGAAACTATTCGTAACACAGAGGCACAAGAATATGAAATTTTAAACTTCAACAAAACATAATTTCTCATTTCTTATGAATAATATTCAGATTTAATCACATAATCCCAGACATTAACCACGTTTAGATCACATATACATGTACAAAATACGATAAGAGCAACATATGAAGATGTCCTCTTATGATGATCAGAGAATTAATAAATATGAACTCTACAGTTCTTAGTACATCCCAGTGGAAAACACAAAATAGCTCCTATATAGCTAACACTGCCTCCTGCACGTCTACGAAAGCTTATTCGTCCAAAAAACTTGAAAGTCTCACACTCTCAGACTCTCAAATTAATTTTTAGTACCCGAGAGTTTGTGGAGAAACACAAACTTCGAGTCAGACAATAAGTCTGGTATGAATAATCCCCTATCATCTTTTATCATAAATAAATATCTAGTGAGACCACGCCGCTTAGCGGAACGGTTGTCCCCTCACTAGTATCCAAAACAAAACATGCAAATCATTTACTATGCTCCTGCACCCATAATGATTAGTCTTAACATAATATGAAATAAAGTCATAAATCATATATATTGGATATCCCATCCACCCATTCATTAGATATCTCATCTAAAAGAAATTTATTAGATTTCCCATCTAAAATCAATTTATTAGAGTTCCCCTCTAAAACCTTTAAAATTACTATCCATCATAATTTAATAGGACTATCCGTCCCAAATCCATTTAAAATAAATGAAGATTATCCAGAGTACATTGTTTTATAAAAGTTGGTGTGGGCTATCCACCGCACACTCCATAGTTTTCCTAGGATGACTATGAACTCTTGGGTGCCAAATCCCGAGGCTAACCACCTCTGGGAAAACATTCTTTTCTTTATATTTGATGTGGGCTATCCACCGCACATTACATGGTTTTCCAAGGTTAACAAGAACCCATCACTTGGCCAATTTAAAATATCATGATCCCCATGATTATTTATTAAAATTCATGATCCCCATGATTATTTATTTTCCTCAGGTATACCACTTGTTTAACATATTCCCATTGGTAGCCCCAATTAGGTTAAATTAAATAAAAACACATTGATAACCCCAATGTATATTTTCGAAAGCATATTTCTGTTTGTAACCCCGAACTATGTATCGAAAACATTAAACCCACCTCGGTGTCCCCAAGGTTTATTAACATCCAATTTATATAAGGATCCCCCTTACATATCCAAACAAAGATAAGTATTTAATGCTATAAACCTTCAAAGTAACCCCTTCAAATTAGCAAATTATTACTTAGGAAAAATGGATAAAATATCCCTTCTGAATATCCCATTCGGAAGTAAATCAAAAATGAGCTTAAAAACTTGGTTTAAAGAAAACCCCTTTAAAACCCCTTCGGAAGCATTAAAACATCCATAGATAGCCCCTTCGGAAGCCTTCCACCTTTTCAAAACATCCCTACCCTTCGACTTAGTCAGAAGGGTGAAGGCTCACCTTTCGACTTAGTCGAAATGTATAAGCTGGTGACTTAACCCTTCCTTCGAATATCCCATTCAAAGGCATATAAAACATAAAATGGAACGAATTCGGAAGCTCCCCTTCGACTTCGTTCCTTTCGAAGTTCTGAGTCAAAAGCATACATCTCCTTCGAAAGCATGGCTTTCGAAGGCATTAAAAACTTAACTTTTAAAACAATGGGAAGGTTCGAAAGTAACCCCTTTCTTTTCCTCTCCTACCTTTCGACTTAGTCGAAAGGTTCTAAAAAATATTTTTGGAAAACATTTAAAACAATTCTCTTGAAGGTTTAAACTTTTGAAGATCCCCTTCGAAACCCCTTCTTGAGTATAAAAATTTTGTCTTTATAAAAATGATGGAGTCAAAGGATCCCCCTTCGATACCTATTAATTTGAAAGCATTTATATTTCCATTCGAAAGCCAAGGAAGCAGCCTCCATCCCTTCGCCTCTCTTCCTTCCGACACTATTCTTACCTTTCGACTTAGGCGAAAGGTAAATGCTTACCTTCCGACTTAGACAAAAGGTACCTTTCGACTTAGTCAAAAGGGTGAAAGCGGGCTATGTGTCGAAAGCAAGTTCTGGGCCTACGGAAGTGATGGTTCCTCTTGCGTGTCTAAATCTGATTGGTCAAGAGGCCTCCTCCTATACTTTCAATAGTAAAAAGTACTAAATAGTCAACCTTTTTCTTTAAACACTATTCTTCTTCCCCAAATAATTTTCGAAAGCAATTCCCCTCCGAATTTAACCAATTCGAAAGCCATTTTCCAATTTAGCCCTTGGGCATAAATAATTTAATTACCTTAGTAAACCACTAAGGAAAACCCCAAAAATCATCAAAAATCCTTTAAATCATATATTGTAACATATTAAAATTTCAAAGCATATGAAGATCAATATAATTCAAAATTTAACCAAAACCAAAATAAACTATGTTAATTAGCCCATTAACATTTAAAACTCCTATGTCTTATCCAAAAGGTTTAAATGATTATATCCTAACCAAAATCACAAATATGAATCGGATATAACCCATAACCGATCCAAACACAAAAATGAGATGATAAACATGATTATTCAACTTGATTAGTTAATTGGAGAATGAGATAATTTCCTAGCTTTAACTCCTTAGCTTTATCTTCAATTTATTGCTCTTCCTGGAGCTTTTAATTGCCAGCCAAAATATAGGTGAGGAGTTATGAATGAGAAAGTAAAAGTTCTTTAGGGTGGAGGAAGAGATTTATACTAAGAAATGTAGCCCTATTTCCAAGTTAACCCCCTAAGTAGTTCCTCCTTCTTAATTTAGTTAAGTCTTATTTTAGTTCATTCATTAAAACACAGCCATTGGATTTATTAATCTCATCTCCCTAATTATTCACATTATTCTATTTAATTTATCCTATTAAATATCCCGAATAATGTTAATTATAATTCAGGGGCATTACACAATCACGTGAACTTCACCACATGATTTCCATTTATCTTTTGTTTAATGATTACTTATACTTTGGTATTTGGTTTTTTGTAGGTTCGATATCTCAATCTCGAGCTTTTGATCACTTGAGTGGCTCCTCGACGCAATATGGATCCAGACGTGATTTAGAATCGGGTAGGTGTAGAGAGAGGGATGACGATCTAGAAAGAAGTCATCACTCTAAGGAATCTTCATCTTCAAAACAAAAATCCCAATCTCGGTCGTCCCATTAGGATGCACAAACTAATATTCCTATGCATAGTGGTAATCAGACCTCCTTTCACGGTCCTCCAGCTCCCGTATCGTTTGAGCAATATTCCGGTTCATCTAGCTCCAAGCAACCCGTGATCGTAGGTCGAGCAAACATCCAATCGTTGCTTTTGATCCCTCTTTGCCGACCGCTACTCCTAAAGCTTCCACAACAGAGAAATTGGCCGAGCTTAAGGTCATTTTCCTAAAAATTTGTTTTGACGGGCTTAAGTTCCTCCCCTCCATCCATACAATCCCATAGACTGTCAAAGCAAACTCTCTCGCATGTACTAATGATGTTTTCGTGCAGCATGAATCATTACAGCACTTAGCAGAAATAATCACTGAGGTGTCTATTGAGCGACAACATGAGATTGATCGTCTAAAGCTAGAGACGATCCATGATAAAGATATAATTAAGCACCAAGATAATGAGATCTCAGAGTTGACGTCAAAACTTTATAACTGAAGCAGAAAAAAGCGCCAAGGAAACATCTGAAGCAGTGATTCGTCTAGAAGCTGCCCATAAAAAGGAACTTGATGTTGCCTCAACCGTAGTGGTGCACTCTCCTTGGAAAAAGATTCCTTACAAAAGGAGAAAAATATCTTGGCCTTCTGCATTCAGGAGCGTGAAGAGCTTCTTAAGAAAGAGAGGGAAGAGAAGATCGAAGCTCAAGAAGAATCACGGATATTGCGAAGAAGCTATTGAGGCCCGGACTTTAAAGATTAAACTTGATGAGCAACTTGCTCAGATTGAAGTCCTCAAAGAAGAGGAAAAGGAAGCGGGCCACAACGAGATAAGAGAATAGCTCGAAGCCCAAGTAAAGGATGCCAAGGAAGCCGGTCGGAATGAAATCAAGGACATGTTCGATCCCTTGATCATCGAATACAATGCTAAAATCCTTCTCCACCGTGATCTGAGCTTTCTTGGTGAGGCTTATCTTGAATCATTTACTAAGGCCTGGAAGTAATTGAAACGAAAATGAGAGACCTTGGCAAAGACGATTTAAATAAAGAGAAATTAGTATGAGAGATCCTGTGTGGAAATGAACCCCTAGACCTTATCGCCATGAGACTCTGATACTTTGACATTCTAACATCTTCCTACAAAGGGAAAAATATCGTTGAATCTTCGAAGTTTGATCCCAAGGGCCCCTCCTATTTTCCAGCAGCTGGAGCATCAGTTTCTTTCGGTCCAAGATAGGATCTAAGCTACGATCGAAACAAACCCAGTTATCAATCTAAAGTGCTGACCCCTATTCTAGAAGGGGGAACCCCGGCGATGACTGAAAGTCGGTCGGATGCAGGTATTTTGCTCTATCCTCCACTTTTCGATCGATTTATTTCTTCATGTCAAATAGACATGGGCTTATTTTCTTGTTTCCACGAATCCACAGGTCTTCCGGGTCCTTACCAGACTCCAAACAGTGGTGCCACCGTGGACCTACAATCGACATCAACTGAAATCTTGGCGGCCACCGATGCTCCAAGGACCGATACTCAAGTCATTGGAGCACTCGATGATGATAAGGCTGAAGATCCATGGTCGTTGGACGAATCTTATGATGTTGTGACCACCGGCACTACTAAACACACTGATAAGCTCGGTTTAAAGGAGCGAGTTGAGAGGGAGGAGTTGTTGAAGAAACAAGCCAAGTCTGAACCCGTTGATTTGGATATTGGTGATCTAAATCTCATCCCATTACAAGTCATCCCACCTGGCGGGTCAATTTTCCAAAAACTCCTCCTACTTTTGAAAGCTCCCTGCCAAAGGTGGTAAAGGATCGAGGAAACGGACAGGCGGAAGCTCGGGTGGTGCCACTTCCAAAAAAATCCAAAAAGGAGAGAAGACAAAAGAAATAGCCATTGTTTCGGTTCTGTTTGCACATAGCTTTTATAGTTGTTTTTATTTTTATTGGCCATGATTGTAAGGGTACGGCCCCGTTATCTAAATAAACTTGTATCACAATTTTGAAGTTTGTTATGTGAATAAAAGTTTTTTCTCGTTGCTTGTTTCTTTGGATGATAATCCGTTAATTCTATCCTAAGGCCTCCGTGTGATCGTCGCCCTAAGTTGTACCAAACACGGGGCTTGAGTCCTAAAGTTGTGCTATAGGATTCAGCGGTTTGAGGGATTGCACTCCTGCTCCCAATCTTGGGTTAGCGGAGTTGGACAGTGGATGGCCGAACTCCATCCTTTGCGAGTTTATACTCCTCATGTCGGTTTCAGGCCGGAGTTCACGGAATAGTGAGTGGTCAAACTGCACTCGTCTATTGGTTTATACAGATATCCACACTCTGGAGATAATAGTTGGTTAGCGGGTGGCCGATTCACACTCGATTTATGCTTATACTTCAGTCCGCACTCTGGGGACTTAGAGTTATTTCAAAAAATAGTTGGATCGTACTTTCCTTAATTGATTGATTTGCCCTCAAGGTCCGGGGGTTGATTTAACGAGCGATTGGTCATGTCACGATCGCTTTTGATTTATTTCAGTTCCATCACTTGACAGGATTTATTCGGTCATCGGATGGTCGAGTCACATCCATTACTTGTTATGTATTCCGTCCATCGGGTTATGAACGAGAGTTATCAAATGAATGGCTGGATCATGCTCATCTTGTTTAATTCAATTGAGAACTAGCATAATTGGTTAGTTACAAACTTTGGGAACTTGTTTAGACATATCATCATCTGTCAGTTTCGTAATGTAACTAACAGGTGATGCTACAGCAAACACGGATATAAAGGAAGTTCAAAACTTTATTTGCTAAATGGAAGGAAATGTCATAATTTGTCTTATTACATATCCGGAAAATCGAATGCTAAAGAAAATTTTGAAAGTAAACACAGCTGAATGAAAAAGAAACAAACTGAGTGAAATAACGTCATAAATGCTCACTATTCCACGCCCTTAGGAGTGTGATGCCATCAACAATCGCTAGCTTGAAAGTTCCATCTCCAAGTCTCTGCTCAATGGCGTATGGTCCTTCCCAAGTATGATTCATATGCAATGGGGCAAGAAAGATCCATTTTAAGATGAGATCACCAATTTCAAAGGTTCTAGGTCGGACTTTAGTGTTGTAGTATCGGACGACTCGGTGTTGGTGTGCAGCTGCCCTCAAATCAGCTTCTTTACGCTTCTCGTCTATAAAGTCTAACGATTCCAAGAGGAGATCCTTATTTGTTCTAGGATCATAGTAAGTCACTCGATGGGAAGGAACTTCAAGCTCAATAGGAATAACAGCTTCGAAACTGTAAGCAAGAGCGAATGGAGTATGGCCAAGCGAGGACTTGTGGGTGGTCCTATAAGCCCATGGTGTTGTTGGGAGTTCATCCACCCACTTGCCTCTAGCCTTTTCCAAACGCTTCTTCAAAATGGTTTTTATGATTTTGTTCACAGCTTCAACTTTCCCATTTGCTTGAGGGTGAGCGATTGTCGCAAATCTTTCTTCAATACGATGGCGACGTCAAAAGTCTTTGAACTCAGCACTATCGAACTGAATCCCATTGTCTGTTACAATAGTTTATGGAAGACCAAAACGACATATAATGTTCTAGACAATGAAGTTGATTACTATCTTCGTTATAATCATGGCTAATGGTTCTTCTTCAGCCCATTTGGTGAAGTAATCAACTACGACGATGGCATACTTCGCACAACCTTTAGAGATTGGTAAGGAACCAATAATATCTATGCCCTATATGGAAAACAGCCATGGGTTGACCATTTGTGTTATTTCCGTCGACGGAGCACTTGAGGCTTTTGCATATATCTGGCACTTGTCGTGTTGCCTTACATAATGAGCAGCGTCTCTATTGATAGTTGGCTAATAATACCCGTAATGGAGTATTTTCTTTACTAGAGTTTGCCCCCAGTGTAATCGCCACATACTCCTTCATGAACTTCTTTTAGGACTCGTTTTATCTCCTCATGGGCAGTACACCGGAGCAGGGGAACAGAAAAACCCTTTCTTTACATAACTCCTTCCTGTATGATACATCGTGAAGCTTTACGAAGAACTTGTCGCTTTTCATTCCTTTGTTCAGGAGGGACTCCCTATAGCAAATAGTTTTTAATCAGAGTCATCCACAATTCCCTCTCAGACTTCGTCTCTAGTACTCGGTCGATTCCCATCAGGTTTATACTTAGGGCATTCAATACTTCGATTGAAACCAAGCCCATCTATTGTGCCTCTTCAGTGCTAGTGAACTTTGCCAGTGAACCGGCCTCTCTGTTTTGATCCCGAGGAAGGTGCGTAATGTGGTAGTACTTAAAATCGGTCAACAAATCTTGGACTTGGGTAAGGTATGGAGCAAGCCGTTATCCTTTAACTTGGTAATCTCCCCTGGCTTGGTATACTACCAATCGTGAGTTGCAAAAGATTTCAAGAGACTTTATTCCCAGTTCTCTGGCGAGTTTAAGTCCAGCAATTAGAGCCTCATACTTGGTTTCATTGTTTGTTGCAGGGAAATCAAGCTTTAAAGCGTATCAAATTTATCGATCTTTGGGAGTTACAAGCACAATCCCAGCTCCAGAGCAACGATCATTAGATGCACCATCTGTATACAACTTCCACCGTATGGTTAGGGTTTCACTGCCCTCCGGGAAATCATCCTGCACGGTAAATTCTGCTATAAAATCTGCCAGTGCCTTATCTTGAATAGCCCTCGAGGGAAGATAAGTGATGCGAATTGGTCGAGCTCGATATTCCACTTGAGTAACCTTCCAGACGTCTCAGGTCATTGCAGGACCTGTCGTAACGGCTGATCCGTATAAACATTGATTGGGTGCGCTTGGAAGTATGGGCATAGCTTTCATGATGCAATTAGCAAATAGTATGCCAGTTTCTCTATCCACGGATAGTTCCTTTCAGCTCCCGTTAATAGCTTGCTAACATAATAAACTAGTCTCTGGATTCGATTCTCCTCGCGAAGCAACACAGCACTTATAGCGTGTACCGACACGCTAAATGGATATATAAATCTTCATGATCCACTGGCTTTAATTAGATGGGGGTTTCTATAAGTGATTCACCAAAGCTTGGAATGCGTCTTTACAATCCCATGTCCATTGGAAATTCCTTTTTCCTCTCCTTATCAAGTCAAAGAAAGGAATGCATTTATCGGTAGTTCTAGAAATGAATTGGCTTAAGGCAACAACCTTCGAATTCAAACTCTATACTTGCTTAATAGTCTTTGGCACTTGGATATTGCAAATATCTAGGATCTTCTCGGGATTAACTTCGATTCCACGGAATTAATGATGAAACCCAAGAACTTTCCTGATGCAACGCCAAAGGAACATTTCAGAGGATTAATCTTCATTTTATAATGTCGGAGGATGTCAAACATTTCTGCCAAGTCTTTAATGTGGTTATTAGACAGTCGTGACTTCATGAGCATTTCATCCACATATACCTCCATCCTTTTTCCGATTTGATCTTTAAACATTCTATTAACTAGGTGCTGGTAGGTCGCCCCTGAACTCTTTAGTCCATATGACATCACCACATAGCAATATAATCCAACATCGGTAATGAAGCTGGTGGTCTTGATCGGGAATGTGCATCGGAGTTTGGTTATATCCTGAGTACGCATCCATGAAATATAGAAATTCGTGTCCCGTGGTCGAATCTACCAACTAATTGATCCTTAGAAAGGGAAAACTGTCTTTTGGGCGTGCCTTGTTCAAGTCCGAGTAATCAACGCATGTCCGCCATTCCCATTCGCCTTTCTCACAAGTACAGGATTAGATACCCACTTAGGATAGAGGGTGTCTCGAATAAATCCATTGTCTTTGAGTCTATCCACCTCCTCTTTAAGAGCGGTATATCTCTCCGGATCCATGCCACGTCTTTTTTGTTTCACTGGGACATGCCTTGGGTCGATATTCAATGCATGGCTTGCAATGACAGGCAAGATCCCACACATGTCAGAGTGAGTCCAAGCGAACACTTCGAGATTCGCTCGGAGAAATCCAACAAGTTCTTTCACTATCGGGGGGCTGAGTTGCAATCCGATCTTTGGGACCCTTGACGGGTCGTCATGGCTGACTATGATGCCAATCGTCAGCTCAGCCGGTGCAGCCTTGGTCTCTTTAGGCTCCTCCTCGTCATCTCTCAGATCTATATCTCTATAGAGCCGGTTGTGGCGCCTGAGCCAAGGGTCAGGCGCTAGTTGTCAATCTTCAGTGGCTTGGATGCGGACTGACTTGTCTGCACCCTTACCTTTCTCCTTCCGTTGAGCATCGCTCAATTTAACTACATAACAGGCACGTCCAACCGCCTGATCACCATGAACAAATCCAACTCTACTATCCGTCGGGAACTTCAAAGTCAAGCACCATGGGGTAAGAGCTGCCCGGACTCGGCTAGGGCAATCGGCCTAGAAAATCGTTTTATGGAGAGTTAACATCCAAAACAACAAAAGGTAAATTCCGTATTCTCCTACGGTCACCTTCTCCCAACTCTATAGGTAATTCAACATAACCAACAGCTTTAGTTTCAGCACCGTTAAAGCCATGAATGCGGGCTTTAGATGGTTTTAAGTCCTTGGCTTCCATCCTCATCTGATCATAAGATTTTTGAAAATTATATTCGCATAACTTCCACAGTCAACCAATATCCATCTCACTAAAGCGGGGCCGATCATGGCTGAAATGACCATTGGGTCGATCATTGGAGCCTCCACTTTGTCTACATCTTTATTTCTAAACACGATATCATCTGCCATTGTACGCTGCTACTTTACCGGAGCTCCATCTTCTGTGTTTGAACAGCATTCAAAATCCACGTGCTTAATCGTGCTAGCATAGCACTCCATTTCATGCCAACTCTTATCGGCCGGATGTGGTCCTCCGACTATTGTATTGATCACCAATCTTCTAACAGTCCGCTTAGGCTCCTCAGCCCTGTGCGGTGCTTGACCTCAGTTGGGGTTAGATGTCCCATGCCCGCCATCCTAAGGGGTTTTCACAAACTGTGTAACTTCCTTTCTCGAATCAGCTTTTCGATAATATCATGGAGATGCCTGCATTCATTTTTGTTATGCCTATAGCATTTGTGAAACCGACAGTATTTCTCGGTTTTTTGCTTCTCAATTGATTCTTTTGGAGGTGACTTCCTGTACTGCATAGTATTGCAGGTAGACAAATAGATATTCTCCAGGGACGTATTTAGTGGTGTATAAGTATTGTACATCGAAATCTTAGGCTTCCCTCTTCAAGAATCTCTCTTTCGTTCTCGGCTCCTATCTCCACCTTTCTTTTGTTGATTCGGTTTGTTTTGGACATTCACTTGAACTTTTCTAGAACTTTCATCAGACTGCTTTACAGCAATATTACTTTATACTCCCCTTCATTCGGTCCTACAACATTCTTCTTTCTGGAGGATCTGGCTTCCTCCTTCCTCAAATACCGAGCCGCCTTTGCATAAAAGAATCCAACATTACGGGTGGTTTGCCAGCTAACCAATCGTCAAAATCAGATTCTGGATCAATTCCTCTTGTCACGGCCATCAATATTGCATGGTTATTCAGATTACTAATTTCTATAACAGTTGTATGGAATCTCTCCAAATAATCTTTCAACGATTCTCTTAGAGTCTAGATCACGCTGGACAGGGAAATTACATCCTTAAGGTGAGCTATGTGCATTCGAAAATGCTCCACAAATCTTGTTGCCAAATCATCAAATCTAGAGATCGACCATAGGGGTACCCTTGTAAACCACATTGTTGCTATTCCAGAGAGAGTTATGAGAAAACATCTACATTTGGCTACATCATCTGCTCGTGCGGAATCCATCAGCCATGCATATCTCATGATATGTTGCCTGGGGTCATTTTTCCCTCGTAGGCAGGCATCAACAGCATGTTGAACCTCCATGGATACTCTGCATGTAGGACATTACCAGTGAATAGGGTATGGCTTCTCGAGATTCCTCAGTCATCATTGGTCAAGCCTTGGCTCTCTCTCACTAATTGTCTAACCATAGCTGACAAGTCTGGCGTTTGGATAGTTGGTGCCAAGCGGTGGTCGTGTTCTACCTCACGTGATTGGTCCGGTCGATGTCTATGGGCCGTTCCATACCTTCTTGGTTCAACATCTTCCCGATGTGTGTCTCGTAATTTCACTTCATCGTCATTACGGGGAAGCATTTGGTCAATATTTAACTGAACTCCATATCATCTAAGTCAGCCGCAGCAGCTCTTGCATCCCAATGTGCATAGGTAAGTTCCCTTCTCTAGAGGAGGGATCGGTATTGATCCATATGGAGAGTTTGGCACCGATCGATCCTAGCAAACCACGATGGTCTTCCTGTTGACGTCCTGAAGTTTCTATGCGATATCTGTCTGTTCTGCGGTGCTTATGCCTGTGATACTCGTCCGATGAAGTAGAACTCTCTGATGCAGAGTAAGGAGTAAGGTCCCTTCTAGCTTTTCCTCACTGTTGCTGAGTGAGTTGGTTCATTAGGTTGATATTGGTCTAAATTTGCTTATTTAATTATCGACGGCTATCCATTAGCTCTCTCATCAGTTTTTGCAATTCAGCCCTTGTAATAGAATCGGTTGGATTCTGGACTTCAATTGGTTCAGCATTCACATCCATTGGTTTACTGCTCGGGCCTCCTTGCTGGATATTAACGTTCTCCTTTCCTTCCACATTCTGAGAAGTAGATCTAGTGTTCCTTACCATTGTCAATAGCTTTGCTTAGATTTTTGCAAATCAGAGTAGTATGAGTGAACTTCTTGAAGAAAACTATGGATCTCCTTCTGGGGATTTATGCAATCCAGTAGAAACAAAGGGATCCTAATCAGTTGAGAATCAAGGTTCTCAGTGAAAGCACCAAAATGTTTGCACCAAAAATTGGCACAAACATCCAACATAAACTTTATGAAGGGGATTAAATGAAGAATAAAATGGAAAAGGTGGATAATAACAAAGAAACAACAATTAATTGAGAGAAAAACACACACAACGATTTATAGTGGTTCGACGTTGTTTGCCTATGTCCACTTTGAATAGATTGCTTTGTTAATAACTTTATAATCTGACTACAAGAGGAATTGGATTAAAATCCTTAGTTATAAAAGAATATAAAGCAAATAGTCGCGTATATTCTTGAAAACGAACAACCAAGTCAGTATTTATAGATGAAGATAGCCAAATATCTCTCTGAAAACTCGGCAGAAGGAACTTCATAACTACATGAGCCCACAAGAGGGTCGCATGGCCCAATTCCCAAAGAAGAGGGATCAGTACAGATCCCTTCTTTGGTTGAATTTCAAGGTGCGATCCCTAAGGTGGCTTCCTCATACTAAAATATGCTTAGCCTCCAAATTTCATGTCAATTGGATCATTGGAGCTCGAGTAATTTCTTGATCTTTGCTTCAACATAGTTTGCATGTTGTTTTCTACCAATCCCTTCCAAGGGAAGTATACCGATCCCTCCAACTTTATCCCCTTGAGGTGCGATCCCTAAGATAGGCTCCCTAGGGTCCCCATGTCTTGCTCATAAAATTTCATATGTTTTGGACTTGTCGATCTTTAGATATTAATTGTCTCCTATAAGAATGCCTCCACACCTTGAAACATACTGATCCCTCTTGCTAGAGCTAATTTTATGTCGATCATGTTGGAACTGGACTAGCCTGCATCAGAAGTTATGGGTAAATTTCAAAAAATTTACCGTATTGGATCTTTTATTGGGCCTATGAAGTCTAACTGAATTAGAACATTTCTAAATTTCATTTAAATAAAATTATTTATTTTATTTAAATTCAAATATATTAAGATATGAAATTAATTTTATTTGATTTAGTTTATACATAAATGTATCATATACATATATGTGTGAGTGCATGTGCAACATAATAATCCGTGAAAGGTATAATATGCTCATATGTAGATGTTGGGATTTACATCACAACAGACATATTAGCTCATTTTGTATGCCATGTATGTTGTCCAAATATGTGCATGTATATGTGTTACATAATACACACATACACATATATGTATAAATATATTATATATAATATATGAACATAAAACATTTATATATAGATAAATATATATATATAGAAAGAGAGAGAGAAAATTATTAAAAATTATTTATAATTCAAAATTAACTTAGTTTTGCAAACATAATAAATTTAGTATTTTAATTGGTATATATTATGAATAAAATAATGTTCTCATCTATAAATAATTAACATAAAATAATCTATTAATGAAAGTTCAAATTTTATAATTTTTGAAAATCTAGGATCATAAAATAAAGCTTAGGAAAAATCTGGAGATTTTTCAAAGTTGAAATATTTTTTTTAAAATACATTGATTTCGGCAATAATTATTTAGTATAAAATAATGTATTATTAAAAATTCAAATTTTAAAATTTCATAAATTCTAGGATCATGAGTGAAAGGTTACGAAAAATATTAAAGAATTTTTCAATTAAACTATTATTTTTAATAAATCATAAACAGTTTTTCCAAAATAATATTAATTATTAAAAATAATAAAATTTATTGAATAATTCCTAAAAATTTTCAACATGTTTTTGAAATGATATAATATTTTTTTAAAATATAAAATTGAAATTTTAATGTAATAATTATTTTATATATAATAAACAATTCAAAAATTCAATAAATGTTAATTTAAAAATATGAATATATGTATGATAATTAATTTTCAAATTTGTAAATTCATATTATATATAAATAAGTGTACTAAAATTTTTAAATCATATATATATATATATATATATATATATCTTATATATGCATATATGCTATTATGAGAGAGAAATATACACTAATATATATATGAATTTATTAATAAATATATATATATAAATTATTAATGACAAAAATTAATTTTGTACAGTAAACAACATTTGTCTATACATAAATCAAATAGTATAATAAACAAATTATGCACATAACCAAACTGATTTGTGACAACCACATCCACTTACAAAAATCTCACCTAACTAAACATATAGTAGCAATATATTTAAACATATATGAAATTGCTCATTATAGGATCATAGAATATAATTTAATTATTGTAATATGAATTAAAATTACCAATTTAATGATGCCTTTGAATCCACGTTGAAGCAATGACTTCCCTTCCTTTTACTGTTCTTGATTCATCAGATTGCATGTCCGGAATCACCGACCTCTAACTATCGAATCGTATTATTTTAATTTGAAATATATTTGAGAATTTTGAAATGGATTGAGAGCTATGTTTTAATCAGCAATGTAGAAGGTAATGGCGGCCTTAAAAGTTCATCATTATTTTTAGAGATACATCTTTATTAATAGTTGGTTTGGTAGCGCAATCTTTTGGTCTGATCGTGAACTTCCTAAAATACCCTTTACTCATATATAATTTAATTATTATCTATTATTCCATGTACAATTACTTAAAAAGAATCAGTAAAATCATAATTAAATGCAGCTGTTATTCCTATTATTTTTAGCCTATTAGTTCTAGGCTAGACTGGAACTGTTCAAACTAGGTTAAAACATGAATGTTTCAAGGAATATATTTCTAGGCTTGCGTGTTTATTAAAACGAGAGTAGGTCAAATACTACTATTGCATCAGATGATAAAAGTGACTTCTAGATAATTCAATATGTCTTTAACAATAGTTGTAATATCTTTGGGGTCACATTTTTTTGTGTCAACGTGAACTACAAAAAATGCCTTTATACAAATATTAACAAATCTTATTATCCCTTAAAAATAATATATAATAATTTCATTACAAATTCAAAATGTCCCTCTACGCTTAAAAATAGGATCTAACAAATAAACATATTTACAAATTCGTTGTTTATTAATTAATAATATAAATAAAATTCAAACTAACAAAAAATTAAATGTTTCAACTTAGAAATAAAATTTAATTTAACTACACATGATTTCAACGTAAAAACATGACTACATATTTTTGCAAATCATTTTCACTTGAATGTGTTAATCATGTATAAATTATAGAAGAACAATCCACTCTCGAAGAAAATACCATCATCACGCACGAAGTGCATGCTGTAACGCTCGTGTATATATATAGGGTTGTATTAGAGAGAAACGAGAAAAATCTTTTTACCTATTCTCACTTGATCTCAACCCATTATCTCTAAGCCAATTCCCTGTGTTTTAGCCACTCCTAGACCTTTCCAAAACCGAAATTTTGCAGCCCTAATGATGGGCCTTAAACCCATCTAAGCCCAAGCCAAAATACTATGCAATTAAATCTAAATCACTTGTTGATATTGTATATCGATCGATATATTTATAACTGTTATAAATATATATAACATTATTTATTTCTCAATTACTATTCAAATTTTATAATTAATATTTCATAAATATTAATTAATTTATAACAATTATAAATAATTAAATCGTTCGGTCTTAAGGGAATTCATCATTTCGGCCTGTAACGATTGGGTGTAAATTTGGTCAGCGATTAACATCGAACTGTTCTAATGTTAACGTTCACACGTCACTTAGCAGGTGGTATGACATTATGGCCAAATTTATCGCTTACTCATTTTCGATAAAAATCCAATTTTAGTTTAATAAGCGTTACCCAGTTGTGACATTTGTTTACACCAATTCTCTTCATCAAAACTATATCGCTTTGGACTTATGGAATTTGATAATGGTCAAAATTCCAACCTCATCCACATTCAACTTTATAGTCAAAATACAAAGTCCTTGGTTCAATAATAACAATTATTATTAACCAAAATGCTCTGGCCATGGACTTTGACTTTGAGTTGATTTGAGTTGACTGTGATACTAACCGCATATAACTGAGGAGACGAATCCTCTCTTGAACAGTGCTTCACTTCCGATACTTCCACTTGACCCAACTATAGTCACTCGATGGACGCCATGCCATGATTTGGCTATAATCAAAGCGGAGCTTTCATATTGAAGATCCATAGTATTCTCAAGTCGAGAGAACTGTGTAAATCAGCCCACATCGATATTTTCTGTTTGACCTTAGTTATATTAACCAACAGAAAACTATCGTGTCAGTCGTTCCATGGTTATCCAATAACTATTAGTACGTAACCCCTAGGTGTCCCCAGCAGCCATGAGTAATACACTGCCCAACATTTGGAGAGCATTACGTACTCCAGTCTCAATGGATACATCGATATCCAGTCTCGATGCGTCATGACTAGGAACATTTAAAATGGTATATTTGTTTCGTTGTGATAAATTACTCACGGTTACAACACTTTGTAACTACTATCACAAAATATACCATTTATGGATTTTTCTATTAAATATACTTTTAATTAAGTTAATTAATTAATATAATCATATTATATCAAGTATATAATAGAAAGAAAATACCTTTTATTTCGAACAAGATTGGTCAACGAGTTAGATATATGTAACAAATTACATAATTGCCGCTAGGGCATACCCCCAATTCTATTAGATCCCTCCTATATGTTGAACCATATTTCATACTTCGAACATTCTACTTTGCATATCCATCAATTACATTCAATCTTGACTTCATATTGTCATCTGCACTTGACTTATGGGCCCCACAATCATCACTCTGGAATCATCGGCCTTAATGGTAATTGAATCTAACTCGTGCAATTAGTTCAATATAGTCGGGTTAAAATGTTGGATAACAATGAGCAACCAAAATACGAAGAAAAAAAAGCTCATTAAGAAGATAATAAATACGAGGTTGGCTATGATGATCCGTTAAATTTGGTTCCTTTACACGTGTCAGCGTAGTGTTTTTTGGTAGAAACGAAAACGAAAGGGCCCAGAGAGATATTGAGCTTTCATATAATATAATAGATATGCACCAAAAGATGATGTATCTACTGATTTGATGATTACATAGAAATGAAGAAAAAATTAGTAAAGAAAACTCAAAATAAACAGTAAAAATAAATATTTTTTAGTTTAGTAATATAAACATGAAATAAAAAAGATTTACATATATAAAAATCTTATAAACATAAAATAATGTATTTAAAGTATTAAATTTTATTAGGTTCAAGTAAGAATAAGAGTATATAAATTACATTGAAGGTTGAATGAAAAAAAAACATGACAAAAGGTTCAGTATTTGCATATTATATGGTAGTGGAAAAAACATATTTTTTTGTAAAATATAGTGCATTATGTATTTGTGATTGTTGAGGGCGAGGCACTGCAATTTATAAGGATAATTTCCATAGACATTTGTGCTAAAAACATAAAATAGTCCAAATAAAGTTAGAAGAATATATATTTATTATGGAATAGTATAAACACAAAATAAAAAAGATATTTCCATGTATACAAGTCGTATAAATATAAAATAGCCTATTTCAAAAATTATTATTTTACTAATTTCAAGTAAGAATGAGAGTATGTGAATTAACCTGAAAGTCGAACGAAAAAATAAGTTGTAAAAAATTAATTATTTGTTGATAAATTCTTTATATGGTAGTGAATGTAAGGATATTTTTGGAAAATAAAGTGCATTAGACATTTGAGGTATAAAGGTAATCCCTATAGGTATTAAATCTAAAAACATTTGTGCTAAAAATAGAAATTATTGGAAATAAAGTAAATTTTTTTAATGAATCATATAGACATTAAAAAGACATTGCATAAAAACCATATATATAAACCAAAAATAATCTATTAAAGTGTTAAAATTTTAAAATATCCAGGTAAGTGAGAACGAGAATACATGAAGGAGAAAGTTGAATGAAGAAATAATAACTTGCCCCAAAATTTCTCAAAGGCAAGCATCTACAACAAAAAATGAAAGAATATTATTTTGCAATTTCAATTAGAAAACACAAGTGTGATATACTTAAAAATGGTCAGTTTATTTGTATTTAAGAAAGAAAGGTTGTTAGAAAGAATATAAAGCGGAGTGTAGTAAGGAATATGAAAAAAATAAATAAACTTGTTGGAAGTTGTATAGAAAAACCAACAATGATCGATATTATAGAATAATACAGCAAAAACATTTTTTCCATCATAAAGTAATAGTACTATAAAAGATAAAGTAAACTTACCTTTGAGGCGACGTATTTGATAGATGTAACATATGTGTTAGAAAGAATTTTCATGTACCTCAATAGGAGTTTATATAGCTATAGATAGTGAGAAAATAGTGTAATATATGTAGACTTTTCAAACTATCTTATCCCCTTCGTTTATTCGGGTTTTTTTTGGATTAGGCCTTGTTTTGAAAGTAATTATCGCAATTAGCCCAGTATCAAAACTAATATCGGATATAGCCTTGTTTTGGCCAGCTCAGCTCCGAGCTGGCCATAACATACTGGCGACTTTTCAAAAGTCGCCAGTTATATTTTTTTTTTGGCCATAACGAGGGCGACTTTTGGGAAGTCGCCCACTGGCGATTTCCCAAAAGTCGCCCACTTTTTTTTAAAAAAAAATGGGCGACTTCTGGGAAGTCGCCAGTGGGCGACTTCCCAAAAGTCGCCCATTCGGGGCTCTGCAACATAACCAGAGCCCCCCTCCCTTCCTTCCTCATTCTCATCTCTTCCATTTCTTTACCAAAAAACCCCAAACCCTATATTCCGAAATTTTTTCCCAAACCCAATTAAATTTCGTTTATTTTTCAACAAAATACAAGATGGCAAGCTCTTCAATGCGGGATGTGCCTCAAGGTATGGGAAAATCAAAAAGTTTTCAATTTAGGGTTTTGAAGGAATTTGCAAAATAATGGTTTTTAATGATTGTTAGCAATCATTGATGGTTGTGGTATCTATGTATTGTTGAAATCATTGGTAAAATGTTGAAAAACAATCCGTAAATTTGTAGTGTTATGTTGAAAAATAAATTTGAGAATAGTGTTATCTTGTATATGTGTAGATTACTTGTAACGACCCGTAATTTTGGGTAATATATTTTAATAAATATTAAATCTAAATTTAAATATAATACGAGATTTTCAAAGTATAAACGGATGAGATCGTGATCGTTTATCCGTATTTATGTGTCGTAAATGGAATTTAATAACATTTGATATAATGGTAATGTTTGAAACAAATATTTGTATGTAGTTAATGTAATTAAAACTATGCGTTATCAATCGTTAAGAATAAAAGTAAATTGAAAATATATCTTATAAATTAATTAATAAAAGTAAATATCACATATGTGGATAAATTAATAACATCACAAATAAATTATCGTTAAGCGAATTATAAAATTAACTATTTTTTATCAATAAATTAAATCGTAAATAAATCCAAAATGTAATTGTAAAATAAATGTAAAACACATGTTATCACTAGAAATATGTAAGTAATACAAGTGTTAAATAAACAACACCACAAAGTCAGGCTATACTAGAAGTAAATGAAGAAAAATTGCATATACTCATACTTGCAAAACAAGCCGGCTGCAACTATTTATATATATAAATATACATATAGTACAAGTGATAATATACATATTGACAAACATAATAAATGAGCCACCATCTTTATCTTTTCAGCCTACAATATTTGTATAAAAATCTCTGAACAATTTTTCCAAAGTACGCAAGAAAATCTTGCTCTACATCTCAGCCTGAATACCTTCTTATATATCATATCATTTCAATTTTTCATTTTCGTTCAGCAATTAAAAACTGAGATAAAAAGAAAACAAAGGAACTACAACTAGACAATCTAACTTAAGCCTTAAAATCAAAAGACTGGAAAACTTCAAACTGGAAGTCTGGGAAAAACAAATCATCAAAGCAGTGATTATCTGAAAATTTGTCCCTCTGTTCTTTTAACAGGTGAGTAATCTTAACCCAATCTCCTCTGTTTTTATATGCCTGTGAGTAAACGTATTTTTTTTATATTAAATCATGATAATTAGTTTTTGAAGTTTGTGTTGCTATAAATTGTTAAAATGAGGACCTGTATTGATTTTTGTACTGGAAGCTTTATGTTCTTCATTTTTTTTAAGCTTCTGAACAAAGAAGTGTGTAAAAATATTGATACTTCTTCACTTAAATCAATTTAAACATAGGAATTTAAGTTAATTAAGTATGCTTAACTTAAATCGTAAGCCTGGAAATTTAATTAAAACATAACGGTATAATACAAGTACTGTTTAATCAAGTTACAGCAAAAAGGAATCAAAAGTTAAAATTCGAATAACTGGATTTGTGAATTTGAATTTAATTGTTGAAACAACATACAAAGCTATGATTTTTAAGATGAAAATCAAAATTTTTAATCAACTATCTACAGAGCAGTTTGATAATGAACTTAAAACACTTTTTTGTGAATAACTGTTGATTCAATGAATTATTTTGGATAGAATTTGACGTGAAGCTGGAATGTTGATGTGTAATCACCAGAAAAATGTTAGAATTTTTTTCGAATGCATAGGTTTTGAGATCGAATCGAGAGTAGGGTTTGTTCGAGAGTTTCTTGATGTTCTGTTTAAAAATTTATTTCGACGCCGTGAATTGATCGAGCTGTCTGAAACTCTGGGTGAAGGTAGAGAAGGGTACGGCAGAGATATGGGCGGAGTTCCATCGCTTCAGGTGGACGACATTGATGAGTCGAAGCAGATTTGTGGATCAATGATGGGTTCGAGCTTCTTGAGTTTTACTCGATTTCGAGTAGCTATGTGATTGAGTTTGGGGATGATCTGAGGATGATGGAGGGAGCAATTGCGACGTGTCTGAACACTCGCCGATCGCCAAGAGGTCGCTGTAGCCTCGTGCACGTGCACGGCATGATTTAGGTGTCAGTTGGTTAGCGTGGGGTGACTCGAGTTAAAACTCGAGCAAGAGGAAGTTTTACGCGAGTACACCTCGAGTTCGCAGGGGATATGTATTAATTAGTTAAGCGTAAAGCAGAGAAAATAAAAAAAATAGAAGAGAAAGAGTGACGCGGGTAGGAAGTGGGAGCAACTCGGGGAACTCTAGGGGAATCTGCATGTTTTTCTCGAGTAAAATAGGGTTTTGTCTCGGGTTCAGTTGTTATTGCAGCTATTTGATGAGCTGGGTAGAAATTTGTTTGGGAATTCAACCTGTACCAGTTTGACAGTAAAAGTAAAATAAAATTAGTTTTAAATTAAGTTCAAAGTTAAACTGAGTCTATAAATAAAAGTTTAAACATATATAAATTCAGGTTTAGATTGTACAATTTGGTTTGATTAAAATAAAGTTTTATAGAACAAAATGCTTTAAAGCAAGGTTAAAGATTTAAAGAAAATTAGTTTTCCAAGAAATATGTTTTAAACATGTTTAAACAGGCCTTTCCAAAGACTTAAATGTTAAAGTAAATGTAAAAAAAAAAAGTTCGTTTAACTTGATTTTGTTAAGTTAAATTTTTAAAGTTATCGTTAATCTTAAATTAACTGATTTAATTAAGAAAGTTAAAATGTTTAAAAATGTTAATGATAATTAAGTCATCAATAAGGATAATGGATTACCTTAAAAGCTAATTAAAGTTTTAATGATTTGAAATTTATTAAGTTGATAAAGTAATTTAGGTATAATTAATTAATTAATTCAATAAATTGATGATTATGGATTAATTAATTAAGTAATGTGGAATTAATTAAATTGAAATTAAGCATTAATAAATTAAGTAATTAGAAGTTAATTGACTGGTAATTAGGAAGTACTTAATTTATAATTGAGTTTTATTAATTCATAATTAGGGCTTATTAATTAATAGATAAAGAAAAAGATTAATCTGTAATTTGAGATTAATAAGTTGGCTTATAAAGTAATTAAGAGGCGATTGAAATGTGCTGTGGTATAATGGGTTGAACAGTAATATTATGGGAATCTATCAATGATGAATTCCAGTATGGTATAATATTCTGAATATAAATTGATATGTATCCACTTAAACAATTGTGATAAAATGATATTGAATTCGAAGAGACCGGAGTCGGGTATCAGTAAATACCCGAAACCACTTCGATTCTATATAGACTTGCTATGTGAAAATCAATTAGGCTGGAATAGAATGAGTTAAGTGGAGTGAACCCTTTTAATCTAAGTTTGGTATTGATGTGTAAAATCAGCAATGTCTATAACAAATATTGAATTTGTAAATTTAGACAAGTTACCCCGGGTTTTAAGAAATCCTTTTGTGATAGTACTTTTGTTAGATGGATTTACTCACGCTGGTTTCCAGCCTGACTCGGGTGTTACTTTTATGTAATGCTCGGGTCAGACCGAGTGTTACAGATTTTCAGGTAAGGACGTTCTGGAGCTTGGGAGACGAGCTGGATGACAAGAACGTATGGAGTGTTTCCGCTGTATTATATTATCGTATATCTGAGACATGATAATTGTATATATCCAGTGTCTGTATAAATGTGTAACTCTGATGTATAAAATGAAATCGACAGATATAGTATCTTTTTGTAAACTGTTATTTATTTATTATTATATTTTATCCGCTGCGAATGTGAGATTCTGTGTTTTATTTTCTGTTTCTTCTTCTATCTCTTCTTCTTTTTCATAACTATCTGGAATTTTCGGGATCGAAAATTTCGGGTCGTTACAGTTGGTATCAGAGCAGAAGGTTAAGCGAGAACCTTGGCTCTGTTGGGATTGCTCATTAAAGATAGGGTTAATAGTACCCTAGAATGAGTTGAGTGTAATATATATGAGAGAGCGTACTTGTTATTTTCTTATATAAAGATTTTAAATAATTTTATACAAGCTTATATTTTAATATATAAAGCAATAATTTTCCTAATATTAAGTAATTAGTTGTTAAATCACTGGAATTAAATAGAAACAATGAGAACTAAGTGACAATATAAATACAACCAAACTGAGATTTTAATAATGATAGGTTTGAAATAAATTCAAACTGAAATTAAAATCTTAGATTCGAAGAAGAATTTTTAGAAATAGATAATTGGAATTGGTTTCCATTTGCAATAACCTTGGTTATTTTCCTAAAATGATGAGGTGTTTGTTAATGATTTAGCAAAAATAAAATGTGTATGGAAGTAAACATTTAAGTGAGTATGACTTATGAATTGAAATTGAAAAGGGTTTAAATGGTGAAGTATTAAATCTAAGTCTAGAGAATATGGGAATTTGTTCCAAGTGTTTGAAAGAAATAATAAATAGTATTATTTGAATAAAAGAGCTTGATTCAAACAAGAGTTGTTTGAAAATTTATAGGAACATGTTTTGAATTTAAAACCAAAGGTGCTTTAAAAATTAAAGTAATTTGGTGTGTAAAGGAAATAAATATGTATATTTGAAATAAACTCTAAGATTGAGTTTTGAATAATCCTTGGAAAGTGATGTGAAACCCAAAGTGGTATAAGTTTTGAACTAATGAGTAAGAATGAATATTATTTGAAATTTGAAAATTTGAAGTAGAAATTCAAATTGAGTAAGGTTGACAGAATGAATGAATTGAATTTAACTTAGGGGAAGTTAAATAAGAACAACCTAAATTGGAAATTTCAAGATGAAATTAAAATTTTACTTAGTGAAGTTAAATGGGTTGTTTTGGAATGGGAGTTATGTGTGATCTCAAACGGATTTGAGATCTGGTAATGGGAAATGTGTGTTGTTGATGGATGTTGTTTTAAATAATCTGGATGTTTATTTACTTTGGCTTATCCCGATATCATCCTTTTGTTATAAATAATCCATGAAACTGTGAATTGGATTTATTCTAATTAAATTAAGAAATGAAGTGTGGTAATATATCCATTAATGAGAAAAAGGGAATCTAACGTTAATTTGAAATTAAGGATGTGGAATTACTTTAAATTGAAAATCTGAATAATTAAATTTGTTAATTTTTGTTTAAGAACTGGCTTCAAACTGGAAGATAAAAATTGAGTAACAAATTAAAATTTTAAAATAAAATTGTATTGAACTCTTATTTGAACTTTGAAATACATAAGTAAAAGATAATTTAAAATGGAATTTTAAGAATTGGACTCAGAAATTAAATTGTCTCAAAACTTTAAATAAAAGTTAATTTGGTTTAAAGGGTTAAACCAACCTTTGGAAATTTAACTCGAATTTATATAATTTGAGATGGTTTAAATTTTGAAATTGGAATTGAATTCGTTCAAATTGAATCTGATTCGAATTAATTGGATTAAAGATTAAAGAGGTATAAGTTTCAAATTTATATGGAAAATTTGGAGTAGATTAAATTGAAATAATTTGAAATTGAAGTGGGTTCAATTGGTATTAGTCCGAATTGATGGGAATAAATTGAAGTTATAATTAAAGTTGAATAAGTTAAAAATCAAATGGGATTTGATTTGGGTTAGAGAGAAATTGAGGATTGATTCAACTTGAATTGGGAATAAATCATGTCCAATGGAATTTGGAGTTATTTGAATCGGAAATTGGGTCAATTTAAATGGAAATTTAAATTGAATTGTTAGGAAAGTTAACAGTTTTGACTCTGGATCATTTTAATATAAATTGCTTCGATATAAACTTATTTTTCCAAGCTATTAAATATATACAACCTTTCCTTTTAAAGCCAAATTATTTTATATTTGTTTTATAAATATTTTTGGAGCTATTTAACCAATTTTCAACTGTTTTCTAAACTAATTACTATTTTTCAACTGTTTTATAAATTAATTACTATTTTACAACTATTTTGCAATTATCTAAGATTTCTATCACTATTCAACTATTTTCCAACTATTTTATAATTAATAACTATTTTATGGCTATTTTGCAAACTCATAATTATTTTCAACTACTTATCTGTTTTAAAAATTTTTCAAGCTATTTTCTAAATATAAGCAGGTCGGAGTTCAAACTGTTTATGAGTAAATACCCAATTGAGGTAAGAATTGAGTGATAATCCAAATGGGGATTAAGGTAAATGTGAATAGGTGAATAAGATCAAAGTGAGGATGAATAGAAAGGAAATTGATTTAACTGATAATCAATGAAGATAAATACGTAGGATGTACGTATATTATTCTATTCGCATAGTGATTTGATCCAGATTCGAGCACAGAATTTCGAGATAGTATTATCGATCCGAGTTGGGATTTTTCGCTTGATTTTCGACGGCGAACCTGGATATGGATTTTTGATTGGTTCTGGATATTCTCTATCATAGTTATGACTATGCAAGGAGAATGACGGTTTCTGATCAGGAAACCAGATCTGAGTTCGCACTAGATAGTCGGGTGGACGATACTAGTTCGGAAGTGAAATTATGTGATCGAGTGAACGATCAGATTGATATTGCGTACGAATGATATGTGGACATTGTACGGGCTTTGAATAAAAGGGATATTGAATTTTTTTGGATAAGAACTGTAAATGATTTTTGAAATGAAAGAATATTTTGAGAAATAAACAATGAATAAAGGTGGAAATTTGATTTTGAAGTATAGATAAAAAGTTATAAGATGATCTTTGAAATGGAAAAAAAAAATCTGTGAATATATGAGAAACTAAAATAAATAAATTAAAATTTGATATTTCTATGGCAGAAATTAATTTTATGGAAATAAAGTGGAAATTGAATATCTCTTTGATTAAAAATAAAATTGTACTTTATAATAAAAGTAAATAATTTGGCAAGTGTAAATTTTGAAATTTAATGTTTGTCTTGAAAGGAAAAGAAAATTTAAATTATATATCTTTGTTAAATAAGATAAAAACTACCTTTGAATGAATCTATAGCCAGAAGAAAAGATTTTTGAAAAGATTTGGAGTATAAACCTAAACTTATACAAGTATAAATTTGATTCAAAAAATTTCAAGATTAGTATATATATTTATATAAAAAGGACTTTGTAAAATGATTTTGGAAAAAAATATGATTTTTGAGGAAAGGTTTTGAGAACCTATGGATTTGGAAAAGACTTTGATTTTTGGGAAAATCAATATTGAGATTTGGAAAAGCCTATTTTGAAATTTATCGATTTTGGAAATCGATTTGTGTAAAGGAGCCTTATATGAAATTCATACTAGGTGTATGATTTTGAGAAAATACTATATGTGTATAGTATAAATTGATTTGAGATTGGCTCTGGGAAAAAAGGCGCTCCCTTGGAATGAACTTCTCAGGAGTGTCACAGGGTGGCACTGCCTTGAGCCTCTAAGAGGGAGGTTCTAAAGTTGATCCTGTGAGGAGTCCGGACAAACTAGTTCCTGGGGATTATTGGGTAGCGAAAGTCGGTGGCGTTGATGCCTACAGGGGCATTTGAGTTGTGCTGTGACGACAGTGTAACTCGATGTCACTGCGATCTACTGTGTGGGGACCATAGCGAAAATCGTGTGGAGGATGAGTGCCAGCAGCCTACACTTGATTTTGCCGGGAAGGCAACGCAACATCGGTAGACTGTGATCTATGGTCAAGTGGAGGAGTTTCATTCTTTTGGCAGCGAAATTCGGTGGCGCTGATGCCTACAGTTATACGGGTTTTAGCTGTGATAGCTACGTAACCCCAGTTGTAGCTGCGATCTGTAGCGGGTTCCATGGCGTAATCGAGTGGCGCGGAGACCTACAGTTATCTATGGATTTTGCCGGGACGGCAACGTAACCATCGGGTTAACTGCGACCATGGATGGGTGTGATGATTTCCAGAGCATTCTCACCAAAGATATTTTCTCTATTTTCAAAACTGTTTTCTATATTTTCAATAAAATTATTTTCCAGAGTATTTTCACTGGATGTTGGAAACGGGTCTGCCAAGCACTTATAGATTTTCAGTCCTACGCCTGATCAACGTATGACCGAATTTCTATGAGAACAAGGATGGACTTGTTGAAACATCGAGTTATTAAAGTATTTTTATAAAACGACTTTAGAATAATATTATATAGATATTAAAAAGTGTTATAAAAATGATCAAAGGAAATTTATCTGATATTAAGCATTTTGATCATTCTGGTTTCGTTCCTTTTCGAGGACGAAAAGATTCAAAGGGGGAAGGAATGTAACGACCCGTAATTTTGGGTAATATATTTTAATAAATATTAAATCTAAATTTAAATATAATACGAGATTTTCAAAGTATAAACGGATGAGATCGTGATCGTTTATCCGTATTTATGTGTCGTAAATGGAATTTAATAACATTTGATATAATGGTAATGTTTGAAACAAATATTTGTATGTAGTTAATGTAATTAAAACTATGCGTTATCAATCGTTAAGAATAAAAGTAAATTGAAAATATATCTTATAAATTAATTAATAAAAGTAAATATCACATATGTGGATAAATTAATAACATCACAAATAAATTATCGTTAAGCGAATTATAAAATTAACTATTTTTTTTCAATAAATTAAATCGTAAATAAATCCAAAATGTAATTGTAAAATAAATGTAAAACACATGTTATCACTAGAAATATGTAAGTAATACAAGTGTTAAATAAACAACACCACAAAGTCAGGCTATACTAGAAGTAAATGAAGAAAAATTGCATATACTCATACTTGCAAAACAAGCCGGCTGCAACTATTTATATATATAAATATACATATAGTACAAGTGATAATATACATATTGACAAACATAATAAATGAGCCACCATCTTTATCTTTTCAGCCTACAATATTTGTATAAAAATCTCTGAACAATTTTTCCAAAGTACGCAAGAAAATCTTGCTCTACATCTCAGCCTGAATACCTTCTTATGTATCATATCATTTCAATTTTTCATTTTCGTTCAGCAATTAAAAACTGAGATAAAAAGAAAACAAAGGAACTACAACTAGACAATCTAACTTAAGCCTTAAAATCAAAAGACTGGAAAACTTCAAACTGGAAGTCTGGGAAAAACAAATCATCAAAGCAGTGATTATCTGAAAATTTGTCCCTCTGTTCTTTTAACAGGTGAGTAATCTTAACCCAATCTCCTCTGTTTTTATATGCCTGTGAGTAAACGTATTTTTTTTATATTAAATCATGATAATTAGTTTTTGAAGTTTGTGTTGCTATAAATTGTTAAAATGAGGACCTGTATTGATTTTTGTACTGGAAGCTTTATGTTCTTCATTTTTTTTAAGCTTCTGAACAAAGAAGTGTGTAAAAATATTGATACTTCTTCACTTAAATCAATTTAAACATAGGAATTTAAGTTAATTAAGTATGCTTAACTTAAATCGTAAGCCTGGAAATTTAATTAAAACATAACGGTATAATACAAGTACTGTTTAATCAAGTTACAGCAAAAAGGAATCAAAAGTTAAAATTCGAATAACTGGATTTGTGAATTTGAATTTAATTGTTGAAACAACATACAAAGCTATGATTTTTAAGATGAAAATCAAAATTTTTAATCAACTATCTACAGAGCAGTTTGATAATGAACTTAAAACACTTTTTTGTGAATAACTGTTGATTCAATGAATTATTTTGGATAGAATTTGACGTGAAGCTGGAATGTTGATGTGTAATCACCAGAAAAATGTTAGAATTTTTTTCGAATGCATAGGTTTTGAGATCGAATCGAGAGTAGGGTTTGTTCGAGAGTTTCTTGATGTTCTGTTTAAAAATTTATTTCGACGCCGTGAATTGATCGAGCTGTCTGAAACTCTGGGTGAAGGTAGAGAAGGGTACGGCAGAGATATGGGCGGAGTTCCATCGCTTCAGGTGGACGACATTGATGAGTCGAAGCAGATTTGTGGATCAATGATGGGTTCGAGCTTCTTGAGTTTTACTCGATTTCGAGTAGCTATGTGATTGAGTTTGGGGATGATCTGAGGATGATGGAGGGAGCAATTGCGACGTGTCTGAACACTCGCCGATCGCCAAGAGGTCGCTGTAGCCTCGTGCACGTGCACGGCATGATTTAGGTGTCAGTTGGTTAGCGTGGGGTGACTCGAGTTAAAACTCGAGCAAGAGGAAGTTTTACGCGAGTACACCTCGAGTTCGCAGGGGATATGTATTAAATAGTTAAGCGTAAAGCAGAGAAAATAAAAAAAATAGAAGAGAAAGAGTGACGCGGGTAGGAAGTGGGAGCAACTCGGGGAACTCTAGGGGAATCTGCATGTTTTTCTCGAGTAAAATAGGGTTTTGTCTCGGGTTCAGTTGTTATTGCAGCTATTTGATGAGCTGGGTAGAAATTTGTTTGGGAATTCAACCTGTACCAGTTTGACAGTAAAAGTAAAATAAAATTAGTTTTAAATTAAGTTCAAAGTTAAACTGAGTCTATAAATAAAAGTTTAAACATATATAAATTCAGGTTTAGATTGTACAATTTGGTTTGATTAAAATAAAGTTTTATAGAACAAAATGCTTTAAAGCAAGGTTAAAGATTTAAAGAAAATTAGTTTTCCAAGAAATATGTTTTAAACATGTTTAAACAGGCCTTTCCAAAGACTTAAATGTTAAAGTAAATGTAAAAAAAAAAGTTCGTTTAACTTGATTTTGTTAAGTTAAATTTTTAAAGTTATCGTTAATCTTAAATTAACTGATTTAATTAAGAAAGTTAAAATGTTTAAAAATGTTAATGATAATTAAGTCATCAATAAGGATAATGGATTACCTTAAAAGCTAATTAAAGTTTTAATGATTTGAAATTTATTAAGTTGATAAAGTAATTTAGGTATAATTAATTAATTAATTCAATAAATTGATGATTATGGATTAATTAATTAAGTAATGTGGAATTAATTAAATTGAAATTAAGCATTAATAAATTAAGTAATTAGAAGTTAATTGACTGGTAATTAGGAAGTACTTAATTTATAATTGAGTTTTATTAATTCATAATTAGGGCTTATTAATTAATAGATAAAGAAAAAGATTAATCTGTAATTTGAGATTAATAAGTTGGCTTATAAAGTAATTAAGAGGCGATTGAAATGTGCTGTGGTATAATGGGTTGAACAGTAATATTATGGGAATCTATCAATGATGAATTCCAGTATGGTATAATATTCTGAATATAAATTGATATGTATCCACTTAAACAATTGTGATAAAATGATATTGAATTCGAAGAGACCGGAGTCGGGTATCAGTAAATACCCGAAACCACTTCGATTCTATATAGACTTGCTATGTGAAAATCAATTAGGCTGGAATAGAATGAGTTAAGTGGAGTGAACCCTTTTAATCTAAGTTTGGTATTGATGTGTAAAATCAGCAATGTCTATAACAAATATTGAATTTGTAAATTTAGACAAGTTACCCCGGGTTTTAAGAAATCCTTTTGTGATAGTACTTTTGTTAGATGGATTTACTCACGCTGGTTTCCAGCCTGACTCGGGTGTTACTTTTATGTAATGCTCGGGTCAGACCGAGTGTTACAGATTTTCAGGTAAGGACGTTCTGGAGCTTGGGAGACGAGCTGGATGACAAGAACGTATGGAGTGTTTCCGCTGTATTATATTATCGTATATCTGAGACATGATAATTGTATATATCCAGTGTCTGTATAAATGTGTAACTCTGATGTATAAAATGAAATCGACAGATATAGTATCTTTTTGTAAACTGTTATTTATTTATTATTATATTTTATCCGCTGCGAATGTGAGATTCTGTGTTTTATTTTCTGTTTCTTCTTCTATCTCTTCTTCTTTTTCATAACTATCTGAAATTTTCGGGATCGAAAATTTCGGGTCGTTACATTACTCGGAGATGCTACCTGGACCAATTGATGGATCTGTCCTGTATTTGCAACAACGGCATCGAACGAATAATCCGGAATTTTTCGCGGTAAAAATCTTAGTATTCAAAATGTACATATATCTGAAGGTAATGTATGTAACATGTTGATAATTTTTTTGTGATATATTGACAGAGCAATACTGCAGACAAAACCATAGATCATTCGTCTAAAATGAATAAAGTAACATCTGCTCATCCAGGCGTTATACAGATGATAGACCAAGCTGGATTTGGACTGGTTTTTAGGGTGGGGCACATCCAGTTAGATCATCATCTTATCACCGCTTTGGTGGATAGATGGAGGCCGGAGACATCGACATTTCACCTACGAGCCGGGGAGATGACTATCACGTTGGGTGATGTTGCGTGCTTACTTGGCATACCCATAGACGGTGCTCCGTTGACCAACCCCGATCCAGCTGATTATCTTACTTTATGCCAAGAGCTCCTAGGTTTAACTCCTCCAGCCGAGGAGTGGTGGGGAAACGAAATGATACGGACACTATGGGTTAGGGAACAATTTGTGGACGACATACCAGCAGACGCCACGGAAATTCAGATTGAGCAACGAGCCAGGACCATTATATTGCATATTATATGCTCGAGGTTGATATGCGATCATTCTAAGACACGGATATGGCTTAGATGGCTTCCATTTTTAGTAAACTTTGATGTTTGTCGCCAATATTCGTGGGGCAGTGCAGTTCTAGCATATACTTACTGCGAGTTGACGAGGCTTGCTTTGCAAGAGAGCGGAAGCATAGGTGGTTTTGTGAGTCTAGTACAGGTATGTCCATTATTTACTTTCGGCGACCGTTATTCCATATTCTTTTATCCAACCGCAACCATGTGTCTACTTTTATTTGCAGCTTTGGTGTTGGACTTATCTACCCGTGGGTAGAATAACAATGAGGAGGACGGCGGTTGATTTATCATTGCCATACGGTGCTAGGTATAATTAATTATGTAGTATACTAAGTATACGTGTTTGGAATTGAGAAGTCACAATTGAATATTTGTACAGGTGGGTCGGACCTAAAAGCACCGTTTCATCGCCGAGGCGTCATGTAGCCTTCTACCGTAATGAGCTCGATGTGCTAGACTATCAGTCTGTGACTTGGACCCCATACGACGATGTGCTTGGACATCTTCCAAACTTATGTACCATTTCCATTCAGCTGTGGACTGCTCGGGTTCCTCTGATTTGCTTTAATGATGTCGCCTATCATCTGCCTGACCAAGTGATGAGGCAGTTTGGTATGACCCAGCATTTACCGGAACAACCACCGCATTACAGGATTGATATTGAAGCTGGGGAGTATGCTATGGCACTTGAGACATGGATCGCGCGCTACATGCACACGCAACAGGAATGCGAGTTCACATTGTCCGAACAAGAATATCTGTCTTGGTACTGGAACATCACGCGTCGATATGTTCTTCGTGCCATCGATCCACCTACAGCGCCTCCTGTTGTTGCATACCCTTACACTCCTAGAGCACCTCTCGAAAGGAATGTGGTACGTAGTGCATACAGTCTTTATTTCAATATTTGAAATTTATACCTTTTCTTGAATTTTATATCATGGCAGGCGGACGGCATTTACCGTACGATAGAAATTGTGGACGAGCTTGCACAAGAGGTTCCTGAAAGGTCACAGGGGAAATGCTTTAGTGTAAAACGCATCTTAGAAACTATTTTGGGAAGAAACAAGTTAACAAGACCAAGACCGTCTCCACCGCCTCCTCCTCCGCCAGCACAGTTGCTCATCGAACATGCCATAGAAGCCCATGGCGTTCCTCCCACTACTCGTACGTATCAGCGACGTAGACATCGAAAAGGAGCATCTTCATCTCAAGAAACACAGGTTGAAGTTGCTCCCGACCCTTCACAGCCTATAGATCCTACACAAGCAAGTGAAGAGGAGGATTCGCCGAATGAAATTCCATTGTCTATGAGAAAACCAAAACAAACTCCACGAGAACTTCGTAGGTTGAAGAACTGAGGATGGTATAATTTATTGATATGCTTTGTCCGGATTTGTTTTGTTGCATTGTAGGATGTTAATTGTTTGAATTAAATTATTGAATTGGTGGATGTAGTAATTTGAGTTGTGGATGATTGAGTTTGAATGAGATGTTGAATTATTGGATGTTGTAATTTGTTCAATTATTGGATGATTGAAATGTTGAATTAGTCGTTGTTGAATTAATGCAATTGGTGGTACATGATTTCTGTTTTGAAACCCTGCAATTGGTGGTACATGGTTTCTGTTGAATTAATGCATACATGTTGAATTAGTCGTTGTTGAATTAATGCAATTGGTGGTACATGGTTTACCAAATTGCAAATATAGAACCTAAAACCTAACCCACTTCTCTCTTCCACAAATTCAATATTCCCGGCGGCAATAGAATATCTTTTTGAGATTTACAAACACCAAAAGAAGGTAAGATTCATAAGCTCTATTAATTTTGTTTAATCTTTTGCGATTTAGTATAACTCCAACTTTGATATTTTCAAGAATGGATAATTGGGAGATAGACGACGAGACGATGATGAAAATGTATGACGAATTTAAACAACAACGAGGCTCTACGCCGGTTAATGAAGTAAATGTTGCAGTTGATTTCGTCCACGAAACACAGGTTGAAAACTTACCCCCTCTAGGGTTGGCGGTACATCGACATTGGCCATGGATAGCGGTGAATCAAAACATCAATCACTTCATGGAAGATTAATGGATGTGCTTGCTCGTCGTAACACTAACAATGCTAGTACAAGCCGGACACCGCCTCCGGTACTTTGTTATTGCGGAGATGAATGTAAATTGGTTGTGTGTCGGAATGAAAGGAATGCGGGCCGTCGCTTTTACCGTTGTGAATCGTACGACGATAATAAGATACAGCCAAATGATGTTGAATGTTGTAACTTTTTTAAATGGAAAGATCCAGAAATGTGTCCGAGGGGAGTTGCATACGCCCTTGAGATGCAAGCGGAAAACGCCCGTTTGGAGAAGTTGAACCTACAATATCGCAACGCACTATTGAATAAGGGTGTACCATTCGATAAGTTGAGTCCTCGTACATTGTGGGAGGAGAAGTAACACAAATGTAATTGTATCGTTGAATTTGTATCGGTAGCTTTCATTTATATGTAATTGTATTATGTATCGTTGAACAAGTATTGTAAAGGTTTATGAAACACTAGCTTACATCTCGAACATAGCACATGAAATAAAAACACAAACTGTTCTTATATTAACAACATACGGCTTACAAACATCAAAGCAATAATAACACGCATACGAAAACTAAATAACTGAATCACAACGACTCCTTTTGTGACCGTGCATACCACATTTACTGCATCTATTAGGCCTTAAAGGCTGCATCTCATCCATAACGCCTTTAATTTTAGTTGACTTAGGCCTTCCTGGAGCTCGCCTTGCAGGAGGTGGAAGTACCATTTGACCTTCGTGTGGAGACCAAAACCTTTTATCTCGTACGGGATGAAATTCTCCAGAGTATGCCGCAAGGTAATTCTGAACAGAGTACCAATGTGATGCAAAATCATGATGAGCTCTGTTCGCACCATTGGCCACCGACGAACAAGCAGCCATCACATGGGCGCAGGGGAAATGCTGCAGTAATGGGATGTTGCATGTACATGAACAAGTGCTACCATCGATTATAACTTTGAATTCATCTCCGAAGTAATGAATCACTTGCCATTCAATTTGACTGAAACGGACAATCCGACAACGTCTAGCTTCGCTTGCTCTCTCTGCTATTTTTGCTTCCCATTTTGGCGTGACACGAAGTGTGGAATTCTTAGCCAACTCTCTTCTTTGGCAAAAGTAATCAACTGATCGATAGAAGGTACGTGCAACAAGTGCTCTAATAGGCAAAGATCTAGCACCCCTAAGTACACCATTAAAACTTTCTGACGCATTTGTCGTCATAACATGAAAACGACCACCATCATCTTTACATAAAGCCCAATTTTCTTCCTTTCCACCCAAACTTCTCTCTATCCAGTTGTGTGCTCTTACACTGGTGGTTTTAATTTCCTCACGAATCTTTATATACTCAATCTCCTCAGAGGCACATGCAGCAGCGTAGAATAAACCGGTCAATCGTTTGTCTTTGAAACCCGCTGCTTGAAAGTTAGCTTTCAAATGTCTGGCACAGTATCTATGTTTATGTGCAGCTAGCCATTTGCTCTGCAACGCTGTGGGTATTCCTTTCATTCTATCAGAAATGAAAGTAATACGGCGATTGTTCACGCTGTGAATGAACCTTTGCATGCATGCAAAAAACCAACCCCAACTATCACTGGATTCGGACTCAACGATGGCGAATGCCAAGGGAAATAGCTAATCATTTGCATCAACGGCTGTTGCAACAAGTAAGGTGCCTTTGTATTTTCCATATAGATGTGTACCATCTATGCAAAGCAAAGGTCGACAATGGACAAATCCCTCAATACAAGGCCCAAATGACCAAAATGCACGATCAAAAACTCCATACTCATCAGTTGTCACATGTCCTACACTTCCGGGATTTGTTTTGCATATTTCACCAAAGTATTGTCGAAGGTTGGCATATGACTCTGCCCAATCGCCGTAAATTCGTTCAATTGCCTTGCTCAATGCTCTCCATGCTTTCAGATAGCTAATTTTTATAAATAATTGTTCCTCCATTAGAACTTGCACCGTCCCGGCTGTAATGTTCAAATCAGATTTCACGAAAGGCATGATCTTCGACACCATAAACGATGATGTAGCTTGCCTATGATTTGAGTTCACTGTAGAGTTAACACATGTATGATCACTAGGATATTTTTTAATAACCCACCATCCAGCTTGTGTCTTTTTTGAGTCATTAGCATGTATTCTCCAAGGACAACTGTCATCGACGTTGCAAATGGCGGTATATTTTGCTTTGTTCGACTTTATTGGCTTAAAGGACACCGCATGTAAGATTGACCATTCTGATAGTTGTTGTAGAAATTTAGCTTTACTCTCAAACACCATGCCAACTTTGAAACCAGTTTGTACGCTGCATGATAGAAATAATTCGCTGTTGAAGTTTACATTTGCTACAATTGACATAGCCATAAGTTGTGCACTGCACAAATCATCATCCATCGGTATCTCCATTTCCGGTTCATCGTTGTCCACACAATCTACTTCTGCACCTCCAAAATCATAGTCTAGTGGATCATTGTTTACTAGCATATTTTCCACCCAGGCAGTATCAACCTCTGGTATTGACACAACAGACATACTATCAAGTGCAGGAACATCTACAGCTTGTACATCTTCTTCATCTTCTACATCCATATCATCATTGCACATAGTTTGACCTGCTGGTTCATTCGGTGGTTGGACGTATGACTGTGTAGTACTGTTGTTTGCTGCGCAGCTGTAGTAAATTAATACATCAATTTTAGTTTATTGCTACATACCAACGATTTTGCAACATATTGCAATATTTAACTTACTTTTGGCTTAAATGGTAAAATTCGGGCCGAGTTGGCTGCATTCATTCATTTGTACGGCTACTCGATGCTCTAGCACTTCTTTGAGTGCAATTCTGAATTGGAGTAAAACTGCACGGGAATACAAATTAGGTATAATATTAATATAAATTCAATACAACATATCTCGCTGTAATCACGGCTAAACGATACATCTGACTCATTCGTGGAAAGCTGTCCTGCGTTAAACGTGGATAGGTAAATTGGACATTTGGCTGCAAACTCATGAATGGATGAAACCCATAATACATTTGTTGTTGCCCGTATTGCGATATGTGCTGAGTCGGATTGCTAAAACTAGGTGACAGAATTCCTTGCCCAATACTCATGTTCCCCACCATTCTAGAATATTCTTCAACGCCGAAATTTGTTACAGGTGTCGGTGTTGCTTGTTCTGCAACCGATCTCCTTTTTTTCCCAACAAACAACTCAATAGATTTGGTCGAGGCAGCAAACATTAATTCAACATCCTCGTCGTCAACAATTTTGATTGCTTTGGATCCGGAATCTGTTGGCCAATTGCAAACTATTTCAATCTCGTACTCTTATGGTTTTATCTTTGTTGCTTTATATACCGACTCTTTCAACTGCTCAAAAGTAGATCCTCTTCGAACTTTAGCCGGTTTGTAAGATCCACCAAGATATTTCGCACACATTAAATCGTCAATAACCAATTCACCATCAAAATAGCATATAGTTGGAATAAAACTAGGAGCCATTCTACATCAAGCAAAAAAAAAAATTAGTTTGCAAACTAAATTCAAAACATATGGTTTCTATTGCATACCTTGATTGGATTCGACCGTATGACATTTTCCTATGCTTGAGGTAGATCTTCGAAATCTACTACTTTTGTTGAAAAATAAACGAAATTTAATTGGGTTTGGGCAAAAATTTCGAAATATAGGGTTTGGGGTTTTTTGGTAAAGAAATGAAAGAGATGAGAATGAGGAAAGAAGGGAGGGGGGCTCTGGTTATGTTGTAGAGCCTCGAATGGGCGACTTTTGGGAAGTCGCCCATTTTTTTTAAAAAAAAAGCGGGCGACTTTTGGAAAATCGCCAGTGGGAGACTTTCCAAAAATCGCCCTCGTTATGGCAAAAAAAAATAATAATTGGCGACTTTTGAAAAGTCGCCAGTATGTTATGACCAGCTCGGAGCTGAGCTGACCAAAACAAGGCTATATCCGATATTAGTTTTAATACTGGACTAATTGCGATAATTACTTTCAAAACAAGGCCTAATCCAAAAAAAACCCTGTTTATTCATATCATTTACTTAATCAATATTTACTGTAATTCAAATACCAAGGTTTTTTTTTTCTCAAAAAAATCTAATCCAGCCTGGATTTTAGTAACTTGATAGCAATCATAAAAGATTTATATACGTACCAGTCATCTTGTACTATTCTATCCAGATTACGAGCTTCATTTAATTTAAGGAGCTAACACCTATTCATATCCAAAAAACTGACCAATCGGTTATAAAAATAAAAACTCTAATATATCAGTGATGATAATAACAATTGCAATAAGAACTTCGTAAAACAAAAGACAAACCTAACTTTATTTATTTATGCTAAAGTAAAGTGTGAAATTATACAAAAGATAAGTGGATCCAATGCCACATCACCTTAAGGATAAATGCATGCAACAAATTTAGAATAGTGAAAATAACATTAGGTTGCCCTTATAACCCAATATAAGATTCACAAGAGCATTAAATGTAGTTCCATAAAGAATAGGGTGACACGAGTGAAAATTAATACACTTGAATATACAAAATAAAAAGGATAATGAAATAATTTAACAAAAAAACTATTAGTACTCAAATAATTATGCACCTTGAATATGCACCTTTTTAGCATCAATATAGCTAACCTGCTAAACATTGAAATAACATATAAATATATGCAAATCATTTGATGAAACTTGAAATAACATATAAATATGTACAAATCAGAAAATGTGACAATGCTAAGTCACATAAAAAAAATGAATTTCATTGTTTTCACGGAAGAAGTTGATAAAGTCAAATATATATAAATGAGGCGTGTATTAATTTCTTTTCTAAAAAAAAAAAATTCAAGACCAGGTAAAAATCAGTATAAGATGGGGTTGTATACATGAATGCTCATTGAGATATCAACTATGATTAAAGATAGAACTGCACTTACAATATCAGAAATTCTTTGATAATGGGGTTTGTGAACGCTTGAGATAGCCAGAATACAAGAGGTAAAGCGGAAAACCACGTGAGGATGAAACTGAAAGGCTCTAGCAACTACAATATGCTTAATGACTGATTAGTTCTTGGGTGTTCACATAATTTTGTAAAAATATGCATATGTCGCTCTCTATAAAGTGATAAGATTTCCCATTAGCATAATTAGTGATAAATCATAAATAAAAACTGAAACTTTATTGGTTGATTTAGATTGGTTTGACTTATAAGCAATTGGATAAACTTCTATTAAGCGAGGATGGACGCCTCTCTCATGTAATCGGAAGGTGACTACGATGATTCCAAAATAGCGTATTTTTCAATTTATATAATTCAAAATTTATTTGATAACAATACTATATTATTTATTTATTTATGTGCAAATAGATATATAAGAAAAAATCAAGGCAAATAATGTGTAAATTCAACTGATAAATACGATGTTCGGAGGATATGGATATCTATGTTCGTAATGAAGGAAATTATAATGAACTTGGGGTCGACTAAGTATATGAAAATAGTATTTATAAAAAAGATAGTTATAACAACTAGCAATGGAATCTATCTATTAAATAGTAGTAAAACAAAAGAATTTAAAACTCTCTTATTAATTCTAGAAATTTCCTCCTCTCTCCTTAATTCTCTTTAGATATTTTATTTTCACATCCTCACAATTTATTGTTGTTATAATTATTACAATATTTCTACTGGTTCTCTTTTCTATCATTAAAATTTAATACTATTTTTTACAATTATTTGCAAATTTCTTTCAAATTTTTCTGTTATTTTACATTAAGGTCCATATATATTAAATTTAGTTAGTTGATCTTAAATTTAAGCTTTTTAAATAAATATGTTAACCAAAAAAATGGATCAACACCTTGGATCAAGTGTGAAAGCACCAGTGCAGATAATCAGCAACACAAATCTCGGATAAACAACAAATAAATAGTAGAAGTAAGAAAAGAGATACATGATTTTTATAGTGGTTCGACTAACTCTAGCCTACATCCACTTTAATCAATCTTTATTATGACTGTACTAGTTGAATCTCTCTGAATATCGACTAGTTAGTCCTTAGATCTAAGTTACAATGAGTTAGAATAAGTCACAAGTACAAAGGTTGACTGGAGAATCACAGTAACCCCCTTGATAACTGTTGTGAGGGAGAAGAAAGTTGAAGGAGTGTAGGAATTCCAATAGAGAAATGGCAGCTCTCTCTCCAAAAAATATCCATCTCTAGTTGTAGGTAGGTGAGTATTTATAGGGAAGTTCGGTGAGTATTGGGCCAGAAGTCCGAATGTAGAAAAGTCCGGTTGTTATGCCAAATCATCACCAAAAATCTCAAATCAATCTAAGTCATTTCTATGGATCGCTGGCTATCCATCAACTTAGTATATTTTTCTACCAGAAGCCTTTACTTAGTGCTACGATGGAGCTCGGAAAGTTTGAGGGCGATCCGACCTATCTTGATGGATCGCTAGCTATCCATAGAGGATGGATCGCTGGCTATCCATAGGAGATGGATCGCTGGCTATCCATCCACTTAGCATATTTTAGAGTGATCTTTGTTTGGTTGTCTTCCTATCCTCTATTTAAGTGCCTTATCCAAATATCAAGTCGTTTGAAGTTAGTTTGATCATCCGTCTTCATGGGTCATATGGTCTAGTGAAATCATCCATATCTCGCTCAAATCTTAATGTAATCGAACAAAACTTTGCAGGAACACTCTAGAGGGTGTTAGGGACCCACCATAAAAATTTGAGGTGGTGAGGACCACTATAGATGGGTCACTAGCGATCCATTAAATCAACTCTAAATGACTTCATTTTTTTTAGCCTTCTCCTATGTTTTCAAAATGTTCTCCCAGAATTTCAAGTCAATCTGACTTCGTATGAGTTCTGTAGGTCCATTTTAAGTTAGCTGCTTTTGGTCAAATAGCTTAAATTAGGTGAGCCCTCACTTCTCGAGCTAGATTGTTTGGCATGCTATGAAACTTGACATGCGTCTCTAGAGAACATATTAGATCATGATGCAAGAGGACTGGAGGATCCACTGACAAGCTTTATGGATCGCTAGCGATCCATAGGTGATGGATCGCTAGCTATCCATCGCCTTAGCTTGTTTTGGCATTTTTCTTTGGGTACTTTTGGCACAAGTCCTTATTAAGGTTCAAAATACACGAAAAGTCCCTCACTAAATTTCAGTGTAAATTGAGTCACTGTTTTTTATTCACGATTATTGAAGAGCATAATGCAACTTTTCATAAAGTTGCTGACATTTTCGCAAATTTTCTGTACACTGTGAACATAGTGTATGAAAGTTGTTGAAATATCAGCACTTATTTATAAAAGTTGCTGACATTTCAGCAACATTTATGTACACTGTGAACATAGTGTATGAAAGTTGCTGAAATATCAGCACTTATTTATAAAAGTTGCTGACATTTCAGCAATAATTTTTCTTTGTTTCTAGAAAATAGGGACCGGATTTACACATGAAACTTTGACAGGGAAAGTTGCTGAAATATCGGCACTTATTTATAAAAGTTGCTGACATTACAACAATAATTTTTCTTTGTTTCTAGAAAATAAGGACCGGATTTACAATGAAACTTTGACATGGACCCGCTTTACAATATGAAAGTATGATAGGGATGCCTCCCTAATTTCCACTTTTTCTTCTTTGGTCTTTCTCTTCTTTTTCTTCTGGTCTTCTTGGTCGATCCTTAAGATATTTTGACTTGTTGTAGATGTTTTAGTTCCCTTTCAATTCTATTTGGTTAGAAACTCGGTTAACACTTTCCCCCCAAAGTACCCCTTTTGAATGAAAGGTGTGCTTTGCTCCAGAACAAGTTCCAGCAATGAGTCGCTAATTGTTGAGCTTTCTGGTAGCTTTAGCCTTGGAAAACTGTCCAGTTCCTTTGGATTCTTTTGTCAATTACAAGTCGTTCCAAATCTATTATATCCTAGGACTCTAACTCTGCTTAGGTGTAATCTATACATCTATTACATCACATATCTCCAATTAAACCACAAGTTTCCAGTTACATCACGTTTCTCCATTTACATTAATATCTCTAATTGTCCTATGTTCATTCGAGATTTACATCAATATCAATTTTTGCTTCAAATCACATTATATATCAAAATCACATCATATATCAGAATCACATCATATATCTGAATCACATCATATATCAGAATCACAGCATATATCGAAATCATCATGTGTTCATCTAGGATTTATTAGTTTTATTCAGTTTATAAGACATTCAGATCCTTTTATTAAATTAAATATATTTTAAGGCACGATCTGTCCTAATCGTTTAAGTTTAATGCGTGATCTCTCCGGATCGTTCAATGCTTAGTTCAATGTGCGATCTCTTTGGATCTTTTACTGTTTAGTTTAATATGCGATCTCTCTAGATCATTTAATGTTTTAAGTTAAGGGTATGATCTCTCCGGATCGTTTGTTTGTTAAGTTAAGGGGGATGATCTCTCCAGATCATTTACTTACTAAGTTAAGGGGATTAAGTAAATATGTTAACCAAAAAAATTGATCAATATCATGTATCAAGTGTGAAATCACCAATGCGGATAATCAGCAGCACAAATCTCAGATAAACAACAAATAAACAGTAAAAGTAAGAAAAGATACACATGATTTTTATAGTGGTTCGACTGACTCTGGCCTTACATCCACTTTAATCAATCTTTATTATGATTGTACTAGTTGAATCTCTCTGAATATCGACTAGTTAGTCCTTAGATCTAGGTTACAATGAGTTATAATAAGTCACAAGTACAAGGGTTGACTGGAGAATCACAGTAACCCCCTTGATAACTATTGTGAGGGAGAAGAAAGTTGAAGAGATGAAGGAATTCCAGTAGAGTAATGGCGGCTCTCTCTCCGAAAAAGATCCATCTCTAGTTGTAGGTAGGTGAGTATTTATAGGGAAGTTCGGTGAGTATTGGACCAGAAGTCCAAATATAGAAGAGTCCAATTGTTATGCCAAGTCGTCACTATAACTCTCAAATCAATCTGAGTCATTTCTATGGATCGCTGGCTATCCATAGGGGATGGATCGGTAGCTATCCATCAACTTAGCATATTTTTCTACCAGCAGCCTTTACTTAGTGCTAGGAAGGGGCTTGGAAAGTTTAAGGGCGATTCGATCTATCTTGATGGATCGCTAGCTATCCATAGGGGATGGATCGCTAGCTATGTAACACCCCTTATTTTTAATAACAGTATTCAGTAGATTTAATTAGAATAAAATAAATAGAATAATACGGATAAGGAGATTGAGATTAATTAATAAACATGTAGTGGCCGTGCTTATTAAATTAGATGAACTTATAAATGGTTAAGTGTTAGCTAATTAAACATTAGGGCGTTAGGGTAAATAGCCACACATATTCCCACCCTTATACTATTTCCCTTATCCATACATGTTCATTTTTATCACAAGCAAAATTGTAAACATAAGAAAGATCAAGGCCGTTATTAGGAAGATAGAAGAGAAGAGAAATTCAAGTAAAGCTTAGGATTTCAAGCTAGAAGAAATCAATATCAATCAATCTTCAATTTCCTTATCCAATCTAAGGTGAATAATAATCAGTACATCTCTATTTTTGGTTTTATAATCATATGGTTTTGGATTTAAGGGATAAATTCATTTTATGATTTATTAAATGATGATATACTTGGTTTATGATTTATGTGGTTTAAACAAGTTGGTTTAGATAGAGATATGCATGGCTTTAGGATAAAACCAAAGTTAAATAATTTTTAAATGCCATGGAAAAATTATATGTTATGGAAAACATGATTTTGGAGTTGAATTTCAATTTTTATAATTTTCCAAGTCATGGAGAATTAATTATGAATTTTCAAAGGAAAATATGGTTATTTGGGTTTATAAATTTATTGGGGAAAATATGTTAAGAATTTGGGTCTGAATTTTGATATGTTAGATAACATGATTAAAGTGAATTTCTAGAATTTTTACTAAGTGATTTAGTATGGAAATTAAATTATTTTGAAAGGAGGACCTAAATGATTTAATTATTTTGTTAATAAGAAGGGCTTAATTGTTAAAAGTTTGCATGATTTTAGATCTTAGAAAATGCGGCAAATTTTAGTAAAATAATTTGAAAGTTTAATGTAACCAATCATGTGTTTACAAGTGGGCAAGTTAGTTACAAAAAGTTTACTTTGTTTGGTAAAAACAGCCTTTTTGCTCAGAAAAAGGGGTTTTGCCTTCTTTAGAAGGACCCCCTAACTTAGACCTTCCGCCTCGAACCTAGTCGAAACCTTCTAGGTTGAAACTAGTAAACCAATACATATGGTATCATTTAAATAGTACGTTGTGGATTGGAGAAAGGCGGAAGGTGGGGTGTCAAAAGGTAGCTTTCGAAGGGGTTGGTTCCTTTGTTATAAAAGAAAAGCGCTTGCCGTTTATAAATGGGTTTCGAAGTAGTCGAGCCTATGGTTTCGAAAGGGTATTTCAAAGAGGCTTTTGAAAGAGAGTCGCCGCCTATGTTTTAAAAGAAGTAGCTTCCAAAAGAGTTACTTAGATTTTGTTTAAAGCTTTCGGAAGTGGCAGTTTCGACCAAGTCGAAACCCTTCTTAGAATTAATGACCATCTGATGGTATTGAAGACAGCAATGTTGTCGAAAGGTTCGGTTGTTTTTATAAATACAAGCCACTTCCTAATGCTTGCGAAAGGGATTAGGGGTTTCGAAGGCAATGGTTTTGGAAGAGGTTTCGAAGCTAACCTTCAATTGTATTACCCAGGTGTTTTATTGCTTTCAAAAGGATGGGTTCGACACCATCAAACTTCCCCAATACCTTTTGAATTAAAGAATGGTTTCGAAAGAGGTGCTTTTGCCTATGTTCACTTTGACCCAAAATGATGTTTTAAGTATAAACCCAATGCTATCGAAAGGGGGACTTTCGGTGGTTTCGAAGGGTAACCTTCATTGGTTTCGAAAGGGTACTTTCAAATGGTTTCGAAGCTATGCTTCTATACTTATATGATAATACTTTAACATGGTCGAAAGGTTCGAAAGAGATGTTTTAGAGTATTCGAAAGGCAGGAGCTTAGTGTTTTGAAGATGAATTTTTATGCTTTCGAAGAAGGCCATTCTATGAGGTCGAAAGCAAAGGTTTCGAAGGTGTCGAAAAGGTTTTAAAAACCCAAACTCAAATCTTTAAAGGAAAAACCCATGGCTTGTATAAAAGAGTTCTGTAATGACTTTAAGTATGTAAATTTGAAGAAGTATTGCCTTTATAAAAGTAAGTTAAAGGGATTAAATATGTTTTATATGATAAGTATTTCAAGGATCTTAAATCGACGGGAGTGGTATTGTTAAATTTTTATATTCACTTCTTCAAATATGAATATATTCACATGATAAAGGACCCATAACTGTATTTTGGGGATAAAGGGGTAGAAGAACTAGCTAGGTTAATGTAGTAGTGAATATAAATTGATTAAACTCCTGAATGAATATAATTGCATCTAGGGAGTTAGGGGGACCAAAATATAGGATGCTTAAACTTTGAAGTTGTCTAGGAGATAGGTTCATAGTAAACCCATGAAAACTATGATAAGGTAGTTATTGGAGGTAACCAATGGGTTCATTGTAAACCCATGAAAACTATGTATTAAGGACAGTTGGCAGGGGCTAATTGGTTTGTAGTGAACCCATGAAAACTATATCCGGAGTAAGAATTGACATCAGTCAATAGGTTCCTAGTTAACCCATGAAAACTAGGATAAGAAAGAAGTTAATGAAAGCATGAGTAAGTTCCTAGTCAACCCATTAAAACTAGGATGAGAAGTGAGTTACTGGATAAATCTGTAGGTTCCTAGTCAACCTATGAAAACTAGGATTAAAGGATTAGTAAATGGAATGACTAATAGGTTCAGAAGGATCCAAGAGTTAATTAAGTTAATTGGCTGGAGCCTATAGGTTCTTAGTGATCCCATGAAAACTTTTAATAGGACAGGGTGTCCATGAATTACAAAAAGGTTATTAGTAAACCCATGAAACTAACAGGTTAATAGTGACCCTAGAAACTATAATTATGACGGGATGTCAAATTAAACTGGGGACGGGAAATCCAAATTGTTTACGTGTATGCATATCATCATAATATTTTGAAATGTATATTTTTAACCATTGTGGACGCATGAACATTGTAAATAGTTTTATAAAGATTTTGGGATACTAGTGAGGGGAAAATCCATTCCGCTAAGCAGCGTGGTCTCACTAGATATCTAAAAGGATTGAGATGTCAGATTATTATTCATACTAGGCTGTATGTCTGACTCGAAGTTTTTGTCTACCCCTTAAACTCTCGGGTACTCAATTGATTTTGAGTAGTTTGAGACTTAAGGTTTTCAGGTTCACTTCTTAGACGAATAAAGCTTCCAGAGGAATGTAGGAGGCAGTTAGTTATCTAGTGCTATCTTTTTCTGCTGTGTATTTGGATATAAAGGCAGATTTATTAGCCTTATTATATACTCTGATCAACCAAGGGGGCATCTTCATATGTCGCTCTTGGCGTATGTGTAATAATTATATTTTGCTGAACGTGGTTAACATTTTTGGGATTATGTAATGAACATGAAATGTTTTGAATGGAATGTGGAAACATGTTTCTGAATTGTTAAACTTTTCCATATTCTTGTGATCTATGTATCAATGTATCTAGCACCACCGTATTTGGTCACCGAGGATTAATAACTATGGTTTACTGCAGCGTCCGTAGTTGTTAGTTTTGGACCTCCAAGTAGGGGGATGTTACAAGTTGGTATCAGAGCATAGGTTTATGAAACTTTAAAAGAAAAGTTAAACCTAAAAGCTTTTTGAAACATGATCCGATGAATTTGAAAATATGATCGGGGTTTGGGTTAATGCTATAATAATATACTTGTATTTGATATATATATATATATAAATATAAGTACGTGTTCCCCTCTCTCTTAGACCGTTCTTCTGTATCTTATTAAGGCTTGTATGCAGATTTACGAGAAAGAAGATATGAAGGCAACAAACAGAAGAGGAAATCTTGGTGGAGGAAGCACCACAACCAACGGAAATGCTCAACCTAATACCCGGAGAAACCAAGGTCGACAGGCTAATGCTAACCCAAATGAAGAAGCCAATGTAGGTGCTGGAAATCCACCAGTGGATGCAGGGATGGTGTATCAGTTGTTGGCTAATCTTTTGCAAGCTGGAGCTATTGGTAATATTGGTGGAGTTAATCCTGTAGTTCTAGTTGGTTATAACTATGCTAGGCTGAGCAGAGACTATACCAGTTTGGGTGGAAAGCCTTTTGTTAGAACAGAAGATGCCTTGAAGTTCAGAATTGGCTTTTAAACTATGAGAGGATCATTACTAATTTAGGCTTGGATGATGGAGAAAAGAGAAGGTTAGCCTCTAGATAGTTGCAAGGGTTAGCGCTTCACTGGTGGAACAGTGTGACGACCGGAGTTCCGGAAGAAGAGCTGACATGGGCTGATTTTAGAACAAGGTTTGAGCAGAGGTTTTTATTTGAGGTTGCCAAGTCGGCATTGATGAGGAAGTTCATGGATCTTATTTAGGGAGATATGTCAGTGATCGAGTACGCTGCTAAGTTTGATGAGCTGTCTCGATATGGTTATGCTTTGGTAGACACTGATATTAGGAGGAATGAGAGATTTATTCATGGACTACGGCCAGATCTAGGCTAAATGACTATGACTTATGTCAGAGAGCCTTGTAATGTAGTGGTGGAGATGGCCATCTGCCATGAGGAGATGCTTGCTGTTTCAGCTAGGGAGAAGCCAGTTGAGTCTCAGGGTCCTTAAGGAAAGAAGATGAAATTCTTTAAGAAGAAAGGAGCCCAGAAAGGGGATGCTGTCAAGAAGGCAAAGGCTAATTTGGTGTGTTATAAGTGTGATAAGAAGGGCCATTACACTCATGAGTGCCGGATGGGAAAGGGAAAGAAGCCTGTAGAGAAGAAGAATGTGAAATGCTTCAACTGTGACCAAGTTGGACATTACAAGAACCAGTGTCCAGAGCCAGTTAGGGTGAACAGAGGGAAGGTTTTTGCTATTGGACCACCATCTACTTCTAGACCTACTGCAGCAGAGAAAGGGAAAACTGTAATGGAAGGTACGCTTTTGATTTAGAGTATACCAGTTAGGGTACTATTTGATACCAGTGCATCACATTTATTTATATCACAGTATTTGGTTGATAGGTTATGCATAGAACCCACATACCTTTTTACTTCCTTAAGGGTTGCGAATCCAATAGGAGGGTATGCAACTCTAGCGATGAGATGTGACCAGTTAGAACTTGATTTATTAGGTCATAAGTTTGTATGTAGTTTGTATGTTTTTTATTTCGTAGATTTTGGGATCATTTTGGGTATGGATTGGTTGGGTAAGTATGAGGCTAGGATATTTTGCCAAGATAGGGAAATATCATTGAGGCACCCAGATAGTCATAACCGAATCATTTTCTCGGTGGAGAATTCCAGTAAGAGTGTTTATGCTTTGTTGAGTGCCATGGAGGTTGGAGATGAGCTTAGTCAGATTCAGGTGGCAAGAGAATTTGCAGATGTCTTTGAACCAGTCACATGACTACCACCGAAACGATCTATTGAGTTTCAGATAGATCTTGTACCGGGAATTGAACCTGTCGGTAGACCACCAAGTAGGATGACATCGACAGAGATGAAGGAATTGAAGGTGCAACTAGTGGATCTTGAGGGAAGGAATTTTATCAGACCAAGAAGTTCACCTTGGGAAGCTGCCACGGTGTTCGTGAAGAAACCAAATGGGTCGTTAAGGATGTGCATCGACTATTGTAAGTTGAACGAAAGGACGATCAAGAATTGGTACCCTCTACCGAGAATATAAGATCTTTTTGATCAGTTGAGTTTAGCCAGAGTGTTCTCCCAATTGGATTTGGCGACGGGGTTCCATCAGTTGAGAGTGGTGGAGGATAGTATTCCTTTGACAGCATTTCAGACTAAGTATGATTCGTATGAGTGGTTGGTGTGAAAAATGCGGATTACGGATCTTAAGGCTGGAATAACACTAGAGGGGTGAATAGTGTTTTGTGGATTTTCTAAATCTTTTTGAAACTTATGTAAATTTAATCACCAACAAATGCAATTCACAGACACAGATATAATCACAGAATCAGACACAAATGCAAATAATAAATAAAAGCAGTAAAGGAAAGAACACACCAGGATTTTATACTAGTTCAGAGTTGCCCTACATCCAGTCCCGCACAAACATACGGATTTCTTATCAAAAATAATCTCCCAGATTACACCCTCGATTTCAAGGCCCCGAGGTACACCCTCCTGTATTCGAGTCCGGGCAAACTCTCTTGATTTAACCAGGCTACAAGATCACCTAATTGATTTTCGGGACTACAATCACACCCAATTGATTTCAAGTCTCAACCGCACCTTTTACTCAACAGTTTGATTTACAAGTAATCCTATAACTCTGAATAGCACTGAGATCTTATGGAGAGAGTGGTAGAGAATCAAACAAGAGATACTCAAGTTTGATTCACTTGGTATTTCGGCAGAGTATAGTTTGGGATTCTTTAGGATAAATGTGGAAGATGAAGAGAAGAGAAAACAAGTGAAATCTGATAATAAATTCGTTTAGAACTACTGGTATTTATAGGAAATCAACAGCCATATCTATTCGTGAAAGGATACGACGAATAGACACTTCTTTTGAAAATTTGAATTTTGAATTTAACAGACACCATGTCGACATGGGGGGTTGAGGTATGTCGACATGCTCAAGGCAAAATTGATGTTTTGATTTTCTTATTAAAATTGGTTTCTATAATTTGTCAAAACAATTTCTAAACTTTGTAAATATATTTGAATATAGTTTAAACATATAAAAGAGTTTAGAAAATAATTTTTAATATATATAATCTTAATCTATAAAGTGATTTAAAATCTGAGTATATAAATATTTTAAAGCTAAATATTTAAAACAAGAGATGATTTAAAAACAAGGACAACTTTGAAATCAAAATATTAAAAATGATAAAAATAGTTTTGAGGCTAAAATATTTCAAACAAGAAAGATGTCATTTTGAAAAGAAAATTTTGAAAACATTTTTAAATAAGAGATATAATTTTGAAAAACATTTTTATAAAAATTAGTGGATATCAAAATAGGACTACTATATGTTCCACTAGATATTGTCGTGGGTTCCATCCCAATAGGGTTCCATCTCTTTAACAGGCTCGAAGTGGATTCCATTCCACGAATAAATTTCGAATAAAGATGTAAGTGCTTTCAAGAAGTTTTAACATAATTCTAGACTCAACACTTATCTTGTACTATTAAAATCTTGAACTCTTGATAACTTGATTTCTTGATACTCATGAGTCTTCAATCTTGATATCTTTAATCTTTAAATTCAGCAGTCCTGTATCTCTATACTGTACAGTCTTCATTCTTGGTACCTGCATGTTTATATCATGCATATACATATACATAAATATATATATATATATATACATATATATATATATATATATATAAACTATAATGTTAGTATTTATATTTTATAACAAGTCCTAAGGTTGTTGTCATCAAAACCATCCTTATCAAGGACTAACAATCTCCCCCTTTTTTATGATGACAACCTATGTTTATAAAATATACTTCACCTTCACTATAACTCCCCCTAAAACTTATAACTCCCCCTTAATCTAACAACTCCCCCTTAATCTACTAACTCCCCCTTAATCTATGCCTAACTATCCTATTTTATAATTCTCCCCCTTTGTCATCAACAAAACCATCCTAAAACCATAAAATTATAAAACTCCCCCTTAAACTAATACTAGAACAAAGTATAGTAAATGGAATGTGAATGACATTAACATAATTATATTATAATTATTCAATACATAAATATGTATAAGTATATTTCAAACAATCCAATCAACACACACATCAAATCCAATCATGTCAAACAAGTCAAACAAATCAATCAAGTCAAACAAGTTAATCAAGTCAAACAAGTCAATCAAGTCAATCAATTCAAACATGTCAATCAAGTCAAACAAATCAAAAATTAATAACCCTATACTATAAGACAATAATATAAACTCCCCCTAAATAAAATACACTTGTTATGTGTACATGTATGCAATATGTAGTTTGTAATGCAGTATGAAATGTATGACATATGCAATGTAGCATAAGATGATATGCAGAATGAAGTGCAACTTATAATGCAAATGATTATGATATTTCATGCATTGTAATTTATGATGTAATATGCAATGAAATGTGATATGAAATAGGATGCATAATGATATGTAATATGAAATAAAATGATAACGAAGAAAAAATAATAATATGCAGAATGATATGATGATATATATACTATGGTAAGAGATACTCAGATTATAAGATAAACATGAGTGATAAGTAATATCTAATTGACAAACATATATATATGTATATATGTATATGTATGTATGTATGTATGTATGTATGTATGTATGTGTATGTATGTATGTATGTATACATATATCAAACTATTTTTTATAAATCACTTCAACTAAACAAAGGTAATACACACCAATTACTAGACTTAGGTTAAGGAAACTAATGAATGGAACTGAAAGAGTAGTAAAGATAAGAGTTTAAAGGTAATAAATGATATTAAAACTATAACATATTCATGAAAGGTAGTAATCAAACTCAATATCAAAATCAAATTGCTAAGAAATATCGATTTAAACTATATATATGATCAATATGGTTTTTTAAAAATTAATACCCTCCTTATTTAATTTCTTTAAAATATTTTTTTTAACTTAATTGTTTTTTTAAGAATCCAAACTTCCATGTTTATAAAATACTTAACTTACTAATTAAAACCTATATATTAAGTTATTATTGATTAAAATATTTAAAAACATGTTTAAAAACCTTTTAAAAAAGATATCATAATGAAATATTAAATAAAATAACAAAGATTGAAAAACTAAAATAAACAAGTGTTATATTAAGGCCTCTTACATTAAAATTTTTAGTTAATTATTAAAAAATATTTAAACATGAAATTAATTTTAAAATATTCTAATATAAGTTAGAAAATAACTCTAAAAATAATAGAGAAAAATACTTAATTTAAATATCATTTTTACATAGTTTAAAGTTTCAAATAGAAAAGACAGCATTTACAGAATGCTACAAAAAGTTTTTGCAGTAAAATATATTCAAAACATTATAAAACAGAAACTGCAGCATTTAACAAATGATGTGAAAAGTTTCTGAAACACTACAGCGTTTCATAGCACAGTAATGCTATAAAAACGAATTTGCAGTGCTTAAAAAAACGTTAACAGAAGCAAAGACAGCATTTCAGAAATGCTATCTAAAGTTCTGAGCCTGTTTTTAACATGATTTTGCACTAATTTTACGACTAGATTTTGACATGTAAATAATTGATTTTTGACCCAATTTTTTATAGTAGTTAATATAATTAAAGTAAATAAAAACATAAAGAAAAATAATGAAAAATCATGTGTAAAGACACTTGGCATTATGCATGTAAAAATGCTTTATTAAAGAACAAGTGTAATGACACGTGTCATTTTGCATGTATGTCACTATCTATTTATATGACAAGTGTCATGTGATGTGGTGCAATCTTATTAATTGAAGAAATCTATAAATAGAGCCTTATTCTAACATTCTAAATTCATTCTATTAATTTCTTAAAGACATAAAATTAGTATCTAAAAAGAAATAGAGTACGAGAAGTAAAAACAACATTAGAAAAGTTGAAATCACGAATAAAGATATGTTTTTCTACTTAGTATAGTTGTAATAAATTAGTAGTAAGATTTTATTTGAAAGGAAACACATTTTAAAAGACTTTAAAAAAAATTTAGACTCATATATCGATATGTATACCATGGTGTGTCGATATATGGACCAAAATATCAATACCTATAAAAGAGATAAATTTCTATACCTAACTAAATGCATAAATATATATTCCTAAATGCAACAATAAAGATGAAATAATAGTAAGCATACCACTTTTTTCACTCCTCTATCTTTCTAACTTTATTGTTCTTCCATTGTCGTGAAGCACACATTTATATCTTTCAGAATTTGACGATGAGATATGTTCTATTGCGACGGACTTGTTTTTCTGATCATCGTAGTATATTCATTTGCTGAATTTGAAGGCCGTATGAGAAAGATACAGATGATTTAGTAGATTGACCAACTTGGGGCCAAAACTTTCAATTTGAATTTTGAATGAATGGACACTTCAACCACTATAAATAGGCCCAACAGTCAACACTTTTCATAAAACTTTCTCTTCTTCTTCTTCTTCCCGTTTTTCTATTTACTATCAAACTTCTAGAGGATATATCTCCTTTGTTTCTTAACGGAATTGGATGAAACCAGTGGAAAATCGAAAAAGAAGACAAGGGCTATGATCTAATAATAGTTTGGTGACGAATTTGGACGATATTGTGGTGCGACAGGCCGAACAGTAAGAGAAATGCAGGAAATCCCGTACACAGTTTTCAGTTTGGATAGCCAACTTCAAACTGTCATATCTCACTCAATTTTGATTGGAATTTGATGATCCACCCATCAAAACGACCGTGAGAACAAGAACTACAATTTGGAAAAGGAGTTGGGACAAAATACTCAAATCTCTGGATGAAATTTGAAGAATACTATTGACAGTTTTGCTTTCTTTTTCTCTTTTTGTTCACCAAAACTTCATTTGACCATAAATTGGTCATTTCTTGACGGATTCGCACGAATCCAGTGACATTGTGAAGCAGATGGAGAGAAGTATAGTATCAAATCAAGTTGTATATGAGAATCAAAAGTTTTGTATTGATCCAGTACCCATTTCATTGTCGATTGTCATTATATATCCATTTGTTCTTCTTGATCGATGAATGATTACGTGGTATCTTTTAACCAACAGTCATTAGACATAACTCTTCTCCTGCAAAACAACATAATCTTTTAAAGAATCAAATGACTTTTCAAAATAACTAAATACAGTTTAAACAACAATATCATGATGATTCTGTGACATATTCATATGAAAATTTTGAAAACCAATGCTCTGATACCAAATGTGAGAAATGCGGATTACAGATCTTAAGACTGGAATAACACTAGAGGGGGGGTGAATAGTGTTTTGTGGATTTTCTAAATATTTTTGAAACTTATGTAAATTTAATCACCAACAAATGCAATTCACAGACACAGATATAATCACAGAATCAGACACAGATGCAAATAATAAATAAAAGCAGTAAAGGAAAGAACACACCAGGATTTTATACAGGTTCAGAATTACCCTACATCAAGTCCCGCACAAACGTACAGAATTTTTTATCAAAAATAATCTCCCAGATTACACCCTCGATTTCAAGGCCACGAGGTACACCCTCCTGTATTCGAGTCTGGGCAAACTCTCTTGATTTAACCAGGCTACAAGATCACCTAATTGATTTTCGGGGCTACAATCACACCCAATTGATTTCAAGGCTCAACCGCACCTTTTACTTAACAGTTTGTTGTACAAATAATCCTATAACTCTAAATAGCACTGAGATCTTATGGAGAGAGTGGCAGATAATCAAACAAGAGATAATCAAGTTTGATTCACTTGGTATTGCGACAGAGTATAGTTTAGGATTCTTTAGGATAAATGTGGAAGATGAAGAGAAGAGAAAACAAGTGAAATCTGATAATAAATTCGTTTAGAACTACTGGTATTTATAGGAAATCAACATGCATATCTATTCGTGAAAGGATACGACGAATAGGCACTTCTTTTGAAAATTTGAATTTTGAATTTAACGGACACCATGTCGACATGGGGGTTAAGGTATGTCGACATGCTCAAGGCAAAATTGATGTTTTGATTTTCTTATTAAAATTGGTTTCTATAATTTGTCAAAACAATTTCTAAACTTTGTAAATATATTTAAATATAGTTTAAACATATAAAAGAGTTTAGAAAATAATTTTTAATATATATAATCTTAATCTATAAAGTGATTTAAAATCTGAGTATATAAATATTTTAAAGATAAATATTTAAAACAAGAGATGATTTAAAAACAAGGACAACTTTGAAATCAAAATATTAAAAATGATAAAAATAGTTTTGAGGCTAAAATATTTCAAACAAGAGCGATGTCTTATTGAAAAGAAAGTTTTGAAAACATTTTTAAACAAGAGATATAATTTTGAAAAACATTTTTATAAAATTCGTGGATATCAAAATAGGACCACTGTATGTTCCACTAGATATTGTCGTGGGTTCCATCCCACTAGGGTTCCATCCCTTTAACAAGCTCGAAGTGGATTCCATTCCACGAATAAATTTCGAATAAAGATGTAAGTGCTTTCAAGAAGTTTTAACATAATTCTAGACTCAATAGTTATCTTGTACTATTAAAATCTTGAACTCTTGATAACTTGATTTCTTGATACTCATGAGTCTTCAATCTTGATATCTTTGATCTTTAAATTCATTAGCCTTGTATCTTTATACTGTACAGTCTTCATTCTTGGTATTTTAATGTTTATATCCTGCATACACACACACACACACACACACACACATATATATATATATCTAAACTATAATGTTAGTATTTATATTTTATAACAAGTCCTAAGGTTGTTGTCATCAAAACCATCCTTCTCAAGGACTAACAGTTGGTGATGCCATTTGGATTGACAAATGCACCTACCTTCTTCGTTGATTTGATGAACCGGGTTTTTCGAGAGCACTTGGATAGGTTCATGTTGGTATTCATTGATGATATTTTAGTGTACTCGAAAGTTGAAAGAGAGCATGAGATTCATCTTAGAGTGGTGCTGGAAACGCTGAGGCAGAATCAGCTAAAGGTAAAGTTTTCCAAATGTCATTTTGGAAGAAAGAGGTTAATTTTCTTTGTCACGTGGTTTCAAAGGAAGGATTGTCAGTTGATCCAGTTAAGATCGAAGCTGTCAATAATTGGAAGAGACCAGAGACGGTAACCGAGATCAGGAATTTTCTTGGACTTGGTGGCTATTACCGGAGATTCATCAAGGATTTCTCGCGGATATCAACGCTTTTGACTAAGCTTACCATGAAGAAAGTGAAGTTTGTTTGGTCCGACAAATGTGAGGAAGCATTCCTTAAGTTAAAGCATTCGTTGACCAATGCTCTAGTGTTAGTAGTTCCAGATGGAAACCAAGGGTTGGTAGTATACGCGGATGCATGCAGGACTGGATTGGGAGTAGCGTTGATGTAGAAGGGCAAAGTCATTGCTTATGCATCTAGGCAGCTTAGACCGCACGAAGTAAGATATCCTACTCATGATTTGGAGTTGGAGGCGGTGATTTTTGCCTCGAAGATTTGGAGGCATTATCTCTTAGGAGAGAGATTTGAGTTGTATACCGATCATAAGTCATTAAAGTATTTATTCTCTCAGAAGAAGTTGAATATGAGGTAATAGAGGTGGTTGGAATTTTTGGCAGCTTATGATTCCGGTATCGAGTATACTCCTAGGAAAGGAAACAAGGTAGCAGATGCTCTTAGTAGAAAACATTAGAATGTAGTGTTAGTGATGTTGGCAGAATGGAAGGATCTAGAAGCCTTGGCCAGTTGTGGTGTGCAACTGAGACATACTGCTAGTTCCAGTCAGGGTACTGCTATGTTATCTTGTTTAGAAGTTCGACCAGTGCTGATCTAGTGGATAGCTTCTAAGCAGAGAGAGGATCCAGATTTAGCCAAGAGGATAAGAAGGCTTGAGGTAGGATCAGAGATTGATGACCTAAAGGATTTTAGTCTTGACTAAAGAAGATGGTTGAGAAGGAAGAGATAGCTATGTGTTTCGGATGTAGAGAACTTAAGAAGGGAAGTTCTGGAAGACTGTCATCGGTCGAAGTTTACGATTCATCCTAGAGGGACCAAGATGTATCAAGATATGAAGAGGGGCTTCTATTGGGAAGGCATGAAGAGAGATGTTGGTTTGTGGGTTAGGCAATGTGTAAACTATCAACAAGTGAAGGCCGAACATCAGAAGCCGAGTGGGTTACTTCAGCCTTTAGAGATATCAGTTTGGAAATGGTATTCAATATCCATGGATTTTATTGATGGGTTATCAAGGTCAAGGAGAGGAAATGAAAGCATATGGGTCATTGTGGACAGGTTGACCAAGTGTGCCCATTTCATTCTAGTAAAGTCGACCAGGACGGCACCAGTTTTGACTAAGTTGTTTATGAAGAACATAGTTAGACTTCATGGAATTCCTAGTAGCATAGTCAGTGACAGAGAGGCTTTATTCACTAGCAAATTTTTGAGGAGTCTACAAGAGGTATTAGGTACCAAGCTCAAGATGAGTATAGCTTATCACCCACAAACGGATGGGCAGATAGAGAGAGTCAATAAGGTACACGAGGATTTATTAAGAGCTTGTGTATTGGACTTCGGTGGATCTTGGGAAGATTACCTACATTTGATTGAATTTTCCTATAATAATAGTTATTAGACTAGTATAGGAATGACATCTTTTGAAGCTTTGTATGGAAGGTCATGCAAATCACCAGCATGTTGGTTATGGACTAGAGACAGATTTGTCTTAAGTCCAGATTTGGTTAGAGAGGCATCAGAAAAGATTGACTTAATCCGAGGACGGATGAAGGAAACTCAATCCAGGCAGAAGAGTTACACAGATAAGAGACGTAAAGACATAGAGTTCTCAATGGGAGAAAGAGTTTTCATTAAAGTATCACCGATGAAGGGTGTGGTACGATTTGGAAAGTCGGGAAAGTTGGCCCCGAGATATGTTGGACCATTCCAGATTATAGAAAGGATTGGAAAGCTCGCATACATAGTAGAGTTGTCGAGCAGTTTGGCAGGTGTCCATAATGTATTCCATGTGTCTCATCTTTGCAAGTATATGCATGATCCAGAGGCTACTATTCCTCAGACAAAGTTGGAGGACTTGGTAGTAGAGCCTGATTTGACTTTTGTTAGACAACCAATTCGGGTTGTAGCGCGAGATGAGAAAAGATTGAGGACCAAGACAGTCAAGTTGGTGAAAGTTCGATGGAGCGACAACGAGAAGGACTGTACTTGGGAGACAAAGGACATGATTTGAGATGCTTATCCTGATCTTTCTTGATGGTATGTCTATATTATATTTATATAGATTAGTTGCTAGTCGGATAGGCTAGTATGGATGTTAGAGTTGTTACAGATGATTACTAGGTTTGCTAGTTAGTCATTATTGAATTTCGAGGACGAAATTCTTTAAGGAGGGGAGTTTGTAACACTCCTGATTTTTAATAACATTATTCAGGAGATCTAATTAGAATAAATTAAATAGAATAATGTAGACAAGGAGATTGAGATTGATTAATAAACATGTAGTGGCCGTGCTTATTCAATTAGATGAACTTATAAATGGTTAAGTGTTAACTAATTAAACATAAGAGCATTAGGGTAAATAGTCGTCAATATTCCCATCCTTATACTATTTCCCATATCCATACACATTCATTTTTATCACAAGCAAAATTGTAAACGTAAGAAAGAGCAAGGCCGGCCACTAGGAAGATAGAAGAGAAGAGAAATTCATGTAAAGCTTAGGATTCAAGCTAGAAGAAATCAATCTCAATCAATCTTCAATTTCCTTATCCAATCTAAGGTGAATAATAATCACTATATCTCTATTTTTGGTTTTATAATCATATGGTTTCAGATTTAAGAGATGAATTTGTTTTATGATTTATTAAATGATGATATGCTTGGTTTATGATTTATGTGGTTTAAACAAGTTTGTTTAAATGGAGATATGCACGGTTTTATGGTAAAATCGAAGTTAAATGATTTTTAAATGCCACTAGTTAACCCGCCTTTTGGTAAGGCCGCGGACAGACGGGTTTAACTTAATAAACTGCATGTTCGTCGAGGCTATAGTGCGATGGATTCAGTCGACTGGATGGATGAATGATGCAATGTGCTTGGGAGATGGAAATATGATTGGATAAAGATGAATCAACTATAATTTGGGTCTAGGAAACATGGTTCGGCATTAAACATGGTTCGACATGATGGAGGTTCGGCACATATGGTTCGTCTGGCATTCACGTTCGAATAGCGTTCAAGAGCAGTCGGCATTCCATGAAGCATTCGGCATCCAGGTAGCGTTCAGCGTCAAGATACGCTCGGCATCTCGGAAGCGCTCGGCATTCGGAAGCGCTTGGCATTCGGAAGCGCTCGGTATCAAGGAACGTTCGGCATCGAGAGACGTTCGGCAGGGTATAACGTTCGGCATGTATGAACGTTCGGCATGGCAGAATTGTTCGGCCTAACTATTGTTCGGCCTAAGTATCGTTCGGCCAAGAGATGGTTCAACCTTGATAGCATTCGGCCAGAGTATCATCCGGCCTAAGTTTTGTTCAGCAATCAATCGTTCAGCACGAATAAATTGGATCGGCCTCCGGTATCGTTCGGCGAAAATGTCTCCCACGGCATTCGGGTTGTTCGGCCTCACTTCTGGTCGGCATGAGGAGATCGTTCGGCATTCACACCTTGTTCGGCATTCAGCGTTCGGCATCTATGGTTCGGCATATAGAGACCACTCCATTTGGGCCGAGGTATTCAGCTACCAGGCCCACCAGGGAAGTCCAACCCATCTTTGTCTATAAATAGAGAGGCAGGGGCACAGTGAAAAGGGATCTTCTTTCTGCTCTATTACTTTCTCTTTTCTAAGGCTAAGGCAACTCTGCCATTTTGTAACTGTAATCGATTATTACAGCAATAAAAAGCAAACTTCTGGAGTGGACGTAGGCCGGAGTTAGCCGAACCACTATAAGATCTGTTGTTCTTTACTACTTTCATTTCAGTCTTAACTGTTCTTCACATTATTACTCTCTACATACATTCTATCTCTGAGCTCTGACTGGTATTTGGTGCTTTCATCTGGATTTGGGGGTTAGTGACCAATTTTGGCGCTAACACTTTGGTGCTTTCACTGAGAACTGAACTCAGGAACTTTGGAGTTAGGAACTTGGATCCTAGAAAGCAATGGCTAGACCACCAACAAGGAAGCAAGCAGCGGAAAGGAGCAATCAGAAAGGAAGTCAAGCGGCCTCTTCTGGAGCTGGAGAGGATCATGCATCCATCTACATAACTCGGGATGAGATGCAGGCAATGATGAATTCTATGCAGGAGCAGATGATGAAACGACAAGAGGAGATGATGCAGGCTCTTCTCAGGCAATTTGGACAACCAAGAACTGTAGGAGCTCAAGTTCGTGGAACTGGACCAGAGGAATTCAACAAGCGGACAGATGGAGTGATTCAGCAGGAGGCAGCTCCCAATCAACAAACAGCTAACAATCTAGATGGACCTAGACTCGGGGGCACACCACCAGGTAATGCTGGACCAGTTCATGGAGGGATACCGGATGACGCTACGCAGCCTGGCGTCGATAGGAATACAGGAGTACGTGATGAAGAATATGTGCTAGAATTTCCTCGAGGACTTGGGGGCAGTCTGGATTAGTTGGAAACACTGGATTGGCTGACATTATCAGGCGGACTATTCGCGGAGGCCTGACAAACAGGGGTTCAGAGGGAGTTAACAAAAGTCCGTTTACCCGGAACATCAGGACAGCTAGGAATCCGTCCAATTACAAACTACCCACTCTGGAAGTATACAACGGGAAGACGGATCCCACCGACCACTTGATGAGGTACACTAGACATATGGAAGTGCTAGGGGCAATGGAGGAGGTTATGGCCCGATGTTTCCCCCTGTACTTGACTGAAATTGCTGTTATGTGGTTCAGATAGCTGAAGGATGGATCCATTGGAACATGGACAGAACTGGTGGACAAGTTCTTAAGTCAGTTTCGAGTTCACATAAAAAGGCCAAAGAACGTGATGACGTTAACGTCAGTCAAACAGGGGCGGATGAATCGCTCAGGACATTCTTAACTCGATTTAATGCAGCAGTTGCTTCGGTGGATCGGCCAAATCCATCAATGGTTCTGATGGCTGCGGTATCAGGAGTCAGAGATAATTCGGATTTCAAAGTATCGTTAATACGGGACCCATCGTTGGATCTTGGGGAATTCTTTCATGAAGCTGAAAGATTTCTTCGACAAGAAGATGCATGTTTGGACATGAGGCCAAAGGAAGTAAACACGACTAAGGATGGAGGACTACCCGGCGAAAGCTCGGTTGGGGGCAAGGATAAAGGGAAAAGGAAGTGCTGGGGAGAACCAAAGTTCTCCACATACACAGGATTGAACGCAACGTTGGAGCGGATTTTCTTAGATACTCGAGATCGCCTTTCTTATCGAAGGCCAGCAAGGAGGGAACCCTTAGAACGAGAAAGGGCGTCAGGAAGGCACTGTCTTTTTCATGACCTGGACGGGCATGACACTAACAGTTGCCGGCATTTGAAGGACATAATCGAGGAGCATATAAGGAATGGTCAGTTGCGACAATATGTCGGAACTCGGAATGCGGCGGTGGAACAGGAGCAGCCACCGCCTACCTTGAACGACGAGGGCATGAGGCCCAGGAATGGTGGCCGATTGGTCATCAACTAATCTTGATGGTTTGGAATAAGTAACAAACTCCGGGCAAACGGTTAAATCACTTACTCATGTACGGGGTCGGAGATAACCCTCGGGCATGCTCTGAGATGATGGCTTACCGAGACGCCCGAGTTTGTGAAATCTGTTTTTTCCTTTGACTTGGACATTTGCTTTTTCTGGTTTGGTTTTGGAGTTTGGTTTGAACTCCCTATTTTGCTCATTTTTTGGTTTGGATTCTGGTTTGGATGTTTGTTTTTTGGTATGGATTTTTGATATGGGTTTCTAGTTTTCTATTTGGATTTGGATTTCGGATTGGATTTTGATTGGATTTTCTCTGGATTTTTGGCTAAAAGGTCGTCGAGTATGGACTATGCTCGGCAAGGATCCAGAGAGACCAGGATTCGGCCTAGGACTTAGGCCATATATTATCGGTTACTATTTTAGGTCGTCGAGTATGGACTATGCTCGGCAAGGGTCCGGAGTGACCAGGATTCAGCTTAGGACTTAAGCCACGGCATTATTCGATGTTCAAGGACACTGAACCATGAACACCATGGAATTACTTAACATAGGTCGTCAAGTGTGGATTGCGCTTGGCAAGAACCCGGAGAGGTTACGGATTTAGATATTGGCTATGAATAGCTAAGAATTCGGACAAGGACCCGGAGCGGTCCCGGATTTGGATATCGACCCGGAGAGGTCACGGATATGGTTATAGGTTATTGGATATGGATGGATTAGAACTCGGTAGTCGGGTTCAGAGGGATGTGGAATTGGATAAGGACTTGGTTACTGGATAGGAATCAGACATCGACTCGGAACAGTCGCGGAAATGGATCAGGATATGGCTGTGGCACTAGGATAAGATGGCTTGGTAATGGATTGGATTATGAATCGGAAAGTATGGATGTGGATAACATACATACTTGGGATATTGGACTTGAGGCTATTCAAAACACACCTTTCACAGCAAGGCATGTTTTGGGGGGCAAGTGTTAACCCGCCTTTTGGTAAGGCCGTGGACAGACGGGTTTAACTTAATCAACTGCATGTTCGTCGAGGCTATAGTGCGATGGATTCAGTCGACTGGATGGATGAATGATGCAATGTGCTTGGGAGATGGAAATATGATTGGATAAAGATGAATCAACTATAATTTGGGTCTAGGAAACATGGTTCGGCATTAAACATGGTTCGGCATGATGGAGGTTAGGCACATATGGTTCGTCTGGCATTCACGTTCGAATAGCGTTCAAGAGTAGTCGGCATTCCATGAAGCATTCGGCATTCAGGTAGCGTTCGGCGTCAAGATACGCTCGGCATCTTGGAAGTGCTCGGAATTCGGAAGCGCTCGCCATCAAGGAACGTTCGGCATCGAGAGACGTTCGGCAGGGTATAACGTTCGGCATGTACGAACGTTCGGCATGGCAGAATTGTTCGGCCTAACTATTGTTCGGCCTAAGTATCGTTCGGCCAAGAGATGGTTCGGCCTTGATAGCGTTCGGCCAGAGTTTCAACCGGCCTAAGTTTTGTTCGGCAATCAATCGTTCAGCACGAATACATTGGATCGGCCTCCGGTATCATTCGGCGAAAATGTCTCCCACGGCATTCGGGTTGTTCCACTACAAGAATTCTTAATAATAATAGCATCTTGGGATAGCGTTTGATCTGTTAATGCTATACACTAATAAGTAAAAAAAGAAATCAAACGCTATTTATATGATTAGGCGGGATATTAATAAAATAATACGTGGAAGAAGGAACACTTCTAACTTTTTCCATTTTACCGCTCTATTCATCTCTTCCCGCTTCTCCATGCCTCATGCCATAATTCACAAAAATTAAAACGCCTCTTAATCCTAAAATTGTCTTAAAATCCTAAAATCTCTCTTATCGCTCTGTCGCACTCCTCTACTACTCTCCCCTCAATCCCCAGTCCCTTGTAAATAAACAATTCTGTGCTCGATCTATCCTAATCCAGAATTGCAATTTGTTCACCATGATTTTAGGTGACAAGTACTTTTTCCTCTTCAATATTAAAGTAAATTATTCATTTATACATGTTTATTTGTATGCAGTTATTTAAATGTTAATATATTTCTATAAGGCTACGATTTAGACAATTAACATTGGGTAATTTTAGACTTTTAGATCATGAGCTTGGGCACTCATAAGGTACATTATAATAATTTGAAGTTTTACTTAGATGATATATTTGTCCAATAATCAGGACTATAGGATCTCAATATTTGATGTCTCAAATCACATGGTGTTCCTTTGGTTTGATTATCACCATAGAAGCCAATCTGTGACCGAATTATTTTATGGTCAAAAAAATGTAGTATAAGGTTGTTTTGTTTGGAGGGGGATGAGGTAGGTGTCTTGGGAATCACTCTCTGTATAATCTGATTTTCTAGCTTCAAATTCCAATTCTTTACTTCTTCAATCAATAAGCTAGGTGTCTTGGGATTCACTCTCTGTATGATTATCTGTATGTCCTGATTGATTTCGAATAGCAGGTTTTGACAGTTCTTCTCTTTCTTCTTGAAGGAACACAAATTACGCTCCTTCCATAGATGTCATGTTACCGCTGTGAGAGCAACAGAGGCCAGCTCCTTCGCAAGGCCGACAGAGGGAAGCTTTGGGTGAGATTTAGAACTTCTTCTCTAATATTATCCACATTACAGATCTATACTTTTAGTTTAGTTTTGAAGTGGTTCCAAACCGATTTTCTATAGTTGTATGAGTTGAATAGATGATCATGATTTTTAGAGACTTGCTTGCATAGCACGCATTGATTATTAATCGATATCCTCCAATTTAACATTCTGTCCCTAGTTAATAACCTGCCATTTATAGCCTTATAGGTGCACATAGCCATTATAGGATTATTAGCTCTAGCCCAAATGATGCTATGCCAATCCACTCTTAAGCAACGTTCTCGAACAATTTCATGGACAGTTTTAAATGAAAATTCCCCTTAGTGGTATGTTTCCAAACCCATATGTCATGACTCCTACCTGAAAACAGGGGAATACACTTTATACAATTTGCAAAATTGCATGTCAGTTTATTATCTCCCTGTCCCACTCACAATTAGCAATCAGGTTACTAACTGTACGGTCCCTATCTCCAACAGCTGAGTACGAGTCCCACCCCAATAGGTCAACAAGTTTTTGGCTTTTAACCCATGGATCAAACCAGACTGAAGTGGTTAATCCATTAGCCAACTGCCTCTCAAGTTGCAAAACCAATTTATCTCTTGATTTCAGGATATTTTTCCAACGCATTGAGGCATTATTGCCCATACACACATTCCAGAAATTACAGTTTCAAGTATCGCATCTTCATCCACTGAACCCAAAGACTGTGCTTGGAAATAATTTTCCAAGCTAGCTTCGTAGTTGCAGTTTTTTATGAGAGTCTAAATTATTAAGGCCCACACCCCCTTCCCTCTTTGGCCTACAAAGAGTGCCATAACTAATTTTATGCACTTCACCCCTCCATATGAAATTAGCACAAGAACTATTGATTTTGGATATCGAAGCACTAGGAATTTGAAAAGTTTGGACCTAAAAGAGAACCTTTGTCGTGATAACTATGTGGACAAGTTCCACTCTTTTGGCAAATAAGAGGAATTTAGAACTCCAACTCTATAGTTTTCCTTTGATTTGAGCCAGCAATTCCCACACACCCTATTGGTGATTAATTTCATTACCTATAATGATATCTATATTTTTAGTGAGATACCTTTATTATAAGTTTGGTGCATATGCTTCATGTATAATTTATTTTTTGGATTTTGGCTACTGTTATTTTTAGCGAATTCAGTTTTTATTCCCTCATTATTGTCCTTAAGTATTCATTGGCCTCTCTCTTTCTTAGTTAGTCGATACATATCTACTACATGTTTAAATCATCAAATTCACCACTAAGTGGTGAGACTTGGGCTTATTCACATGTGGAAGTGCTCCTAAACAAGGAATTCAGTGACAGATGCAATTAAATTTGGCAATGTTGAATAACTGTCAGCGATATAATTGAGCACTTATATCCATAGGAGTATACATATGAACAGAATTGTTAAATCGAAAGCATAATAGCTAATTCACCAGTAAACAGGTAAGTACCCAATGGCTGGGCTGATAGAACCAAAGGTAGATAGAGTGAACCAAGAATAATATGGAGGACATTCTTTTTTGTTTCTGTAACATGATTGATTTGTATACATGTACATATATAGACTGAAAACACATATATGTAAATAAATTTTTATAGCAATGCTTCTACCATATCATAAATAAATGAGCCACACCCTAATTCAATATTAACAAAATGTACATGCTCGTAATATCGAATATGTATATGTTTGTAAAAATTGTAACCAAGGAAACTTGTGGCGGTCTTCATGAGTTCTCATATTAATATAGCAAGGATGGACATCTCTATTTCCAGAAGTACCAGGAGGGATGCAATTTCATCTCTAGCAACACGTGTTGCATGCACATAGGCATAGATTTCTAGGTGAAGTTTTACTGGATCGGCAACTGCATTTGGATCCACAATATGCACATCACAGTAAGCTTTACTTAAGCAAGTCTATTATTTCTTATGTTGCATTTTTAGGTAAAAATAGCAGGAATAGAAGATAATATACCTATGCCATCTACACCAATCATGTCATTTATTGTGATTTGATTGATTCTCTCTGCCAACTATTAAAATTATTTTTATATTAAATAAGAAGATACATGGTATTTAATTCACTTCCACAAAAAGAAAATTAAGCACTGGACAAACAAGTTTAATATCTGCAACATAAACAGTAGAGTAGGAAGAAAAAATATGAAGAGCAAAGATAATGGAACTTTTCTTGTGTGTGTATATATAAAATAAGATGAACTTGTGGTATAAACAATTAGTGCATGTTATTTACGTGCACCATTTCGAGTAGGTTTTAGTTTGTAATTTGAATATGTTGCTCGTCATTTACAAAACTATTTTGGTTAGAAGTCTTGAGTGCTACATGGTTTTGGATGATAGGATCGGAAGTTGTTTGGTTTAGAATAATACTATCAACATGGAGGTTTTGTTGGGGTTAAGGATTCTTCTTTTGTTTCGGGCATAGGTGGCTTAGTTTCATTGGATGGTTTGAAATCATATAATGCAGAATGGAAATATGTAGATTTTCTAGACTTTTACTTGGACAGAAAGACATTGTTCTACTCTGTTCTCTTTGACATATACACATGATTTTTCTTTTTATGTGACATATTATGTTTTTCTTGCATTTTAGAATTTCCTCTATTAAGTTGAGTTGAATATTGGTAATGACATGACATAAATTTTCTGTTATTGCCTAAATGTATGCTGCGAAACACAAGTCTTTTATGTTTTAAAAGAAAAACTTGATTTTTTTAGAATAATAGTAGCAATGGTTCACCTTCACATTTTCTGTAAATTTCCTATAATCGCCTAAATTTCCTGTTATCTTGCTTTACATTTTAAAATAGTGGTTCACCTTGAAAAAGCATATATATAGTTATGTTGTTCAACTACCATAGGATAAGTAAGAAAACTCGAAAACTGGGAAATAACTGTCATTGTATGCAACTTGGGATTTATCATTTTGATGTACATAATTTTTGGTTCAAGTCCTACAATTTAAATTAGTTTTATCCTCGAACCTTATAAATTGTAAATCTAAATCCTTATTTTTCAAAACTTTTAATTAAAAATTAAAAAAATCCTTTAATATTTTGTAGCATATATCAAGTCTAGCCTCATTTCTATAACTATTTTTCCATAAACTAATATTATACTGAACTAGTGATATTTTTACCAATAAACTGGAATTTGATCTGTAGTATGGGTAGGTTAGAATTGCTTTAGATTTTAATGTAGTAGTGTTTACAAGATTTATTTTGGTAATGAGAAATTTTCTCCTATTTTGTCATGTCAAACTGCTTTTTATTGTGAGCGAGCATCAGGAGATTAATGAAAAAGTTGTTGAAGCTGCACGTATATAAGAAGCGGGCCATCTTGGTTGCAGTGCTGAGATTGGAAGATTTGTTGCCATGCTTCATAATCCTTCTCCTACTATTTGAAGTTGCGCTGCTTTTGCTCTCCTTCAGGTATCAATTCCTTTTTCTTGCATAACTTAAGTATTTCTTACTGTGATCATAATCCAAGTCACTACATAACAACATAATCAAGTTTTACATTAAATATTCTAATCAAATTTAACATAATGAACAGTTTGAAAGTAAATTGCTGTTCAGAATCAGCTTACAGTCGTATGTTGTCTTTTCATTTCAGCAAGACGGAAAACTATCTTTTTATTTAATACTTCTTAGATTCCTCTGCTGCTTTTGGGTGATGTATGCATTGTAATTTTACTATGATTTCAAAGTTATAATACGGTTGAATTTTAGTTTATAATTCCTGGAGGTCGACATGCAACGCAACATGCAGATATCTTGCAAAAAGGTAAATGATTATTCCTTATGTTTCCACTATGTGGATTAATTGTAAAACACATACAAACTATACATCCACAGTACCAAAAAATGCTTAACTCTTACTCAATTAGAAAAAAAACAATTTAACTATTAACATTGTCGATTTGGTGTGTGATAAACATAATACATGCTAGTTGTTTTCCTAAGAAGATGTCTAATAGAATATTTACTTAGGTTGCAGTACAATCTGATTTGTGATTCATAACACATAGTAGTATGTCCATATGCGTTGCGAACTAAACTTGTATTTGCTGATGAATTTGCTTTTACTCTCATGCACAATACATAGTCAACACTGAGGCATTTCCTCATTTTAGCTGAGGCGATGCCTCTATTAATACTGAGGTAATTGCCTCTATTAAAATGAGGAATTTGCCTCAGTTAAAATGAGGTATATTGCCTCAGTTAAAACAAAGACATTTCAACTGAGGCAATCACCTCATTTTAACTAAGGAAATCGGTTCAGTCAATACTGAGGCTGCCCCAATGTTGACTGAGGTGATTGCCTCACTTAAAATGAGGCGATTGCCTCAGTTTTAACTAAGACAAGTGCCTTTGTTAAATCGAGGCAACATTGATGCTTTTCCATTAATCTTATCGTCATTATCATGCGCAATATTTTGAACAATGTAATTAAATGTACTACTCTTCCATCTACATTTGATTATAGTATTCATTATTTAGTTTATAATAGTTTACTGGTTTCTTTGAATTTATAGTATTACAAAACAATAGGTCATGTTTGATTTCATTTTGGGAAGGAAATAGTGGTAGAAGTGAGTGATTCTTGCAATTTCAGTATACTGTAAGGATAATTTCATAGCTTTCAAACTTTGTTTTTCCCAGTTAACCATTTTAATGCTAATTTGTTAGGGATATCTCTCATTCAAATAGAAATAGCAGTAGGAGTAGTTGTAGTTTACAACTAATTGTATACGCTTTTGGCACAGATTAAACTGAATATAGTTTAATCAACGACTGAATTTTCAATTTTTACAATCTATTTCTAGCTTCCTACACAATGTATACTATATATAAATATCGTTTGGATACCGGAGAATAAAAAATCATTTATTGTGTTTGCAGACATATCTCATTTTGTTTCATTGAATCAAGTTTTACTTATTTTTATAATGCATTGCACAGGTTCACCAATAAGATTAGAATGTGTGTTATGCTGTATACCTCAACACAAATATGATATTAGAGATGACTGAAACTTTATATTTGCCTATGTTTTAGATCCTGTCTAATTATTTCCTTATATCTTGAGAGAAGATATATTAGGAGTAGACCGAAGTATAAGAACCTAGAAGCAAGGTATTAAAACCCAAGTGAGGATATCAATAACCATTGCTGCATATATACCCATAGCTATAAACATAGATGAAATTTCCTTATTTTTCTTATGTTTGTGTGTATGTGCTAGGAGCATAATATTTAAGTAGAATTGTATTAAGAAAGGCATCAATCACATTATATTTGAGTTTAGAGATTAATGAATGTTAATCCTCGAAATCGTTAGACAGTTAGCTTTTGGTGCATATATTATAATCTAACGGTATTTTCCCTTAGAGTGTCTTTTTCTTAGTTTTTCATTTAGGTTTGGAACAAGAAAAAGAATAACTGGTTATTCTATTATTCTGTCTTATATCAAGCAAACCATGATATTTCTACATTATTTTTTATGTCCTAATTGCTTATTTGATTATTGCAGATGTTAGAAGAAAATATCAAAAGCAAAGCAAGATGAACTCAATTGTTTGACTGGCCATAGCTATAAGTAAGTTGTTGATACAAATATATATGAAATATATGTATGGACATTAGAAAAGTAGCTCGAACGATATGTATGAAATACTATGTATGGATATGGGAAAAATTGTTCGAATGATATGTATGAACTACTGTATGAACATGCCAAAAGTTCTTTGAATGATATGTATGAAATATTGTGCTTTAATTCATATATTTTTTGTCAGTGAAAATCTTTTATGCTTATATGCAAAGAAAAAATGGGTAAATTGATATTATATATGGGACAAATTGAAACAGCAATAGATAAAATCTATAAATTAATATTACATTTAATAGCGTTTAAAAAACGCTATAACCATAGGAATATGAATAACAAACGCTATAATATAACTAAAAACGCTATAGTAATATGAAAAAAAACGCTATAGAAATATGTAAACCAGTGCTAAAAAATGCATACCAAACGCTATAAAATATGCAAGGAAAACGCTATAGAAATGTGCAGTTTAAACGCTATAGGAAGTAACATGAGATAATATTTTCTATAGCGTTTTTGCTTAATAGCACTGAGAAAACGCTATAGAAAATTTATTTTGCATAGCGTTTTCATTCATGCTATTTAAGGTTTATGGTCTACCATAGCATGTCATTCCAGAGCGTTCTCTGAAACGCTATGGTAAACTATAATAGCGTTTTTCAAACGCTATAGAAGCCCCAGTTTGTTGTAGTGTTCGGCCTCACTTCTGGTCGGCATGAGGAGATCGTTCGGCATTCACACCTTGTTCGGCATTCAGCGTTCGGCATCTATGGTTCGGCATATGGAGACCACTCCATTTGGGCCGAGGTATTTAGCTACTAGGCCCACCAGAGAAGTCCAACCCATCTTTGTCTATAAATAGAGAGGTAGGGGCATAGTGAAAAGGGATCTTCTTTCTGCTATCTTACTTTCTCTTTTCTAAGGCTAAGGCAACTCTGCCATTTTGTAACTGTAATCGATTATTACAGCAATAAAAAGCAAACTTCTGGAGTGGACGTAGGCCGGAGTTAGCCGAACCACTATAAGATCTGTTGTTCTTTACTGCTTCATTTCAGTCTTAACTGTTCTTCATATTATTACTCTCTACATACATTTTATCTCTGAGCTGTGACTTATATTTGGTGCTTTCATCTGGATTTGGGGGTTAGTGACCAATTTTGGCGCTAACACCACTGAAAAATTATGTGTTATGGAAAACACGATTTTGGAGTTGAGTTTCAATTTGTATAATTTTCCAAGCCGTGGAGAATTAAATATGAATTTTCAAAGGAAAATATGGTTATTTGGGTTTATAAATTTATTTTGGAAATATGTTAAGAATTTGGTTCTGAAATTTTGATATGTTAGATAATGATTAAAGTGAATTTCTGGAATTTTTGGGGATTTTTACTAAGTGATTTAGTATGAAAATTAAATTATTTTTAAAGGAGGACCTAAATGATTTAATTGTTTTGTTAATAAGAAGAGCTTAATTGTTAAAAGTTAGCATGATTTTAGATCTGAGAAAATGCAGCAAATTTTAATAAAATAATTTGAAATTTTAATGTAACCAATCATGTGTTTACAAGTGGGCAAGTTAGTTACAAAAAGTTTACTTTATTTGGTAAAAACAGCATTTTTGCTCAGAAAAAGGGGTTCCGCCTTCTTTAGAAGGACCCTCCTACTCAGACCTGACGCTTCCAACCTAGTTGAAACCTTCTAGGTCGAAACTAGGAAACCAATACATATGGTATCATTTAAATGGTACGTAGTGGATTGGAGAAAGGCGGAAAGTATGAGGTCGAAAGGTAGCTTTCGAAAGGGTTGGTTACTTTAATTTATTTTGTTTTAAAAGAAAAGCGCTTGCCTATTTATAAATGGGTTTTGAAGTGGCCGAAACTTATGGTTTCAAAAGTATATTTCAAAGAGGATTTCGAAAGAGAGCCGCCGCCTATATTCTAAAAGAAGTAGCTTCCAAAGGAGTTACTTAGATTTTGTTTAAAGCTTTCGGAAGGGGTAGTTTCGACCAAGTCAAAACCCTTCTTAGAATTGATGACCTTCCGATGGTATTGAAGCCATCAATGTTGTCGAAAGGTTCAGTTGTTTTTATAAATAAAAGCCATTTTCTAATACTTGCGAAAGGGATTAGGGGTTTCGAAGGCAATGGTTTTGGAAGAGGTTTCGAAGCTAACCTTCAATTGTTTTACCCAGGTGTTTTATTGCTTTCAAAAGGATGGGTTCGACACCATCAAACTTCCCCAATACCTTTTGAATTAAAGAATGGTTTCGAAAGAGATGCTTTTGCCTATGTTCACTTTGACTCAAAATGATGTTTTAAGTATAAACCCAATGCTTTCGAAAGGGAGACTTTCGGTGGTTTCGAAGGGTAACCTTCATTGGTTTCGAAAGGGTACTTTCAAATGGTTTCGAAGCTATGCTTCTATACTTATATGATAATACTTTAACATGGTCGAAAGGTTTCGAAAGAGATGTTTTAAAGTATTTGAAAGGCATGAGCTTAGTGTTTTGAAGATAAATTTTTATGCTTTCGAAGGAGGCCATTCTATGAGGTCGAAAGCAAAGCTTTCGAAGGTGTCGAAAAGGCTTTAAAAACCCAAACTCAAATTTTTAAAGGAAAAACACATGGCTTATGTAAAAGAGTTTGTAATGACTTTAAGTATGTAAATTTGATGTAGTATTGCCTTGATAAAAATAAGTTAAAGGGATTAACTATGTATTATATGAAAAGTATTTCAAGGATCTTAAATCCACAGAAGTGGTATTGTTAAGTTGTTATGTTTGCTTCTTCAAATATGAATATATTCACATGATAAAGTATCCATAACTGTATTTTGAGGATAAAGGGGTAGAAGAACCATCTAGGTTAACCCAATAGTGAATATAAATTGATTAATCTCCTGAATGAGTAGAATTGCATCCAGAAAGTCAGGGAGACCAAAATAGGATGCTTAAACTTTGAAGTTGTCCAGGAGATAGGTTCATAGTAAACCCATGAAAACTATGATAAGGTAGTTATTGGAGGTAACCAACAGGTTCATAGTAAACCCATAAAAACTATGTATTAAGAACAGTTGGCAGGGCTAATTGGTTTGTAGTGAACCCATGAAAACTATATCCGGAGTAAGAATCGACATCAGTCAATAGGTTCCTAGTTAACCCATGAAAACTGATAATAAAGAAGTTAACGAAAGCATCGGTATATTCCTAGTCAACCCATGAAAACTAGGATGAGAAGTGAGTTACTAGATAAATCCATAGGTTCCTAGTCAACCCATGAAAACTAGGATAAGGGGATTAGTAAATGGAAAGACTAATAGGTTTAGGGGGACCCAAGAGTTAATTAAGTTAATTTGCAGGAGCCTATAGGTTCTTAGTGATCACATGAAAACTATGAATATGACAGGGTGTTCATGAAATATAAAAAGGTTATTAGTAAACCCATGAAAACTAACAGCTTAATAGTGACTCTAGAAACTATAATTATGACGGGATGTCAAAATAAACCGGGGATGCAAAATCCAAATTGTTTACATGTATGCATATCATCATAATATTTTGAAATGTATGTTTTTAACCATTGTGGATGCAGCAGCACAGTAAATGGTTTTATAAAGATTTTGGGATACTAGTGAGGGGAAACCCCGTTCCGCTAAGCGGCGTGGTCTCACTAGATATCTAAAAGGATTGAGATGTTAGATTATTATTCATACCAAGTTGTATGTCCGACTCGAAGTTTTTGTCTTCTCCTTAAACTCTTAGGTACTCAATTGATTTTGAGTAGTTTGAGATTTATGGTTTTCAAGTTCTCTTCTTAGATGAATAACTTCCGGAGGCATGTAGGAGGTAGTTAGTTATTAGTGCTATCTTTTTCCGCTATGTATTTGGATGCAAATGCAGATTTATTAGCCTTATTATATACTCTGATCAACCAAGGGGACATCTTTATATGTCGCTCTTGGCGTATATGTAATAATTATATTTTGCTGAACGTGGTTAATGTTTTTAGGATTATGTAATAATCATGAAATGTTTTGAATGGAATGTGGAAACATGTTTTTGAATTGTTAAAATTTTCCATATTCTTGTGATTTTTGTATCAATGTATCTAGCACCGTCGTATTTGGTCGCCGAAATTAATAACTATGGATGACTACATCGTCCTAGCCATTAGTTTTGGGCCTCCAAGTAGGGGGATGTTACAAGCTATCCATAGGGGATGGATCGCTTGTTATCCATCCACTTAGCATATTTTTGAGCGATCTTTGTTTGGTTGTCTTCCTATCGTCTATTTAAGTCTCTTGTCTAAATATCAAGTCATTTGGAGTTAGTTTGATCATCCGCCTTCATGGGTCATCTGGTCCAGCAGAATCATCCATATCACTCAAATCTTAACGTAATCGAACAATACTTTGCATGAACACTCTAGAGGGTGTTAAGGACCCACCATAAAAATTTGAGGTGGTGGGGCCCACTCTAGATGGATCGCTAGCGATCCATCAAATCAACTCTAAATGACTTCTTTTTTTTAGCCTTCTCCTATGTTTTCTAAACATTCTTTCAAAATTTCAAGTCAATCCGACTTCATATGAGTTTTGTAGGTCCATTTTAAGTTAGCTGTTTTTGGTCAAGCAGCTTGAATCAGATGAGTCTTCACTTCTCGGACTAGATTATTTAGCATGCTATGAAACTTGGCAAGCGTCTCTAGGGAGCATATTAGATCATGATGCAAGAGGACTGGAGGATCCACGGGCAAGCTTTATGGATCACTAGCGATCCATCGCCTTAGCTTATTTTGGCATTTTTCTACTTTGGTCTTTCTCTTCTTTTCCTTCTGATCTTTTTGGTCGATCCTTAATGTATTTTGACTTGTTGTAGATGTTTAGTTTCCTTTCAATTCTATTTGGTTAAAAACTCAGGTAACAAAATACAATTAACGAATATTCATTAATTGATGTAATAAAATTTTTAAAATAACAATTCAATATGCGTACCGCATTCATATTGATAAAAATGGTGAAACTAATTTTTCATTGAAGTCCAGATAGTTTTAAATTTTCATAATTATATACAAACTATTACAATGTTCTACTAATATTCTCTTCTATCATTTTGCATTTAAATGCCAACATTCAATACTTTTTATAATTATTTACGGATTTCATGTAAGTTTACTTACATTATTTTACATTCAAGTCCATATATTTGGATTTATTAATTGATCTTGAATTTAATTATTTTTAACTAAATCCAATTAATAAATATTTATTAATTAATGTAATAAATCATAAAAAATGATATGTCAATGTGTATACCGTATTTGAACTGACATAAATGGTAAAACTATATTTTCACTCAAGTCCATATATATATATATTTACAATTATATACAAAATTATCTTGATACTTTTATATCTTTCGACATTTAAGTTCATAAAATTTATTTCTTTCTAAAATTAGTTATTTAATACAAAGAAATATATACATAATTTTTTCTTTCTAAAGTTGGTATTTCATTACAAACAAATATATACAAAAAATTTGTTTTCAAAATTGGTACATTATTACAAACATATATAATGTTTTTCCTTTGTAAAATTGGTACGTCAAATGGACTCCTTATCATTATTAAATTATATCTTGTGAAGAATAACATTACAATTAATGGTAAATACTGAATGTTTGTATTCTGTAATATTGGAAAAAGAATAAATATTTCAATAGTACGTTTTTGTACGAAATGTTACATTTTAATTATTTATATCTGTAATCTGAGTTAATAAATGGACAAAAATGATAAAATATTTTGATTATAATAGTTTTCTTTCATATTTTATTATCTTTTTTACAAAAATGTTCAATATTTTTTGAAAAGTTTTATTATAAAATAAAAATAGTAAGGTATGAAACAATGGATTAAAAATCATTTATTTACATAATTAAAATGTAAATGTGATTTGTAACGGTTCAAGTCTTATTTTCATTTAATATTTCATTTTTGTAGTTAATTAAATATTTTTTATCACTCTGATAATATCATATAAATATTTTGATAAATATGTGATGCAAGAACTGTAAATGCATATAAATACATTGAGTCTTTGGTATTACACTTCTATTTTTAGGTATTTGTCGTCATTCTCTCAAGTAATTTTTAAAATTTAATGTATACATCATTTATCTTTTAGTCAAATGTATCAAAACCTAAATGTCAATTTCAGAATATATGTGCATGAATATTTATTTATGAAATTTTATAAAAATATTACTTTCAAAATTTATTAAGAATGCTTATTTTCATTTATTTGATTAATAACTAATGAATCCTACGAAATAATAAATCAATATATAACTCATTTTTATCAACAAAAATGGTAATTTAATTTTTATTCAAATATAAAAATGTACAAATCTCATAACAAAAATACACAGTTATAAATACAGTAATTTCATTTTATAACTCATTTATCCTAACAAAATTTATCAGAATGTGCTTAATGAAAAGGGAAATTTAGTTAAGACTCAAAAAGAGGTGGAAAATGATGCAGTCAACTATTTCACTACATTATATAATAAAAAAGGTTTATCCAGCTCTTTCCCACATATTACCCCAAAGAAGAAGATAAATGAATGGGGGAAGAATTTTTTAAATGCTGAATTTACTGTTGAAGAGGTTAAGAGAGCAGTGTTTAGTGTTCATAATGACACAGCCCCGGGACCTGATGGGTTTAATTCTAAATTCTACAAATTGCACTGGGAGGATTTAAAAAATCCAATTGTCAATGCAGTACAATCTTCCTTCGATAATGGCAGAATTGTTAGAGAAATAAATCACACAATTATTTCACTCATCCCTAAGGTTCCTAAACCTAAATCTATGGTAGACTACAGACCCATAGCATGTTGTAATATGCTATTCAAGATCAACTCTAAAACTTTATGTGAAAGAATGAAATATGTGCTTGGGGAACTGATTTCAGAAAATCAAACAGCTTTTCTACCGGGCAGGCACATAAATGATGGTATTATTATTGCTCATGAACACATTAGAAACTTCAACAAAATTGGAAGCAACAAAATGTGCATCAAAGTGGATCTCAGGAAGGCATATGATTCGGTTAACAGGGAATTTATCATTCACATGATGAGAGCTATGGACTTTCCTTTCAAATGGACAAAAATAATAGAAGAGCTAATCTCAACACCAAGTTTTTCAATTGCTATTAATGGATATCATAAAGGTTATTTCAAAAGCTCTAATGGTTTAAGACAAGGTGACCCTTTATCCCCATATTTATTTACAATTTGTATGGAATATTTCACTATACTCATGGATCTGAAAGAAAATAATGGCAAAATAGAGCCCATTGTCAAAAATAACCCAAGTATTACCCACTTATTATATGCTGATGACCTCTTAGTATTTGTTCAAGCTACTGAAAAAGGAGCCAAGTCAGTGAGGAACTGTTTTAGAAAACTGAAACATGTCACAGGGTTAGAAATGAACAGCATGAAAACCCAAGTCTTTTTTAATAAACATTGCAATAATAAGGAGCAAATTCTAAACATACTTGGTATCACTGAGGGTTTATTACCAGTTAGATACTTGGGTCTGCCATTATCTGTCACATATATCAAACAAGGAAATTGCAAACAGCTACTAGATAAAATACTTAAAAAGGTGAAGGGTTGGGAAAGCAAATTTCTTACTTTACCAGGCAGAGTAGAGCTAATCAAATATGTAATATACCCAATGGTTAGTTTTTGGATGCAATGCTTTATGTTGCCTAGTTTGACCATCCACAAAATTAATCAAATCTGTAAAAATTTCATTTGGAAGGGGAAGAAAAGTAAAATACCTTGGGACACTATTACTAATCTGAAATCTGAGGGTGGTATGGGTCTTAAAAAACTTTCAGACATCAACACTACTTACTATATCAAAAGGATATGGGATACTCTTAACAACTCTTCTTTCAGTGCAAAGTGGTTAAACAACAAGTATGCACTCAATGAGACTCTATGGGAATCAAATGTGAATAACAATCATTCATGCACTTGGAATAAGATGCTATATCACAGGAAAAATGCGCAGAGATTGATAGACAGGAAAATAGTGGATGGTAAATCTACTAGCTTATGGTTTGCACCATGGGTCAATGGCTCAACGTTATTAGAAAAACTAGGTCATGACACATTATCATATACTAGAGGCCATAGCCAAAAAGTGGAGATGATTTTGATCAGTCAAACCTGGAGACCTGACAATATTTCCTACTTAAGGAATATTAGTGATGAAATAAAGCAAATTAAAGTTCATAGCAATAGGACAGCAGACTTTTGGTGCTGTACTGTTAACAAAAAAGGGATTTTTCATTTCCAAGATGTCTGGAATAATATCAGAATCCCTCAACAAACCTGCAATGTTCATCACATTATTTGGAATAACATTTCTTTGCCAAAAATGAATGTCTATCTTTATAGAGCTTTTCACAACTACTTGCCTACTAAAGATAAACTTTGCATTCAAGGCATCACTTCAGATGATCTATGTGTTCTATGCAATAAATATTCGGAGACTACTAAACACTTATTCTTTGAGTGTGAATTTTCTAACTATGTATGGAAATGGAATAGAACTATGATTGGAGACCCTATAGTACCAATTCATACCATCCTAACTCTTACTGGTGCTATACAATACATTTCCCTAAATCATAAATCCAATGGAATTATCAAAGATGTCATAACTGCTGCGTTATCTTCTGCGATATGGTTTATTTGGAAATGCAGAAATGTTAAAATTTTCAACAATGAATTGAATGACAAATTTGCAGTTTGCCAGAACATCAAAAAGCAAGTCAAAGATTTGATCTGTATTAGATCTAAACATTATAGCACTGGGACGAACAACATAGACGAAATTATGGAAAGATGGGATATACCTATTCGTAAAAGAGAAAACCAACCCCAAACCCGTAACCATACATGTTCATCAACCCTTGACTTACCCACCGCCGTAACATCCTCAAGGTACATGACTGCCAGAAGAAGAGTAGAAGGCGCAAGAGCTAGAGAGCCCTCTAGCACCGATAGAGATAACACTCAGAATGGAGGAGAAGTTTCTACTGCTCGTCGCACCTTTGAGCCGCCATGAATTTCTAAGAAGTAGGTCAATCCGATGTTTGAGGGCGGTTTGTTTTGGGTCAACAAATTTCTTTGCTTTTACGGGCTGTTGTTGGGCCTCGTTTTATTGTATAGGTTATACCCTTTTGTTTGTTATAATGTTACTTTATAATCAATAAAGTTTGAATTTTATTCAAAAAATTTTTTTATCAGATATTGTATGATAAATTATATTTTTTAAAATAGTTATAATATTATTTTTTTACAACATACCACGTGTGTAACGTACGGGTTACACAATAGTCTATTACTTAAATAGGAAAATAGAATCCATCTTCGAAAATATGGACGTTTAATTCCCATTCACTTAAATTAAGAGGCAACAATTATTACTGTCGTTCTAACTCTAACCCATCTCTCTTCATCCAAAGTTTTCCCCCAATTTAACTCCAATTTCTAAAATTCTTCCATCTTCATGAAATCACACCAATGAGTAATCAATACCCATGTTCTTCTTCTCTATCATTACACGTACACCTTTCTTCTCAACGGCTTCAATTTTGTTGCAAAACTTTCAGAATCCACTTCCCAATTGGTAGCTGCAACTCATTTTAGTTTTACGGCAGATAGGATGGGTGATTCATCAACGTCGTTGGGATCGATACTTTGCGAAGTCTATTTGAATTTTAATTCGGTCGGTTTCAGATGTTTCTAAAATTTTGAATACTTTAGCTACAGTTTTAATTTTATTTGTATCATGCATTTTTCCTTCAATCTAAATAAGTAATTTGTAGTAAATGCAACATCATACTGACTTTTATGTGATGACATCATTAATAAACAAAAATCTGTTTCTGTTATAACTAATGAAAGATTAAAACATTTCTCTTTGTTTCCTAATTTTTTTTTTGTTTCACTACAATTTTTGGACTCAAATATTGTATTTATGTAACCTTTTGTTTTATCTCAGTATTGTAATGGTTTAATATGTATGAGAACTCATGTTCGAGGAAGGAACAGATCTGAAGTAAAACACAAAGGTTGGATTATTATATAATATTTGAATTATTCTTATATAATATTTGAATTATCCTTTTAGTTTTCTGATAATCGTTATTATGTTTATTATTTGTAAGACATTATCCTTTAAGTTTATAAATTCAGCATATTCTGAATACGCAATAATGCTTTATGGTCACTGAAACTCTTATAATGGTAGAAAATATAATGAACCAAAAGGTTTATGATAAAATTTTCTAAATCTGAATTAATGGTAATGGCGTTGTAAACTCTAAAAGCAAAAGCCTAGACACCTTGAATTTGATAGAGCCACAATGATAAAGTCCACTATTTCACCATAAAAGCAGAACTTCACATATGATGGGATAATAGAAAACAATAATCAACGATAAATAGGACTTCGCATGACTATTTGAAATGCTAGTATATTTTGTAAGATATTTCAATAGAGGTTTGATATTTATTGCAGTATGTAATATCGGTTTATAGAATATTGACATTTGGAGGATATTAGGTTGACTAAAAATATACTTGTGAACTGTATTGACTATATTTGTTAATGTGGTAGGTGCTTTGCGATAATACGATGGACATGCAAAGGTTTGATGAAGGATATTTGCATCATGAGTTGTTTAAGGCAACAACATGGGTAAAGAAATGGGATAAGCCTAAATGACCATGGAACTATAAGGACAAGGGGAACAACATAAGGTATGACTAACCAAGTACTTCAAAAAAATTAAATTTGATGAATAAAATTACCTCAATCCTGATATTTTTACGAATTATGTGTATTTCTAAAGCTCACCAATACAAAAGAACATCATATCCATTCTGACCGCCTTTGGCTAATCTTATCTTCATAAATATCCTAAATTTCAAACTATTTTCTTATAATTTATAGCACTTTAGTAATCCTACAAGAGTTTGTTTAGGTAAATATATAAGAAAAGTTGTCATATAAAGGCAACTCGATTTATCACTACACAAAACTGTCACTTTAAGTGAAAAAGGCGAAAGTGCGCAAGGATGTGTAACATAAGAGGATATTTGATATGATGAAGGGTCGCTTTGAAGGAAAAACGGCTTATGCTAGAACAAATCTTATCGAAAGTTCAATAAATAAATGTAAGGAGAACATTAGGCAGTTGCTTGATTGTTTCCAGTTTGCAATGCTCATTGTGCTGTTTAAATCATGAAATAAATAGGCAAGCACTAAACACCATGATATCATTAGCTGATTTGTGAAGAAAAAAAAAATTTTGAAGGTATCTTGCTCCCTTTTATCCTTCCCACCCAATTTGCGTTTCACTCAAAACTCTTACAAGTGGGAAATTGAATTTTTGTTACAGTACAGATCAAGTTAAAGCAAAGAATAATACAAATTAAAGTTTAGATAGCTATATCACATATAATTAGGATAATAAAAGGAAACTGTATATTGTAAAAACAAGTTACATTCATCGTTTCTCCATATTCCCAAGAATATGCATAAAAAACAGGTTTCTAATTTTTTGCATAGCATAAGGGAACCGAGTTTCAAAAAAAAAAACAACCAACATATGGCACATCTTAGTATCAGTAGTCTATGTTGCTTGCATCCAACAGAGAAGCACATTTAAGAGCTCAATAGCCCATTCCCGCTATTTGAAAGTAGCCGCATGTTTAAATGCGTTAAAAACCGATGTAATGAATGCAGGCTCATATGGGTCAGTAATGAATGCACGAAAGGTAAGAAACATTGAATATAAACTCTCTATGGTATAGTTCGTCATGGTTGATCCTGCAGGCTCATAGGAACCACTAAATCTAGACATGTCACCTTTGTATTTTGGTAACATGACGCTAATGTGGTTTATGAAACTATTATTTTAATAATTAATATTCAGATCATAGTTTCAATAATTAATATCCAGACTCCAGAATACATACAAAGCGAATTTACCAAATTTCACTCTCCTGGGCACTAGATGTAAGCATGTGATCTTTGTAGCTGTAGGATGGTAGCATGATGAAAATATGGTTTATGAAACTTTGAAATTTAACAATTAATCTCCAAACTCTAGATTTTATATATATATATATATATATATATATATATATATATATATATATGGTACAGCAAAACTTGAATTTACAACAGTAATTAAATGTACTGTCTTTCTTTTGCAGTCTTGATATAAGTTTCGTTATGTTCCATTATTTCTTGAGGGAGCTAATAATCAATACAAACAAATGTTTACATGAGCAGACCAACTTTTATCGGTATAGGTTCATTACAAGTGTTGCTCATATAAATATATCCCACCACAACACAATTGTTATCTAAATAAGTATGAATTTAACTGTTAAAGGGAACTTCAAATGTGAGCACACAATGTGTGTGAAATACTACAACTGGCAGATAATGAAGTTTAACCAAATTTTATTATATCAGAATACTTACCAAAGTTTTCATAACAACAAATCTTTGTTTATAATTTTTCTTTTCTTTCAAATCAACAGGCCTTCCAAAATGCAAAATATAACGGAAAAAGATGCACTTTTGATGCATGTTATAAATTATCATTGTGTAAGTAGGCTGCATATTTATTATTGTGGAAATTAGGGAAGCATCCCTATCATACTTTCATATTGTAAAGCGGGTCCCTGTCAAAGTTTCATTGTAAAGCGGGTCCCTGTTTTCTGAAAACGAAGAAAAATTATTGCTGAAATGTCAGCAACTTTTATAAATAAGTGCTGATATTTCAGCAACTATTTGTGTCAAAGTTTTATTGTAAAAACAAAGAAAAATTATTGCTGAAATGTCAACAACTTTTATAAATAAGTGCTGATATTTCAGCAACTTTCATAAACTGTGTTCACAGTGTACATAAATGTTGCTGAAATATCAGCAACTTTTATAAATAAGTGTTGATATTTCAGCAACTTTCATACACTATATTCACAGTGTACAGAAATGTTGCGGAAATGTCAGCAACTTTTATGAAATGTTGCATCATGCTCTGCAATAATCGTGAATAAAAAACAGGGATCTAATTTACACTGAAATTTAGTGAAGGACTTTTCGTGAATTTTGAAACTTAATAAGGACCTGTGCCAAAAGTACCCTTTATTATTTTTAGTATTATCCTGAGTTAGCACTATTTTTTATACCTCCAAAGTTGAGAAAATCAGACCATTTTCTGTATATTCAAATAGTCGTTTCTGTATATGAATATGAGTTGCTAAGAAATATTTTGATATACAATAAATTATATACATTGTCCTTAATTGAACGTAATGAATTTCAAAACAGTAAAAGTATCGAGTACAACAATGATAATATTCAAGGCAACTTCTCTGCTCTGATATGATTACTTAAATTTGGGCATTATCTAATGACATTCTTATCAAGCTACTGCAATTATCCAAATGATTTGAACATAAGCACATACATATTGAGAAGGCTAGAAAGGCACTATACTATCACAGCCCTATGGTTTCATTAACAACATCAAGGAATTTGGTACCATCCAATGGTAGTTTACCTTTACCACTAGGATATGATATGGTTATATGTGGACTATGATATGATTTCAGTCTGTTTGTTGTACATCGACAATCTATGCATTGCTTAAGATAAGCATCAAACATGTTATAAGATGTATGATTCGTAATATATAGATTATTTTCTTTTGGTTTTTAGCTGGGTGATGATTCTTTCGACACAAGTTTCATCAACGCTCTCTTTATACTAAATATAATCCTTTAGAGAAACAAACAGTAATAGCAAAATAATTTAAAAACCCTTAAATGTTGTATAAGCTTATTCTCCCATATGAAAATTTTATGATTTCTTATTTTCTATTGTCAACCATTATGAAGAGAATTGTTCAAATATTTCCACATTTATCTTGAAATTTTAGAAGCCATCAATGGCGCAATATCAATTCCCCACATCAGTTTTCAAGTTTTGGTGCATTACAACAATATTGTATATGTTACTAGAAAACTAAAAGCCAACTTTGGAAACTACAAACCATAACTTATTCATCCCTCATAAACTTTTGTTATCAATGTTCAAATTTATGCCTCTTTGAATTGTATGTATTCTCTTCTCCTAATTTTTGATTCCATTCGAATTGGACCGATTTACAGTTTGTGCTATTTCTATTTTAGGACCATTGTTCTTCTTATATTAGAATTGCAGACGACAATATATTCTATTACAGGTTATGAATAGGAGCAAACTGGAAATTTAATTTTCTTTTACATGATTGTTGTAACATATGTTTTTACATACATCTTGAAGTACAAAACTAAATGCTTTCAAGTGAAGAGTTTAATATTCAGTTCAAATTTTGCAGATATACAGAAGTTCGCTGCTCCAGTCATCCATCTTAATTATTACTTTATCAATACGGGTTGGGGAATCTATACAGTTGATGTTGATTACAAATAATGCGATGTCCACTTGCAACATGTAGGTGGTTCATTTTGAATGGGTCTAAAATGATATGGGAAAATTTCAACAAATGATTCACTGTGAATTTGTCTATAACTGAGATTTGTAGCATTATCCGTACTCTATTTAGCAAACATAAATTCTACTTTTGTTTTTTCAACATATATTCCATTTGATGTGTTAGCATCTTGCTTCTCTTCTTGGCATCTGATGTATATGAAACAATAATGTTCATGGCTTCTAATGTTTTCCTTAATTTGTATTTGTTTACTTTGTAACTTTATAGATATGTTTCGCTCATTTGTAACATTGAAATACATTCCAATTTATCACATGATATTTGAGGGGTTATATTTGGCACCGTCGCAGCTACAACTTGGAGGACAACACAAGCAATGTTCAGACGTTCCAACTGATTTTGGGACACGTGCATATATGAAAAAAACTGATGCTTTTGATACTAAACTAAGGTACAATGTTTTTTCTTTAACCTCTTTTGATGCAATTTTAATCGTGGTATCTGAAATCTGCAATTTCTTTACCCTAATGTACTTAGGTTTTTTTTCATATTTATCCATTTGTGTGTCTTTGATGCAATCGTTGCCTATTTTTTCAAATCTATCAATGGATAGAAATCGTGAATATGTGAAAGCTTTATATGGACATGTTGTGCATTAAATGTTACATGGAACATTCGGCCAAATGAAGAGTGATTTGATATCACCATGAATACATATACTTGATCTTGGTGTTGCGGATTATTAGTATAGAAAAATCATCATAAGATGATGCAAATTCTACACTTCTCATCCTCAAGATTAAACGATAGGTAAGTTCTTTCATCCAATTGTAGTATTGTACTTTAGCTATAAAGTCACATTCGGTTTTTATTCATTGTTTTTTCTGGATTCGACTTATTAATATTTTTATTCATATATTATATTCTTTTTGGTAAATCTAAAATGAACACTTGCTTGATACCCGAAGTGTTAGTTTAGTTTTTGTTATAACGAGCATCATCATGATTCATGAACATTGCATTATACATAACTTTAGATTTGAAATTGTTTAGATGCATTCAAAACATGTTTGCTTGCATGATAATATGGTAAAAGAATGTAATTTCAATACATCTCGTGCTTCTAATTATTTCACTTGATTTAAAACGAGTGTTATTATTATGAACCTTTAGCATATAATAATAGTTAATTCCCTGTACAATATAAAAGAGAAGATTTTGTTTGTCTGTAAGAATTATATAGGAAGTTTATACTGAGCTTTTTGCTAAATTGCTGATTTTCGTAGAATTTAGAGATGCAGCTTAGACGACACAAAATAATACCTATGTTTTTCTAATTTATTTTGTAAAAAATGAATATAGATCCCCTGCTAGGGATGGATATCATTGAAAAAGTAATCATTCATGATACCATCTGTGCATAAATTAGAAAAATAGGAATTATCTAGAACTACAACAGACCAAGAAAAAACAGTGATTTTGAAGTTGCTAATTCAAGTTTATTCAGTGTATTACTGTGTCATTGTTTATTGGTGATTTACAATTTTATAACAGTGATTGTAACTATTATTTTATATACAGGAACAAATGTAAGATTTCTTTAAGGGTGGACTAAAGTTTGGTTTAATCTTTATTAATAGTTGTAATAGTTTTGGTGTCACTCTTTTTTGGTATCAACGTGAACTACCAATAACGCCCCTCTATGTATTATCAAATTTTAATCACTTAAAAATAGGATCTAATATTAAACTTTTTTTACAAATTTAAACGTCCTTAAAAGTAGGATCTAACAATCAAACATGTTTTTCAAATTCAAAATGCTTTTAAAAATAGAATCTAAAATTAAACTTACTTTAAAAATTCAAAATACTTTTATACAAATATATAAATTTTAATATCACTTGGAAATAAAAAAATTATTTTTTTAACTAATTTAAACATATACAATTTAGAAGGAAAACAATTTACGCGCGAAGCTAATGCCGTAACATTCGTATTTAAAAAATATGTTCTGATTGTGTTTGTCATTTTTTCTCTACATATATTGAGTATAATGGCTTAGTTGTTGTTATTGTTGTATATACTAAGTATAATGTATGAAAGCGTGTTGTGTCAATCTAATTTTAGTAAGTTGATTAATTGTAGAGCAGAAATATATCATTAAGGGGTGAAGAATGACATCATGGAATTCTATATTTGTTTTAGTTTGAACGACTCTTTTTCACACGATTTAGAAGATCTATGTATAACTTATTTTGCATTTCTATTTTGGTTTTGTGTGTTATTATTTGGTTCAATTTTTATTTTATTTTATCCAATTATAGAGGAAAAGCTGAAGGACTAAGGAAATATATTTTACTTATAGTTCAAAATAATACGATCCATATGTCCATTGCGTGATCCATGCGAGTAGCTTAAGTATAATATTCTCTTTATGTGGAGGAAGTTGATGATACGCATAACTTTCATGTATGATAAAATGCAAAATTTTATTCTGTAAAACTATCTGCAAAGATCTGAAAACTAAAAAGTGACGGTAACATGGTTAAATAAAAATACGGGGTTGTTAAAGGGAATCCAAAGACGTCAATGTCAAGGAGACTTCATGCATAATTTTTTTTTTCTACGGAGACATGATAAATGAAACAAAATAAGACGACTTACTATTCCACAAAATAAGACGACTTACTATTCCACAGACATGCAGAGCAAATTTCGACGAAACCTCATTGTAAAATAATAAGAAAAACGATGGTGATTTACCAAAACCATATTCGACGGGCTATAATCAGAGGAAAAGATAAAAAATGTTGAAGAATCACTAAAATAATGAGGGAAGTTTGGGATTATATTGATTAGTTATGGGGCAACATTTTTTTACATTTTGTTTACCCCATAGCAATTTTAGGAAGATTGAAAAAAATGATCCCAATCCAAAATTGGAGTCTTTACAATGTCAAATTGTATTTATCGATTCAATTATGATAACAAGTATAACGTATACTTTCTTATATTGATCCGCTTAATAGAGTTAGGTTTTATGAGTGTTCTGTTAAATATTTGGTGCCCATGCATCGATTGGTATAGCGAATACAACCATATACAACATTCTAGGTGTCTAGCAAACAGTAGTAACGTGTCTACCTAAATAATAATTATTCAAGAAAAGAATATAGAACCAAAACAAATCTGAACGTTAGGGTTTCCTTCAACCATGGAGGAAAATCAATTCCCACATCAAATCTCCTCAAATCTATCTAATACTTCCTTCCTAAACAGACCACCTGACATTTCTCATATCAGAAAGCCATCAAGGGTTTATCAACATAGATAATGTGAGTTCCAATTGGTCCAATCTAAGCAACAAAAGAGAAAAGAGGCCAAGAAAGCTCAGGAGTTGCTACCAGCTCTCAATAAAGTCAATCCAAAAGGCAAAGATGGTCAGAAAACCACCGCCCAGCTCACAAAAGGGTGATATGGTGTCGCAACAGAGAAAACCGGTAGCCATCTCACTAAATAAGGAACAAAGCCGAAAATCTTGGATTGATATTGTTGCTGATCGGCCTCAAGAACCAAATGATGATGAATGCAATCTAGAGCATATTGCACCAATCAATATCAATAACAAGAAGTATGGTCTGGTTAAAGAAGATGTATGTAAAAGAGCAACTGTATCATGGAGTAACTCTGTTCTTGTTTATGTAGTGAGTTGTAGACCATACTACATGTATTTTAAATCATATATTCAAAGAGTTTGGAATTCGATTGGTGAATTTGAAATTTTCACTAGAGAGAACGAGTTCTTTCTAGTGAAATTTAAAGAATCTCAAAATTGCATTTCAGTTTTAAAAACGGACCATATTTCTACAATGGCAAACTCATCATAATGAGAATGTGGTCTGATCGGTTGAAGATGGACAGAGACATGCTAACTACAATACCGATATGGGTAAGATTACCCGGTGTTAATCTAAATCTATGCGACATAGAGGCTTTCAGCATCATGGCAAGTATTATAGGAAAACCCATTAAATTGGATGCAGCCACAACTACGAAGACGAAAATGAATTATGCTCGCCTTCTTGTCGAAGTGTCTGCAAATGATGAACTTCCTAGTGAGATCTATTTTTCTTTGTATAATGGGGAAAAAATCACTCAAAAAGTTGAATATGAATGGGTTCCACCAAAGTGTAGTATATGCAAATGTTTCGGCCACAACAGAGATCAGTGCAGCCCAAAACAAGCATGGGTACCCAAAAGCAATAACCAAGAAGATCAAGAAACAAAAACTTTAAATGCTGATACAATAAACTCTTCTATAATACAAAAACAGACCGTATCATCTGATAAAGATGATCGAATCAACCAAGAGGGTATCACTTTCGATCAAAGAAAGATTGATATTGTGCTCTCTGATCAAGATGATCATATCATAGTAGAGGAAATTCATCAAAATGTTAAAGAAAGCATCTCAAAAAGAGAAATACAGAGCAGCACAAAGGTGGGTGAAAAGAATATAAAGGTCTTAGAGTTTGTAACCCCACCAGTTACAAACCCTTGTTTAATTACAAACAATTCGGTTACAAATAATAATACTGAAGATCATCAGCAATCTGAAACCTGGATATGGATAGAATCACTGAAACAGCCCCTCCACCAGAACAGGCTGCAATAGCTAAGGATCCTGACTCAGCCATGTCTCGCACTGCTGGCCAATTTGATATTTCTCTAATTAAAATTCCAGAAGTTGCAAACAATGCTGGAACTGAAAGAGAGATGGTGGATGCTGTTGATCAGTTTGATATCTCTGAACTGCACAATCCAGAAATAAAGGCAACAGGTAAGAATAAGGGTAATAAAGAGAAGAAAGCTTTTAAACAGAAGTACATCTCTATAAACCCAAATTAGGATGAAATGTCAACTAGGCTTAAAGCTAAGAGTGTTAAAAATAAAAAGAGAGGTAAGGGCACTACAGCGTCAGGTACTATCTAACTCTCAAATTTTATATATTATAATTATGTCTATTTTTGCTTGGAATGCCAGGGGAATGAACTCCCCTGCTAAACAGTCTGAAATTTTACATATGTTAAGTGTTTATAAGCCTTCTATTGTTGCCCTTATTGAGAATAAATTAAATGATGAGAATTATGAAATTTTTTGCTTGAAATTGTTTAATAATTGGAAGTCTACACTTTAATAAAATATTGTCTTGGGCCTTCAAGTACTTAGTGTCGAGCATGTACACCATCCTTTGGTAACTCATGAAGGGCAATTTCATTAATATGCACATCAACATAAAAAATATTATGAGTTTTAAACCAAAGTAGCGCTTGTCTTCTCTGCTCATATCTTACACGAAACTCTTTGCTTTCATGTATGTGTTCCGATTTTATTAGCAACTAATACTTGAATTGATAGATTTCCATCCTCGGGATTCTTTTATATGTAGATATTACCAATATCTAGTGCACGCTGCCTACCAACCATATTATAAGAAAAATAACGAAATTTAGAATTTTTTGCAAATCTTTGATCATGTTATTTCATTAAATATTGAAAATATTTGAGGGGTCTAATTTTTTTTAGTCGTGCTTGTCTAAAATCAGCATCTCCTGATGGAAATAACTTTGAAAATAACATTGGAAATGCCATTGAAATATAATACAGGAGTATTAAAGTCATCAATAGCATTTGATGAGATCTGCATTTTAACAACCGTTTCATTTTCTTCTTGATTTTCTAAAAGGGATATAATGCATAGGCTAGTTTATTTGGTTGCACTGAAAATGTGACCAAACTCGATGACTCAAGTGGTGATCCTCGTAAGTCATCGTCATAATTTTGATTTGAATCATTATGTAAATTATCTTGAGTACGAGGAAGGTTAGAGAATATACCATTAGGTCTGCCCCTGACTAGGACCCCCAACTTTTTACAGCTCTAAAAATGAAAATTTTAATGTGTGCGTTATCTTGTAACATTTAAAATTTTGTTTAGCTTATTGGTCAACTGTGTGTCGTTGTATATAAACAACCAGAGATCAAGCCAAACTCCTACCTAATTTTTTGTTTTGCCTTTTGTTGTATTTTGGGGCCCCTTATACTTTATTTTATTGCACTTTAATAAAATATTGCCTTGGGCCTCCAAGTCCTAGTGTCGAGCATGTACACCATCCTCCGATAACTCATGAAGGTCAATTTCATTAATATGCACATCAGCATGAAAAATATTATAGATTTTAAACCAAAGTAGTGCTTGTCTTCTCTGCTCACATCTTACTCGAAACTCTTTACTTTCATGCATGTGTTCCGATTCTATTAACCACTAATACTACCGACAAATCGTCTAGCTCGAAATGAAGCGAACATGCTAGCGCGATGTCTTGAGGAAAATTAACGGTGAAAACTGGTCCTACCGTAAAAGCTGAAAACACAAATTTTGAAAATTTAAATCGAGTTTATACCTAACGACCAATCCTGACGCAAACTTATACTAGTTTTTTGTACATTATTAGTTTGGATGCGCCAAAATTACACCCAAAGGTCCACTATCCAATTAATAATTGGGGTCGACATGATGTCAAATTGGACGTACTGAAATTTACAAAATGGGCATTTATTCAATAGGAAAAAAATAAAAAATAAAAATCAAATAATGGTTAAATATTAATACATCGGAGAAAAACAAAATTCCTTAAAATGAAGAAAAGTACACAATATGCACTGTAAAGACATAAAGTACAATTTAAATAAACTCATTCAAAGATCATTCTCATCTTACGTCAACTCAAAAGCTTCACCTCTTTTTTTAGTCATAGTTGCATTTTGCTTCATGTCCAGATATAATTCTATCAAATCCATATATCTCATGAGCTGCTTCTTTGTCGACACTCGAGAGTGTCCACTTTGGGCTTTACTTTCTTCCTTTCCAGCCAAATTTTTTTTTCTTCCTAATAATCAGCTTTTTGGATTTCAACTTGGACTGTAAAGCCCTTGGAATATCGTGGTCAAAACAGTAATCATGTGGCTGCTTTTGCATCTGAGTACTGCCTGACTAGTATGTCGTACATCAAAAACGATTTGATTCTATTACGTCTATTAGAGACAGGGCTGTGTCAAGCTCATGCACCAATTCAATGCAACTGTGCTATAAACATATTCATATTCAAAAGCATCTCTTTATCACAAACACAAACATAAAGAATCACTAAGCCTGCTTCCTCAATTATTAAGCAGATTAAGTAAACCCATGCTTCTGTTTTTATCATGTTAACTACTAATAAAAGCGAGTTCAATATGCCCATTGAAAAGCAAGGCAAAGTATAAATACCATTGTTATAAATAATCCCTTAGTAAACAGATAAAACACTTAATACGCTTGTTTCATCCACTATATGTAAACAGATAGACAAGCCAAGGAAGTCAAATTGGAAGAAGCTTTGAAGTTACTATAACAAGGACACAGCCAAAGTAAAAGAAATCACATCTTCTTGCTTTGTTTCCATAGCCTTTCCTACTTCAAATCCTTCATCTACTGGACTCTTTCTTTCTATATATAGTTCTTCATGTTTTTCTAGTGATGCCAAGCAAACTAAACAATGGACTATCCTTGCATAGGCAATCCAATAGTTCTTCCAAAACCAATTGAGTATCTAGCCCTTTTCATCTTGAAGGTATGCTTCATAATTTCTTTATTCCTCTCTAATCTTGGCATTTGTTCTCCTCCTGCAATGCATCTCGATTTCTTCCAAGATCAAACATTCAATGTTTCTTCTTCTGATGCTACCATCGATATTAAAAACAAGCTTTCAGTAGTGGAATTCATGAAGTTATATAATAAGGGGTCAGGGGAGACGAGTTGTATAATATGTTTGAACTGGATGGAAGCAAGAGATGAAGTAAGAGAGCTTGGGAACTGCTGCCATGCATTTCATAAAGCATGCATGGATAAATGGATTGATAATGATCATGTTACGTGTCCTTTGTGCCGTTCCCAGTTGTTGCGCTCTGATAAAAGAAGAGGAACATTTTTCTAAATGCACTTTGAATGTTCTGTTTAATTTCTGACTTAGTAAAATATACTACAGTCTGAACGAGTTCGAAGTTCAACCTGATGCTATAGTCTGAATTCTGTAGCTTTGTGGTTAACAAAAGGGACAAAGGTACATCGAGTGCCATTTATATCATCATGTTTGATGCGTAAAAACAGCAAGAATGATTGTTCAATATTTAAATATAAAAAAATATTGTTTCAAATGTTCAAAATAGATCCCTTAGTTTTATTGTTGATAGATTGCAAAAGAATAAAACAGAAAAAAAAAAAAAAAAAAACTTCATCGCAGCAATCAACCCGATGACTTATGAGTGAAGAAAAAGTCCTATAATTATCAATACTAAATACTAAATATGTCAGATTACATTTTCTTAATTACTAATACAACTGCATCACAGTCGGGAACTGACCGTTTGATTTGATAATCTAAAAAAAATAATTTAATATAAGTTTTCGTTAATTTTACTTAAACACATTACAACAAAAATAACATATTACAACGTCCTTTTTACAACGAGCATTGGTTGTCCGTTGTAATAGAAGGTTATTACAACGGTCCATTAGCGCCTGTTGTAGAAGATGCCATAATAAAACGCCCTTTTTACAACGGGCATTGGTTGCCCGTTGTAATAGAAGGCTATTACAACGGTCCATTCAGGCCCGTTGTAATAGATGCCAACTTTACAACGGTCACAAAATGTCCGTGTAATGCATGCCTGTTGTAATAAAATTTTAGCCAGCCCAACTATTAATGAAATAATAAAACACTGATGCAGCGCTCACCTTAGGCCGCGTACGACCTAACTCCAAAGTCGCTGAAGAATTGAATCGTGAGCAGAGCAAATCCCTAGATCGCGAAGCAGTAGATCGCGAACGAAGCCGCTCCTCCTTAGGTCGCTTCCAGCCTAAATCGCGAGCTCCAGAATGCCTAGGTTGCGAACGAGCTGGTGCTTATGTCGTGAACGACCTTCCAGTAGGTCGTTGTTGCTTAAGTCGCGAAGTTCTTAGGTCGCCGTCTCTTTAAGTCGCTCATGGATGCCGAACTCCTTAGGTCGCTGCCGAGCTTCTTCCTTAAGTCGCGTACGACATTTCCTATGTCGCTCCAGTTAGGTCGCTGCCATTTCGTATGTCGCGAATTTTAGGTCGCTAAAGCTTTCCTGAAGATGTCTTATGTCGCGATGAAGCTTAAGTCGCTGAAATCCTTAGGTCGCAAAGATTGCTTAAGTCGCTGCTTGGTTTTGTTAAGTCTTATGATGTGTAACTCGTTTGTTGTTATGTTGTTTGTATTTCTTAAGTCGTTTGTTTGTTTTTCATAAGTCGTTTCTTTTAAGTCGCATTGTTTTGTTAAGTCGTATGTGTTGTAATCTCCTATAAATAGGGATGTTTGTAAAGAGTTGATTTTTGAATAAAAATTGGTTTGTGCTTTGTGCCACCATTAAAATTGGAAGTTGAGTGTTATCTCCTTTCTCCATCTTCGGGTATTCGAGTGCGCTCGAATCAACGAACTTGAAGCCGATTCACGGAATCTCGTGCGCGAGATCAACGTCGAAGAATCGTAGATCTTCTAACGCGGTATCGTGCGCGATCAACGTGTTGAAGATAGCTAGAATCCGGTATCTCAAGAGATCAACGTATTTGGGCACTTGGGTATCTTCAATTCATCGATTCATTTTGTTTCATCAATTCACTTTCCACGAATTCATCAATTCGGGAGTTGTGTGATCTTGTAGGTTGCGTCAGTTTGGTATCAGAGCTAGAAGCGAACTTTTCCAAGTTCGTTGGGTGTGAAGTTCCGAGATTTGAAGTTTTGTGAAGTTTTGTGTTTGAATTTGTTGAAGACTTGATCATGCCTCCGAGACGTGCTAACGGATATCAAAATGTTGAAGAAGTATATAGAAGACAAGAAGCTGAGTAGATGGAGCAGCGTATCAATGAAAAGTTCAATGAGGGTATTGAAAAATTGGAGAAAATGATGATCGACATGAATCAAAATCAAAGGAGAACGTCACCAGTTTCGAACCAGGGTGGAAACAGGGTTTCGCCATCGGTTTCGGAAGAAAGGAGGATGTCACCCCAGTCTTATCGAGATAGAAGAGAATCATCAGTTTCAACGATGCGAGACCACCATGGGTACCGAAACGAAGAAGGAAGAACTCAACGTAGTTTGGAAAATGAACCATATCGTAATGCTGAAAGACAGGGTAGAAGGGATATGCGTGGTCGTAGGGATGTCGATGGTCAGGATCGATATCGCAGTACATCTGATTTTGAAGAATATGGTGATAGAGGTAGTATTCATTATCGGGATCGAGGCCGAGGGCGAGTTCGATATATGGATTCAGAAAGTGATCGTAAGTGGGAGTCTGGTATAAGGATGGAAATTCCAGAATTCAAAGGTGGTATGCAAGCAGAAGAATTTCCTGATTGGTTGTCTAGTGTTGAAGAAATTTTGAATTTCAAGGAGGTGCCAGAGAATCGTAGAGTTCAATTAGTTGCTACAAAACTACGAGGAAGAGCTATGGCTTGGTGGCAGCAAACTAAACTAACTAGGGAGAGAATGGGAAAATCAAAAGTTGTTACTTAGTAGAAGATGAGAAAGATGATGAAAGCAACTTTCTTGCCATACAATTATCAATCTCTTATGTATCAACGTTTGCAGAATTTGAGACAAGGGACGAGGACGGTGAATGATTATGCGGATGAATTCTATCAATTAATTGCAAGGAATGATATTATGGAAACTGAGGAACAACTAACGGTTAGATATATTAGAGGGTTACGAATGCAAATTCAAGACATGGTTAATATTTTAATCCAATGTCTGTTGCTGAAGCACATCAAAAAGCTCTAGCTTGGGAGAAACAAGGGAGACGAGGAGGTGGTATGTTTACGAGTTCCAATAATCAGATTAAGGGTGTTAGTAGCAGTACAAATGTTTCCAAGGCCATCAATAAACCGGTTGTCAATGAAGTTGCTAAGACCAAGGTCAATAACAGTATTAAATGCTATAATTGTCAGGAGTTTGGCCATAAAAGTAATGAATGTACAAAGCCAAAGAAGAGAGCATTAGTTGCAGAAGAATGTAAGTATGAGGATGTAGAAGCTGAAGTTGATTATTCTCAACCATCAAAGTTTGATGAAGAAGAAGAAGTTGTGTCAGGAGATGAAGGGTGTAGCTTGATGATGAGGAGGTCTTGTTTAACGCCAAAGCAAGAGGATGATTCTAATTGGCTGAGGAGCAATATTTTTCAGTCTACATGTACTATCTTGGGAAAGGTTTGTCGATTTGTTATTGATGCGGGAAGCTGCGATAACATTATTTCTGAAGAAGCTGTCAAGAAGCTAGGGTTGAAGACTGAAAAACACACTAGACCTTATAAACTAGCATGGCTAAAGAAAGGTGGAGAAGTGAACGTGGGAAGACGAGCATTTATTACATTTTCTATTGGGAATAAGTACAAAGATGAAATATGGTGTGATGTTGTAGATATGGATGTGTGTCATCTACTATTGGGAAGACCGTGGCAGTTCGATAGAGCCGTGCAACACGATGGTAGGACTAACTGCTATAGTTTCATGTTCGATGGCACTAGAATCACTTTAGCTCCTAAAAAGCAACAATAAATTGAAAGCAAGTCGGAGGAAATCGAGGAACTAAAGACTCTGTTATCTTTGAAGGAATTTGTCAAAGAAGTAGAGGATAGTCCTGAAGTATTTCTGTTGATTGGACGTGAAAGTAGTGAAGCGGTTGAAATTCCTGAGGAAGTTAAGCCAGTGTTGAAGGAATTTGAAGATGTGTTTCCTGAAGAATTACCAAAAGAGTTACCACCGTTGAGAGATATACAACACCAGATTGACCTTGTTCCGGGAGCTGTGTTACCACATAGACCACATTATAGAATGAGTCCAAAGGAGCACGAAGAGTTGAGAAGGAAGGTGGAAGAGTAACTTGAACAAGGGCGCGTACAAGAAAGTTTAAGTCCTTGTGCAGTACCAGCCTTGTTAGTGCCAAAGAAGGATGGAACTTGAAGAATGTGTACAGATAGTCGAGCACTAAACAAGATTACAGTGAGGTACAGATTCCCGATGCCAAGATTGGACGACTTGTTAGATCAGTTGAGTGGAGCTGCTATCTTTTCAAAGATTGATCTGAAGAGTGGGTATCATCAGATTCGAATTCGACCATGGGATGAATGGAAGACAGCCTTCAAGACACGGGAGGGGTTGTATGAATGGCTGGTCATGCCATTTGGTCTTTCGAATGCACCTAGTACTTTTATGCGAGTGATGAATCAGATCTTTCGACCGTTTATTGGAAAGTTCGTGGTGGTATACTTGTTAGTCCTTGAGATGATGGTTTTGATGACAACAACCTTATAATAAGGTTATAAAATATAAATACTAACATTACAAGTTTAGATATATATGTATTTGCAGGATCTAACCATGCAGGTATCAAGAATGAAGACTGTACAGTATAGAGATTCAAGATAAAGAGATAGAAGACTCATGAGTATCAAGATTATCAAGAGTTCAAGGTTAAGTCTATTTTATTAGGAATATTTGTTAAAACTCGTAGAAAAGCATTGACATCTTAATATCCAATTTATTCGTGGAATGGAATCCACTTCGAGCCCGTTAAAGGGATGGAACCCTAAGTAGGATGGAACCTACGAAAATCTAGTGGGACATTGGTTTGTATCCACTAATTTTAATTCAAATGATTTTACAAAATTATCTTGTTTTCAAAATGATTTCAAAACTTTCCTTTTAAAAGATTCAAAACTCTCTATCCCGATTTTAAATAATTTTAGCCTCAAAACATCTTTAATTTCAAAGTCAAAATACTCCTGTTATTAAATGTCTTTTCAAATAATATATTTAACTTTTAATATTTATACTTAGATTTAAATATAAAATTATAGTTAAATTATGTATTTATTGTTCTTTATATTTACTTATGAATTTCAACTATATTCAAGTATATTTATAAAGTTTTAAATAGTTTTTATATAAGATAAATATTGTTTTTATAGAAATTCAAATAATCATTTTTGGCTAAGGGATGTCGACATGCCCCTAGGTAGTATGTCGACATAGTGACAGTTGAAGTTCAAATTCAAATTTCAAAAGAAGTGTCTATTCGCCATAACTCTTCATGAATGGTCATGGCTGTTGGTTTTCTATAAATAGGGGTCAGTTTCAACGAATTTTTAATCATATTTTTCCGATTTTCACTTCTCTTCATCTTTCACATTTCTTATTACAAAATCATACCATTACTCTGCCGAAATCAACATCGAATCATACTCGATTACTTCTAGTTTGATTCTACATCACTATCTCTACAAGATTCTCAGTGCTATTCAGAGTTATAGACTTCTTTGTAATATATTAGCGAGAAAAGGTGTGATTGTAGCCTTTGAAATCAATCAAGCGAGAAAATGTGTGATTGTAGCCTTGGAAATCAATTGGGTGAACTTGTTGCCCGGGAAATCAAGTATCCATACCCAGAGGATTGGTATTCTGGAGGGTATACCTCGTAGCCATGAAATCGAGGGTTGTAATTGTTGAATTGCTTTTGAAAGGAAATCCGTACTTAGTTGTACGGGACTGGATGTAGGGTAACTCCGAACCAGTATAAAATCCGGTGTGTTCTTTCCTTTACTGCTTTTACTTTATATTTGCATCTGTGGTTAATTCTGTGTTCATATCTGTGTCTAATTAGTGTATACATTGTTAATAAAGTTAGATAAACTCAACAAGATTAACAAATTTCTTAAAACACTATTCACCCCCCCTCTAGTGTTAATTCTAGCCTTAAGATCCTTAATCCGCATTTCTCACATTTGGTATCAGAGCTTTGTTTTCAAAACTTTCATTATCTGAATTTTGAAAAATTTCAAAACGGCTACTAACACTAGTACTGCTATTACCACCAACACTGGTTCATTTGTAGAAGGTCAGTCTACTGCTAGACCATCACTTTTTAATGGCAGTAACTATGCATATTGGGCATGTAGGATGAGAATATATTTACAATCTGTAGGATTAGATACTTGGAATATCACACAAACTGAATATTCTGAACCCACAACTAATTTTGCACAGTGGACCACTGAGCAAAAGAATGTTGCACAAAATAACTCTAAGGCAATGAATATTCTGTTTTGTTCACTTGAAAGAAATGAATTTAATAGAGTGTCAGTTTGTAAGTCTGCATATGAAATTTGGAAAACTTTGCAAGTAACTCACGAAGGAACAAGCAAAGTTAAACAGGCCAAAATTTCCATGCTCACAGATCAGTTTCAGTTATTTAAAATGAATACTAATGAGTCTATTTCAGATATGTATAGTCGATTTCAAGATATTGTGCATTCTTTAATATCTTTGGGAAAGGAATTTTCGGAAGAAGATCAAGTCAGAAAATTTTTAAATTCTCTCACTCCAAAATAGGATCAAAAGACACTTGCAATTGAAGAGGCAAATGACATCAGTACTTTAAAGATAGAAGAATTGATTGGAAATCTAATGTCGTTTGAAGTTCAAATGATCGGGAGAAGAGAAAGCAAAGCATCTGAAAAGAAATCAATGGCATTCAATGCATTGACCGATGGATCAGACTCAAACAGTGACAATGATGAAGAGATAACATTTATGACCAGAAATTTTAGGAAATTTCTGATGTACAGAAAATTGAATAGTTTCAAGAGAAACAACTTTAAGAATTCCGGTAATCAGACTATAGTACCAAACTTTATCAACTGCTTCAATTGTGACGAACCAGGTCATATCAAAAAGAACTGTCCATATCCAGAAATGCAGAATCCTCTTATGAACAATGAACGAGCAAAGAAACGGAAGCATGCATTTGCTGCTACTCTAGATGACTCAGACTCGTCCTCAAGTGATGATGATCAGAAGATGGATAACTCGAATTTGTGTTTCACTACAGTTCACGACTCCGACGAGTTCAAAGAAACGGACTCAGAAAAAGGTACACGTTTACAATATAATTGGTTGAAATTGCTTGCATAGAATTAGTTGCTTGATTGTTTGATTGATTGATTTTAAATTGATATGCTGTTTGAATTTTTTTTAAAAAAATTATTTTTACTATTATTTTATTATTATTTTTATTATTTTTGACACATTCTGAAATATATTATAAGTAAAATAATATTTCAGAAATATAGACATTAATAATAATATTTATATATATGTATATTAGATATCTTAGGAAAATCATATCATAAAAATTCACAGGCACATGTCGACATGGCCCCTACCACGATGTCGACATGCCTACCTGAATTTGAATTTCAAATTTTGAATTCAAATGTTTGAATTTCCCTCCACCTTTTCACTTCATTTATTTCTCTGAAAAGATACCTTTTGACCAGAGAATATGTCCTTTGAAAGTCTATTTATCCACTATCTTTTATCATATCTTTTCACTTTCATTTTCAAATTCAAACTCTCTCTTCATATCTTCAAGCACTCTACTCTTTACTCTAATAGCTTCTTCAAGTAACCCCTCAACCATGAGAATTTTCAGAAAAATCAAAGAGCAATTATTCAATGATCCGGAGGCAATTAAAGCATACATCAATTATGCTAATTATGCCAAAGTTCATCCCGGAAAATTTGCTATTTTTCAAGATTTTTCTTCTTATGAAATTGATTCTCTTTTTGCAAACAATGGTGTTTTAAGTCTTATTGACTCTTCTCAAAACGATTTTGTTTGCTATCCTAATCTTGTCAAAATCTTTTATGCTAATCTAAACCGTGCTTTTTATAATGGAAATGAGAATGAGATTTGGAGTAGTGTCAAAGGGACTCAAATTGTTTTGAATTGTGATCTCTTGGGTACCATTCTTAATTGCAAAAGCACGGGAATGGATCTTTCTAGTTTTCAAATCGATGGACATGATCGTTAGACATTTCATCATATTTTTGAAGGAGATGAAAACTTTGAATTTAAAAACCGAAACTTTCGTCCTAAAGCAAGGATTGTCAATCTCCTTTTACAACATACTTTGACCCCAAGATCGGGTAATTTTAACAATCCTACTTCAAAAGTGTGCAAAGAACTTTTTGGCATTTTCGAAAATTATGACATCAATTGGGCGCAAGTTATTTTGGATGAACTTCGTCCTAAAAATTTTGAAATGGGAGAAAACACTTTATATCATGGAATTTACCTTACTCAGATTTTTAACTATTTTGGAGTGGATTTCAAAGGTGAAGAATTTGTCTCTAGAAAAGTTTTTAATATCTTAAACATTTCTCTCATGAAAATCCCATATGTTTTTCAACCTTATGAGACTCTTACCGAAAAGGAAGAGCGTTTGGCTCATGAAGAAATGGAAGAGGAAGAAGAAGAAAGGGATGAAATGGAAATAGAAGAAGAAGAAGGTGAGACATCCTTAGAAAGTATTGAATATCCTTCCAATCCATCCAACAAAACCCTTCTCAAAAACCAAAAGATAATTGTGGAGAATCAACGGATTTTAAAACGATCCGTTAGTAAGAAGTTGGATAACATGTCTTCGAAGATGAACAAGTTCTTTTCAAAAGTCAGTAAGAAACTTGGACTATCTTCATCATCTTCATCTTCTAACTAGTTTTATCTTTTAGTATCTTATTGTATTTGTCTTAGTTTGTTTCGAATGTTCGTGTAGTTCCTTATGTTTAATCATTGTATTAACCAATTATGCAATGAAATTGAATTTTCTTCCTGTCATCTAGCTTATTTTATATCTAGAATAAATGTTAGTATATTATAGAAATATATATACATCATTATTCACAAAATAAAATTATCATCAATTTTCACTGAAGTATGTCGACATATCCCCCTTGACCATGTCGACATGTAGTGGCCAGAAGTGAATATTGATTTTGAATTTGAAATTTGAATAACTACCAAATGTCTATTCATTTCAAACGAATTTCTACACCTATATATACCTTTGTCTTCCAGAAATCTTCACTAAAATTTATTTCTCATTATCTATATCCTTCAATTCAATTATGGCCAATCCTATTCATAATCTATCTGAAAATCTTGAAGAAACACTCAATTCATTCAAGAATATTCTCTCTATCATCCTCCGTAATCAACGTCACTTAGAATTAAGTCAAATGCAGATGATCAAGGAACAAGAGAGACACTTCGATGCAATTCGATGGATGATCTCCTCCCTGCACAAGGATGATATCGAAGCACATCCTCCCGTTTCTTTATCTGTTAATAATGAAAATTGGGATGCTATCAAACAAAACCCTATCTTTGGAGAAGAAGGATGGGTTGATGTTCCTCGTAACGTTTAATTTTCTTTCTTTGATTGATTTGTTTGAATTAATTTATTTGATTTGATTTGGTTTGGATTGCTACTTTGTGTGGATTGATTTCATTTGGTTTGAAGTTTGCTGTGTGAAACATGTATATATATACATTAAAATGAATATAGTCTTTAGTTAAGTTATTATGCTCATAAGTATCATTATTTCTTAATCTATATATTATATATTCCGTTGAATAATTTATCAATGTAGGTACTAAAGTCCAAGAGTAAGGGGGAGTAAATTTTTGTTGATGACAAAAGGGGAGAAGTATAAAATAGGGTAGTTAGGCATAAATTAAGGGGGAGTTGTTAGTTTTAGGGGGAGTTATTAGGATAGAAGGAATATTTTATAAACAAAGGTTGTCATCATCAAAAAGGGGAAGATTGTTAGTCCTTGAGATGATGGTTTTGATGATAACAACCTTAGAATAAGATTATAAAATATAAATACTAACATTACAAGTTTAGATATATATGTATTTGCAGGATCTAACCATGCAGGTATCAAGAATGAAGACTGTACATTATAGAGATTCAAGATAAAGAGATAGAAGACTCATGAGTATCAAGATTATCAAGAGTTCAAGGTTAAGTCTGTTTTATTAGGAATATTTGTTAAAACTCATAGAAAAGCACTGGCATCTTAATATCCAATTTATTCGTGAAATGGAATCCACTTCGAGCCCGTTAAAGGGATGGAACCCTAATTATGATGGAACCTACGAAAATCTAGTGGGACATTGTTTTGTATCCACTAATTTTAATTCAAATGATTTTACAAAATTATCTTGTTTTCAAAATGATTTCAAAACTTTCCTTTTAAAAGATTCAAAACTCTCTATCCTGATTTTAAATAATTTTAGCCTCAAAACATCTTTAATTTCAAAGTCAAAATACTCCTGTTTTTAAATGTCTTTTCAAATAATATATTTAACTTTTAATATTTATACTTAGATTTAAATATAAAATTATAGTTAAATTATGTATTTATTGTTCTTTATATTTACTTATGAATTTCAACTATATTCAAGTATATTTATAAAGTTTTAAATAGTTTTTATATAAGATAAATATTGTTTTATAGAAATTCAAATTATCATTTTTGGCTGAGGGATGTCGACATGCCCCTAGGTAGTATGTCGATATAGTGACAGTTGAAGTTCAAATTCAAATTTCAAAAGAAGTGTCTATTCGCCATAACTCTTCATGAATGGTCATGGCTGTTGGTTTTCTATAAATAGAGGTCAGTTTCAACGAATTTTTAATCATATTTTTCTGATTTTCACTTCTCTTCATCTTCCACATTTCTTATTACAAAATCATACAATTACTCTGCCGAAATCAACATTGAATCATACTCGATTACTTCTAGTTTGATTCTACATCACTATCTCTACAAGATTCTCAGTGCTATTCAGAGTTATAGACTTCTTTGTAATATATTAGCGAGAAAAGATGTGATTGTAGCCTTTGAAATCAATCAAGCGAGAAAAGGTGTGATTGTAGCCTTGGAAATCAATTGGGTGAACTTGTTGCTCGGGAAATCAAGTATCCCTACCCAGAGGATTGATATTCTGGAGGGTATACCTCGTAGCCTTGAAATCGAGGGTTGTAATTGTTGAATTGCTTTTGAAAGGAAATCCGTACTTAGTTGTACGGGACTGGATGTAGGGTAACTCCGAACCAGTATAAAATCCGGTGTGTTCTTTCCTTTACTGCTTTTACTTTATATTTGCATATGTGGTTGATTTTGTGTTCATGTCTGTGTCTAATTAGTGTATACATTGTTAATAAAGTTAGATAAACTCAAAAAGATTAACAAATTTCTTAAAACACTATTCACCCCCCTGTAGTGTTAATTCTAGCCTTAAGAACCTTAATCCGCATTTCTCACATACTTTGATGATATATTGATATACGGTGGAAGCACAGAAGAGCATCTACAACACTTGTGGGAAGTGTTGATGATACTTCGTCAAGAGCAATTTTACGCAGCAACGAATAAGTGCATCTTTATGACGCACAGTGATTTGTTCTTGGGGTATGTATTGTCCAGGGAAGGTATCCAGGTGGATCAAAGTAAAGTTGAAGCAATCAAGGATTGGCCACAATCCAGGACTGTAACTGAAGTGAGAAGTTTCCATGGGTTAGCATCATTCTAACGAAGGTTTATTCCACATTTCAATAGCGTGATGGCACCAGTGACAGATTGTATGAAAGGAAAGCAGTTTGTGTGGACTGAAGAGGCTGATTCTGCTTTCCAACAGATCAAGATACTCTTGACTACAACATCGATTCTTAGATACCCAGACTTTTAGTTGCTTTTTGAACTAGATACTGATGCATCTAAAGTTGGAATTGGTGGAGTGTTAAGTCAAAAGGGTCGTCCAATTGCTTATTTTAGCGAGAAACTTTCTAGAGCCAAGACAAGATACAGTACCTATGACTTGGAGTTCTATGCTATTGTTCAAGCCATAAAGCATTGGAGACACTATTTGTTTCACAAAGAGTTTGTGTTGTATACTGACCATGAGGCATTGAAACATTTGCAGGGACAAGATAAGATTGCAGCCAGGCATGCTTCATGGATCGCATACTTGCAACAGTTTACATTTGTTGTGAAGCATAAGTCAGGAGTTACAAATCGTGTGGCAGACGCATTGAGTAGAAGAAATCATTTGTTGACTACGATGAGAGTTGAAGTGACGGGGTTTGATGTATTTCCAGATTTGTTTGTTGAGGACCCTTACTTTGCCAAGATTGTAGATGAAGTCGAGAAAGGGAGGACGGATGAGTATGTGTTGGTAGAAGGTTTTCTATTTAAAGCAAATCGGTTGTGTATACCAGAGTGCAGTTTGCGAATGAAGATTGTAAAGGAATTGCATGAAGAAGGTCATGTGGGAAGAGAGTGTACCTTGCAGTTGATTTCTCAATCATATTTTTGGCCTTCCATGAGGAAAGAAGTTGAAAGATTTATGCAGAGATGTCACATATGTCAAGTTTCCAAAGGGACAGCTACGAATGCAGGATTGTATATGCCATTGCCCGTGCCTACTAGACCATGGGTTGATGTTAGCATGGATTTCGTTTTGGGTTTGCCAAGAACTCAACGAGGGAATGATTCTATATATGTTGTGGTGGATAGATTTTCGAAGATGGCACATTTCATAGCTTGTAAGAAGACCGCCGATGTAGTCTGTGTTGCTCAATTGTTCTTTAAAGAGGTTTATCGACTACATGGACTACCTGAGTCTATTGTTTCTGACCGGGATACTCGATTTCTAAGTCATTTTTGGTTGAGTCTGTGGAAGGTGGTTGAGACTAAGCTGAATTTTAGTAGCGCCTATCATCCACAAATGGATGGGCAAACGGAAGTGGTGAACAGATCTTTGGAAAACTTGTTGAAATGTCTTGTGAAGGATAATTTGAAGAGCTGGGATGTGAAATTGTGTCAGGTAGAATTCGCACATAATCATGCTGTTAATCGAAGTACTGGATTCAGTCCATTTCAAGTGGTATATTCAACAATTTCGAAGGGACCGTTGGATTTGTCGACAGTTCCACTTCAGAAAGGGGTTGTTAAACGAGCTTTTGATTTCATGAATGAGTTGCAGGAATGTCACAGGATTGTTCATGAATGATTGCTTAAGTCAAATGAGAAGTATAAGCAATTGGCAGATAAGAAGCGAAGGAGTGTGGACTTCAAAGAGGGTGATTTTTTGTACGCAGTATTGACGAAAGATTGTTTTCCAGTTGGAACTTACAACAAGTTGAAAGCTCGAAAGATTGGTCCTGTAGAAATCTTGAAGAAGATCAATGATAATGCGTATCAGTTAAGGGTGTCGAAAAATGTTCATACTTCTGATGTTTTCAATATCAAGCACTTAATTCCGTATTATGGGGAGAAGCTTGTCGAAGAAGAGGAGATCGTGAATTCGAGGTCGAATTCTTTTTAACTAGGGGAGGATGATGCAGCGCTCACCTTAGGTCGCGTACGACCTAACTCCAAAGTCGCTGAAGAATTGAATCGCGAGCAGAGCAAATCCCTAGATCGCGAAGCAGAAGGTCGCGAAGCAGTAGATCGCGAACAAAGCCGCTCCTCCTTAGGTCGCTTCCAGCCTAAATCGCGAGCTCTAGAATGCCTAGGTCACGAACGAGCTGGTGCTTACGTCGCGAACGACCTTCCAGTAGGTCATTGTTGCTTAAGTCGCGAAGTTCTTAGGTCGCCGCCTCTTTAAGTCGCTCATGGATGCTGAACTCCTTAGGTCGCTGCCAAGCTTCTTCCTTAAGTCGCGTACGACATTTCCTATGTCGCTCCAGTTAGGTCGCTGCCATTTCGTATGTCGCGAATTTTAGGTCGCTAAAGCTTTCCTGAAGATGTCTTATGTCGCAATGAAGCTTAAGTCGCTGAAATCCTTAGGTCGCAAAGATTGCTTAAGTCGCTGCTTGGTTTTGTTAAGTCGTATGATGTGTAACTCATTTGTTGTTATGTTGTTTGTCTTTCTTAAGTCGTTTGTTTGTTTTTCATAAGTCGTTTCTTTTAAGTCGCATTGTTTTGTTAAGTCGTATGTGTTGTAATCTCCTATAAATAGGGATGTTTGTAAAGAGTTGATTTTTGAATAAAAATTGGTTTGTGCTTTGTGCCACCATTAAAATTGGAAGTTGAGTGTTATTCCCTTTCTCCATCTTCGGGTATTCGAGTGTGCTCGAATCAACAAACTTGAAGCCGATTCATGGAATCTCGTGCACGAGATCAATGTCGAAAAATAGTAGATCTTCTAACGCGGTATCGTGCGCGATCAACGTGTTGAAGATAGCTAGAATCCGGTATCTCGAGAGATCAACGAATTTAGGCACTTGGGTATCTTCAATTCATCGATTCATTTTGTTTCATCAATTCACTTTCCGCGAATTCATCAATTCGAGAGTTGTGTGATCCTATAGGCTGCGTCAAACACTGTCCCCTTTTCTTTTATTCCTTCAGCCGTTACTTTGCTTGTGAAAAATGGCGTTCATCCTCTTTTCGAAAACTAGGGTTTTTTGGGAATTGAGTCGCCGCTTCAATTTGTTGCTGATGCTTCGATTTCTTTTCTTCGATCAATTAGATTGCTCGCGGCTTCTTAAATTTAGTCGAGTAGAATAGAAGTAAGCGAGGAGGACTATAAGAATGGATTTGTATGGCAAATTTTTTTTATCTTTCGTTTTCCTCACTTCGTCTAAGTTTCCGTCAACAATGGTGGCTCGCCATAAAACAGCTCGCCAAGCGAAGTTACAACTCAGTCCAGAAAGAAATAGAGTCTGGACCGAACCCAACAAGGGTAAATTCGGTAGAAAAGTTTCAATTAGTCATGGACATAGTGGGAGCCGATGGCAAGCCTGATAGCAGCAAACATTCTGACCTTTTACGTAACAAGGTACAATTTCTATTCCCTAATCTTTTAATTCCAAACAACTTTTTATGTAGATTGATTACATTTTGACATTTTTGGTTGATTTTGCAATAATCTGAAGGTTGTTAATTCTTCTATGAAAAAAGTTAAGAGGTCGATCTTGGATCCATCGACTCCAGTACGTAGATCTGGACGACTGAATGGAAAAACAAGTGATTTTCCCTCTTCTACCCGAGGTAATTTATTGATGGATTGCATTACACGTATATGACTGAAAATGTAAAATCTTGTATTAATTTCTTGATTTGATACTTTGGTCCAGAATGATAAAACTGAAGAAGATTGCAGAAGTCCTGAAATTGAACAAAATAACAAGGTTTCATTGTCATTGCCTTTTTTATTCACTGTATGTGTATATCCTTCATGTTTATGTAATATTTTAGCATTTATTTTGAAATTATAGGCTAGAGAAAATGGACTGATGTTGAACTTAGTTCCAAAAGTATCAGTGAAAATAAGAAGAGGAAAACGAGGTTGGAATTAGGAACTCCACCTTGTGATTCCGATTCTTCGAGTTCGCAAGGTAATAATCATCCTTTTATTATAGATATATTTTGATTGTTTGATGCTACCACATGGTATTTCAGTGTGCACTTAAGGTGTTTGTTGTTTTTAACAACTAGGCCTAGTGTATTCAAATAAGTTAAATGGATTTGGGTCATCTAGTTTGGTAAAAACCATAGAAGAAAGCATGAATGATCATTGATTTCATTGTATATTCAGTGGATTTTCTTTGCTTTTTCCATAAAAACGACTAAAATGCCTCTTATGGACAAATTAACCTATCAGAGAAATAATAGTATTATAAGCAATAACTCAGAAATCTTTATGTTATTGACACAGTAGTTTTATATTATTCCTCGTGTTACACTGGAATATATGATTTAATTTAACTATTTATGTTGTAATCTTTGGTTAAATTAGAAAACAATTCTGAAATTGTGGAGAATTGTTCTCATGTCGAAGGAGAGACCAAAATGGAGGAAGTTGTTGCAGAAACACCAGAAGATGAAAGCACACAACTTGCTCGAATCTCGGAGAATAAGGTTTAATTAAACCTTCCGCAATTTAATGTTGATCTTTTTTAAGTAGTCATGAAATGATATCTCATAGTTAACACTACATTCAAATGTGAAGGCTATATTAGCATCACTTGGACTTGGTAATAGCATTAGAATGCTTGAAAATTTGGTGTTCCCTCCCAAAACTACTCAGAAAGGTTAGTATGTTTAACACTGATGCTAAAATTCAAATAGAACTGCAGTTATAATTTGTTATTGCATGGGTTGTTTGCGTTTTTAGATGGAAACCGTTCTAGAACAAACGCCATTAATGAGATTAGAGTACATTTGGAAACATTGTAAATTTTAGTTTCCCCCCCTTTTGCAGTGAGCTTGTTCTGGTGCAAAAATTACCGGCATTGTTAGTTCAAACTGACATTTTTTCTGTGATTTTTTTTCCTGAACACACAATGTTCAACAAAAGTATCTTACACTGACTAATAACAGTAAATTGAACATCTTTTTTAGTTACAAATTTACATCCATGGCCACCAACTTGGTGAAATCAGACTACACATTTTGGTTAAGGACAAATATTTAAAAGCATAAGATATTGTTTTTAAGGTCTGTACTATGCCATTGGAATAAAAGCTACTGTTCAGTTGTCTTCAATTTTTGATGTAAACTGTAATGAACTACCAGTGAATATATTTTGCCATTTTGCTGATTTATACATGCTCAATTCTGCAGTTTTGTAGACACAGCACATGAGATAGAGATAGTAAGGGGAATAGCTATGAAAAAGTAGACAATAGAAACTGTTAGTTGTTGTTACCTTCTGAGTCATGAGAATTTCAATGGCCACGTTTGGATCCCCATCTACAGCAGTCAGTGCAACCTCAGCTTGGATCTATTTTAAAACCATTGAAATCACACACACAAGTTAAAAATCAAATGATCATCAACCATATTTACTTTAAATTGCAATCACAAATTAAATCACATGATATCCAGTCATTTTGAATACTATAATACTGCTTCCTTTATTCTGGAAAAAAATATATACATAATTTTGTAATGGTATTTGCTGACGCTCGATCGAAAATCTCATGAAAATTATATGTAGAGTTTGTTAGTTGCAGTTTTCTTTTGATGTCCTGCCAATTTTTTTTAAAGTACTAATAGTCGAAGAATAGATGATCTCCATTCTCTAAGTGTTGATCACAAAGCACGCATATAGAGTCGACTTTGATATTCCACCTTAGAATTCTCTCTTCATGTTTTAGTCTACTGAGTTTTGCTAATAACGCAAAACTAGCAAACTTTGGGGCATTGTGATGACCCCACACTATTTTTGTTCATATTGAGTTCCTTGCTGATTTAGTAGAGAATTGTCCCTTAGGGCATGGTAACCATTTCCAGTTTTCTGCAAGTCCATCAGTTTCCACTTTTTGTGCATAATAATTGAGCAAATGTGTTGAGGCAAACTAGTGTTGTTCGTGCTCCATGCTTCTTAAATGAGAAGTGAGGAAACTTTCTTGTAGCATAGCCATTGAATTCCACCCCAATGTGTCGACCATCTAGCGAGCATGTAACCATGAATCCATCCATAAGTTGGTGTCATTGCCATTGACATCTAGTGAAAGTGAACTTTAAGTTGTTGTGTGTTTGATATATTCTAATTTGCATCTTAGATGCTTGTATTTGCTATAATGAATCATGTCTTTTCAATTTGTGAAATATGAAATAAGCAATGTTTGTTGTGTGTACAGGGGGAGTTTCAGGTGGCTGAAGTGTTGAAGAAGAGAAGAGCAGGTGGTGGGCAGTTTTTAGGTGGAGTATGATGAAGCCAAGCAGTTTGTGGTCAGGAAGGAATGTTACAGGGAAGAGTGGGTCTGAAGACAATGATGTGTATGCTTGGTTGCTGGTCACTTGAAAGGAGATGGTCACTGTGGAGGCAGTGCGAATGATGAAAGTAGTGGGTTGTGATGGCGATGGAGTAATATTTGGGGGATGCTAGTTTTGACTGCAGTTTCTTGGCAGTGGAAGTCTGGAAGTGGTTGTTATGAAACTAGTTGTCATGTGTATATTAGAACTATGTCGATGTAAACTTATCTAACTTTTTGGAATGTGTTGGAATTTTATGACTCTAGCTTTTAGTCTTTTCGTATGTGATTTTGGTTGTTTTATGATAATATTTATTACTCGTTAAATTATTCATTATTGGTATGGATGTACTGCATGGATGCTGCTGTAATTTTTTTTAAAATTTGCATTTATTTTGCAAAGGTCAGAAACCGTTGCAATTTCATGTATTACAACGGGCATTGCCCGTTGCGAAATCCATATTACAACGGGCATTGCCCGTTGTAAAATATGGTCGACCTATTACAACGAGGCCTAATACAACGGGCGCATTTTCGTTGCGAAATCCATATTACAACAGGCATTGCTCGTTGTAAAATGGCTGTTTTGTTGTAGTGACATCAAATGATAATATGTTGAGAAAAATTTAAAATGGAAGAGATTTAATAAGATACTCCTACAGAGAACAAAATAAATAGAATTTAAGAAAATATGTTAAAGATATGTTCTATGTTTTTTTTTGACTTCACACAATTTGGTTTTTCTTGAAAAACTTTTCTAACGGTCGGTTTGACTATTTTTCAAAAATAAATTATTAATAGCAGAACATGTAATATAATATAGAACTTATATACATTTTGCTAATATCAGCTTCAGTTGTATTAATAAAGAAAAAGGAAAAATCAAGATGGAAAGACCAAGAAAAACGAGATATTACACTTAATATGATGGTTGAAATGTTAGTTTGTCGTATGAATTAGCCATAATTACAAATAACAAAGAAATTGGATTACTAATTCGGCCGAAGAGTTGCAAGCTAAACCATTAGCAGCTGATATTATTTGACCAGAAACTTGTCTACATTTGCTAACTGAACTGAACTAATTAGCATGAACTGAGCAAATGTTGGTTGAGTGGCTGAAGAATGAAATTTTGTTTATTCTGTAGCAGCTGAGTTGAGAACTGTTGCAACTCTGAATGAATAACTGATATGAATTTCCAATAGCATGCAGTTGCTATTCCAATTTTGTAGTTGATGTACCATGGTCTGGCTGTGAGACCGTCGATTCTCTGTTGAAGCCATGACTGCCTGCAACTCTGGTTAAAGCCGATGGTTTGTGCCTGTTGATTCATGTAACCTAAAGCTGACAACAACAGTCAAGAGCTTCTTAGAACTTCGTCGGCAAGTTTTTGATATACAGAACCAAGACAGAAAAACAAGCATTAGCAACTACGCAAACATGTCTGGTGGATATGTGCATAGATAACTGTTTTCAAAGTTGGATTTGAGTTTTAAGTTGGACTGTTGATACCTTATCTTCTATTGTACCTTCATAGGTTGTAATTTTAGGGTGTGTGTGTGTGCATGATTTGTATTACGTGTCTGATGGGTTACTGTGAGGAGACGGCTATGGATATTGATATTGTATGGCATGTAAATTTTTATTGCATGTCATTACAAAATGACATCTTTGCACATATTTTGAGATTTGTACTGCATGGGCTGAAGTATGAAGGAATTGACCGAGTTGACAGTGGGTTAAATGACATAACTTCAACACTGTTAGCATCAAAATGTGGCACGATGATCTAAGAAATTAAGTAAAAAACTTTATAGTGGTTCGGCCAAGTATTGCCTGCATTCACTTGAGATTTATATTTCTTATATCGTTGTTTTGCAAGTACAGTTTATATGGATCGGTAAAGATCCACGGTTGATTACAAGAGAATTATGTAAGAGTTTGAAGGAAGTCAAAAAAATCCTCAAAAATTAGCCCTTAGCCACCTATTTATACCTGTAGATCGATGGGAAATGCTCCAACACGTCCTCTACCACGATCCTCGTGTTCTTGTAGCAGTTAGCCTTGAAGAAACATGGCCATGTCAGCAATGTTAATGAATCGGTACCGATCCATAAGATATTCTTATGGATCAGCTTCGATGCTTTGAGTGATGACGACTTGTTGTTATCTTCGTGTTTTCAACCTCGATTGCATTGATAGAAGCTTGTTTTCGGGTCAATATGATTGATCGATGGAGGAATGAAATTGCTGATTTCACTTGTTCAAGGAGATCGATAATGAACTACATGCGATAGATCCAATGGAGCTTGAACCAGGTTGGTACCATCAACATTTGAGAATAAAAGGAAATTGGGGCATTTTTGGTGTACTTGGTTTATGGAGTCTACGTCTATCTCTGCGGACCTCTTACCTCGATAGTTTTCAAGTTCGATTCGTCAAGTCCATCCAAATACCGCCTAGTCAAAAAGCCGGATAACACTTGCTCCCCAAAGTATATCTTGTTTCAAACATGTTGTGCTTTGAATCGACACAAGTTGGGATTGCCATATCAGACTTCAATCCATGCTTTGAATAGTTATTGTCCTTTCTTTAGATCATTTCAATGAAGTGTTGTGTCTCTAGCTAATCTTTGCAGTGATTTACCACCATCTGGCACTATAAAACTAGAATGTGCTCTCATGGTTATTCATTCCGAGCTTAGTATTCTGAACAGGTTCCTTTTCTGGATTTTTTAAGTTTGAATCTGCTTTCTTTCGATTCCAGTTATTAGATGTTGACTATGTACATACACGCGTGCTTCGATTTTCCATCATATTTCAATTTCATATGCATGCACATTCTTATGGATTTCTACGAGCATACATACATACACATGCATGCATATTTGAATCAACATGATTATTTTCTCTTATATACATACATACACATACATACATACATACATATACATACATACACATATATATATACACACACATATATATCGGTACCGATCCGTGGGCATGGATCGGTACTGATCCAGCCCTTAAGTCGTGGTTAGTTCATAGCTAAAAAATAGGGTTAAGGGCTACTTAAACTAATCCAACCTTTTCTTTTCCTCACTTTATTCTAGCATTTGAGTATCAAGTTTTGTCCCACCATTAAATTACTTGCCAAAGCCTGAACTTTCACCCCCACTTGACACTAGAAAAACCACCGCCTCCAACCTCCACCCGAACTTGCTATTGGAATCAAGATCTGACCCAATCGGCTTTGTTATCGAACAAACCATCAAATTTGAATCCCAAGATTTGAACCAAATACTTCCTTCGAGCCCTGGCATTCTTAGGTAGGCAATGGCGATGATGGTGATGCTGGAGAAGCTTCTTATCGAATTTCATGCTTGGGATCGGGGGAGATGGTGAATAACAAACAAAATCCATACAAAGGGATGGATCAGTACCGATCCAACCCTTGGTGATCCATCCTTTGGTGGATTTTGGTTCTTCACTCAGTTTGGAGCCTTGCAATTTTTAATACATTCGAACTTTTCCCAAATAGTATCTTCCAAGTTCCAAGACATATTGAATGCATAGACAATGACATGAAGCTCATTGGGACGGTTAGCGATGACAATCACTTTGGATAGCATCCAGAATTTCAAATGAACTATTGCACAACATAGGACATTGACACTGCATGACACTACATAACATTGTAGTTTACGCCACACTGGGCTTTCACTATAACACGGCACAGTCTTTTAATCGTTCTTATATAACTTGTATGTTGAGTTTTGATAGTTATGAGTCATAGACGCTCCAAGCGTCTCTTCGCTCAAGCTACAGGCCCATCAATTTCTAGATACGCCGAATCAAATACTAAGTTAAGCTTGACTATGGTTCCATCTACACGACAAACTCCGGTGCAGCCTATATCTCAGCATGAGAATCCACAAGCAGAATACTCTGCTCCAGAATTTCCAATAGAGCCTATGGAAGGCCCAAAAGTTGAAGCTTCTCCTGACACTTTATGGTGCCATCATATTAGATGATCATGCCGATTCTGTCACTTCAAAGATTGAGGACGTAACACTTAGAAGAATTTGTGAGAAACACGGCATCCTGTTCGAGGATATGCAAGTTCCTACGCGCCATTAGAGAGCGCACCATCCGCCAGTTAGGTATACAACGTGCAATAAGTACATGTGTCTGGCAAGATATGTTCCATCGTTTAACTAGTTTATCCGACGAGTCCTGCATTTTATGAGGCTGGCTCCTGCTCAACTTCATCCAAACAGCTACGCATTCCTTCATAGTATGTTCATCATATTCGCTCGCCATTTTAATCGAGTTCCCAGTAATAAAGAAATTCGATATCTGTACTGCTTCAAGCACCGTAAGAAAAATCCTTCCCTCGCTTTCTCAGAGCCATTTAGAAGCTGCAAAATTGTAACCGACAATTGAAATAAACTTAGCTACTTCAAAGATGAATTTTTTTCATTCGCTATCCTCCTAGATTTGCACAACGATGGTTGTCTGGACATAAGTTCCATTCTCATCTTTTTTATACAAGTCCATGTTCATAGTTCTGTTATCACTAAATGTCTTTTTTGTTCTTTATAGATGTACCATGTAGGCCTAGAAATGTATCTTGGCAAAGACTCTCCGACAACTTCATGAAATTCTAAAGGCAGAGAGGGAGGCTAAGACACTGCTTAATGATGAGAACTTTCGGGCCTATAACTTGTTGGACCCAGATCGTACCCTTGGCCCTACTCCAGAGACCACTGATAGTGATGAGGATGGTTCTTTGTCTAGAGGTAATGGAGGTCATTCATTGGCGCCCCTGGTTCAAAGTCCAATTATCGAGACTGGAGGAACAAGAGAACATTTGGAGGAGGGTGAAGGTGACGGAGCTAGCCATAATGACGATGATGTGAACCTCGATCCATCTGTTGATGTGGACGAAGACGATCAACAACCTCTTTAAGGAGGTAATCTTAAGGTTAAAATTTCCAAAAGGAAGACTTCGATCCCGCCTCCACCAGCTACAATCACATTTTAAAATTCTGTGGAGCCCTCTAAGGATATATATGCTAGTCTAGGGCCAAATTCTGGACGATATTCCTTCTTACAGCCTTGGCAACATGAGCATTGGGGATGTTGGATCCCCTATTCATTTTCAAGAAGATGTGCCTTCAACTCGAATAGGGGAGATTACCCCTGTCAGCAAAATTCTAACCCATGGTCCGTTGGACGGACACTAGGACACTTGCACGCACACACGCATGCACTATACTTTGCCAAGCTTGCGTCATGTTCTTATCTTGTTAAGGCTGATTCATTTTCGTTTCATTTGTAGGTTCAATGGAACAACATGGTTTGTATGAGTCACTCGAGGATCAGATGGCTTACCAACGGAGAGGATCGAGCGTGCACCCCCACAGGACCAGCTATGATTCCGATTCTAGTCGATGTTCAAGCCGTAATGGAGTAGGCAGAGAGAAGGACTACATATCACATGACTCATCGTCTAGGCATCGATCCAGATCCAAGTCGCCCTAATCCATGGGTTCAGACAGGCACACCAATTGTCACAACGACATTCTTCTTAATGACACCTATCATGCATTCCTTTTTGCCAAGCGAACAACACCGTCTCATAGTTCCTGTCATTCTGATCGATCATCGAAGCCCGTTGCTTCTGATTCCTCTCAACGTAGAGCTGGCAAAATGCCTGTTGAGCAGCATACTGAACAACTTATTATTGAAGCAGAGTAGTCGGTCTTGTCCAACCCTCAGATAACTGAATTGCAACATCGCTTCCTAAAAATCTATTTTAAAGGCTGTAAGTTTGTGCCCAATTTGATGATATTCCTCTGGGGGTAAAGACTATACGGTTGCATATGTCAGTGACGTGTATGATCAATATTTCATTTGTAGGAGGTTGGCTGAGTAGATCTCTGAATATGCGGAGAGCATGGAGACTGAGGTTGCAGGATTATGACTTATAGCAAATCAGAATGACGAGACCCTCGCTCATGTTGATGAAGAGATTGCTGAGCTGAAGAATTAAAAGGTGTATGTCGATCAGAAATTCAAGGACTTAAATGTAATGATTGAGCAAGAAAGAAAGAACCATTTAAGCCAAGTTGAGTTTGTTCATTAAAGGAATTATGAGCTGGCTATAGAGATGGAGGAGCTGAAGGAACAACTCGAAAAGGAGAAGAAAAAGAAGGACGAAGCCCTTCAAATAGCTCATGAAAACTATGAGGAGCTACTTAATGCTCGCAAAAAGAGAGATGATGCATTAGACAAGGCTAAGAAAGTAAATGAGTTGGTGGTAGCCATAAAGAGATAAGTCAAAGATAGATTCGAGCCACTCACCAATCAATTACAATGCCAACGTACTTAAGTTCAGAGATTTTGCATGGCTTGGCAAAGACTATCCCCAAGCTCTAGCATTGGCATGGGAGTTGATTGTGCGGGAAGAGCAATTGCATATAGAGGAAGTCAAGTGAATTTGGAGGAGCCGGAGAGCGAGATTCTAAGTCCAGAAGAAATTGAAGCGCTCAGTGCTGGTGAACTTATTTTGCACCCAAAACTTGCAACTATAGTCCGTAAATATCAAGCCAAAGGGTCCAAAGCTACACGTCTAGATCTCAATATGGGTCTCACTTTTGTGCCTCCAACTACATCCATCGCTCTGTCTGTCCTTCGGTACAGTCTGGATACGCCGCAGATACAGAAGACAAGCATGCCGTCTCCATTTCAGGAGGGGAATTCAGATGGCAAGCCCGACCATATAGAGCCTCAATCTGGCGAGGTATATTGTTGAACTCACCCATATTTGAGAGAGCTCATATGACATCGATCAATGTAGCTAATCTCTCCTTTCATCTTTATCAAGTTTCAGGTCAGCCTGTGATTTCATGTCTCCTGAAGCTAACCGGGTCAACATGCAATGATGACAGAGTCCATAGTCTTGACTATTTCTAGGACGACTACAAACATTCCAGTTGGGGATACTCCAGGCTCGGGCACGCAAATGATTCATGCGTTGCAAGAAGAAACCACTGGTGACTTCCTGGGAGCTCCTACAAATGAGGATGTTCTTATCACTGGGTCAACTGATTTTTCATTAGGGTCCAGCATACAAGAGGTACTAGAAGAACAAGTTCTAATGGCCAACAAGATCAAGCAAAAGCCATTTGACTTTATCCCTCCTCCTCTATTGATAGCTTTACTCAACGAGACCATTTTTGTCTAGGTCAGGCTACCTATGCCCGGAAGCACTCAAAGTGTGTCTGCCGCTTTGTTACATAGCTTGCCTTCGAAAGAAAAATGAAGCGGGGGAAGGGGAAGGAAAAAAACTGACGATTCAAGTAGGCCATCTTCTGAAGATGGGAAGAAAACGAAGAAGCAAAAGCTCAAGAAATGAACGTTTGCTTGTTTCAGTGTATAATGGTAGAAACCTACCTTTTGTTTTAGGCCGGTGTTGTGCGGGTTTGGCCTCCGCTTTTTTTGTCTCAGTGTTAATAACACTTGTATCTTTCTTCGAACTTTGCTTTACGTGAATAATAAAGCTCTTTTTTCGTTCAATTCTTGTGTGAATTTGCTTAAGTTTTGAGAAGTACGCCTGCTATTTTGTTCATTTATTTGCATACCACTTCTGCTCGTCATTGTTAGACTGAATTATTAGTCCATTTTGTTATTTACGAGTGACAGATGATTGTCGGGGTATCCATTTGTCTATGCTCGTACATGACCATGTTCGATTCCGGAACTTGGTCGAATGCCATACATCTTTTTAGTGGATCTTTGAGCATGATTGTGCCTAACTTTGGGCGTCAACCGAAGTGATACATCTTTAGACGGTAGTTTGGGCATCATCCTTCGGGATCCGTATTTTGACCACGCTGAACTCTGGGCATCCGTTGGAACTAACGACTTAAGATAGTGGTTTAAATATCCATATCTAGGATGTTTGTTTTTGACCGCTCCTAACTATGGGAATTGATCGAAGTTCGTAAGAGATCCCGCCTATCTCTGGGTGTAGACCTTTTACCTTGCCTACTCTGGGCAAGGCGTGGATGTCCTGCTGGACTCCAGGTGTGAGGTATAGAGGCGAGCTGTCACATTCAGCCTTTGTATGCTTATACTCCTGCCCCTAAGTCATGGGTTAGAGGAGTTATTAGGTATCCACCTACAGATACCAAGTGTATTGAGCTTCATGCATCTGATCATGGACTACGGAAGCTTAGTTGGCACCTATCTCAGGGTACCTTCACACCTGCATTTTGCACATTCAAGTTTATTTAAATATAACCCTGTTTATAATGTAAATTCAAGCATAAATAGATTCAGGAGCTCCGGAAGTCATTTCTTTTATAAACACTAGAAATGACAGATTCTGTCTAGCAACACGGATTTTATAAAATATGTACAAATTTACATTCAAGTGAAATAGCATCATAAGTGTTCGCCATTCCACCCCGATGGGAGTGAGATCCCATCCACTGTTGCTAGCTTGAACATGTCATCTCTAAGATTTTGCTCCATTGCATACGGACCTTCGAACTCCGACCCATGTTCTTAGGGCCTGGGAAGATTCGTTTGAGAACAAGGTCTCCTATTTCAAAGGTCCGAGCCCTGACCTTGGTGTAGTAGTATCAGATTACTCAGTTTCGATGTGTAACTGCCCTCAATTCAGCTTCATTATGCTTCTCATCGATCATATCAAGAGACTCCAATAGGAGTTCCTCATTCATTCGTGGATTGTAGTGAGTTACTTGATGAGAAGGTACTTCAAGTTCAATCAGGATCATAGCCTTTGGTCCATAAGCTAGGGTGAATAGAGAGTGACCAATCATGGACTTGTACGTCATTCGATAAGCCTAAAGGTTCAATGGAAGTTCATTGACCCACTTGCCCTTAGCCTTCCTGGTCGCTTCTTAAGAATGGACTTGGTAATCTTGTTCACTACTTCGACTTATCCATTCACTTGTGGGTGTGCCACCACTGCAAATCTCTTTTCTATGCGATGCCTATGGTAGAAATTTTTGAACTCGGCGCTGTCGAATTAGGTTCCGTTATCAAAAATAATCATTTATGGAACCCCAAAATGATAGATGATTTTTATTACCACGAAGTCGATTACTTTCTTTGTAGTGATTATGGCTAACGACTCTGCCTAAGCCCATTTGGTGAAGTAATCAACAGCGACGATGACGTACTTCGCACCACCTTTGGACATTAGCAGCACAACAATGATACCGTTTTCACAGATTGTAAACGGCCTGGGATTGACAATTTGAGTAATCTCTACTAGCAGGGCTCTAGAAATCTTGGCAAATCTCTGGCAGTGTCACATTTTCTGGTGTAATCAGCCGCATCTCGGTTGACAGTCGACCAGAAATACCCATAATAAAGGATCTTCTTCGCTAGGGTTTGCCCCCGGTGTGTTTGCCACATGCCCCTTAATGTAATTCTCTTAGGACTTGCTTAGTCTCATCGTTGACAACACACCAAATTATAGGAACTAAGAATGTCTTCCTGTAAAATACTCCTTCTTGCATGATGAATCTTGAAGCTTAACGAAGGAGTTGACATCACTTGTTTTTTCTATCTAGAAGGATTTCTCTCTGTAGATAATTCTTTATCGGAGTCATCTATGACTCCTTTTCACATTCGACCTCCAAGATCCAATCGACATCCATTTGGTCAATGCTCGAACCAGATAGAACTTCCACTGAGACTAGGATCATGAGCTACCCATCTCTAGAACTAGCTAATTTAGCCAGTGAGTCGACCTTTGCACTTTCCACTTTGAGAATGTGTTATGGTGTAATATTCAGTATCGTTAAGTAGCTCAAGGGCTCGTTTTAGATAAGAAGCTAGCTTCGCTCCTTTCGCTTGAAACTCTTTCCTCACTTGACATACCACTAGCATGGAATCACAGAAGATATGAAAATTTATCTCCTAGCTTTTTGGGATCTTAAGTCCTGTGATCAAGGCTTCATACTCCACTTCATTGTTCGTAGCGAGAATGTAAAGTTTTAGAGTGTAACAAATTGAACGTTCTTCGAGAGTTACCAGCACGACTCCAGCACTAGAACAATGTTCGTTAGATGCACCATCCATGTACATCTTCCACTTGGCATTTTTCTCTTCACTACTCTCCAGAGTGTCACCTCATGTAGTGTATTCAGTAACAAAATCCGCCAAAGCTTGGCCCTGGATCACTCTCCGAGGGTGATAGATTATGTCATACTAGCTCAATTCAATGTTCCATTTCAACAATCTTCCAGAAGTTTTAGGTCGTTGCAGGACCTGTCTCAAAGGCTGGTCAGTTAGAACTTTGATCGGATGAGCCTAAAAGTAGGGGCAGAGCTTCTTTGAAGCGATTAACAAGAAGTATGCGAGCTTCTCCAGCTTTGGATAGTTTCTTTCTACTTCTATTAACCGCCTACTGATGTAGTACATCGGCCTCTGGATTCGGGACTCCTTACGCATAAGTGCGGCGCTCAAAGCGTGCATCGATATTTCTAGATAAATAAACAAGTCTACATCCTCCAATGGCTTTGATGGAATAAGGGGTCTCTCTAAGTGATCCACTAGAGCCTAGAATGCGTTTGTACAATCTTACGTCCAAGCGGAATTCCTCTTCCTTTTCTTGATCACTTCAAAGAATGGGTTGAATTTGTCAATGGCTTTGGAAATGAATTGACTTAGGGTGGCGACCTTCCCATTTAAGCTTTGGACCTCTTTAATCATTTTTGAGGCTTTGATGTTCCTCAGTGCTTCGACTTTCTCCGGATTGGCTTCAATTCCATAGGAGTTCAAGTTAAAGCCTAAGAATTTCCCTAATAAAACACCGAATGAGCATTTCAAAGGGTTAAGCTTCATCCCGTACTTTAGAAGAACGCCGATCATCTCTGCCAAGTCATAGATGTGGTTCTTCGATCGCTATGACTTCACGAGCATATCATTTACATAGACCTCCATTGAGTGCCATATCTGATCTTTAAAATATTATTCACTAACCTCTGGCAACTCACTCCAGCATTTTTCAATCCAAAGGTCATGACAAGATAGCAGTATAGTCCTAGGTCCAACAATAAAGCTGGTTTGTTCCTAGTTTGGGACGTGCATCAGAGTCTGATTGTATCTAGAGTATGCATCCATGAACGAAAGTGATTTTTGCCTGACCGTTGGGTCCACTAGCTGATCAATCTTCGGGAGTTGGAAGTTATCCTTTAGGCATGCCTTATTTAGGTCTAAATGGTCGACGCATGTCCTCTACTTCCCGTAGCTTTTTTCAATAGGAATGTATTGGATACTCACTATGGGTATATGGCATCGTGGATGAAGTCGTTGTCTTTCAACTTCTCCACTTCTTCTTTGAATACAGCGGATCTCTTTGGACCTAGGCTACAACATTTCTGTTTCACAGGAAAGTATTTAGGATTTACATGCAATGTGTGGCTTGCTATCTCCAGCGATATTCCATACATGGCTGAGTGAGTCTAGGCGAACACATTCAGGTTTGCTCGGAGAAACCCAACCAACTCTTTCATTATCTTGATGCCGAGCTGTGATCCGACCTTCAGGACCCATGTAGGATCATTTTGGCTGATCGAGATGTTGATCGCCAACTCGGTTGGAGCCACTCTTACATCCTCCGGCTCTTTCCTTAGGTCCATATCCTTATGGAACCATTGTGTTGCCTAAGCCAAGGCTCAGGCTGTGGTTACTATGCATCCAAAGCCTTGATGTAGAGAGTGTAACAATAAGCATATTTAACAATAATATATTCAAATAGTCAATTTAAGTATTAATTTGTTATTGAATTGAAAGTCCAAAATGTGACTTTTTGCATACGGTCGAATTAGGACTTGAGACCACTTCCATTGAGTCCGAATCGACATTGTGAATCAAAATGAGTATAAGCATCAATATATTTCGATTGTTGGATTTTTAGCTGGTAGTCTGTGTTCGATTCGTAAATTGATCCAAATGCTAAATTTTTTATACAATGGAATTAGGTCCTGAAACCTTTTCCATTGAGTCTGGAATGACATCTAGAATTTAAATGAGTATAAGGTTCGATATGTTTGGAGTCGACGATTTCGGGGATGAATAGTGCTGGATGGGGAGATTTGGGGCATAGCCCATTATTTGCCTATAAGTGGCTAACTCTCTTCATTATCTCTCATTCAGTTCTCATCCATGTTAGTTCCTCTCCACTTTCTCTAATGGCCTTTAAATAACTCCTTAATTGCCTCTTAATCACCAAACCCTAAAACCATTCAAATAAATTACTAAATTCAAATAAAAATCAACATAAATAATCTCTTCCTATTCTCTACAAAACCCGCGAAGGGATTAGTGTAAATCAGAACTTTGGTGTTGATTTCAAAATTTAAAGAGAGCAAGATTTAGGTTTTTGGTGATTAAAGCTTGGCTTGGGTTTAATTAAGGTGAGAGATGATTCTCCTACTTAATTTACTTGTTACACTTCATAAAATTATTTATATATGATTAGGAAGTGATACACATTGATTTGGAGATGGTTATGTTATGTTTTAGACTTGTATTCATGTTATAAACATGTTTCCTTTAGCTAATTAATTGTTTGAACCCTTAGTTATCATGTTTGGAAAAGTTAGCCAGCTCCAAATTAGATTATGGGTTTGATATTGTGTGATGTTGTAATGGATTGGAGACTAATAAAATGATATACCTAAGGGTATGTCATTAGTTAGCTACAAGTAAACTAATTTTCAATGATTTGAAAATTAATTTGTAAGATAATTTAGTAAGTTTTGAACTTTACACTTATTATTAAAGTGATTAGAGGATTAATGAAGCTAAGTTAGTACTTATAAATATTGTTTGAATAAAATAATGATTTTTGTAAGTAGTTAAGGTATTTTATAAAATGATATGATATTTTATGAAGTAGCAAATTAAGCTTAATCTCTATTTATAAAATAGTTCGAAGATTTTATAAATGAAGCATAGATTTTATAAAATGGTATAAAACCATATTAGACTTTTATTGAAGAAGATTTAGTAGATAAAAGTAAGTTTTGATTTAAGTAATAATTGAATTACTTATTCGAACATATATATACGTATATGTGCACGAGCGGGTATACGTATATGTGCATTTGGAGCTAAGTGACAATTAAAACAAATATAGTATTGTAGTGAGAATTATTGATTGATTGTTTTATTATATAGAAATATAATTGATTACAAGTCTGTTGCGGATATTTCACGTAGCCATAGCGACATTCGCGTGCGCTAAGTTACATGAGAGTATACCGGGCCGAGCATTCATCCCGGTGAAGTCAGTAATGTGATTTGTGTGATGGTTGTGTTTGCATGAATGTGTGTATATAGGTGTGCACAAGTGAGTGCATCAACACATGTCTAGGTCACGCACAAGGCATGGAGGTCGGGTATGTCATTTTGGCATGTTAGAGGAAGCCTGGTCGCCATAATTGGTCGTTGAACTCTACTCGTGCAAAGAGTGGATTTTGATATCGAAATCAATTTTCGCATACTTAAGAAACCACTTCTAAAGCATTAACAAATGAAACCCAGTAGAATTTCAATGGGATAAAGGCAGCCTCTAGTAAGGCAACTCATCAGGTGCGTCTGAGGAAACGGTGCGCGAATTGGCGATCGTTTGAGGAATCTACTCCCTGTCCAGGTTCATTGCCCAGAAACTATCAGCTCAGTCGACCGACTTAGTCCATTTAGTTGACTAGTCGAGAAGAAAAACTCCCTCTCAGCCCTGGTTCAGTCGACGGAATGGCCCTTAAGTCGGCCGACCTACTTGTGTTATGCAAACTTCAAAATGCGATAACTCTTGCATACGAAGTTAGATTGAGTTGAGGCTTGGACCATTGTTTTCCCTTTTCCAAAGGCTAAAATCTGTGAAATTTTGGTAGGTTTTGGAGTACTTTTATTTCAGGGCCCATGTGGGACTCAACCTGGCACGTATTTTGGAATTGTAGATTTTTATGTAGACCGGGAGGGTATACCGGAAGAGTATCATGATATTAAGGTAATGCGTTCAATTTGGAATGTAATTTGGGTTAGTATGGGGGTTTGTTAGAGTTGTTTGATGGGTTTTAGGCCGTGGCGACTGGAGCCTGGTGTGGAAATTCCATACATTATATACGAGTGAGTCCGTACTCTAAGATTTCAATCTTAGAGTAATATACGATTTGTTTTGTGTTGACTTATTATGACACACCAAGGGATTGGACTTATGTGACATACCCAAGGGTATGGACTTATGTGACCTACCCAGGTATCGACCTTGTTGTGGTGTAGATAAAGTGTTGTAGATGGCCATGACACACTCGACACAGTAACAGAGGGACCATTAATAGCTTTATCTTGTTGTGATCGCTTGGATGTTTTCGGTCCTGCATTCATAATTACGAACGTTTGGTCTTAGCAGTAGTGAACGTACATGTTGTGGCATACCTATTTGGTCATAGAGGTGTGGCCATATGCGTGATGGCGTACTTATTCAGCCTTAACAGTAGTGACCATGCGCGTGGTGGTGTACCTATTCGGTCTTAGCAGTAGTCACCATACATGTTAAGGTGTACCTTATCGATCTTAGTAGTAATGATCGTTGTTTTGAGATCACTATTTGATCATGTTAAATTTTTTACTATATTATTAGTAGTTTTGGGCTAGTGTAGTGCAATAGAAGATATGGTGCTAACTTGTTGTTACAGGAGAAGAGAAGGTTATGGTATGGTTCCCTACTTTTGAGATGGATTTACCGTACTTGTTTATAGGCAGTCTGGATTTCCCTTGAGCCACATTTGTGGAGAGGGTTGGCTGTGATTTAGTAGTTCCTGTTTATTTGTAGATAATTTTTAATATATAGTATTTTGAGATAGTTCCCCTCCCACCATACTTTATGTCTGACCCGAGTTTTTGTATTTGTTTGCTTATGTCATGATAACTCTCGGGTGCTCGATTGAGTAGTTTGGGAGTTATGTGCTTTTGGAGATACGCTAACAGAGTGCATAGCTAGAGCATCTTGATGGAATGGCATCGATATTTTGTGATATATACTTGTTATTTTATTGTATATAACAGACTTGTTATTTATATACGAGAATGTTACGTTAGATATTTATTTAGAACTCCATATTTAGTTTGGAGTTAATGTATTCTCACTATTCTGTACTGATATTTATTTGTCAGTTGCTTCCACTAGTGTAGTCTCTTATATATCGTTATTCTATTCTGTTCATGTATATTCAGTATATTATATGTTCTCATTCTGTTACGAGATCTTATCAATGTATTGGTTTAGTGTATTGTTCTAATTCTACCTCGACAATCTATCTGTTGTGGTATTCGTAAGTCTTGCGATGATGTAAGGCGCTGATTTTCGAGTATTGCGATGGATGGGTTATTACAATTGGTATTAGAGCTTAGGCTCAATGTTCGTCGATGGAATTCTATCGGTTTAGAAAACCGTCGAACGAATTTAAATTTAAAAATAACCGCAAGCGTACGACGTATACTTTGTAGTACAGGGCGAATACGGGTCGATCCACAGGGAATTAATGAGATTTAAAATTTTCAATTCAATCAAATTAGACCAAAGAGAGATGAAGTTGTTAACTTAAAACAAAAACTAAAGTTAGAATTAAAATTTGATTTAAAAACTATTAAACTAGAGGACAATTTAGAGGCAAATCCACTCTCATATTTTCATAAATCAACAAACAAAGAATTTATGATCTCTAACTTGATATTAAGCGAAATAATCGTTGCATTGATCATAAGTATGGTTTGTTTATGTTATTAATTAACATAACTCAAACCATCAAACTATAATACAACAATTATACCACTTATAATTCTCATGAAAATGAAGCCAAAGCAAAAGTTATTTTAAGTATGATCTATTTACTATTGTAACTAGTAATATAGATCATCAAATTTCATTTTTACTTTCATTTCAAAATTAAAAATGGATCAGCAAATGATGATGCAACTTGTGTTTACGTTGAATAAGAATAGCTCATTTGCAAAAGCAACATAAGCTATCAAACCCACTTGTATAAACTTGCATCAAAACTCACTTCATGAAGCATAAACCAAATGAGATCATAAATCATAACATGTTGAATTTACATAATATTTGAGAGCTTCATTACCCCTAAATTGAAGGGTTTAGCTACTCATTTGTGGCATTGAAGCAACACTTGTAAATTTCAACATGAAAGAGCAAAGAAATGAAAACTAAGCAAAGGAAGAAAGAGAGATTAACTAGTAACTAATTGCATAAAATTAAAGCTACACTACTTGCATGAAATTAAATCTAAGCTATGAATGTAAATAGAAAGAGAGCATAAAAAAAACATTAACAAGTAAACAAAGAAAGACATGTAGAAAAGAGAGAAGAAAGAGGCTTGGAAGCCATTTTTATTTCATAGAATATTTAGCTTACAATTTGATCTCCTAATTTCCTAAATAACATGAAAGAGTAGAAGATATGTTCATGTACATAAGAGGGCTATTTATACATGCATAAAACCCTAATTCTCTTTTTAGGGAGCTTCCCAAAATACCCTTGAGGTGGTGTAGCCTCCAAGTAATCATTAACATTCAATAATCCCCCACTTAATATGTACATGAAGCTTTAAGTCCTTTTAGCGTGTGCTTAGCTTCTAATTGGAAGTTAGGTAAGTGGGTGGGGTCCTCCATAATATTGAACTTGAATTATTTCCTCTTCATTCCTTTGTATTTCCTTGTGCATGCATATATCATCATGAATCCCACTTCCAAATGCATCAAAATATCCTATAAAAATCATAAAAATTGTCCAAGTAAAAATTCTTAAATTAACACATGCACACAAATGACCATTTTGCCCCTGAATGAAGATGAAAATATGATGGTTTGAAAATAATTGAATTTTGGTTTTAACATGTAAAAATGCCCAAATATGGTGTTTATTTAAATAAAAAGAGATAAAATATGGATGTAAATATACGCACATTTACGTGCACATCAAATTCCCCCACACTTATCTTTTTATTCGTCCTCGAATAAAGGAAAAATTAGATAAATCCATTTTCGTAGGGAGCACGATTGCATTGAGCGTATGCAACAAGCCGTTAAACCTCTGGGTGTCCCCAGTAGGACGAGTGTTGTCTCGTGAGGGTTTTCAGCGGATACTACCCACAAAATCCAGATGCAAAGTGAAAATATTTACAAAATGCAAGATTTATTTACAATGGGATGAATGCAAGTTCTTGAAAATCTTTACAAATGACGGATTTACTCTTAAGTCGACACAAAGAAGTTAAATATAAGTCTTGGTCATTATCTTGAAAATTTAAGTCATTACTCATCAAAACTTCCAACAAAAATCAAGTTATCATAGCAAATAGACAATAGTTTAACTCGATGTTTCGGTTGATAACAAAGTGTAACTATAAAATAAATCCTTAGTTGATTATCAAAGTTTATTAAAGTGGTATTTTCATTTCTTTTCAATAACAAATCAAATCAAATAAGTAAAAATAGTGCTAGGATTTCAATTGCTTGCTCTCTTATTATTTGTAAGAAGAAAAAATTACACAACTAGCTCAGGTAAACTGAGGCCAGATATACCACCCATGCACTGCCTTTCGGGCTTATGTGAGGGGAGTACAGAGCATGGCGAGTGCACACACTTTCATGCATACACCTATCAACCGTAGGTGGTTTTTTATTAAGTCTGTTCTTTGTTTTTTTTCTTCTTTTTTTTTAAGTAAAACTCTACTTTTTAGTTTCCTCTCCAAAAAGAAAAAAAAATTAAAAAAAAATCCAAAAAAAACAACTCTGTTTTGTTTTCATTTCTTATTTGTTTTCACTTATTTTAGTTTTCAATTGTTTTTTTTTCGCTTATTTTGTTTTTCATCTTTGATAAACATACTAAAATAAAAAAAATAAAAAATTGTTGAATATATCTTGTTTTTCATTTCAGGTTGCCAAAGCAGCTTAAAAGGAAGAACTGCTTGCCAAAAAATAATTGCTGCTTGCTTATAAAAAAATTACCGCTTTAAAAAAAAAAATTTCTAATAATCTGCACGCTCTGGTATTGTGCTTTCATCTCTAGTGCATTTTTGGTTGCTTGCATTTGCATTTATATATACAAAAAAAAAAATTCAAATCCAAAAACAAAAACAAACTTCATTTTAGTTGCATTGTAAATTCACGTTTAGTTTTTGTTTTGCATCCATCTCATCTTATTTTCTTTTCTAAGGGCAATACCCCAATTCACATAAGGTGAGGGATTTCATCACCCTTTCCTTAGCCCACAAACGCATTTAATCGTAGAATTTGACTAATAATAAAGGTTAGACATTCGACTTAAGGGTGTCACGAGCTCACTTAGGGCTTAATTGTATCTTCACAATTGTTTTATTTAAACGATTTTATTTCTTGGTGTCTAGGCTACAGCAGAGTAATAACCAGTTATAAAAATTACGGTGATATGTAAATATTATACTGGTTGTTCCTCTGAAGGTACTTAAACCTTCGGTTGCATTGCTATGGTGATTTGTGGTGCACCGATAACTCCTTGCCCGTTACCTGGCTGAGAAATATTTTTTGTTGATTTAAGACAAAGTGTGATTACACAATTTTGGGTTAGGAGCCACTAAGGACAGAAAACTGTAATTAAGTCCTTTGCATTCATTTAGTTGCATTAGTTCATGCATATTTTAAAAAAAAATCCAAAAATCCAAAAAAAAAATTGTAAATTTTACTCAACTTAGTTTTTAATCCAAAAAAAAAAATTTCCTTTTCTTCGAAAATTTTCAATCAAAAACAAAAATCCAAAAAAAAATATAAAATCTTTTCAAAAAGAAAAAAAAATTTGAAATTTCAAAAACAAAAAAAATATACAAAAACAAAACATATAAATTTTTTTTTCTTTTGAAAATAAATCTCACTTGGTAAATAGTTTTCTTCCATTAAAAAAAAACAATAATGTTTTCAAACCTTCTTTCATTCCCCAAACTCGTTCCTAATTTCTTTCTCTTTTCGACTTTCGCTTGTGCATGAGTACGTGGACTCATGACACAACAACAAATCATTGGACTCGCGACCCTTCTACAAACCGTTTAACTCGAATAGACGATCCTCTCGAAATGGCGAACGAAAACGCCCCTCGAACCCTTATGGATAGAATCTTTCCCGATAGAGTTTCTATTCCATCTTGCATCACATTACCTGCCCCTACGGGTAACCATTTCGAAATTCACTCAAACCATATTGCCACTCTTCCGAAATTTGGCAATTTCGAACACGATGATCCATACATCTTCTTGACTAAATTTGAACAAGTTTGTGCAACCATAAAACTCCAACAACTTTCCGATGATGGAATCAAACTTCGATTAATCCCATTCGCTCTTACGGATTATGCTGAAAAATGGTTGTACAGCTTACCAACGAACTCGATTAAAACGTGGGAAGAATTCGTAAAAGCTTTCTTAAAAAAGTTCTACCCTTTGGAAAAAACGAGTAGAATTCGAAACGAAATTGTAAACTTTCATCAATTCAAGGGAGAACCATTTGGAAAATATTTTGAAAGATTCAAAAAACTTTTGATAAAATGTCCACACGATGACTTCGAAAAATGGACGATTTGCCAAATTTTATACGATGGACTCGAAAACAGCTCACGAACCATGCTTGAATCAATGTGCCAAGGCAACTTTCTTGCCCAACATCATGACAATGCTTGGCAATTTCTTGAAAACCTTGCTGAAAAATCATCCCAATGGGAACGATCGAACGAAAAATCAATTTACTCACGATCGAGTGCAAACTCGATAGGATCTTCTGTTGCTTTGGAAGCAAAGATCGACGCAATGATTAAAAAATTCTATAACGTTTTCTCATCAAATCAAATGAACCAAGCTTCCCAACCGATGTGTTATAAATGCAACGATCCTAATCATATAGCCGATCAGTGTCCCAATTCTGTCGAACAAATCAATGCTTTCAATAAAGCCAAAAACGACTCGTTTTCTCCAACGTACAATCCTGGTTGGAGAAACCATCCCAATTTTGCGTGGAACCAAAACAATCCCAACACGAATACGATTCGTCCCAATTTGCAAGCATTTCCGAATAATGCTTCGAATCCTTCCTTTCAACCCAACAATTTTCAACCAAACTTTACGGGTCCATCTCGTAATCAACCGCAACAATCAAATTTTCAACCAAATTCGGCTCATCCTCCCCAAGACGATAAACGTTTAACTTCTCTTGAGAAAACTCTTGAAACGTTGGCTAAAGCAACTACTCAAAGCCTTCAATCAAACAACAATTTGCAAAATTTATTGACTTCATATATGCAAAACACGAACCAATCAATTGCAAAACTCGAAATGCAAATGAGTCAATTAGCCACGTCTGTGAGCGAACGTGAACGAGGAACATTCCCAAGCCAACCCATTTCAAATCCTAGAAATCAAAACGCAAATTCAAATCAAGCCCATGTTGTACAAGATAGCAACGTCACCCAATTGAATGCTATCACAACTCTTCGTTCCGGGAAACAAATCGATAAACAAGTCGTAAATCCAAACGATTTACCGGAAACCTCTCTCGATACTACTAAAACAACGAATGAATCTGAATAGAACATGGAGCCAAACGTTGAATCGAATGCCAATCAAAACTCTTCTTCTTCTACTCGAGTAGACCCGCCTACCGAGTATCGTGTCCCATTTCCACATCGTCTTCGAACAAAGAAACACTCGGACCAAATGGAAAAGATGCTGGAAATTTTTAAACAAGTCAAAGTTAACATTCCGCTTCTTGACATCGTGCAACAAGTCCCCACTTACGCGAAATTTCTTAAGGACTTGTGTACCCAAAAGCGACACACTCAAGTGCCCAAAAAAGTCTTCTTAGCCGCTAGTTTGAGTGAAGTCTTGTCCCAATCCATGCCCATAAAATACAAAGATCCTGGTTGCCCTACGATTACATGTACAATTGGTGACAAGACGATTAACAAATGTTTGATAGACTTAGGCGCGAGTGTCAACTTGATTCCATATTCCGTGTACGAACAATTAGGCTTAGGTGAGCTCAAACCCTCAAAAGTAACGCTTCAATTTGCCGATCGTTCCATTAAGAAGCCCGTGGGAGAAATCGAAGACGTGCTCATTCAAGTAGGGCAATTCATATTCCCCGTTGATTTTATTGTTCTCGAAACACAACCCATGACAAATCCCGCAAGTCAGATTCCATTGATTCTAGGCCGACCATTTTTAGCCACCTCAAATGCCTTAATCAATTGTCGTAACGGATCGATGAAAATCTCTTTTGGAAACATGACTTTGGATCTTAACATTTTCAATCTTGAAAGCCAATCAAATGAACCTCATGACCAAGCATTGGAAGTTAGTGCCATTCATGAAAACTTTGAAAACGAGACACTTGATCTTAACGATCAACGCGAGGCCGAGTACGAAAAATTGTTTTATGAAATTCCCAATGAGATTGAATACACTCTTCCCTTTGAATCGCTTCAAGTTGAATCCAAATCTCAACCCAATTCTGCAATCGAAAAACTCCCGAAGTTGGACCTCAAACCACTTCCTGATCACCTTAAGTACGCTTACTTAGGTGAAAACGAAACTTGTCCTGTCATCATTTCTAACAATCTTTCCCTTGACCAAGAAGTTTCTCTTCTCTCTATTCTTTTGAAAAATAGAGAAGCAATTGGGTGGTCCATTACCGATATTAAGGGAATTAGCCCTGCTATTGTCCAACATCGTATTCATTTGATTGACGAAGCCAAACCCACTCGTGATGCACAACGGAGACTTAACCCAAAAATGAAAGATGTGGTTCGTGACGAAATTCTTAAGCTCCTCGATAGCGGTATCATATACCCCATCTCCGATAGCCCATGGGTTAGCCCAATTCATGTCGTGCCTAAAAAGTCCGGACTTACCGTCATAAAAAACGACGCTAACGAACTTATTCCAACTCGTACTCAAACGGGTTGGCGTGTTCGCATTGACTATCGAAAACTAAATGCCGCAACACGTAAGGATCATTTCCCTCTTCCATTTATAGACCAAATGCTCGAACGTTTAACCGGCCACGAATTCTATTGCTTCCTTGATGGTTATTCCGGCTATAACCAAATTCCAATTGCTCCCGAAGATCAAGAGAAAACGACTTTCACGTGTCCATTCGGTACGTTCGCTTATCGACGTATTCCATTCGAACTTTGTAACGTTCCTGCGACTTTCCAACGATGCATGGTTGGAATCTTTTCTGACATGATTGAGCGCTTTCTAGAAGTCTTTATGGATGATTTCTCAATCTTTGGTGATTCTTTTCTCAATGTTTACATCATCTCGAGTTGGTTTTGAATCGATGTAAAGAAAAACACTTGACTTTGAATTGGGAAAAATGCCACTTTATGGTCAAACAAGGCATTGTCCTTGGACATATCATCTCAAATAAAGGCATTGGGGTAGATAAAGCGAAAATCGATGTTATTGCAAATCTACCCATTCCCAAAACTGTTAAGGACATTCGATCATTTCTTGGACACGCTGGCTTTTACAGACGTTTTGTGAAAGACTTTAGCAAAATTGCTCGTCCTTTGATGACTCTTCTTGGAAAAGACGTTCCTTTCGATTTTAACTCTGATTGTATCTCTTCATTTGAACGTCTTAAGAATGAACTCATTTCTGCTCCAATCATTTGTGCGCCTAATTGGGATCTTCCTTTCGAACTTTGATGTTGGTGCTATCTTAGGACAACGCATCAACAAGATCCTTCACGTGATTTACTACGCGAGTATGACTTTGAACGACGCTCAACTCAACTACACAACAACCGAAAAAGAGCTTCTAGCTGTCGTTTTTGCTCTCGAAAAATTCCGACAATACTTGATAGGGTCGCACATTACTGTGTACACGGACCACTCCGCACTTCGATATCTCTTCTCTAAAAAGGATGCCAAATCCTGCTTGATTCGTTGGATCCTTTTACTTCAAGAATTTGATGTTACAATCAAAGACAAAAAAGGATCCGATAATGTCATAGCCGATCACTTGTCTCGTCTTCCGAACGCACCATCTTCTTTGTCGATCAATGAAAACTTCCCCGATGAACAACTTCTTTCAATTTCTATTGACCCATGGTACGCTGATATAGTGAACTACTTAGTCACTAAAGAAACTCCTTCATCGTGGTCCAAACATGACAAATATAAATTCATGTCCCAAGTGAAATATTTCTATTGGGACGATCCATACTTGTTCAAATATTGTCCCGACCAAATCATCCGACGTTGCATTCCGGATAATGAGATAAGGAGTGTTCTTTCGTTTTGCCACGATCAAGCGTGCGGTGGACATTTCGGTCCTCGAAAAACTACGGAAAAGGTGCTTCAGTGTGGTTTCTATTGGCCTTCTCTCTTCAAAGACTCATTCGAATTTTGTAAAACTTGCGATCGATGTCAAATGCTTGGACGAATTTCTAGACGAGATATGATGCCTCTAAACCCCATTCTTACCATCGAAATCTTCGATGTTTGGGGTATCGACTTTATGGGACCTTTTCCCAATTCTTTTGGAAACTTATATATCCTTCTCGCTGTTGACTACGTCTCAAAATGGGTCGAAGCTGTTCCTTGCAAAACCAACGACCATAAGATTATTGTGAAATTTCTTAAAGAAAACATCTTTTCGAGGTTCGGCACACCTCGCACAATAATCAGTGATAACGGGACCCATTTTTGCAACCGTTCTTTTGAAATTTTAATGAAAAAATACTCGATAACCCACAAGTTATCCACTCCATATCATCCTCAAACTTGTGACCAAGTTGAAGTTTCAAATCGACAAATAAAACAAATCTTGGAGAAAACTGTCAACAAAAATCGAAAAGATTGGTCTCAGAAATTGACCGACGCGCTTTGGGCTTACCGTACTACTTTTAAAACTAACCTTGGGATGTCCCCATTTCGTTTAGTTTACGGTAAAGCTTGCCATTTACCCGTTGAAATCGAACACAAAGCGTTGTGGGCAATAAAAAACTTAAACTTTGACCTTGAAGAAGCTGGCGAAAACCGAAAATTGCAACTCAACGAACTTGAAGAACTTAGGAATGACGCGTATGAAAACGAGAAAAATTACAAAGAAAGAACAAAAGTTTTTCATGACAAGTCAATCCTTAGAAAAACGTTTTCCCCTAACCAGAAAGTTCTTTTATATGACTCGAGACTTCATTTATTTTCGGGGAAACTTAAATCAAGATGGACCGGACCATTTGTGGTACGAACTGTTTTTCCACATGGTGCTGCAGAAATAGAAAACCCCAGGGATGGATCAATTTTCAAAGTCAACGGTCATCGTTTGAAACCTTTCTTGGAATTGCCAAATAACCAAGAGGAGGAGCTCATGATCCTTCATGAGCCAAGCTACGTCTAGTAAGAATGTTAACCCTCTTTTGTAAATATGTACATATTTTTCCCGTTACACTCATTATATCACGCATTGACTATGGGGACACAATCAAAATTAAGTGTGGGGGGAAGTCTCATTTTCATTTTTTTTCATGGGTTTTCATGGCATTTTTGAATTTTCATCTTCTTACTTCAAAAAAAAAAATCAAAATCTCAAAACTCCTATATCTCAAAAACATTTTCTTTTTACTATTTTGATTTATTTTTGAAGAAACACTATGGGTTAAGTATAAGTTTTGGTTAATATATTGAAATTTTTGAAAATTTGTTTGTCTTAACAAAAATAAATGAAGTTTGATTACAAATAACAATGGTTTAACTGGTATATAGGAAGGTTCATCTATGTTAATTATGAAGTATGTTCTAATTGAAAATCTTTGTTTAAAAAGTGGTAACTTTAAAGTAAAGGATATAACATTTTTGTCTTCTAAGTTAAATGGTGCTCAGATAATTTTGCAAAACTTTCTCTCTCTCTTAAAAATAATAATAATAATAATAACATCCAAAGTATTCACTCTCATTTAAAAGTCCTCACGGTTATGCATGGGTGAATTACTTGGAATCTTTAATTATGTGCTTTCATACTCATTTAAAAGTCCTCACGGTTATGCATGTATGGAACACATGTAAAAAAAAAGAAAAAAAAACAAAGAATAGACTTAATAAAAAACCACCTACGGTCGATAGGTGTATGCATGAAAGTGTGCACTCGCCATGCTCTGTACTCCCCTCACATAAGCCCGAAAGGCAGTGCATGGGTGGTATATCTGGCCTCAGTTTACCTGAGCTAGGTGTGTAATTTTTTTTTCTTACAAATAATAAGAGAGCAAGCAATTGAAATCCTAGCACTATTTTTACTTATTTGATTTGATTTGTTATTGAAAAGAAATGAAAATACCACTTTAATAAACTTTGATAATCAACTAAGGATTTATTTCATAGTTACACTTTGTTATCAACCGAAACATCGAGTTAAACTATTGTCTATTTGCTATGATAACTTGATTTTTGTTGGAAGTTTTGATGAGGAATGACTTAAATTTTCAAGATAATGACCAAGACTTATATTTAACTACTTTGTGTCGATTTAAGAGTAAATCCGTCATTTGTAAAGATTTTCAAGAACTTGCATTCATCCCATTGTAAATAAATCTTGCATTTTGTAAATATTTTCACTTTGCATCTGGATTTTGTGGGTAGTATCCGCTGAAAACCCTCACGAGACAACACTCGTCCTACTGGGGACACCCAGAGGTTTAACGGCTTATTGCATACGCTCAATGCAATCGTGCTCCCTACGAAAACGGATTTATCTAATTTTTCCTTTATTCGAGGACGAATAAAAAGATAAGTGTGGGGGTATTTGATGGTAGAAGCTCGGTGGTGGAAGAGGATGGTTGATTAGTGACAGGGAACTGCTGCTGTGATGTTGTATGGAGCTGATGAATGAGATGTATGTAGTTTTAGGCTGTTGGTTAGGTTGAGAAAATGATGTCCAGTGTTGTTAGAAGTGAATGTGGGGAAGGTTGGCAATAATTGCAGAGAGTTTGAAGGGAGTAACAGAGAGGGTTCTGCTGCACTGCACAGTGAAGTGAGCAGTGAACAGTTTTTTTATGTAAAGAAAAGAAGGAAATGAACTGTAAATGCAAAATTGTAAATGGAATGCAATAAAAAATTGTTTTCGAAATGAATATGTGTATGTTTTTTTTTAAATAAATGAAAATGCAAATGGAAAAGGAAACTAGAAAGCAAGCACACAAACAAATGCACACAAAAATCAAACAAACACACAAAAAAAAAATTTTGGTTTTTTTTATATCAAACACACAAAAAATAAAAACACACAAAAATCAAACAAAAATAATTCGAAGAATAAAAAATCAAAATCAAATCAGCTCCCCGGCAACGGCGCCAAAAACTTATTCGTTGATGGAATTCTATCGGTTTAGAAAACCGTCGAACGAATTTAAATTTAAAAATAACCGCAAGCACACGGCGTACACTTTGTAGTACGGGGCGAATACGGGTCGATCGATAGGGAATTGATGAGATTTAAAATTTTCAATTCAATCAAATTAGACCAAAGAGAGATGAAGTTGTTAACTTAAAAAAAAACTAAAGTTAGAATTAAAATGTGATTTAAAAACTATTAAACTAGAGGACAATTTAGAGGCAAATCCACTCTCATATTTTCATAAATCAACAAACAAAGAATTTATGATCTCTAACTTGATATTAAGCGAAATAATCGTTGCATTGATCATAAGTATGGTTTGTTTATGTTATTAATTAACATAACTCAAACCATCAAACTATAATACAACAATTATACCACTTATAATTCTCATGAAAATGAAGCCAAAGCAAAAGTTATTTTAAGTATGATCTATTTACTATTGTAACTAGTAATATAGATCATCAAATTTCATTTTTACTTTCATTTCAAAATCAAAAATGGATTAGCAAATGATGATGCAACTTGTGTTTATGTTGAATAAGAATAGCTCATTTGCAAAAGCAACATAAGCTATCAAACCCACTTGTATAAACTTGCATCAAAACTCACTTCATGAAGCATAAACCAAATGAGATCATAAATCATAACATGTTGAATTTACATAATATTTGAGAGCTTCATTACCCCTAAATTGAAGGGTTTAGCTACTCATTTGTGGCATTGAAGCAACACTTGTAAATTTCAACATGAAAGAGCAAAGATATGAAAACTAAGCAAAGGAAGAAAGAGAGATTAACTAGTAACTAATTGCATAAAATTAAAGCTACACTACTTGCATGAAATTAAATCTAAGCTATGAATGTAAATAGAAAGAGAGCATAAAAAAAAACATTAACAAGTAAACAAAGAAAGACATGTAGAAAAGAGAGAAGAAAGAGGCTTGGAAGCCATTTTTATTTCATAGAATATTTAGCTTACAATTTGATCTCTTAATTTCCTAAATAACATGAAAGAGTAGAAGATATGTTGATGTACATAAGAGGGCTATTTATACATGCATAAAACCCTAATTCTCTTTTTAGGGAGCTTCCCAAAATACCCTTGAGGTGGTGTAGCCTCCAAGTAAACATTAACATTCAATAATCCCCCACTTAATATGTACATGAAGCTTTAAGTCCTTTTAGCATGTGCTTAGCTTCTAATTGGAAGTTAGGTAAGTGGGTGGGGTCCTCCATGATATTGAACTTGAATTATTTCCTCTTCATTCCTTTGTATTTCCTTGTGCATGCATATATCATCATGAATCCCACTTCCAAATGCATCAAAATATCCTATAAAAATCATAAAAATTGTCCAAGTAAAAATTCTTAAATTAACACATGCACACAAATGACCATTTTGCCCCTGAATGAAGATGAAAATATGATGGTTTGAAAATAATTGAATTTTGGTTTTAACTTGTAAAAATGCCCAAATATGATGTTTATTTAAATAAAAAGAGATAAAATATGGATGTAAATATACGCACATTTACGTGCACATCACTCAACACGTAGATCATGTAGACGAGTTTGAGTTAATCAATCTTGTCAAAGGAGATATGTTTAGAGAGTGTACTTGTATTTTTATATTATATAATACCGTATACACCACGTGTATTCTAAACTTAAATTATTTCTACCGTATTTGCTAAGGTATTTTTGTCAGGCTATCCGTATAAGCAGACGAAATACAAGACAACTACAGACAGGCGGTCTGAGATGCATGGTTAGCTCAAAGGCAATTTAGTTACCGCAGAAGATGTTTCATCACCTGTGAACACTTCCACCTAATTGCGATTAGCGCCAGAAGTGGTGCAGCCATTTGGGCATCAATATTTTTAGCTCCACTAGCTTTATACTCTTCGAAGCAGTGCTAGAATTTCCTTAGCCTTGGAGGGGATCCATATCTGGGTCCTGAGACTGTTTCTGAGACATGGTCTTGGACATATGCATGAGAAGGCTTCCATCGGTATAAGTCTAGGGAATGTTCTCATAAGTGAGATTATTTCTTGGCAATTGGGAAGGAGAAACTTTAGCTGGGTGGGATGCAGTGTTTTTGTGGCTGATAAGCAGACTTATGATTCAGAATTTTTTCGGGCTTCGCTTTAGGCTCATGATTTATTTCTGAGATCGAGAAAAACGTGCAGCTTATGTATTCCACCCATCCTGAGCAGGACAACTTATCGGTGAAGGAGTGTTCACCGATCCAACCTTTTGTTTTTGGAGTTTGAGGTGGTTGATACTCCATTGTTGTAGGCAAAGAGATTTTCCTTAGGTGTTAAGCATTAGTGGGTGTTGATAGCTTAGCCTTATATCTGTTAGGGTTCACTTTCGAATATCTCATTGAGATGGTTCTCCTTTGTGCCTATGAGATACCATTTGAAGTAGCAAAAGTGGAAAGCAACAGGTACTCCTACTGAGGCATAACGACCATGATACGGGGAAGATCGAGATCGTTTGAAAATAAAAGCTAGCCTAGTATGTTAATTATGTGGCATATGGAAGGCATTTCGATATGAAATGTGATCCAGCTAGAGTAAAGCGTAAGTGCATCGTTTGATCAACTTGATCACTTGGAAAAGGACTGTCCTACATTTCCGAAGGGTATCTAAGTGATGATGACTTGTGCCTTTTAAGTATTACTAGGTCCTAGCAAGCTTACGGCTTAGTAAATCGAAAGGAGCTTATGTAGTGAGGTATGCTCCATTTTTGGAAACTCACTTATGTTCCTTTCGACACTTGAGAAATATATTTTATCTTTTGCTAGTTACTTGATACATAGGCTAAACTTGACACATTTCCTATTAGGTAAATTCTTCAGTACAGATAAACGTTGTATGAGTCACCTTAGTTGCAAAATTGAGGTGAAGTGACCGAAGTATTACTATTCGAACTTGATGCACGAGCTTTCAAGTGGAGTGGGTTTGGTCGATGAAGTGTGACTTGGATTTATATCTATGCAGGGTTCGGTGGATGCCCAGTAATCAACACAGACTAAGCTGATGACTTATGGGCGTTTGTCTAGAGTCGTCTGAGTTATAATTGTTTTCCTTGTGTCAGTAAACCTCATGTGATGGGAGTAATCTCATGTGCCAAACGAGATATTTTCTAAAGATTTGTCCATTCATGTAGCAATTCTTAACCTGTAGTTTGAGCGTAGATTTTCTAGGTGATTTGCACTAGTTAGGATAAGGTTTTTCACTTGATTTTGATAGAAGAGCACTTAAGTCGGATTCTTAGGATGATTGAGAGATTTCTGAAGCACAACCTTAATCATGCAAGGAAATTTCTATAATCGGATCAAGGAACCAGATCAGAATTCGCACGGATAGAGTCAAGTGGCCGACCCTAATTTAACAAAGAAATCTTGCGAACAAAGCGAAAGTTTCGAATGAGCATCGTGTGATTCGAAATGATATTTAGTAATTATAAAATTTTAGAATAAGATAAATATTTTGCGTAGGATAGTTCGAGGAAGGATTTCTCCACTGGTTATGTGGCGATTTGGATAATCTTCTAAGTAATAAGACGACGCTTGCCTAGGCGAGTGTCGTAGTGCACTTAGTATATTATCCTTATTAACATTGTGCGATCGAGGTAAGTTTGAACCCTAGCAAAACCCAGGAAATTGTAAATCTTCATTTAATGATGATTTAATTAGTATATTTTTCTCCTTCGGAGACTGATTTTTGTTTGGAAGAAAAGGAAAGTAGAGGCATTCATTTCTGGATCTATTCGAGGGTTTGGAGACTCAATGATCTTGTATATTGTATAGGTTTTCCTCTTTGTAACCAAGAGGTGTAGTAGTCGTTCGTGTGTTATATTCACGAAAGGAGTTGCACCACTTAAGCGTTTATTCCTTTTAAATGATGGATTGACTCATTGGAGTTTATGGTTTAACATGCGCGTTTGACTCTTGATGGTTATCGGGCATGTTAGTGTAGACTATTTAAAATATTTCATCTTGTTGTTGTTTGTTATTGCTTGTTGCTTGTTGTTGCTGCTAATGCTTATGGTTTCTTGCTATTGTTTGTTGCTTGGTATTATTTATTGCTGTTGTTGCTACCGTTTGATCTTATTTGTTGTTGTTTTTTTACTTTGATGTTGGCTGATTTTATCGTTGTTGAAGCTTGTTTGCTTTGTATAAATATTTGTATCCTAGTTATTGTTACTGATTATTATTGATTAATTAGAGGTTATTATACGATATAATTAAGTGCATATCATTGATTGACAATAATGAATTCCTATCTTTAGGGGTTTACTCTGGGATACGTATAGTTAGATAAATAGTATCCATCTTATATTAGTGGCCGTGTACAAAAGTGATCTTATCTTAATTATATTGGCTTTATATTACTGGTCATGCCTATTATTAGATCTTGATAGACTTCTGAGTACGTTACTGTATTGATTCTATTTATAATTGAATCACGACAAATGTCTGAGTGTGTTAGTGTACTGGCCCTGTTCATTGTTAGCTCGCGATAAGTGTCCATTGTTCAATACATGCGTTAGTAATGATGGTTATCAATTTGTAAACCTTAACTATCTGGAATAGATTGCATATCATCCATTCCTTCTAACAGGCAAGATGCGGTCTATACGTGTCCACTGCCATTTGATGTGACTTGGAGTCAGTGGTATATTTTGTGACTGGCTTACTTAAGGTTACTCTCTAATTGATTGTCATGTATGACTATACTAGTACCGGTTACTATACTGAGGTTATACATATTTGAATTCTATGTTAGTGCACAATCCTCTTTGTATATTACAATTAGGTACTTGAGAGCTGAATAGCTGCTTAAATGCTTATTTTCTCAGATTGGCATTTAAATAGCGAGAAGCTTTCTTAAGGTAGTTATGAATTTTTGGGAAATGTGGAATGACGTAGGTCATCGCATATTTCACAGTGTGTGATGCATTCTAATTTGGAAGTTCCTTAGTGTTGAAAGCATAAGGTAAGACACTGTTGGAATTTTCTGAAACAGAGATTCTGGAAGTTTGGCCAGTCCTCTTACTTTCTTGTACTCATGTGAATTTTGAGGAAGAAATCCTTTTAAGTAGGGGAGAATGTGACAACCTGCATATTTAACGATAATATATTTAAATAGTTAAATTAAATATTAAGTAGTTATTGAATTAGAAGTCTAAAATGTGACTTTTCGCATACAGTCGAATTAGAACTTGATACCACTTCCGTTGAGTCCAGATCAATGTTGTGAATAAAAATAAGTATAAGCATCGATATATTTCGATCGATGGATTTCTAGCTGGTAGCCCGCGTTCGATTCTTAAATTTATCCAAAAACTAAATTTTGTATATGATGGAATTATGTCTCGAAAACTTTTTCATTGAATCGGAATGGCATCTAGAATTTCAATGAGTATAATGTTCGATATGTTTGGAGTCCAAGATTTTGGGGATGAATAGTGCCAGATGGAGAGATTTGGATCTATGTCCATTAGTTGCCTATAAGTAGCTAACTCTTTTCAATATCTCTCATTCACTTCTTATTCACATTAGTACCTCTCTACTTTCTCTAATGGCCTCTTAATCACTCCTTAATTACCTCTAAATCACCAAACCTTAAATCCATTCAAATAAATTCCCAAATTCAAATAAAAATCACCATAAATCATCTCTTTTGATTCTCTACAAAACCCGTGAAGGGAATGGTGTGAATCAGAACTTTGGTATTGATTTCAAAATTTAAAGAAGGCGAGATTTGGGTTTTTGGCGATTAGAGCTTGGCTTGGGTTTAATTAAGGTGAGTGGGATGGTTGACCAACTTAATTTACTTGTTACACTTTATAAAATTGTTTATTTATGAATATGAAGTGATATACATTAATTTGGAGATTGTTATGTTATGGTTTAGACTTGTATTCTTGTTATAAACATGTTTCCCTTAGCTAATTAATTGTTTGAACCCTTAGTTATCATGTTTGGAAAAGTTAGTAAGTTCCAAATTAGATTATGGGTTAGATAATTGATTTTGTGTGATGTTGTACTGGATTGGAGACTAATAAAATGATATAACTAAGGTTATGTCATTAGTTAGCTATAATTAAACTAAATTTGAATGATTTGGAAATTAATTAGTAAGCAAATTTAGTAAGTTTTAAACTCTACATTTATTATTAAAGTAATTAGAGGGTTAATGAAGCTAAGTTAGTAGTTATAAATATTTTTTTAATAGAAGAATGATTTTATAAGTAGTGAAGGTATTTTATAAAATGGTAGGATATTTTATAAAATAGCAAATAAAGCTTAATCTCTATTTAGAAAATGGTTTGAAGATTTTATAAGTGAAGTAATAGATTTTATAAAATGGTATAAAACCATAGTAGACTTTTATTGAAGAAGATTTAGTAAATAAAAGTAAGTTTTGATTTAAGTAATAATTGAATTACTTACTCGAATATACGTAACAAATATAATATTTTAGTGGGAATTGTTGTGTGATTGTTTGACTATATAGAAATATAATTGATTACAAGTCCCTTGCGATATTTTCACGTAGCCATAGCGACTATCGTGTGCGCTAAGTTGCATAAGAGTATACCGGGCCGAGCAATCGTCCCAGTGAAGTCCGTAATGTGATTTGTCTTATGGTTGTGTTTGTGTGAATGTGTGTGTATAGGCATGAACAAATGACCGCATGGACAAACAGATAGGTTACGCACAAGGCGTGGAGGCCACGTATGTTGTTTTTGCGTGTTAGCGGAAGCCGGGTTGCTATAATTGCTCGTTGAACTCTACTCGTGCAAAAAGTAAATTTTGGTATCGAAAACGATTTTCATATACTTATGAAACCACTTCCAAAGCGTCAAAAAAACAAACTCGATAGATGTCTGATGGGATGATGGTAGACTCTAGTAGTAAGGCGACTCATTAGGCAAAGCATCGCAATAAATGACGCACGAATTGGTGATCGTTTGGGGATTCTACTCCTTGTCCAAGCTCATTTCCTGAAAAATGCCTATTCAATTGATTGACTTGGTCTATTCAATCGATTGGTCGAGAGGAAAAATTCCTTCTCGGCCCTGGTTCAGTCGACCGAATGGCCCTTCAGTCGGTTGACCTGCTATGTGTTGTACAAACTTCAAAACGCGATAACTTTCGCATATGAAGTTTGATTGCGGTGAGGTTTGGACCATTGTTCACCATTTTTCGAGGGCTAAAACTGTAAAATTTTGGTAGGTTTTGGAGTACTTTAGTTTTGAGGCCCACGTGGGGCCACCTTGGCATGTATCTGAAAACCGTAGATTTTTAGGTAGACCGGAGGGTATACCAGAGGAGTATTATGATATTGAGGTCATGCGTTCCATTTGGAATGTGATTTTGGTTAGTATGGGATTTTGTTAGAGATTTCCAGTTGGTTTTAGGCCGTGGCGACTGGAGTCATGCATGGCGATAACATACGTTATATACAGAGTGAGTCCGTAGTCTAAGATTTCGACCTTAGAGTAATATACAATTTGTTTCGTTTTGACTTGTTACGACACATTCAGAGTATGGACTTATGTAACCTACCCAAGGGTATGGACGTATGTGACCTACCTAGGTATCGACCTTGTTGTGGTGTACCTAAAGTGTTATTGATGGCCATTGCACATTCTACATGGTCTTAGAGGGACTATGAATAGTTTATCTTATTGTGATCGCTTGGACGTTTTGGGTCCTGCATTCGTAATCTTACGAATGTTTGGTCTTAGTAGTATTGATCATACGCGTTGTGGCATAACTATTTGGTCTTGGCAGTAGTGACCATACGCGTAGTGGCATACCAATTCGGTCTTTGCAGTAGTGACCATACGCCTTGGGGCATATCATATCGATCTTAAGCAATATTGATCGTTGTTTTGGGATCATGATTTGATCATGGTATATTTGTACTATATTATTATTAGTAATTTTAGAATAGTGTAGTGCAATAAATGATATTGTGCTAACTTGTTGTTATAGGAGAAGAGAAGGTTATGGAATGATCCCCTACTTTTGAGATAGATTTACTGTACTTGTTTATGGGTAGTCTGGATTTCCCCTGAGCCATCTTTGTGGAGAGGCCCGGCTGTGATTTAGTAGTTCATGTTTATTTGTATATAGTTTTAATATACAGTATTTAGATAGTTCCCCTCACACCGAACTTTATGTCTGACCTGAGTTTTTGTCTTTAAACGCTTATGTCATGATAACTCTCGGGTATTCAATTGAGTAGGTCGGGAATTAGTGCTTTTGGGAATATGCTATCGGAGTGTGCAACTAGAGCATTTTGGAGGTATGGCATCGATATTTTGAGATATGTATACTTGTTATTTTATTGTACATGATAGACCTGTTGTTTATATAAGAGACCATTGTATCATATATTTATTCAGAACTCTGTGTTTATTTTGGAGTTGATGTATTCTTACTATTCCGCACAGATATTTATTTGTTAGTTGCTTCTGCTAGTGCAGTCTCTTATATATCATTATTCTATTTTGTTCGTGTGTAACATCCCCCACTTGGAGGCCCAAAACTAACGGCTACGGATGCTGCAGTCGTCCATAGTTATTAATCCTCGACGACCAAATACAGTAATGTTAGATACATTGATAAAACAGAAACACATGGATATGAAAAAAACTTAAAATTAACAAACAACTTTCTCATACCATTTCAAAGCATTTCAAATTCATTACATAATCCCAATACAAGAACCACGTTCAGAGAAAATATAATTATTACAACATATGCCAAGAGCGACATATGAAGATGCCCCTTTGGATGATTAGAGTATATAACTAAGTAATTAAACATCTTTGCCTTTACAACAAAACACAGCAGATTCTAAAATAGAAAAGAACTCTAAATAGCTATAATGCCTTCTGCACGTCTCCGGAAGCTTATTCGTCTAACGAGGTACTTGAAAACCTCAACTCTCAAACTACTCAAAATGAATTGAGCGCCCAAGAGTTTAAGGGGAAAACATAAACTTCGAGTCAGACATAAAGCCTGGTATGAATAATAATCTACCATTTCAAACCATTTAGATATCTAGTGAGATCACACCGCTTAGCAGAATGGGGTTTCCCCTTACTAGTATGTTATCCAAACCTTTATAAAAACCATATACCGCGCTCCTACGTCCACAATGGTTCAAACATAACAATTCAAAATATTATGATGATATGTAAACAAGTAAATCAACTCTGAATTTCCCACCCCATTCATTTTTGACTATCCGTCTCATTCATAGTTTCTAGGGTCACTATTAACCTATTAGTTTTCATGGGCTAACTAATAACCCGTTTAAAGCTTACGGTCTCCCTGTCCGGTTTCATAGTTTTCATGGGATCACTAAGAACCTATTGGCCCCTGCCAATAACTTCATCATTCATTGGGTCCTCCCTGAACCTATTGGTATCTCCAATAACTTCCCTCTTATCCTAGTTTTCATGGGTTGACTAGGAACCTATTGACTTCTATTAGTAACTTAATCCGGATAGAGTTTTCATGGGTTCACTACAAACCTATTGGCCCCTGCGAATAACTCTTTCTAATCATAGTTTTCATGGGTTTACTATGAACCTATTGACTTCTGCCAATAACTTTTCCTATACATAGTTTTCATGGGTTTACTATGAACTTGTCTATCTGTCAGCTTCTTTAACTAGTATTTAGGCATCCTATATTCCGGTCTACTTGACCTCTTGGATGCAATTGTACTCATTTAGGATTTAACTCAATTTATATTCACTACCCGGTCAACCTAGTTGGTTATTCTGCCTCGTTTCCCCAAATTACAGTTATGGGTCCATATTAAAGTGAATATGTAAACTAGAAGAAGTAAACATATTAACATAATAATCACCAACATCTGTGGTTTAATATCCATGAAATCATTTTCATATAAAACATGGTCAATTCCTTTAACCTATTATTCTATCAAGGGAAGTTTTTTCAAAAACTCCAATTTAAAAGGATTTAAAAGCACTTTTATAATGCCATGGGTTATACCTTTTAAAAATTGAGATTGGGTTCTCTGTTTTGAAAGCTAAGGCTTTCGAAACCTTTAATCTTTACTTTCAAAACCATTGGAAAAATTCCTTTCAAAAGCATTCAAATCTTCTTTTCAAAACTCTAGGCACATGCCTTTCGAGACATTTTAAAACCTTTCTTTCGAAACCGTTCGAATGTATTAAAGTATTACCATTCAATTATAGAAGCATAGCTTCAAAACCATTTGAAATTACCCCTTTCGAAACCATTGGGTTTAATTTAAAACATATCTTATTGGGTCTACATGTATACAAGCGAAAGTGCCTCTTTTGAAACCATTGGAAAGAGTTTGGGAAAAACAGATGGCTTCGGCACCATCCTTTCGAAAGCTCAAAACATTTAAGTTAAGCATTTGAAGGATAGCTTCAAAACCCTTGATTCCTTTTGAAAGCTTCAGGAAGTGGCTTAGTACAGGTTTAAAACAAAGGCTACCTTTCGAATTGGTTGATGACTTCAATCCATTTGAAAGGCATAGGGACGGTAGAAGGTTTCGACGTGGTCGAAACTACTCTTTTCGAAAGCATTGATATTAAACTAAGTTACTCATTCGAAAGCTACTATTTAAATAAGAAGCTGCAACCTTTTTTAAAGCAATTTAAAAAGAAACCTTTGAAAGCATATGTTTCGACCTCTTCGAAAGCATTTAGTAAAACAGGCAAGCGCATTTCTTTAGAAAGTAAAACAAAGGTTTCGACCCCATCGAAAGCTATGTTTAGAGACCATGCCTTCCGTCCTTCTACAATCCACTACGTACCAACATTGTGATACCTTGTGTATTGATTTCGGCTTAGTTGGTTTCGACTTGATTGAAGGCCGAAGCATAGGGTTGAAAGGTGGCTTCTAAAAGAGGCGGAACCCACTTTTCTGGGTAAAGACTGATTTAATGCCATTTAAAGTAATTATTTTATAACTAACCTGCCTATTTGTAAACATTTAATTGATAGCCATAACTTTTCAAATTCTTTACCAAAATAACTACCGCATAATTTCAGATCTAAACAAAGATTAATTTTCACAATTAAGCCCTTCCATTAAGCAAAACAATTACAAAATTAAATCCTTCCTCTAAATAATTTAATTTCCATAGTAAATTACTTGGGAAAAATTCCCAAAAATTACAAAAATTCACTTTTAACATGTTATCTAACATATAAAAATTTCAGACCCAAATTCATCATAAAATAACCGAAATTAATTTTCTAAACCCAATTATTCGTATTTTCCTTTGAAAATTCATAATAAAATTTCCATAGCTTGGAAAATTATAAAAATTAAAACCCATCAGCAAAATCATGTTTTACATAACATATAATTTTCACATGGCATTCAAAATTCCTTATAATCGAATTTACCCTTAAAATTGTATAAAACTATATTCAAACAATCTTGTTTAAATCAAACATGTTATAAAATCCATGCACATCATCATGAAAATCATCATTATAATGGATTTAATCTTAAACCCGAAAACCAGTTGATTATAAAAGAGAATAGAGATGATTTTGATTATTATTCACCTTGATTAGGATAAGGACTTTGAGTTTGATTGAGATTAATCTTCCTTGGTTTAATTCCTTAGCTTTAGATTGATTTTCCCCTTTTTCTTTCTCTAGTAATGGCCGACTTTGTTTTCCTTTTGAATTACATTTTTGTGAAATGAAAAATGAACGTGTAGCATAAAGGAAACGAGAAATATAAGGGTAATGGGATTAAGGTGCCCAATTACCCTAAATACCCTTGCGTTAATTACTCTCCTATTTAACATAAAAAACCATTTATAAGCCCATTTATATAATTAATTAAGCTTGGCCTCTAGTTTATTTTCAAATCTCAATCCCTTTATCACTTTAAGATTTACATTATTCTTTTTAATTTATCTAATTAAATCTCCTGAATAACGTTGTTAAAAATTATGGGTGTTACAAGCTCCCCTCCTTAAAAAAATTCGTCCTCGAAATTCAGTAAGTACTAAATACTACATATGTCAATCATCTGTAACCACTCCTAACATCCATACTAGCCTACCTGATTAGCAACTATCTATATATAAATCTAATATAGACATACCCTTAAAGCAGATCAGGATAAGTATCTCTAATCCTGTCTTATGTCTCCCATGTACAGTCCTTCTCATTGTCGCTCCACTAAACTTTCACCAACCTGACTGTCTTGTTCCTCAACCTTTCTCATCTCTCGCTAAACCCGAACTGGTTATCTAACAAAAGTCAAATTAGGCTATACTATCAAATCTTTTAACCCTGTCGGAGGAATAGTAGTCTCTGGATCATGCACATACTTGCGATGATGAGACACGTGAAACACATTTTGGACACCATCCATACTGCTCGGCAACTCTACTCTGTATGCGAGCTTCCCGATCCTCTCTATAACTAAGAACGGACTAACATATCTCGGGGCCAATTTCTCGGATTTTACAAATCATACCACATCCTTCATCGATGATAACTTAATGAAAATCTTATCTCCAACTGAGAATTCTAGGTCTTTATGCCTCTTATCTGCGTAACTCTTCTGACTGGACTGAGTTTCCTTTATCCTTTCTTGGATTAACTCAATCTTCTATGTCGCCTCTCTAACAAAATCTGGACCTAAGACTAATCTATCTCCAGTCGCTAACCAACATGCTGTTGAGATGCATGGCCTTCCATACAAATCTTCAAAAGGCGTCATTCCTATACTAGTCTGATAACTATTATTATAGGAAAACTCAACCAAATGTAGGTGATCTTCCCAAGATCCACCAAAGTCCAATACACAAGCTCTCAATAAATCCTCGAGTGCCTTATTGACTCTCTCTGTCTGCCCATCCTTCTGAGGGTGATATGCAGTACTCATCTTAAGCTTGGTACCTAATACACCCTGTAGACTCTTCTAGAATTTGCAAGTAAACAAAGCATCCCTGTTACTGACTATACTACTAGGAATCCCATGTAGTCTAACTATGTTCTTCATGAACAACATAGCTAAAACAGGCGTCGTCTTGGTTGAATTAATGGGAATGAAATGGGCACTCTTGATCAACCTGTCCACTATGACCCATATACTTTCATTTCCCCTATTTGACCTTGGCAACTCGTCTATAAAATTCATGGATATTGACTCCCATTTCCAAACTGGAATCTCCAAAGGTTGAAGCAACTCACTTGGCTTCTGATGTCCGACTTTCACTTGTTGACAGTTTGCGCACTGCCTAACCCACAATCCAACATCCCTTTTCATACCTTCTCAATAGAAGCTCCTCTTCATTTCTTGATACGTCTTGGTCCCTCCAGGATGAATCTTAAACTTGGCTTGATGACATTCTCCAAGAACTTCTTTCCTTAAGTCCTCAATATTTTGAACATACAACCGTTCCTTCTTTCTCAACCATCCACTCTGGTCAAGACTAAAATCCTTTAGATCATCGATCTTAGTTCCAACCTCAAGCCTTCTAATCGTCTCGGCTAATACTGGATCCTCTTTCTGTTTAAAAGCAATCCTTTCGATCAACATTGGTCGAACTTCCAAACAAGACAACATGGTGGTACTCTGACAGGAACTAGCAGTCGATCTTAATTGCACACTGCAAGTAGTCAAAGCTTCTACATCTTTCCATTCTGCCAACATAGCTAACACAACATTTTGATGTCTTCTGCTAAGAGCATCGGCTACTTTATTTCCTTTCCCAGGTGTATACTCTATATTTAAATCATAAGCAGCCAAAAACTCCAGCCACCTCTGATGTCTCGTATTCAACTCCTTCTGAGAGAATAAATACCTTAATGACTTATGACCTATGTATAGCTTAAATCTCTCCCCTAAGAGATAATGCTTCCAAATCTTTAATGCGAAGATCACCGCAGCCAATTCCAAATCATGAGTAGGATATCTCACTTCATGCGGTCTAATTTGTCGTGAAGCGTAGGCAATAACTTTACCTTTCTACATCAACACAACCCCTAATCCAGTCCCACATGCATCAGTGTACACCACCAACCCTTGGTTTCCATCTGGAACTACTAACACTGGTGCGTTGGTCAACAAATGCTTTAACTTGAGGAATGCTTCCTCACATTTGTCAGACCAGACAAACTTCACATCCTTCCTAGTCAACTTAGTCAAAGGTGCTGCTATCCGCAAGAAATCCTTAATGAATCTTCGGTAATAGCTAGAAAGTCCAAGAAAACTTCTAATCTTAGTCACCGTCTCTAGTCTCTTCCAATTATTAACAGCTTTGATCTTATCTAGATCGACTGACAAGCCCTTCTCTGAAACCATGTGACCAAGAAACTTAACCTCTTTCTTCCAAAAATCTCACTTGGAAAACTTCGCCTTCAGCTGATTCTGCCTCAGCGTCTCGAGCACTACTCTAAAATGATCCTCATCCTCTCTTTCATCCTTAGAGTATACTAAAATGTCATCTATAAACACTAACCCGAACCTATCCAAATACTCTTGGAAAACTCGGTTCATCAAATCCACGAAGAAAGCAGGTGCATTCGTTAACCTGAATGGCATTACTAACCACTCATACGAACATACCTAGTCCGAAATGCAGCCAAAGGAATACTGTCCTATGCCACCCTTAACTGATGGAAACTTGTCACCAAATCCAACTGGGAAAACACTCTGGCCACACACAACTGATCAAATAGATCATCAATTATCGGCAAAGGAAAGTTATTCTTAATCGTCCTCTCGTTCAACTTACGATAGTCGATACACATCCTCAACGACCCATCCGACTCTTCACGAATATTGCGGCCTCTCCCCAAGGTGAACTGCTTGGTCTAATAAAATTTCTCCATTCTAGATCCACTAGCCGCACCTTCAATTCCTTCTTCTCAGTTTGTGTCATCATGCTAGGTGGTCTACTTATAGGTTCGTCTCTTGGCATAAGATCTATCCGAAACTCAACAGCTCCTTTCGGTGGTAGTATTGTAACCGGCTCAAAGACATCTGCAAACTCGCTTGTTACTTGAACCTAACTTAATTCTTCTCCTACTTCCATAGCATTTAACAAAGCACAACTACTCTGGTCAGAATTCTCCACTGAGAATATGATTTGGTTATGACTATCATGGTGTCTTTGTGATATCTCCCTATCCTGGCAAAATATCCTAGCCTTGTACCAACCCAACCAATCTATACCCAAAATGATTCCGAAATCTATGAAATCGAAAACATATAGACTGCATGCAAACTTATGACCTAACAAGTCAAGTTCTAACTAGTAACATCTCATCCCTAGAGTTGCACACCCTGTTATTGGATTCACAACCCTTAAGGAAATAATAAGGTATGTGGGTTCTAAGCATAACCTATCAACCAAACACTGGGATATAAATGAATGTGATGCATCGGTATCAAATAGTGCCCTAACTGGTATACTCTGAATCAAAAGCGTACCTTCCATCTGAGTCTTCCCCTTTCCAGCTGCAGTTGGCCTAGCAGATAATGGTCCAACAGCAAAAACTTTTCCCTTGTCTGCCCTAACTGGCTCTGGACACTGATTCTTATAATGCCCAACTTGGTCACAGTTAAAGCACTTCACACCTTTCTTTTCTGCAGCCTTCTTCCCCTTGCCTGACTGGCACTCATGAGCGTAATGACCTTTCTTGTCATATTTGAAACAGACCAAATCAGCTTTTTCCTTCTTGGTAGCTTCTCCCTTCTAGGCTCCCTTCTTCTTGAAGAACTTTCTCTTCTTTCCCTGAGACCCCTGGATATCAACTGGTTTTTCTCTCGCACAAATAGCAAGCACTCCTCATACCGTATTGCTATCTCCACAGCTATATTACAAGGATTACAAATATGTGTCAGGGTCACCCTAGCAATCTCGGGCCTCAATCCTCGAATAAACCTCTCATTCCTCCTGATGTCGGTGTCGATAGTAGCATGCCCATATCGAGACAACTCATTAAACTTAGTAGCATACTCAATTACCGACATCTCTCCCTACACCAAATCCATAAATTTTCTAAGTAATACTAAGTTGGCAATTTCAGACAAAAACCTCTGTTCAAATCTCCTTCTTAACTCTGCCCAAGTTAACTCCTCCTCCATAACCCTGGCAGTAACACTATTCCACCAATGAAGCGTTGCCCCTTGTAATTTCCTAGAGGCCTGCCTCCTCTTCTGATCATCATCCAAACCCAAATCAGTGAAGATCCTCCCACAATGCAACAGCCAATCTTCACATTCTATGGCATCCTCCATTCCCATAAACGGTTTTCCACCAAGACTGGTGTATTATCTGCTCAGCTTAGCATAATTATTGCCAACTGGAGCCATAGGATTAGCTCATCTTACATTCCTAGCAAATCTAGCAGCAGCTCCTACTTGCATCAGATTGACGAAGAACTAATACATCGCCCCCATATCCACTAGTGGATTTTGAGCACCTACATTGGCATCCGCATTTTGGTTAGCATTAGCATGTCAACCCGGGTTCCTTCTGGTTGGTCGAGCATTTCCGTTGGTTGTGGTGCTTCCTCTACTGAGATTTCCTCTTCCGTTTCCCGCCTCCATATCTTCTTTCTCATAAATCTACATATGAGCCTTAGTAAGATACAGAAGAATGGTCTAAGGGAGAGGGGAATACGTACTTATATATGTATATATATGAAATACAAGTACGTTACTATCGCGTTAACCCAAACCCCGATCTTATTTTCCGATTCATTGGATTATGTTTTGAATTATCTTTTAGGTTTAAATTTCTTTTAAGTTTCATAAACCTATGCTCTGATACCAACTTGTAACATCCCCCACTTGGAGGCCCAAAACTAATGGCTACGGATGCTGTAGTCATCCATAGTTATTAATCCTTGGCGACCAAATACGGTAATGTTAGATACATTGATATAACAAAAACACATGGATATGGAAAAAAAATTTAAACTCAAAAACAACTTTCTCATTACATTTCAAAGCATTTCAAATTCATTACATAATCCCAATGCGAGAACCACATTCATAGAAAATATAATTATTACAACATACGCCAAAAGCAACATATGAAGATGCCTCATTGGACGATCAGAGTATATAACTACACAATTAAACATCATTTCCTTTACAACAAAAAATAGCGGAATCTAAATTAGGAAATAAAGCTAAATAGCTATCATGCCTCCTGCACGTCTCCGTAAGCTTATTCGTCTAAAGAAGTACCTGAAAACCTCAACTCTCAAACCACTCAAAATCAATTGAGCGCCCACGAGTTTAAGAGGAAAACATAAACTTCGAGCCAGACATAAAGCCTGGTATAAATAATAATCTACCATCTTAAACCATTTAGATATCTAGCGAGACCACACCGCTTAGCGGAATGGGTTTTCCCCTCGTTAGTGTCCAATCCAAAACTTTATAAAAACCATATACTGCGCTCCTACGTCCACAATAGTTAAAACATAACAATTCAAAATATTATGATGATATGAAAACAAGTAAATCAAGCCTAGATTTCCCATCCCCATTCATTTTTGACTATCTGTCTCATTTATAGTTTCAGGGTCACTATTAACCTATTAGTTTTCATGGGCTGGCTAATAACCTGTTTAAAGCTTATGGACTCCCTGTTCGATTTCATAGTTCTCATGGGATTACTAAGAACCTATTGGTCCCTGCCAATAACTTCATCGTTCATGGGTCCACCCTGAACCTATTGGTATCTCCAATAACTACCCTCTTGTCCAAGTTTTCATGGGTTTACTAGGATTCTATTGACTTCTGTCAATAACTTAATCCAGATATAGTTTTCATGGGTTCACTACAAATCTATTAGCCCCTGCCAATAACTCTTTCTAATCATAGTTTTCATTGGTTTACTATGAACCTATGGACTTCTGCCAATAATTTTTCCTATACATAGTTTTCATGAGTTTACTATGAACTTGTCTATCTGACAACTTCTTTAACTAGTATTTAGGCATCCTATATTCTGGTCCACCTGACCTTCTAGATGCAATTCTACTCAGTCAGGAGTTAACTCAATTTATATTTACTACCGGGTCAACCTAGCTGGTTATTCTGCCCCTTTTCCCTAAATTACAGTTACGGGTCCATATTAAAGTGAATACGTAAACTTGAAGAAGCAAACATATTAACATAATAATCACCAACATCTGTGGTTTAATATCCTTGAAATCATTTTCATATAAAACATGGTCAATTCCTTTAACCTATTATTCTATCAAGGAAAGCTTCTTCAAAACTCAAATTTAAAAGCATTTAAAAGCTCTTTTATAATGCCATGGGTTTTATCTTTTAAAAATTGAGATTGGGTTCTCTGTTTTGAAAGCTAAGGCTTTCAAAACCTTTAATCTTTACTTTCGAAAACATTGGAAAACTTCCGTTCGAAAGAATTCAAATCTTCTTTTCAAATCTCTAGGCACATGCCTTTCGAGACACTTTAAAACTTTTCGTTCGAAACCTTTCGAATGTATTAAAGTATTACAATTCAAGTATAGAAGCATAGCTTCAAAACCATTTGAAATTACCCCTTTAGAAACCATTGGGTTTAATTTAAAATATATCTTATTGGGTTTAAGTGAATACAAGCGAAAGTACCTCTTTCGAAACCATTAAAAAGAGTTTGGGAAAAACAGATGCCTTCGGCACCATCCTTTCGAAAGCTCAAAATAGTTAAGTTAAACATTTGAAGGATAGCTTCGAAACCAATTTCTAAGCCATTGCCTTCGAAACCCTTGAGTCCTTTCGAAAGCTTCAGGAAGTGGCTTAGTATAGGTTTAAAACAAAGGCTACCTTTCGAATTGGTTAATGACTTCAATCCATTCGAAAGGCATAGGGATGACAGAAGGTTTCGACGTGGTCAAAACTACTCTTTTCGAAAGCATTGATATTAAACTAAGTAACTCATTTGAAAGCTACCATTTAAACAAGAAGCGGTAACCCCTTTCGAAAGCAATTTAAAAAGAAACCTTTGAAAGCATATGTTTCGACCTCTTCGAAAGCATTTAGTAAAACAGGCAAGCGCATTTCTTTAGAAAGTAAAACAAAGGTTTCGACCCCATCGAAAGCTATGTTTAGAGACCATGCCTTCCGTCCTTCTACAATCCACTACGTACCAACATTGTGATACCTTGTGTATTGATTTCGGCTTAGTTGGTTTCGACTTGATTGAAGGCCGAAGCATAGGGTCGAAAGGTGGCATCTAAAGGAGGTGGAACCCACTTTTTTGGGTAAAGACTAATTTAATGCCATTTAAAGTAATTATTTTATAACTAACCTGCCTATTTGTAAACATTTAATTGGTTGCCATAAATTTCCAAATTCTTTACCAAAATAACTACCGCATAATTTCAGATCTAAACAAAGATTAATTTTCACAATTAAGCCCTTCCATTAAGCAAAATAATTAAAAAAAAATAAATCCTTCCTCTAAATAATTTAATTTCCATAGTAAAGTACTTAGAAAAAATCCCCAAAAATTATAGAAATTCACATTTAACATGTTATTTAACATATAAAAATTTAAACCTAAATTCTTCATAAAATAACCGAAATTAATTTCTAAACCCAATTATTTGTATTTTCCTTTGAAAATTCATAATAAATCTTCCATAGCTTTGAAAATTATAAAAATTAGAACCCGCCTCCAAAATCCTGTTTTACATAACATATAATTTTCTCATGGCATTCAAAATTGCTTATAATCGGTTTTACCCTTAAAAGCGTATAAAACCATATTCAAACAAACTTTTTTAAATCAAACATGTTATAAAATCCAAGCACATCATCATCAAAATCATCATTATAATGGATTTAATCTTAAACTCGAAAATCAAATGATTATAAAAACAAAATAGAGATGATTTAGATTATTATTCATCTTGATTAGGATAAGGCTTTGAGATTTGATTGAGATTAATCTTCCTTGCTTTAATTCCTTAGCTTTTGATTGACTTTCCCCTTTTTCTTTCTCTAGTAATGGCCGACTTTGTTTTCCTTTCAATTTACGTTTTTGTGAAATGAAAAATGAACGTGTAGCATAAAGGAAACGGGATATATAAAAGTAATGGGATTAAGGTGCACAATTACCCTAAATACCCTTGCGTTAATTGCTCTCCTATTTAACTTACAAAACCATTTATAAGCCCATTTATATAATTAATTAAGCTCGGCCTCTAGTTTATTTTCAAATCTCAATCCCTTTATCACTTTAAGATTTACATTATTCTTTTTAATTTATCTAATTAAATCTCTTGAATAATGTTATTAAAAATTAGGGGTGTTACATCATGTATATTCAGCATATTATATGTTGTTATTCCGTTTGAGATCTTATCGATGTATTGGTTTATTGTTTTGTTCTAATTCTACCCCGATGATCTATTTGTTGTGGTATTCGAAAGTCGTGCGATGATGTAAGCGCTAATTTTCGAATATTATGATGGGTGGGTTGTTAGAGAGTCCTCTCCACACCTTTTTGTTTCTCTCTTCACCTTGTCTCTTTCAGCTCAATGACATAACATTCATGGCCAAGCCCTTGATCTCCCTACACTATCCCTATGCCATTCTTTGTTGGGAACTTTATTGTTAAGCACTATTGGGGCTATGCCCACTCGAAAGTCTACAAGGGTCGATCGGTCTAAGTAGGCATTATAAGAAGAATAATTATCCAACACAATAAAAGGTACAACGCGCACTCTCTTGTGGTCGCACTCTCTAAGTCCACCTGTAGATCCACACATTATGATGGCTCAGTAGCAGTTCCGTTAAATCCCTGGATCTGAGATTTACATGGCTTTTGGTCCTTGCTCTCTAGAAACATCTGGTCGTAAGCTTTCTTGAATAAAATGCTGACTAAACTTCAACAATCAACCAACACCTTCGTTACGATTGCAGGGCCAATCATGGCCAAAACCACTAGCGGTTCAATTGTCAGGGTTTCTACCCTATCAGCATCTCTATTTTAAAAAACAATATCATTTGCCATAGTCTTGAGTTGTTTTACCGAAGCATCATCTTCCATGGAAAAACAACTCTCATTTACTACATGCTTCAAACATCCACATATTGTTCCATCTTGTTCTAGCTCTTCTCAGCTAGATGCAGTCTGCCGATAATGGTGTTAATCACTAGACATTTCTCTAGCCACTTGGGCTTATCAACACCAGGCCTTACTTGCTGCTATTAGGGGTTTGATGTTCCTTGCCCACCATCCAGCGAAGCTTGCTCAAACTATTGTAGCCTTTTCTTATGAATCAAATAATCGATCATATCACGCAAATTTCTGTATTCGTTGGTGCTGTGACCATGCACCTCATGAAATCTACAAAACTTGCAAGGCATTTTCTCCTTTTCAATCGACTCCCTTGGAGCTGGCTTCTTGTGCTGTTCTTTTCCTTGAGGTAGCCAAGTATATGTCTTCAATTGAGTTTTTCAATGGAGTATAGTTTCATACTTCGAGATTCTCGAACGTCTCCTCGAATCAGATTTCTTATATCTAGCTCCATTATTGTTCTTGCTCTGTCCACCACTTCTATTTTCCACATTAACATCAAAATTATCGGAATTACCTTCAGACAATTTTACAGTAACATCACTTTGTATCACTTTTGCCGACTACACGACATTGGTTTTCCCAATGGTAGTGCTTGCCTCTTCCAAGCGCACGAACTGAGTCGCCTTTCTCTAGAGCATATCCATTGTCGGTGGGGTTTCATCATCAACCACCTCCCGAAATCAGTATCGGGATGGATCCCCCTAATCAGTGCCATCAATACAATTTCTTCTTAAGAATTGCTCACCTTGGGTACTAAAGTATTAAGCCTATGAAAAATCCTTTATAGACTTTCCCGCTCCCTGGAAGAGATTGGATAGTGACATGACATCTTTTGGATGGTTGGTGCACATATGGAATTGCTTAATGAACTTCCACGCCAATTGTTTGAAAGACTATATGGATTTCATCAGCAGTTGGGTGAACCACATCGTTGCCACACCCTTCAAGAAAATCGGTGAACAACGACATCTTACAACATCAGTAGCTATGGTAGAATCCATGTACCGATCGTACTTCATCAAATGTTGCCTCGGATCCATCTTCCCGTTATATGACAACACCATTGGCATCACAATCTTCTTGGGTATTCCTCGTGTAGGATTTCTTCCATGAATGGATTCTAGCTTGGGGAGTAACCCCAATCATCATTGGTCCAATGCTGGCTCTCATTCATAAGTCTACTTACCATTTCATTCAAATCTAGCTCAGGTGGATCTACTGAACGGTGGTAATCATGATCCACTCTGAGTGTTTAGCTCGATAAACGCTCTCTGTTAGTTTCACGATACCTAGGTTCCCCTAAATCCAGGGGAACCGTTTGTTTAGCAGTTCCATGTACATAATCTCTTTGCGGCGGATCCACAATGACCGCATTTTTAACTGGGTTTTTAACCCAACAGAATTCAAAAGGAGCTAAAACTTTCAAATTAAGTCAGAACGACTCGAAACTTGACTCGAAGGCATAAAAGTACAAGGTAAAGAAATATAAGAAGTTTGGCTCAGGATTACGCTAACTTTGCAGATCAACATCGATCTGATCCATCAGGATCGGTACCGATCCGAACTCGCAGTTCCTTCTAACCACTTACATTGCACTCCTATGCCTCTACTAAGCTCACTTATCAAGTTTGGTAACATTCCAAGCAACCTAGTTCAAGAATTGAAGACTCATTCAAATACCTACCCGCTTTTGGACCAAAGTAACTTAAAATGGACATATAGAACTCATACAGACTCAGATTGACTTAATATTTGGAGGGGACACTTAGAAGATATAAAGAAAGGCTCACACCAAAATTGATGTCATTTGGCCAAGCTACTTTGGATTGGTAATGATCCAAATTTTGGATCGGATCAGACATAACTAAAATGGGCCCCATCACCTAAGATCCGGTGTGTAGGTCACATACACTCTCTAAAAGCTACCTGCAAAGTTTCGTCCGATTTCGATAATTATCGAGCAAGTTATGGATGGATCTTCTCCAAATTGAGCTAGTTTGATGAATCAAGTCTGACCCACCTAGGATGGTCTTTGCCCCATGAGATACAATTTGTAGGCTCTCCCACTCATCTACATTACATGAATGAAGTTTCGTGTCATTGGGTGAAGTATAAAGTGAGTTATGGATGGATCTTTTATGAAGAGATGGATTGGATGATCTATGAAGCTGTGCAGTTAATGCCTCGCTGTTAACCCGCTATAACCCTGCTATATCTCATGGCAGATTTCTACCGCTACGATTTTTCCATATAGCACCAAATATAGCATTTCTGCTTTAAGTCCCGCTATTTCCGCTATATCCCATTATTCCCGTTATATTCCATTATATCTTCTTTAAAAGAAATGAATTGAAATGGCATTTATACATTATAAAAATTATGAAATTAATTAATTTAATTGAATTTGATATATATTTTCAGAAATGAAATTACTCTAATATTCTACTAAATTCAATTATGTTATATAACAGTTTTACGTTTATTTACAGTATATTCGCACATGTTTTTATTCAAAATTATTTATGTATTAATTATAATTCAATTGAATGTTAATTTTTCATTTAATTACCATTTAATATCTATAAAAACATTAAGCACGAGTTTTATATGCTATTTTGGAGTCATCTGCTATATCCCGCCATATCCTAGCTGTATCCCTGTTATGACTTTTTGCACCTCCGCCATATTGAATCTGTCGAGCGCTTTAACCGCACAACTATGAAGATGGATGATCAAACCAACTCCAAACGACTTGATATTCAGACAAGGCATTCAATTATGAGATAGGAAGACAACCAAATTGAGAAGAATAAAAAATGCACAACTTTTCAGATCGGTACCGATCCGAAAAGTTAGTTCTAAACACCCCCAAACTTCCTGAGCGACCTTTGCTTGACGACTAAAGGTTTTTGGAAAAGTGGCTCTGGCCTAAGTGCTCACTAACCCCTATATATACCCTCTTATCTGCAACAGTAAAGGGGATCAGATCTCTGCTAAAGCTCTACCATTATTTCTTCGATCTTCTTCTCCCATACAAAAACCATTAAGTGACAGTTGAGATCCTCTTTTTGTCTCTAACAATGGCGGCTTGATCTAATCTAGGAAAAGAGAATTAAATTGTAACCTAACCTGCTTTGTAATAGCAGTTGATCAATAAAAGAAGCTATATACTGGACATAGGCTTCGTTAATAGCTGAACGACTATAAAAATCTTCTTATCTCTTTACTATTTCTGCTCTTTTTACATTTATTTTCTATATTGTTTCCTCTAAGAAACATGGCATGTGCTTTCACACTCAAATCAGGGTGTTGATCCATTTTTTGGGCTAACATTTTTTTGCTTTCACTAAGAACAAAAGTAGTTCTGAAAACTTGAAGCTTGAATTTGAGATTTGGGAAACATAAGGAGGCCTAACACTAGATCTAAAACTGGAGCAAGTCAACTAGAGCCTATGGGCAGTCAAGAAGTATCCTCAAATTCTTACCAATCCAATTATGTAGCTAGAGAAGAAATGAAAAGGCTGATGAAGGAGATGCATGATGGAATCTTGGCTAGGCATCAAGAGATGATGAAGGGATTCGTCCAAAGGATGGGACAACAAGGAACTGCAGAGTCTGTAGGAATTCAGATCCTAGGAAATAATACAGGAGCTGCTTGAGTTGTATTAGAACTAGATTAAACATTGCATCCACGCCCAGAGCAACCGATACTTGGGGGAAACACGGTAGTCAACCTGGGAATCAACGCCGATGATGGGATCAGTATTGGAGCTGGCACTGAAATGGCCAACAATGGAGTAACTATTGAAACTCTAGGAACTGGTGGTATGGGAGCTAATATGAATACTAGAGTGCAACCGACAGAGGAATATGTGCCAGGGCTACCCCAGAGGAGTAGAGGATAGAATAAGAATAGGAGAGTAGGTTAGAACACTAGTGTGCAACTAGTGGAGGATGAACCGGATTTTCCTTGCCGAGGCGGGGGGAAGAACATCGCTTTTGGATGAAGACCTTCATTGGATGGTGAACATCGAATTGTGGAATTAGTTAGAAGGTTGGTTAGAGGAGGACCCACAAATCGGGGTTTGGAACATGTAAACAGAAACATGTTTACTGCTAATATCTGGAACATGAGAAATCCTTCTAATTTCAAGCTTCCCGCGTTGGAAATGTAAGATGGAAAGACCAATCCAATGATTCATCTTATGATATATATCCGACATATGTAGGTGTTGGATGCTTCTGAGGAAGTAATGGGGTGGTGCTTCTAATTATACTTGATGGCTTTGGCGATGGTGTGGATTAGGCAGTTGGAGAACGGGTCCATTAGCAGTGGACCGAGTTAGTGGGTATATTTTAAGACAATTCTAAGTTCACGTCTCACAATTGAAGAATGTGATGACATTGGCAAATGTTAAACAAAGGCCCGAGGAGACCTTGAGAAGTTATTTAACAAGATTCAATGCAACATGGGCTGTGGTTGATAGGCCGAACCCATCAATGATTTTGATGGCGGTAGTGTCTAGAGTCGTAAGCAAGACCGACTTCAGGGCTGCACTTAAGAGGGATCCACCAATGGATCTTGCTTAATTTTACTATGAAGCTGAGAGATATTTACATTAGGGCTGCACTTAAGTCCGGATTGGTGGGTTGTTGCAACTTACTTCTTGTGGTCATCGCCCTGTCTCTTCGGATAGGACTACCACGATCAATATCAGTCATCGTGTTCAACTGGTTTTCAAAAATCAAATATTCAAATCAAAGCAAGCAAGCAAACATACTAAATATTTATCTCTGACATCTGACTTAGAGTGTGCCTAGAGACCAATTAGGTCTCGTACACATGTAAGCGGTCTGAGGTTATTATAATCTTAACTATTCTAAACGAAAAGCAAAGCATGGGAAATGAACCTGACTCATGTCAATCATGGGATTACCAGTCTCAACCTAGATCCCTTGTCATGTTTGATGCATTCACTGCATATGATGTCTGCTTCGGCAGCACCATTTTAGTTTGATTTCTTACGTACTGCTATAGCTACTTACTTCGAACCAGCTCTTATATCTGATTACAAAGGTGTCGGCACTCGTTCATTTCATGTCCATCCAGCTCATGGAACATACAAAACTTTCTAGACCTTCTCTCTCGATCCATGGGTTCCATCTTAGCTGGCCACCGATAGGGGATATGCCTTTTATTTTCTAGGTATATCCTCTTTAGGGTTTCAGTTAGAACAGTGTAGAAAGGGAACTTCTTTTCCCTCCTTTTTCATTTTTGTCCTTCGAAGTCGTCATCAGGTTTTTGCTTCCCTTTGTTTTTACCATATTCTGCTCCGGACAGTCCTCCGTCATCAATAGCATTTACCTCAACATTCTCAACTTTAGTGTCTTCCTGACACAAATTCCTCTCCGCCTCGTGATAGAACTTCATAAGATCCATTGGTGTATCCCTCTCCAGAGCAACTTTAAAGTCAGCCTTATTCGCAACTCCTGAAACTACCGCCATCAGAATCACTAATGGATCCGGCATATGAACTACAGCGGCTGCCGCATTAAACCTAGTCGAGTAACTCCTTAAGGTCTCTCCAGCCCTCTGCTTCATGCTTGATTATGTCATTACACTCTTTGGTCATGAGATGTGAACCTTGAACTGTCTCATAAACATATTCACTAACTCGGTCCACATGCTTATGGATCCATTATCTAGCTGTCTGAACATCATCGCCACTAAATCTGTTAGATATAACGGGAAGCATACCTATTCACCTCCTGAGAAGCACTCAACACCTCCATATGTCAGATGTATCTCGTTAGATGAACTATTGGATCTTTCTTCTCATCATACATTTCCAACATCGAAAACTTGAAATCGGGAGGATTCCTCGCATATCAGATATTAGGGATAAATGGATTCCCATTTACGTTCTCCAAACTCTGGTCTAGTGGTCCACCCCTTACTATCCTTTTAACCAACTTAGCTATTTTGTTGTCGCCGTCCAATGTAAGTCTTCGATCCATAAGAGCATTCTGCTCTCTGCTCCTATGGGGGAACTCTGGCACATACTCCTCTAGCCGCACGCTCACATTTTAATCCACACCTCTAGCTTCCCCTGTTCCTATAGGGAAGCTCTGGCTCATACTCCTCTAGTCGCTGTGCATTTGCATTCTGACTTGCATTTCTGGCTCCATCATCGTCTATTCTCGGCAACCACCTTACCCTTAGCCCGAACCAACATTTCCCATGAGTAGATTACTCTTAGTACTGCCATGATTCCGGTCGGTATCAACTAGTTCTGGTTGTGGGGACATTGTCCCAGCTTGCTCCACTCTAATTCCAGATACTCCTACATTGGTTCCTGGTCCTTGGTTCAGAATTCCAACAGCTTCAGCTATGCCTTGCTGTCCCGTCCTTTGGAAAAATCCATAAAGCATCTCCTATTGTCAATCCATTATTCCACCTTGCATTTCTTTCAGCATTCTCTCCATCTCCTCTCATGCACATGGATGTAATGATTTGAATTTGAGGACACCTCGTAGTTGCCCCTATGCTCTGGTTGACTCCCTCCAATCCAATATCTGGTCTTGGGTCTCTTCATCTTCTCCAAACTTCAGATCCAAGCTCATTTCTCAGTGAAAGAAACAAAATGTTGACACCAAAAATAACACAACACCCAAAAACCTATCGCAATAGTGATATCTAGAAAATATTTTAAGAAAATTAAAGGAGACACAAGAATTTTTATATTGGTTCGACAATCTCTAGCCTACGTCCACTTTATATGTTATTGATTATAGATTTGAGAGTCACTAGTACAAGGAATTTACCGATCTAAATCCTAGAACAACAAACATTTGCTTCCTTAGTGACTTTAATGGAGGAGGAAAAGAAGATGAAGAAGAAGAAGAAGTGCTAAAAGTCTAGTCCTAGTTGCCATATGGTATGTATTTAAAGGGGAATTTGCCAGTAGAACCATAGGCCCATGAAACACAATGTCCAGATCCAAACCTATAGGTGTAGGAGGAAAGTAGTCAGCCCCATCATCAATTGAAATCACTCGGTACCAAGAGGTCTGTGTTGGTGGAAACTCCTCCTTTCTCTTCCATTCTGCTTCCTTTCTCCGATCCGTTGCATTCCAGACACTTTTCCCTGAAGATTGAGTTGTTCCTGATAACTTCTTTGATATTGCTTGTTTTTTCCTGTTTCTTTGCTTTCCTCTAAAAAATTATTAAAGTTGCTCGTCCATTCTCCGAGAAAAGCACTCCTTGGTAATCACTTGAGGTTTTGCTTTAAGTACCAGTGGTTTAGGAGGTTCAGAATGGAGCAAAAAACTCTCGATATCTAGTGGTTCCTCTCGGCGCTGAGTGGTCCACTTTGCTCCATTTTCTTTGAAACTTGTTGAGTTCAACCTTCTTGCCTTTTTATGTATGTTTCCAAGTTCGTGAATCTTTTTGTCTTCATCTTAACGTTCTAATTCCAATTGAAAATCCACTTGGTTAAAAAGTCGGTTAACAATTGTCATCTCAAAATTATGGGTTAAATCATCCTTCTCGTGTACTATCAATACTCCATTAAATAAAAGCATGCTCCAATTCTTAGTCTCATGGAAAACTAAGTTCCTCTTATAGCAGCCAGCCAAACCAAGAAAACCTCATACAATAAAATATCTTGGCTTACTCTTTCTTTACTCTAAAAATATGTTTTACCCAATTCATACTTTCCAAACTTCTTGTGGAAAGATTTTACAATTGGACCTATACTTGGGTAGAAAATCACCAAGTGGAGTTTACTTTCCACTATTATAGGGAGGCTGATTTAGTACTTTATCCTTCCAATTCAAATGTTGATTGAACAGGTCCATAAATCTCCATGTTACTCCCTGTCTCTACCCTAACCTTTCAATGCTTTTGAACTCCATAATCAACTCATTCTTTGTAAGCGGTGTAATCCTACTTATCAACTCTAATTTAATTCTTGTCTTTTAAGTTTAAGTGATATCATAATAATACTTTCTCTTTATTTACTTTTTTCAAAATCATTTCTATTAACATCATTTACACAAAACCAGTAAGTTTTCAAAAATGTAAAATCTTCTGTTTAATTTCAACAAACGTTTTCATTTTAAAAAAATCATGACATCTTTCTTTAATTAAATTTCCAAAACTAGTAAGTTTCCAAACGATTTAGCTTAACGTAGAAAAGTGGTCATACAGACATATCTTTTTAAACTTCTTTTTTAATATAATAAATTCTCACAAAAGTATTTTTAAAGAAAATGTGATATTTTAACTTACTGTCTAAAGTGTGGTAGAAATGTTTATAAAAGGTATTCAAGCATTGATTATTTCTTATTTATAAAAAGAGACCCAAAAGCTGGGTTTTAAGTACTTCTCAATTTCCCTTTCAAAAATTTCACTATCAAAAGCAAAGTACACATCAAGGGTAAGTGCAACAAGGTGCCCTCAGAAAACAAAAGTTTTAAAGGAGTTATTGAAAATTTCTTTTTATCAAATTCTTTTAATTCTACTTTTTAAATAAATCTCATAAAGTTTGTCAGATTATTTTATAGAAAATCATAACCCAACTTATTTTTCCTTTAAAATATCAAAAATCTACCGTTTCTAACTTTTAGAAAATATTTTCACTGTTTTATCACTTAAATTGAAGTAGATAAAATCAATATAATTTACACAAGCCTAATTATACCTAAAAACGCTTTAAGTGTATAAGGTTTCCGTCTCTCTTCTTCAAAGATGGTTAACTCAAGTTTATATTCCAATACAGTATCTAACTCCAATACACAAACACTTTAGCAATACATTTAAGTTAAAAGGAGTCTTTGCAACTACTAACAATATAGTAATAAGATTAGGATTTCCTCTTTAACCGGGGAGATTTACTCAAAGTTTGTAAAGTTCTTTGTTACCACCAATTCCTACTTCAACCTTGTCAAAACCAAAGTAATTAAAAGGAAAAAGGAACAAGAGATGACAACACTAACAAAACCTTTCGAAGGTGTCGAAAGGATACTACAGCCAAAAGCTAAATGTGTTATAAGCTTTTGAAGGGGTCAATGTGGTCGAAGCTCCCGTTTGCATCAATGACTACCTTTCGAAAGAGATGCTTTCGCCTACATAAAGACGTTTCGAATAGAAGGAGGAGTACCTTTCGAAGGTAGCATGCGCGCCAAAACTTTTGAAACCAAAAGTTTCTCCTTCGTTTAAACTAATCAGAAAGATGCCAATTTGCAAGCATGTATTCAGAAGCCACCTACTGCGTCGAAACCATCAACACCTTCGAAACCTTAGGGAACTACCTATCGACATAGTCGGAAGCTCATACCTCTACTTCTTGTGACAACAAAGCAACATAAAGAGAAAAGGGACAGCCACCCTTTTCAACGAAGATGGAGGCATTCAAACCCATTCGAAAGCATTGTAGAGGGATGCGCAAGTGTCAAAGCAGATGGAAGGTATATAAAGCCAGCTTTCGACCAGGTCGAAAGCTCTGGGTCAAAAAGTGCCAACCCGCATCTATAAATAAGACCCTAAGGGTCTGGTTTAGGGGATCTAAATTCATTCATTCTTCTCTTATATTTTCTTAAACTTGAAAACTTGTAATCCCTAATTTGGAAATAAAATTAGGGGAAATTAATCAGATTGCAAATCACAAGTTCAATAAAGGATGGATTTTGATATTGGAGATTATGAAACTATTTTGGGAAATTATTTGGTTTAATTATGTTCTGCTAGCATCAACCTAGTCGAAAGGATATCTTTCAAGAGAGTCAAAACATCCCATTACCAATACATTTAAGTCCTTAGCTCCATACCACTATTCACCAAACTCTCACCTTTTAGGGAGTCGAAACCTTAACCTAAGCTTGTTTTCCCTTAGATTACAAGATTGAACCCAACCCATTAATAATATCGGCTTTCGATGAAGTCGAAACCTGCCCAGCCAAATCATATTCCTGAAACCTTAGTGTTAACCTCTAGTGTTTCATAACCGTTTCAAAAGGAGGTTTCGAAAGGATAACCAAACAACTTTAACAAGCTCAAAGGACTTAAAAACAAGGGATATAAGTGTTTCGACTGGGTCGAGAGGTTTGATAAGGAAGAGTTTTCACAACATAGACTTATTCGAGAGGTCAATAAAAAAAACAATAGGATCCCAACCTATTCTACTTAATCAAAAGAAGCTTGGAAGGACATTTCTGCACCTTTAATTCCACTTTAGGGGCGTTGACAAGTTTTCTTGTTACATTCTTCTTTCATGTTCCCATTATGCCTTATCACATCACATTTTGATTATATGAGTCCAATGGTTCTAATCTTCTTTCACTCACCCTTAAATCCATAAATTTACTTGCTACTTTTAAAGAAGAAATCATGTAGTAGCATTTCTTTGGGGAGATTGTAATAAATGTGAATGATTTTTTTTCCACCTCAACTGTTATAATCTTAACATTGACTTTAACTTACAATCAATTTCTTGTATAAGGGAAAAGCAAACAACTATCTTATGAGTCAAAATATATAGGGTGTTGTGTGTACACACACACACATAAATACATACATACATATTAGAAAATTACAAATGCGCTTCCTATGTCGGGTTAGGCTCTGTTGTCTCCTCGCTTGCAGATACAGACGAAACTATATAAGGATGTTCATGCTAAGAATCTTAACTGCCTCCTCAGAGCCATTACCTGAAAAATTGCTCATTCTCACTATCTGTAATTAGGAATTATTAGCAACATTCTTACAAATAGTATTAAATAAGAATAAAACAAATATATTTCTCATCTTATACTTCTTTAAGGGTAAAAATTGAAAACCTTCTGCAAAAACTTATTTATCAAAATATTCAAGTATGTTCTCTCGATATGTACCTAACTCATAACTCCTAAGGAATCTTTAACCCTAGCTCTGATACCACACGTAACAATCTAGACCTCCAGAAACACCAAAATCAAAGCCTAAGGTCACTTTCGATCTTGCGTCATGCCAAGATGTACGAGCTGTTGGTTTTTAAAACATTACATAGACTAAGATAATATCTAAAAAAAATTACACTTTCTGATCTCACAACAGAAGGAATTAATTCATAAGTACTGAAAATAGACATTTTAGAAAAACAGTCTCTAAAAATACTTAATTCATATACTATTCCAATGTACAATACAAAGTAGGATGAACATTTGATTCAACTGTAACCCTGTCTTCTTATAGTGGGGGATGAAAGGAGTGGATCAGGCAAAAGTTTGGTGAATGAGTTGTATTACCAAACATATGGATCATAGAAAATTTAATTTATTTATAATCTACGTGACCTAGGGTGTCCTGCTCATGCTTGCGAACTACTTACTAAGGTTGATTTCATTAACTTAAGGAATTATAGTTCTAAATACACCTACACTAACATCTTGTGAAGGCTTATACTTAGGATACCCTCAAAACAACTATGGATCGACTGATAGCTACTACAACTATTCCAACATAGGATCACCTACAATATCAACGTTGTGACTACATTCTCGAATTACCACTACACATATCATATTTATGCACAGAGGGGGGGCTCGCAATGCTAACTTGCTCCTAAGATGTCTCAATGTAGCAACATCCATGTCCACCACTCAATGGCAACATAACGCCATGTGTCGCATCGTGCCGAGATCCATCAACAACATAGTATCACGTCCCCGTGGCCATGCATACCAAGGAACTCCCATTAGTGCCGGACCACACACTTCTCCAGGCATCACCATTAGTGTATGCGTACACCGTAGAACCTCTTATGAGTGCAATTTGCAATAGAATCACTTCAGTCGAATATCGACCCTATTGAATAAATAGTGCCTAGGCCTCGTTGCCAGTATACACATCTATCCAGTCCATAATGTCTATGAGTCGCAAACGTACGGAGCTGATTTCCCTACTTCTACTAACATTCATATGTATAATATTTATATTTAAAGTAAAAACCTGGGCCATAGGCCAAGATTCAAATTACATTTGAAATCGTTATCGGTCTATCCTTAGTCACTAAAGCGGTCGACCGACTATCGTGAACCAGTCGACTAATCAGATTTGTTTTATTATTATTATATCTTCTTCATCGATTATCGTTCTTATCATTCTCTATGTTGATTATATTAAATTCCTACTTTGGACCTAACGACCACCCTCTTTCCCATTCGGAATAGGGGATCCCCATTGGCATTTTTACTTTATTAGTCTTCAATTTTCGATGTTCTCATTTTCAATTTCTACCCAAATTTCACCTCTCCATTCAACTCGACAACTACTATATGTAATCCCAACTCTTTTTGTGTTTAATCTATAATTTCATTCATATGGTTTCAACTTAACAAATGTCTTATATACTTATGTATATATATCCAAAATCAGTTCAGGGTGAAATCAATAGGGTGTATACATTTTAAAATCAAGTTAAATCAATTTAAATCATATATCTTCAAACCAATCAATTTCTATATACTAGTAATTATTAAATAAGGTTATCTCAGATTTCAATGATCATCAAATAAAAATTTATCTCCATAATGTTTGCAACTAAAATAAGCTTAAAACTAAATAAACTTTTCATTTCAGATTCAAATCAGATAAATTCCTAAATCAAATAGGTATATAGACAAATCCAATTACTTATTAATCCTCATATTTTATTAATCAACCCACTTACCTTTGGCAAGCTATTCCCTCTTTTATCCGCTTGGAAACGCCACCTCTTAGTTCGTTAATCCCTCCAATTTGTTGATTTTGTCTTCAATTTTGTTTACCTTTTCTTCTCCTATAATTTGTTGAATTTTTCTTCAATTTTTGTTTTGTTTTGTTTTTGCGATTTTTTGAGGAGACAGAGAAAGATTCGAGGAGTAGAGTTTAAACATGCTAGAGTTATAATCAATTATTATAAGCAGTTAATGCTGTTATTCATAAGTGCATCAAACATCCTAGCCGTTAGATTTTATTATTATTAAATCCGAGTCATTCGGCTTAGGTTTTTCCTAACCAACAGTGCCTAAGTAGTCGACCTCTTGGTTTAGAGCGGTCGACCTGGGGGTGGACCGATCCAGTTTAGGACATCGATTGGTTTTATGTTATATATATATATATATATTAATTTCCTTCCTTTTATATATTTTAATTATTTTATATTTCATATCTTTAAACTTTAATAACTTTTTCATATGAACTCCAATTACGAAACTTTATATATCAAAATTATCTAGAAAACCGCTATGAATGTAACGGTGCAAAATTCATAGCCAAATTTGAACGTTTGTGAAAATTTTCTTTTTTTCCTTATTATATTTAAATTAATTTCTTTATTAAATTTTCGGTTAATTTTGGTGGAGTGTTACATACGGCTAGAGATTTTAATTTTGAGTTGACTATAGTTAACAAAAATACTAACCTCATGCAACCGACTAGACGAATATCGAAAAGTGTTTCACTACCTATGGTTCAACTCAAACCAAATTATAGTCATTCGATGGATGTCATGTCATGATTTAACTATAATAAGTGGAGTTTCCATATTAAAGTTCAACAATATTCTCAAGTCGAGGGAACCATGACTACAATATCATCACTTTAGATTTCTTGTTTGACCTAATTGTTATTAACCAATAGCAAACTATCAGTATGCAAGTCATTGGTGCCCGTAGCAGCCATGAGTAACACACTACCCAACATTTGAAGATCATTATGCACTCTAGCCTTAGCGGGTGCATAGATATCTTATATAGAAGCATATCTTGACTAGGAATATTTAAAATAAAATGTTATTCTATATTGTGATAAGTTTCGCATGATTACAACTTTTTGTAACAGTTATCACATATCATATTATTTAAGGATTTTCTATTTAATATACTTTAAATTAATTCCTTAACTAATTATGTCACTGTGTAACAAAGTTTATATTAAAAATAAAATACCTTTATAAAAACAAGATTAATTTCGAGTTAGATATATGTATCAATTACATAATTATCCCTAGAGGATTCCCCTACTTCTAGCAAAGTACAATCCATAAAAGGATCTCCAACAAAGGCTAATTCAACCTTGACATTTAGTAGCTCCTCAAAATAAATCTTCAACAATATATATTACGTCGAATATTCAAGGTAACATTTAAGGGTCAATTCAAGATCGTAAATTTATCCAAGCACCTATTTAGTAGGTGCCTATTAAATAGGCATCTAAAGATTGCGCTCCTATTTAATAGGCACCTAAAGTATGCATGTCTATTAAATAGACACTTGGAATCTTTTATTTAATAAGAGATTAATTATCAGACTTCTATTTAATAGGTGTTTGAGCTTAGATGCCTATTAAATAGGAATATTAGATTCAGGCTTGCCTATTTAATTAGGGCTTAAAGTTAAGCATCTATTGAATAGGCACCTGATTGTTGAGGATTTTCATAATAATTCAGCCCTTTACATTCAGGAGCTGAATATTAAAGGCATTTTCGGTTGGAGATGCTCTAAGCCATAACGAAGAAAATAGAAATAAATAGTTTAGTTATATTACAAAAGATGAAACATCTTCCTTTTAAACATGTAGTGTGTACGATGTAGGTTGCAGGCATGATATGTAGAAGGACTTAAGTTTTATTTTTGTAGTTTAAATAAACATAGTATGATTCCAAGTTTGACAATAGTAGTATATTTTTTTGTGCATTAATTTTACATAATTTCTTTATTTCATAACGGTTGGATGTTGTAACGACCTGCTATTTTGAACCATTCAAATCGACAATCATCCACACATGTCAGACTTGAATTGCTCAAAACAATAGATTGTTAATTTATATTTGGCAAACCTTAACATATACAGTAAATAAATCAATCAAAGAATCACAGACACAGAGTAATATAACAATAAGTAGCAGAATAGATAAATAGTAGTTTATGAAGCTACTACAGAAACATTAGAGTCTGAAATAAATACAATAGAAAATCCCAAGTACATAGAAGAAACTAATACAAAAGCAACTGACAAGTCATAACATAAGCAACTGAAAATAACTGAAAATTGAATAGATATAAGACAGGTCTTCAAGCAAAGCTCCAAGCTCCATATGTGAGTCTCAAATGCGGTGACACTCAGTCTGACCCGTGCATAAAGCAAAATACAAAACACTCGAGTCAGGATTAACATTCTTATGCTAGTAAATTAACTTAAGTGAAATGTCCAAATGAAATGCAATATAACTAAAAGGATGTTGCGATTTCATCTTTTAAGGATCCGTTAAACTGTCTACATACATAGTACAATACGCTACGTATATAATTTCTACAATAAAGTAAAATATTAAAATAGCATTAAGGCGTTACCCATATCCCCCTTTACACATTTTATATAAATTCCGTCGTCTATACAGTATTGTAAACTCCACCAAACCGGTGGGCTATCAAGGAGAACTCCATAGGTACGACACAAACCAAACTCGTAGAGGGCGCGATAAGGCATGTGACAAGGCACGTGGTAACTCATAGCAGCTACTACCGCCCACTTCGAGACACACTCCCAAAATCAAAGGTACACCCAATCAAATCACAAAGTAATAGAATGGTAGCGAAGAAGCATGCTCGATCGGAGGTGCGACCTCACTTGGCCCTGCATGGCTCCTGTTTTAATCACATCAAGCTGACCTGCGGGAGTCAGGGCTACGTTAATACCTCATATAGAATTGTTCGCCAAACAATCCTACTTCGTTCTAGAATCTTTACCACGCGCACAGTTGTTAAAGTGGTTTCCGGTATTGGCAGAGAGTATGATAATATCTGATCCCGGTCTCTTTAACAACCAAACACTTATTTCACACCATGGTCATTTTATAAAACCATTTCAAACAGTTCATACTTCATATCAAAATATCATATTCATTTCAAAATCATATCACTTTCGAAATCATATTTACTTTCGAAATCATTATTCACTTTTAAAATCATAACCACAAAATAGTTTAAACCATCATACCAAAACATTCGCATTTATATCCATTAAATCCAAATCATAACAGTTCCAACTTAACAGTTTGAATATTGAAAGTAGTTTATTTATTGAAATAGTCATAAATTAAAAATAGTTTATATATTTAAAAATAGGTTATAGATTAAAATAGTTTATATATTAAAAATAGTTTATATATTAGAAATAGTTTATATATTGAAAATATTTCAAAATTAGAATTGTTTCTTTCAATTTCACAACTCAATTAAAATCAACTTTAGTTCCAAAATTTAATTTAAAACAATCTCAGTTCGACAATTTCAAATCCTCATTAAAATCATTTAAATTTATATCGATTTCAAGTCTAGGTTTGAACTACAAATTTAAATCACTCCCAATTCAATAGGTTTCAAAGTATAGATATTCAAACAATTTACAATAACTCAATTTGATAGATTTCATTTATATTTTAGAAAATTCAATCCTAAATTTATTTAAATTGGAAAATATTCACTTAATCGTTTCTAATAACGTTTAAATAAATCTCAAATTACAAATTTAAATAAAATCAAAATTCAATTATATTTTATTCTAAAATATTCACCTAATCACTTTTATAAACATTTAAATAAAATCTCAATTTAAATGTTTAAATCAAATTTAATATTCAATTTCAATTTATTTAAATTCAAAAATATTCATTTAATCATCTTTAATCAAAATCACTTTATCGAATTATAAAAATCATATCTTTGAAATCTCACAATCAATAAGTTCAAATCAATCCTTATTTAAATTCAATTATTAACCGATTTAAATTTCAAGTCAATTTAATTTATCTTTCCAACCTCTATTTATTAAAGTTATCACCAAATCTATTTTCCAAATATTAATGTAATTTCTAAATAAATAGTTTAAAACATATTATATATATATTAGTAAAAAAATATTTTTTTTAAATTTTTTATATTAAAATTTATTAAATAAAATCTTATTATTAAATCTAGTTTTTTTAAATCTTATTTATATATTTAAAAATTATAAGTAAAATCTTTAAATTTATATTTATCAAAACTTAACTTATAAATTTAAATTTTCAAACATATAATTTAAAATCTAAATTTTACTCATATATTAAAATAAAATCTTTATATTATATTTAAAAATCAATATTTATTAAAAACCCATATATTCCTCTTTTCTCAAAATCTTGGAAATCATTTAAAAATAGACCAACGGTGTGCGTATATAGTTTTCTATCCTATGGTCAAGTAATACAAATATTTAGCATTTCAATCCGTAATTATTAAATTTACGGGTATATATCATTTCAACCCACAATCCCAAATTCAAATTCAATAAAATCACTTGGGTTTATCATTTCAACCCATAACGATTTTACCTTAATCTTTAAATCGTTGGGTATGTATCATTTCATCCCATAGGGAATTACTAAGCTAACATGAAACTTGCAATGTGAGAATAATAAAATGATAATATAAAATGACATAGCATATCAATGGCAAATATGATCATAATTAACAATTCAAATATAATATACAACAGGATTGTGGTGTCATATGTCGATAAATCATAAGTGAAAATTTTAAATATTAATATAGCATATTCAATAATTAAATTTCGAACCAATTCAATTTAACAACATATTTCAATTGTCATTCATGAGAAATCAATTTACTAGATATAAGAATGTTAATCGTGAGTGATCGCTCACCTTTCGAGGCTAGAGAAAACAACGACAGCTAAGAACGATGCAAACTGACACAGACTGGTGCACACGGACACGCTCACACAACACGCGACACCGTCCAAGCGAGCAAAGAAAGCTGCGACAAATTCGACAACAGCAAAGCAAAGCAAAACGAACTTGAATCGATGAGTCAAAACATATATATATATATATACATATATATATTTAAACTTATATATATATTTATCTTTTTGAAAATCAATATTCAATTTAAACACATATTCAAATAAAATCTTTATATATTATATTTCAAAATCATTTTTTTCTTAAAACACATCTAATAAAAATCAATATATATATATATATATTTAAAAATCAAAATCTATCTTTTTTTATATACTTACATATAGAGAAAGCTACAAGGTTGATCGACCTAGGGAAGTGGCGGGCTGACCGAAGTGGGGAAACGGCTATTGGAGTGGTGCAGCGACATTCGGCAAGGGATGGCTGCTCGGAGGATGGCCTGCGGCAATGGACAAAGGTGGATATGGCTGCTGCTAACATGGAGAGGGTGGACTGCTCGGCGGTAGATGGTGCAATGGTTCAGATAAGGCAGGTTCAAGAAGGGAGGGTTCGGTCAGTGGAGATGGGCGGAGCAGGAGCTTGGGTGGCGTATAGCAGGCATTGTGTTGATGGCTGACATTCGGCAGCAGAAAAAGTGGAGGAGCACATTTGTTGGAAGCTGCTGTAGGTGGTGGGTTGTGTGGCCAGTGGAGGAGCGAAGGCTCGGAGGATGGAGGAGTGCAGGCTGTGCTGTGGGGTGGCCAGAGCATGGGACAAGGTAGAGGCGAGGAAAATTGGTGCTAGGAGAAGATGGGTTACACTCAGTGGGGTTTTGGTGAAGGGAGAAAGGAAGTTGGTCACAGTGAGGAGCTGGGTCGGAGGGGCTTAGGTTCATGGAAGAGGTGGGATCGGTCCATGTAAGGAAGATGAGCAAGGAGTGATGGGCAGATTTGATCTCGGTAGAGGACGCAAGCAGTTTCAGATCCAAATATATATATAACTTATATTTTATATAGCTTATAATTTTTTTCTTTTGAAGGTATGAACAGAGGAATATAAAGAAAAGAGGGGAGGAAGAAGAGAAATGAACAGAGGAAGAAGGGACGTGAACAAGCTAAACGGGTAATAGATGAAAGCAACATCAGTTATGTATGTATATATATATATATATATATATATATTATAAAATATGCAGAATGAAGTAGGCAGAGAAAGAAAGTGGGGAACCGAACCAGCAAATGAATTGAAATAGGGAATAGAAAAGTCACGACTTAAATTCAGGAAATATTTAAAGCTAGTAGCCATTAGCTTTAATAGATGGACAAAGAAAAAGACACATAAAGTCCAAAAGACTCAAATGCGGAACCGATACGGCTAATCATTTCGCAGATTTCGCCGCGTACCGGACGCCGAAATGCACAAATGAATATACTGCGGAGATCAACACGATGAGACGAACAAAATGGTATACAGATATTAGTGATACGACCAAGCTATCAAAAGTCGATTTTTCGTTGTTTAAAATGCTGCTAAAACGCCAAAAATAAGATAAATGGGGATAGAGCAGTCCCAATTTGACGAAACGAAATACGATGGCTCACTCAAAAATGGTTTACAAATTTATTATATAAAAATATTCAGGTTTCAAAAATATTTTATTTCCAACAAATTTTCAACTGATTTTAAATTTTAAATTGAAATTTCACAACTGAACACACTTACATATTTTCTGATGAAAATCTGATACTTGCTACGTTTAAATAGACGTGCTCCAAATATCAAATTTTCATTACAAATTTTCATTGTTTATTTCCATGAAAAATTTAGTTAATTACGTTATTAAAAATCGTAAAAATTTCTAGGTCATTACAGATGTTGATTACTGGCTTGTTTACCCTATGAATATGTACATAAAAAACTAATGATGATAGGTGAAAGTAAGCATTAATTAAATATGTACCAATATAGGAGTTCCATATGTTGATTATATAAGTAAGCATTTAATGAGATAAATTCACATAAACAACGATTTCAATGTTACTTTGGTTTGTATACTGCACTTTTAAAATAATTTTTATATCTGTGTTATGACAGTTATAAATATAGTGTTAGGATAGTTATATAAATAGATATCATTTACCCTCCTCATTTATCCAGGATTGAGGCCGGTATCAACTTCCAAAAAATTTGGTAGATGGTAGGGCTAAAAACGTTTTAAGGGACTTTGTGACGTAATGGTTAAACATTAGGTACTAATTATCATTTAAGTAATATCGTACGATAACCTTTTCACAGTTATATGTTTGTTACAAAAAAGTTGTTGGGGAAAAAAAAGTTGAATAACTTTAACTTTGGAACATTTTAAATTACATCAGAAAATCCTTAATTGAAAGTAAAATTAAAATTAGTTCATAATTTTAGGACATATCAATAAACATCCTTAAAGATCACATTTCTAGTGTGTACCTATTTTACATTACAGTTTTCCATTTATAGCCAAAAATTGTGTTGATTTTCGTGAAATTCCTTATGGTAAAGCAACATATAGCTGACCATGAGTGAAAACATGTTCAGAAAGCAGTAAATTTTTGTTATATGATTTTGGATTTGATTTCCTTTGCATTTTCAAGGGTTATTTGATTTTTTCAATACATGGATAACATAGAATCTTTGATTGTTTTGTAAAGTCTAATATAAGTAAATTCAAAATATATTTTTATTATCAAGTTTTGTATCTACGTTGATGTACATCTTGTAACAACCCGCCTTTTTGACCCTCAAAAGTCAGCACTTAATACATCCACAATATTCAAATGTTGAGCATCCAAGTGCCAGAAAGGCATATTGTTAGGGTGAATAAAAAGAAAACGAACACGAGGAAAAAGAATCTCATAACGGAATGACAACATATAATTTAACAAAGACAGTAAAAGCTGTCACTCTATAATACATGGTATATCAGAGTTAAAAACAAACTTCATCAGCCTGGATAGTTATAACTTCCTGACCTTACAATTTGCGGATGTGTATAGACAATAATACAATGGAAAATAAAAATAGTACGGCAGGTGAACATCCAGCTCTACTCCATTTCCCACAAACGACAACCTGGAAAAACTCGGCCTGACCCGAGCATTAGAATAAAATAACACCTGGATCAGTCCGGTAAACCAGCGTGAGAAGGCCGAAGAAATATTCTGAACATATAATAATCTATGAGACCATGCTACTAAACACGGAACGAGTTTACGTCATAAGAACAACATCTATACATGAAAGAATAGAAACAAATTAGAACAAAACCCAAACATGAAGGAATGGGCATAAACAGGATCAAAATCCAAACTTAAAGAATGGAACAAATAACTAAACATCAAGAAGAGCTCCAGGCACTTCTCGATGCAATTAAGAAAACATTCAAAGGTTTGAATCAAAAACACGGAAAAGGAAATTTTCGGACAATGACTAGGAGGGTGCACCCTTTACCGAAAGTATACCTCCAGAAAATATACTTAAGAACTATGATGGCTCTCGGAAACCTTTAAGTCGGACCTCGCCAACCTTACCGAGTATTTGAGTATTTCACGTCTCAATGTGCATATAACCAAAAACAATCAAGAGTAAATGTGAAATACCCTAATTCTATGTAATTAAAGTGCTCAATGATTCTATAGCAGTGGAGGTGCAAAAAGTTATAGCGGGGATAAAGCGTGGATATAGCGAAAAATAGTGGAGGTGTGAAAAGCTTCATTGTATATAAAAGCAAATATTTAAAGTTAATTTATTCTCGTTCTCACACCATTTGAGTAGGAAAAATAAATATTTTTTATCTTATATAATAGAACTAAAGAATATCATGATTTATGGAGACTAGAGTTCGTGACTATAATATATTTCTAACGTTTGTTGGGCATTTATGTCTTAAAATTAGGTCTTTAACCTAACTTTTTTGATTTTATTTTAAACAAAACCACTCAAATCCACCTTTGTATATTAATGTTGCTAAAGTAGGTGCTAAAAATCCTTGATTTAGCGGGTGTAGTAGAAAATAGCGGGGCTTAAAGCAGATCTACTGTTTAATAGTGCTAAATTGAAATAGCGTAGCGGTTGGAGAGCGCTATGCCCCTATAACAGGGATTTTGCGGGGATTTGGCAGAGATTTAACTACATAGGCCTAATAGGAGCAACCCCACATAGCTTGGCCCCACTCACTCTTTATTTAGTCATTTTCGGCAAAGGATATCAAAATCGATAGTCATTGAATCAAATATCGAAAACAAACTAGTACTACCCCAGGGAAAACAATGAAGCCGGACAAATTAGGGAGTGTTGCTTCCTACCTCGACTAAACAACATTCTTAACTTTAAGAATAACGAGACTTTAAATGCCCTAAATGAGCAATAAAATCTTCTTGAATCGACGAACAAAAGAAGATAACAGAATCGATAGTCAATAAACCAACTATTAGAAATAAAAAATGATCGTATATGAAAATTAAATCTCTTAAAACATTTGACTTTCACTTATGCTTGATTGTCACATCACAAATATTTGTAAAACATTTTAAAAACACTGTTTAAAATATTCTTTTTAAAAGAAATTTATATTCCTAAGTGTATTAAAAAGAAGGGTAAAAAACAAATACCACTAAAACATTATGTACTATAAACCCAAAATAATTTACACTTAGCTTTATATTTTAAACATTCCTTTTTAAAGATTTTTAGATTTATAAACTATCATTTATAACTTTGAAAGAAAATTTATTATTCCAGAAGATAATAAATCAATTTGAATTACTTTTATAAATTCAAAACAATGTTAATCATTCCAAAAAATAATTGATATAACTCTTTTATAAATTTAAAACAACATTAATTATAATGAAAGATAATTTATCAAATTTATAATCTTTTATAAATTTAAAATGAAATTAATTATCCCGAAAGATAATTAATCAATATTATAATCTTTTTATAAATTTAAAATAATATTAATCATCCCAAAAGATAATTAATCAAATTTATAATCTTTTTAGAATTTTTAAAACAACATTAATTATCCTAAAAGATACTAATCAAATTTATAATCTTTTTAAAATTTTAAAAACATCACTTATCTTTTATAGAAAAATTGTCAAAAATACTTGAAAATATATTTTAAACAACTTTCAAATTGAAAAAATGTAACAAAACATTTATTTTGTAATAATACAAGCACAAGTTCAAAACACACAAACGTTTAACAAGATGATATTTCATAAGTGACGATATAGTGATAATCGCTATAACAACACTTACATAAATCAAACAGTATGTCACAAATATTTCAACCAAACATCAGTAGAAGCAACATAAGAATATAAGTAAATCAGTATTGGCGAGAAACATTTGTGGTCTTTCTATAAAAGTCCGCATGCAAATCATATTTATGTATGTGTATTTCGAAGTGTTCCGTAGCGACCTATTCGCTATGTACACTTCGACTTTCTCTTGCTTTTGTTCCCTGCAACACAATGGTTATTTATGCCATCCACTTCCAATTAGGAACCAAATCCAAACAAACAATCAAATAACAATATATAAATGATCATCTAGGCAGTCAATAATAACCTATAGCAACACAAATATCATATAGCTTATTCATAGGCGAGTAAACTCATCTGTAACGATCCGCCTTTCTTTCTCCTAAAGACGACAATTAATACATCTACGGTATTCATGTACCGATCAACTATGTGTCTGAAAGACAAGCTGTTGGGATAAAAATAAAGAAAAGAGAAGAAGAGAGAAATACAGCTCACAATGCAAGGAAATCACATATAATAGATCATAAGATAGTATATATGGCCACTTCCAAAATAAATTATCAGAGTTACAACAAGTACTAACTTCAGCCACGGACAGTGATAACTGGCCGCCCCCATAATGCAGATACCAAATATACATACACAACAGAGATAAAATGAATAACTAGGTAACGTTGAAGCCACCTGCTCCTTGCTCCTCCAAAATTCATCCGTAAGAACGTGAACTGCTTGGCTACTCATTCAAATTTGAGTTCCAAAGAATTTAAGGAAAAGAAAGAAAAACGCAAGGTCAGACATGGGTCTGGTGTGAGTAAACTACAAAAAACTAAATTATTATACTTATAAACTCTTTTAAAAATAAAGGTATCTCGTAAGACCACACTGCACATAATCACGGATGGTTTTTTACCTTACGATAACCAAATCTCGGGTGATATTATAAAAATGTCTAGGTTTAAAGTAAATATGGAATCATAGTTGAAATGGTTACATTAATTACATTTTAGCATAATAGGTGTACAACTAAGTCCGTAAAAGCACTTATTGGAGAATGGATTCCATCAATGATAATGCTACTGGATTACCGCTTGTCACAATATACCTCTATAATGTACCGAGGTCAACAAGAACATCTTGTACCCCTACTAACACAGCACCGACCTACCCCTTCGTGGATAGTACCAAATATGAACATTCCTCTACTATGATCAACAACCGCACCAAGCCCCGTAGCATACACTCTAAGAAATAATATCGATCTAGATCAAGAATTACCATACCTTAATTAGTGCGACCCACATAGCGATGCTGCATCTCTCATGTTTTAGTCATTCCCAGTTTTGAGGTTTAAAGCTACGTTTTACCTTTTCATATAGTAATCCTACTTGGAATGCTAACATGGCCCTTCAAGCGACAATGCAATGCTAGCATTCGTCCATACAAGTTATTCAGGATAAGAACAAACCAAAGGCACTAGTTCTAGTACATCATGTTTGGAATCACCCTCAAGATTAATAGGAAGTAGCCATTGCACTTTAAAGATCTTCATCTTTGATTCCATCATCTTCCAAATGTCTGCAATTCGAATGCTTATGTTGGTTCAAAGTGGATTTCGAATAACTCTTGTCATCCGATCCTGGTCTCTTCGAACCAACATTCGATAATTTTAAAACTGGCCAAGTTATCAATAGTAGACAAATCCACTATCGGGGGTGAGTATAGATTTGCATATGAAAAATAGAACATCTTATACTTATCCACAGTTTTTGATTTCAAACAGTACTATCCCTTGATTAACAATGAAGTCAGACAAGTTAGAAAACTATCCTTGCGTGGACATTCATTCTTACTTCTCGAAATAGAGATGAGTTTACATACCTCGGAATTTAGTTTTAAGTATACAATAAGTATCTTCCATATACTTAATTTATCATGACTCATTTATTGAAATTAACCTTTATATATTTATCATATTACCCTCATATATGAAAAGAAAAAAAGAGAGTTATTTTTATACAAAATGGAATATAGTAAATTACTTTTCTACCTTTAACCCTTTACCCTCCACATTGGTGCCACCTCACCCCTTCCTTACCCCATCTACACACAAGCCATCTCCTCTCCCTTATTCCATAACATCATCTCTTTTGTGATGTGATAATACCTTTTACATATGTTTTATATATAAAAGAATGGAAAAGTAAACTTTACCTTTTTACTTTAAGTAAATTATTTTACCATATTTAACTCTTAACAATTTCTTAACTAAGAATAGGTTGTTTATATATATATATATATATATATATATATATATATATATATATCTGTGTGTGCATATATATACTCTAGTTTAAATAACATTTGACAAATTTTTGACGATGAAAACTCGAAAATCCGAAAAATAATTTTCGGTCACATTTTCGATTTTTCTCCCAACTAATAATAAAAGTTTAAAATAATTTCACCATCATTAATTATTATTCAAAATAGGTCTATTTGAGCATAAAATCCATTTATTAACTATTTAAAAATATGTTAAATATTCCTATTTAAAGTGATTAAATTACGAGTCATTACATTCTCCCCCTTAAAAGAATTTCGTTCCAAAATTAACACACAAAAAGATAACTCAAAATAAGACAAAATGGGCATATATTATATATGATGAAAACACATTGAAAGATACATACTGAGCAACTACATCCCAAATAGTGGGCACACAATCTACACAACACGCAAACTACTATTCTAACATCAACTTAGGATAAGCCTCCCTCATGCTTTCTTTCCTCTCCCAAGTGCAGTCTCGGGAATCTTCACTCCACTGAATCTTAACCAATCTCATGACCTTATTCCAAAATTGTTTCATATCTTGATCTATAATGAAAATAGGATGCCTTATCACAGTCAGGTTTGGTTTTACCTCCAAATCCTCTTGAATAGATGACTCCACAATCAGTGATGGGTCATGCACATACTTCCTCGAGTGTGATACATGAAAAATATTATGAACTCTCGACAATCTTTTCGATACTTCAACTCGATAGGCAAGCAGTCCGATCCCTCAAGAATTTGAATAATTCTAACATATCTGGGCACCAACTTCCCTACTCTTCCAAATAGGACAACTCCTCTAATCGAGGAAATCTTAATAAACACAAAATCACCAACTAAAAATTCCAAATCCCTTCGCCTCCGATCGACATAGCTTTTCTATCAATCTTTAGTTTCCTTCATCCTCCTTTTGATCACAACAACCTTCTCCATATTCTCTAGCATCATATCACGTCTAACGCTATCCGATCTCCGATTTCTACCTAAAATGCTGGTGACTTAAATGTTCGTCCATACATAGCTTCGTAGGGTGACATGCTAATGCTTGCTTGATAACTGTTGTTGTAAGAGAATTCCACCAAGTGCAGATGATCTTCCTACGATCCTCCAAAGCCCAAGTTACATGCTCTCAGCATATCCTCCAAGATTGGGTTCACGCTCTTTGTTTGCTCATCCATTTGAGGATGTTATGCTATGATCAAACTTAGCTTTGTTCCCAAAGCTACTTGTAATGCCTCCCAAAACCGACTGGCAAAGATCGGATCCCGATCACCTACAATGCTAAATGGAACTCCATGTAGCCGAATGATCTCCCTCATATAAATTTCTGCCAATATTGTTGCAGTCCTCGTCGGCTTTACCTAAATAAAATGAGCACTCTTGGTTAGCCGATCCACAATGATCCAAGCACTTTCATTTCCTTTCCTAAATCTGGGTAAACAATCGATAAAATCCATTGATACTTGCTTCCATTTTCGATTTGGGATCTCCAGTGGTTGCGGTAACCCAGCAGTATTTTGGTGATGGTCTTGGATTTGTTGATAGTTTGCACATCGGATGACATAGATTGAGATATCCCCATTCATCCCTTTCCACCAAAGTACCCTTTTCATATCTCGATGCATCTTTGAGACACCAGGATGAATACACAACTTTGATTGATGATACTCTGTTAAAACTTCTTGCCTAAGACCATTGACATTAGGAACACATATCCTTCCTTTCATACGCAAAATACCACGGTGATCTATTTCAAAAATTGAACCATGAACTTCCTTTATATCCTAGATGATTTCCATCAAGCGCTTATTTTCCCTTTATTTACTTGCAATCCCCTCTAGAAGAGTCGGAGTAACTTCCAAAAGAGCCAAGACTGCATTCCTGCTCAGAGCATCCGCTATCATATTTGCCTTTCCAAGCGTATATATATAAAATATCCAGGTTGTAGGCCGCTAGAAATTCTAACTATCGTTGCTGCCTCATATTTAGATCTTTTTGTGTGAAAAGATACTTCAAGGACTTATAATCCATAAAGAGATCGAATTTTCATTCAACAAGAAATGCCTCCAAATCTTTAATGCAAACATCATGGCTAATAACTCTAAATCATGTGTTGCATAATTCCACTCATGAGGCTTCAGCTGCCTACTAGCATAAGCAATGACCCTACCATGCTGCATCAAAACTGCACCCAAGTCAACACCACAAGCATTTGTATATACAGTCAATCCTACACATTCATCCAGAATAGCTAAGACCGAAGCGTTGGTCAACTTCTTCAACTCAATAAATGCTTCTTCACACTCCATAGTCCAAATAAACTTAACATCTTTCTTCGTCAACTTGGTATGGTGTGAGGCAATGGAGAATTCTTAGATGAACCTTATATAATATCTGGCCAAGCCTAAGAAACTTCAGACCTCTGTTGGAGTCTGCAGTGTCTTAAAATCTTGAATAGCCGCTATCTTTGTCGGATCAACCGAAATGCAGTCCCCAGACACAACATGTCCGAGGAACCTTACTTTTCACTACCAAAAATGACATTTAGAAAATTTAGGTTTTTAAACATGCTTCCTTAATGTCTTCAGCACCACTTTCAAATGATGTTTGTGTTGTTCCTCGGTCTTAGAGTAAATAAGGATATCATCTATAAAGACTAAAACAAACTTATTCAACACATCTCTAAAAACTTATTCCATCAGATCTACAAAATAAGCAAGTGCATTGGTTAGCCCAAAAGGCATATCCAAACACTCGAAGAAACAATCAGGTCCTCTGAATGTCGTTAGGGGTATGCAATCCTCTACTATCCTTAATTGGTTAAATCATGTAGCAAGGTCCATTTGGTAGAATACTTAGAACCATGAAGTTGGTCAAACATGCCGTCTATATGAGGTAAGGGATACTTATTCTGAATTATCTGCTTATCCACCTTCCTATAATCCACACAAAGTCTTAAAGAACCACAAGACTTTATGACACAAACTACCGCTGCTCCCAAACTTGAATGATTTAGTCTAATCAGTCCTTTTCACAACCAATCATCTGTCCGATCTCTTAACTCCTTCTCTCTCGGAGCCATTTTATGAATTGGTTGAATAACAGGCTTCCAATCGGGAATTAAGTTAATACAAAACTTAATCTCTCGATGTGGAGGTAGATTGTTAACTTCTTCAAAAACATCAGGGAAATCCTCAATAACTACTATCAATCCCAGCTCTGCATGGGACGATTCAATGGCATACAAGAAACTACTCATACGTTTGTCCGGTTCATCTCATGATACTTCAACAAAATTTCCAAATTTGGCTTTTAAAGATATCATCCTCCTAACACAATCTAGAACAACACCATTTTTTGACAGCCAATCTATACCAAGTATAATGTAAAGCCCCATAAAATCTAGAACAAACAAATAGCACAAAATATTATGGGTAAGGTAGGTAATTTGCACATTCTCACAAATCATGCATATATTTGTTACTCCACCTATAGGTTTAGACACACAAATAGGGGTCTATAAATTTAGGAGAAAGTTGCAATCTTCCTATCGATTTTAGAGAAATAAAACTATTGGAAGCCCTGGTATAAAACAATACTCAAACAAAAAAGCATTAACAATTAAAATACCTTCAAGAACTCCTATTCCTTTTGCATCCTTTGAGGTCGATGGTTCATCCTTGATGGCATAAACCTTGGCTTGTTGAACCTTCTTCATTAACAGGCAATTCTTCACCATATGCCTGACAGTTGCAACAATGTATCTTCTGAACTATCGAGGAAATATGTGTTGCTTGTTGCTTCTAAGCTCCGAAACTCTTACATAATCTTGCGATATGAGCCTTCTAATTATAGGTATTAAAAATACAATCCTTGAAACAATCTTCCAATGCCCCTCCTTCTGGCTTTCCTTTCCACTAGTCCTTCCCTTGATGATTAAACTTCCTCTTATTCGGGTTGCTGCTACTATTTCTTGGTGCTGCCGTTGGCTTCTTCTTCTCCATAACTTTGTACCTCAAAGCGATATCTATCAAATGCACAAAAGATCCCTTCAAATGGGCAGTCATCTTCTCTTGAAATCCATCCCTCATTTCAATCACAAATATCACATTTTTCCTAAGTAGGTTATCAATCAACTTTAAGCCAAATCGCAATAGCTCACTAAACTTGGTTTCATATTCAGCTACCAACAAATCTCCTTGCTTAAGATCCAAGAAACTCCTATACATACGGGTCTTTCTTGCAGCAGACATGAACTGGTCTTTAAATACCTCCTTAAATCTAGCCTAAGAAAAATCATCCTTTGGAACATTCACTTGAATGGAGTCCCACCATGCTGCTGTTCCATCTTGTAACATCTAAGATGCTAAGAAACGCTTCCACTCATCTGAAATATCCAACCCATTGAAAATCTTTTTACAAGAATTAAGCCAAGCTTGGACATCGATAATGGATTCCGTGCATGTAAACAACTATCCTCCCAGATTAGTATAGTCTTTGTACAACGCTGCAAAGTTCACATCGGGCTGCACTGGTGCTGCCTCTTCAACTACTCCAACTCATCCAACATTCGAAACTCGACCATTGGTGGTCATGGTGCTACTAACTCCTCTACCATGTCATACCCTATTACTCACTCTTACTACCTAGATATAGTAAGATAACTTTTTAATACTTAGACGAAATAACCTTAAGGAAAAAGGTACTAAATCAAACATATCGAAGCTGGTCGAAATAATTCAAAAATATATATATATATATGTATATATATGTGTGTATATATATAAGTTACAACTACATGCTCTCATAGACTAAACTCATTCTAGGGTATTACTAACCCTATCTCTAATAAGTTGGCCCCAACAAAGGATTAGGTGTTCACTCAACCTAAGCTCTGATACCACGTGTAACGATCTGTCTTTCATACTCCTAAAGATGACACTTAATACATCCATGATTGTAACAACCCGCGTATTTTACGATTGTACATTTAAATGTTTTATTTAAATATAACATCGTTGGTCGGATTAAAGTCCAAAATGCTACTTTTTGTAAACAGTCAAAGTAGGACTCGTGACTACTACCATTGAGTTCAAAACGATGTTTACAACTTTTTTGAGTATAAACATCGATATGTTTGGAGTTGAGTAGAATTTTGCTATTTTTCTATTGGGCTTTGGGTTTGGGTTTCAGCCCACTAACCTAACAATGTAACCCCAACTCCTCTACAATACAACTCCCACTCTACTCCTCTTTATTCATTCATAACATTTCCTAACACTTTCAAGCCTTAGAAAGAATGGTGGGAAGAGGAAATTGAGATTCCTAAGCCCTAGTTTCTCTTAGGAATTCAAATTCAAGTTATAAATCAGAGAGAAGCTTAGGTAAGCATCCTCTTCATCTTCTCCATCTCAATCTCTCTCCAATTTAAGAAATTTCCTATAACCTAACTTAGGAAATATTTTCTTATGATCTTAGATTGGAGCTTCTAGAGTTGAAGTTGTGGAGTGGTTGATCTTTCCTTTTTTTAAAGCTTCTCACTTGTTGTTTTGGGTTTAAAGGTGAGTTCTTGAACTCACATATATGTCAATAGCTTTCATTGTTGTTAGGTATGAATTCCTAATACCTATTTCATGTCCAATTGCTTTTGATTTGAATTGATTTGGTAAATTTTCCAATTTTTGGTATTTTGAAGTTAAAATCTTTAAAGATCCTATCTTGGATATTTGGACATGTTGTTTGGGGTGTATCGAAGAGCATATAAGGCTGGGTTGTCGCTTGGCATAATTCCCTAGCCTCCATCGCTCGTCCGATCGCATTTCGGTTTGGATTTTTGCCCTTTTTGGGGTAGGCTTAATTTTTGCCTAGTAGGAAATTTCAAAAGTCTGGTTGAAAATCCAAACGTCTGGAATTGGTCCCTGGAAAAAGAAATAAAAGGCAGAGGCAAAATCCATACGTTTGGAAATCCAACCAGACTTCTGGTTAGTGGTTCAGACGTCTGGTTGGTAATTTTAGACGTTTGGAACTCTTCAATTTTGCCTATTTTGGCTGTTTTTGAGTGGATTTCCAAATTTTATCGATTTTTGTTGATCCTATTAGCTGTTGTCAATTATTATCGACTTTGATGACTTCATTTATAGATTATTGGGAATATCCATTTGATTGGATTTGATATCGATTTTTATGGTTTGAATTCACGTCGTCGAATGTGGATTTTTGGTGATATATTTTTTTTACAATCAATTATGTGATTTGTCACTTTTAAATACAAAGGTTTCTATACTATAAATACTCAAACTCTTTCACAAAAACGATCTCAACGTTACTTTTAATACAAAGCTTGTTTTTAAAACTGTTTTCTTATCTATTGGTATATACAAACCTTTACCTCATTCGTATGAGAAATTTAATTAAACGACTTAGCAAAACAAGTGGTATAAAACACTTGCGTTTATTTCGTCGGTTAATTCTTGGACTTGTTCGATTGAAATCTCATGACAATTTTCGAGTGGAAATCTACAATTTGTTCGTAAATATTTAAGTTAAGCCCGTGGTTATGGGACATGAAGCTAAATTTATTTATTTACTAGCTTAGTGTAATTTACTCTTATCGATCAATGATGATCATTTTGTGATTTAGACTAGCGATGTGCGATGTCCCTATGTTTGTGTGGGGGATTAAACCCCGTTTGAGGAGCTTCGGTTCATATCGGTGGGGTAGCGACCCATGGTTACGGGCCGTTTGTGGAGCCTCGGCTCAAACTTGATGGTTAGCGAACTTGAAATAGCGTTCCCTTTGTGATACACTTGTTGGTGAGTTTTCATGCTCCCGTTTGTGATAGGCCTCCCCCTTTTGTGTTTTCTGGATTTCTAATTGTTGATTTCTGGAATTTGCATTTCACCCATTTTGCAATTGACATTGATATGTTTTGTCAATATTTGGGGTTTGGTGAATAAGTTAAAGAATGTGATATTCTTTTTGGATATTTGACGTGATTTGAGATATTGTATGATTTTTATTATTATCGAATGTATACTTGTCACAGTATGACATTATTGTTATCATACGTTTTTGTGGTATCTCTTATCCTTTCTCATCTCATATGATATTTTTAGCTAGACTGATCCGTTTATTATTTTTCTTCTTAAATAATACTCGGGCCAGACCGAGGTGTTACAGGTGCTTCCACCTGACTTCTTAGCGGGGGCTAGCTTTTGACTTTTGGCAAACTACTTTAGCTTAGTAGTTTTTGCTTTTATACATTTGAGATAGAGACTCTTGATGTATACATATTCTTTTGCTTAGCACTTGTACCTATTCTTTTGTGATGTAGTGGATCTTGTATGACCACTATTTTGATGTACACTTTTATGTGTCATATTCATATCTGTTTCCGTCTTTGTGATATGAATATCTGTGACTGATTTGTGTTATGCTTATTTCTATATTTGTTTCCGAAGTCCACATACCCACTGTGTAGTAGCTTTGAGTTTGTATTTGATATGTCGGATTTCCTCTTGAAATGAAATGCAAGTCATATTATCTGGCATATCGGTATTCACACAAAGCAATTACATCGATGGTCGCTCCTCAACAGCCTTATTCTCCGTGCTAGTCGACGACATTACCCCGTAGTGTCCTTGGCAAGTGTGAGTATAGAAGTGGGGCGTCACAGCTTGGTATCGAGCCAAACTTCGGAACAATGTAGAATAATCTAGCAAGGATCATTGTCCTAAGTCTCTCTTAGGAATCGTGCCTTAGGATTTAATTCGAGTCATATGACCCTTTTTATCCTATTTTATCAATCAAGTTTGTTTGATATTCATTCCGAGAATAACCTTTTACCTCTTCTTTCTTTCTTTCTTTCTTAAAGAAGAGAAATGGTTAGACCTGGCCATCCCAGCGCCGGTCAATCAAGTGCTACTCCTCAGGATGGCGTATTCATGTCTGCTCAACAACTTTTAGATCTTGTAAAGAATACCCAAGCTGCCGGACCCATTCCTGAGCCTACTCATCCTAAATTCGGGTTTGCACGCTTATGCAGTGATTATACCAATTTGGGTGGAAGGCCATTCAAGGGTTCCGTAAGCGTTATAGAGGTCCAAGATTGGCTTAGAACATGCGACCGCATCTTTTCTCGCATGTATCTTATTGATCTACATCGAGTCCAAGTGGCTTCTAGCATGCTCCAAGAGAGAGCATTAGATTGGTATGAGCTTTTCGTTTCTGAAATTATTGAAGCAGATCTTACTTGGGAGCAATTCCGGGAAAGGTTCGAGTTAAAGTTTGTGTCGGAAGCTGAAAAAGTAACTTTAGCTCAGCGCTTTATTGACCTTGTTCAAGGTGAATCTTCTGTGATAGATTATGTCACATCTTTTGAATCCCTCTCTAAATATGGGGTCGAGTATATTAATACCCCATTGAAGAAATATCAGAGGTTTGTCTATCGTTTGAATAAGAACCTCAAAAAGCCATTACTTCTAAAACTAGAAGTTTCTTTCGATCAGCTTATTGATATTGCTCTTCGACTCGAAGAGGCCGATAAAGAAAGTGATGTTGAAGTTGTGGGTGCCAAACAAAACATTAATAAGAAGAGGCCTATTAAGTTCAAGCCTTATCCCGACAAGAAAGGGAAGCAAGCGACATCGTTAGTAAAGACTCCTACCTCTGGTCGTGGAGAGTGCTACAATTGTGGTTCTAAGGACCATTATGCAAATAAATGTCTGAAGCCCCTTACTTGTCGCTATTGCAAAAGTTTGGGTTATCCTAAATCTTCATGTCCCAAGCTTCAAAGCAAAAATGAGGGAAAGCTAAATGTTGTGCAAGCCCCTAGTAACACTTCTCTTGGTCAAGGTATTTCTCATTCTATCCTTGATGGCATTATTATGTTTCGTGATCATCCTATTCGAGTTCTTTTTGATACGGGTGCATCCCACTCTTTTATATCAAAAGAACTTGTTGATACTTTCTTTAAATGTTATGGCTTTGATGAATTCATTGAGAATTGCGAATCCGGTTGGTGGATCCGCAACACTCAGTTTACTTTGTAAAGATGTCGAGATTATTTTATGTGATTATGCTTTCCGAGCCGATTTGCATGTTATGCGCTATTTAGGTTCCGGAATGATTTTGGGGATGGATTGGCTTAATCGTTATGAAGCCCACATCCTATGTCCCGAGAGGACTACTTATCTTCGACATCCTCAGTCTATTAAGCAGATTTCTATTGTTCTAAAAAATTCAGATTCAGATTTGGTAGCATCCTTGTATTCTCTAAATCCACATGATGATGATAATGATGATGAGGAAGATATCATTTCCGTCATTCACGTTGTGTGTGAATTTCCCAACATCTTTGAGCTCGTTTTAGGATTACCACCTAAGCGAGCAATTGAGTTCAGAATTAATCTAATCCCTAGAGCTCTACCTATCACTCGTCCTCCTTATCGTATGTCCAATAAGGAAAATGAGGAGATGCGTAAAAAATTATCCGAATTGGAAGCAAAACAGTTTATTCGTTCTAGTTCCTATCCATGGGGAGCTTCAGCTATTTTTGTGAAGAAATCCGATGGTACACTTAGGCTTTGAATTGACTACCGCAAGCTTAATGATCTCACCATCAAGAATAAATATCCCTTGCCTCGGATTGACGATCTATTCGATCAACTTAGTGGTGCTAGAGTCTTTTCAAAGTTAGACTTAGCAACCGGTTTTCATTACCTTCGTATTGCAGAGGATAGAATTCCTTTGACATCGTTCCGTACTCGTTATGGATCTTACGAATGGCTTGTTATGCCATTTGGTTTAACGAATGCTCCAGCTTATTTCGTTGACCTTATGAATCGAGTTTTCAAAGACTTCCTCGATCGATTTGTTCTCATCTTTATCGATGATATCCTTGTTAATTCTAAAATCGAGGAACGGCATGAAAAACATCTTTGGATTATGTTGGAAACTCTTAGGAGCAATCAACTGGAAGCAAAATTTTCTAAGTGCCACTTTTGGCAATCTCGTGTGAAATTTTTAGGACATATTATTTCTGAATCTGGAATTTCCGTGGTTCCTTCAAAGATTGAGGCGATTCAAAATTGGTAGAGACCGGAGAGTGTGACGGAAATTCATAGCTTTCTTGGATTGGCGGGCTATTACCGTCGTTTCATAAAAGACTTTTCTAAAATTTCCGTGCCTCTTACTAGTTTAACAAAGAAGGGAGTTAAGTACATTTGGTCAGACAAATGTGAAGCTGCTTTTCAGAAATTAAAAGAACTCCTTTCCGATGCTCCTATTCTTGTGATTCTCGAAGGGAACCAAGACTTTATTGTTTATACCGATGCTAGTCGTGTTGGTTTGGGAGCCGTTCTCATGCAAAGGGAACGTTTATCACTTATGTTTCTAGGCAATTAAAGCCTACTGAGACTAGATATGCCACTCATGATTTAGAACTCGCAGCCATTGTTTTCGCCCTTAGAATTTGGCATCATTATCTTTTTGGAGAGAAATTTGTTCTCTACACCGATCATAAATCTTTGAAGTATTTGTTCTCTCAAAAGGAACTCAATTTGCGTCAACAACGTTGGCTCGAATTCCTTGCATCCTATGATCTTGATATTCTTTATACTCCCGGAAAGGGAAATCATGTTGCCAATGCCCTTAGTCGTAAACAACAAGTGGTTGTTTCAATGATGATATCTGAATGGAATGATCTCGAGAATTTGTCCACTTGTGAGATTCGAGATCGTGAATCCAATTCATGTTCATCTCTTGTTTTGTGTAGCCTTGAGGCTCATCCTTCTCTTTTAGACCGCATTCTTGAAGCTCAAAAGCATGATCCCGAATTGGCTCATCTTAGCCAAAGTTGTAGGGATAAAATTGATGTTGATGGTTCGAAAGACTTTGAAATCGATGCTCGAGGAGGCATTCAAAAATTTGGTAGACTTATTGTGCCAAATATTTGTGATCTTCATAAAGACATTTTAGACGATTCTCATCGTTCTAAATTTACCATTCATCCCGGTAGTAGTAAAATGTACGTGGATATGAAGCGACTTTATTATTAGGATGGAATGAAATCTGATATTGCTAACTTTATTAAGCGTTGCATGACTTGCCAACTCGTAAAGGCCGAGCATCAAAGGCCCGGTGGGTTATTGCAACCTTTGGACATTCCCGTTTGGAAGTGGGATCAAGTCTCTATGGACTTTATTGATGGTCTTCCCTGTTCTCGTTCGGGTCATGACAATTTATGTGTGATTGTCGATAGACTTACAAAATCCGCCCATTTTATTCCCGTTCTATCCAATCGGACCGTACCTCTTTTGGCCAAACTCTATGTTAAAGAAACTGTTAAATTGCATGAAGTCCCTACTTCTATCGTTAGTGATCGTGATCCATTATTTACTAGTGGATTTTAGAAGGGTCTTTAAAAAGCTTTGGGAACAAAGCTTAATTTTAGCACCGCTTATCATCCTCAGTCCGATGGACAAACCGAGCGTGTGAATCAAACTCTTGAAGATCTCCTTCGTGCATGTGTTCTTGATTTTGGTGGAAGTTGGGAAGATCATATTTCCCTTATTGAGTTTTCTTATAACAATAGCTTCCAATCTAGTATTGGTATGGCACCTTTTGAGGCACTCTATGGGAGGCCATGTCAATCTCCTTCGTGTTGGCTTAAAGCCGGTGAGAAGCTGGTTTTAGGTCAAGATTTTATTCGTGATTCAATGGAAAAGATTGACCTTATTCGTCATAGGATGAAAGAAGCTAAAAGCAGACAAAAATCCTATGCCGATAACCGACGAAGGAAATTAGAATTTTCTGTGGGAGATTTGGTGTTCATTTGTGTGTCACCTATGAAGGGTGTTGTGCATTTCAGTCATTCGGGGAAATTAGCACCTCGATATATTGGTCCATTTCCCATCACCGAACATATTGGTTCCATGGCTTATCGCCTTTTGTTACCGGCTCAATTTTCTGCTATCCATGATGTGTTCCACGTTTCTCAACTACGAAAATGCCTTAGGGATTATGATTCTATTCTTGAGCCTGGTGTTATTGAAGAAATTGAAGTTTCACCTAATTTGACTTATAAGCAACATCCTATTCGTATCTTTGCTACGGAGGTTAAACGCCTTCGAAATAAAGATGTTCTGCTTGTGAAAGTTTAATGGTCCTCAAATCCTAAGGATTGTTCTTGGGAATCTAGAGAATTCATCGAGCAAACAAATCTGAAGTTACTCTCTCGTGCTCCTTAAGGTAAACTTCTCACTTCAAATTTTTCTTATTGTGTTGATATTCCTTTGTATGGTTGTTATTTTTTATTTTCTTCTTAAATATTGCGAGGACGCAATTTCTTTAAGAAGGGGAGTTTGTAACAACCCGCATATTTTACGATTGTACATTTAAATGTTTTATTTAAATATAACAGCGTTGGTCGGATTAAAGTCCGAAATGCTAATTTTTGTAAACAATCGAATTAGGACTTGTGACTACTTCCATTGAGTTCAAAATGATGTTTACAACTTTTTTGAGTATAAACATCGATATGTTTGGAGTTGAGTAGAATTTTGCTATTTTTCTATTGGGCTTTGGGTTTGGGTTTCAACCCACTAACCTAACAATGTAACCCCAACTCCTCTACAATAACAACTCCCACTCCACTCCTCTTCATTCATTCATAACATTTCCTAACACTCTCAAGCCCTAGAAAGAATGGTGGGAAGAGGAAATTAAAATTCCTAAGCCCTAGTTTTTCTTAGGAATTCAAATTCAAGTTATAAATCAAAGAGAAACTTAGGTAAGCTTCCTCTTCATCTTCTCCATCTCAATCTCTCTCCAATTTCAGAAATTTCCTATAACCTAACTTAGAAAATATTTTCTTATGATCTTAGATTGGAGCTTCTAGATTTGAAGTTGAAGAGTGGTTGACCTTTCCTTTGTTTTAAAGTTTCTCAATTGTTGTTTTGGGTTTAAAGGTGAGTTCTTGAACTCACATCTATGTCTATAGCTTTCATTGTTGTTAGGTATGAATTCCTAACATCTATTTCATGTCCAATTGCTTTTGATTTGAATTGATTTGGTAAATTTTCCAATTTTTGGTATTTTGAAGTAAAAATCTTTAAAGATCCTATCTTGGATATTTGGACATGTTGTTTGGGGTGTATCGAAGAGCCTATAAGGCTGGGTTGTCGCTTGGCATAATTGCCTAGCCTCCGTCGCTCGTCCAATCGCATTTCGGTTTGGATTTTTGCCCTTTTTGGGCTAGGCTGATTTTTTGCCTAGCAGGAAATTTCAGACGTCTGGATTGAAAATCCAGACGTCCGGTTGAAAATCCAGACGTCTGGAATTGGTCCCTGGAAAAAGAAAAAAAGGCAGAGGCAAAATCCAAACGTCTGGAAATCCAACCAAACATCTGGTTAGTGGTTCAGACGTCTGGTTGGTAATTTCAAACATTTGGAACTACTCAATTTTGCCTATTTTGGCTGTTTTTGAGTCGATTTCCAAATTTTATCGATTTTTATTGATCCTATTAGTTGTTGTCAATTATTATCGACTTTGATGACTTCATTTATGGATTTTTGGGAATATCCATTTGATTGGATTTGATATCGATTTTTATTGTTTGAATTCACGTTGTCGAATGTGGATTTTCGGTGACAGATTGTTTTTACAATCAATTATGTGATTTCTCACTTTTAAATACAAAGGTTTCTATACTAGTAGTAAATACTCAAACTCTTTCACAAAAACGATCTCAACGTTACTTTTAATACAAAGCTTGTTTTTAAAATTGTTTTCTTATCTATTGGTATATACAAACCTTTACCTCATTCGTATGAGAAATTTAATTAAACGACTTAGCAAAACAAGTGGTATAAAACGCTTGCGTTTATTTCGTCGGTTAATTCTTGGACTTGTTCGATTGAAATCTCATGACAATTTTCGAGTGGAAATCTACAATTTGTTCGTAAATATTTAAGTTAAGCCCGTGGTTATGGGACATGAAGCTAAATTTATTTATTTACTAGCTTAGTGTAATTTACTCTTATCGATCAATGATGATCATTTTGTGATTTAGACTAGCGATGTGCGATGTCCCTATGTTTGTGTGGGGGATTAAACCCCGTTTGAGGAGCTTCGGTTCATATCGGTGGGGTAGCGACCCATGGTTACGGGCCGTTTGTGGAGCCTCGGCTCAAACTTGATGGTTAGCGAACTTGAAATAGCGTTCCCTTTGTGATACACTTGTTGGTGAGTTTTCATGCTCCCGTTTGTGATAGGCCTCCCCCTTTTGTGTTTTCTGGATTTTTAATTGTTGATTTCTGGAATTTGCGTTTCACCAATTTTTCGATTGACATTGATATGTTTTGTCAATATTTGGGGTTTGGTGAATAAGTTAAAGAATGTGATATTCTTTTTGGATATTTGACATGATTTGAGATATTGTATGATTTTTATTATTATCGAATATATACTTGTCACAGTATGGAATTATTGTTATCATACGTTTTTGTGGTATCTCTTATCCTTTCTCATCTCATATGATATTTATAGCTAGACTGATCTGTTTATTATTTTTCTTCTTAAATAATACTCGTGTCAGACCGAGGTGTTACAGGTGCTTCCACTTGACTTCTTAGCGGGGGCTAGCTTCTAACTTTTGGCTAACTACTTTAGCTTAGTAGTTTTTGCTTTTATACATTTGAGATAGAGACTCTTGATGTATACATATTCTTTTGCTTAGCACTTGTACCTATTCTTTTGTGATGTAGTGGATCTTGTATGACCACTATTTTGATGTACACTTTTATGTGTTATATTCATATATATTTCCGCTTTTGTGATATGAATATCTGTGACTGATTTGTGTTATGCTTATTTCTATATTTGTTTCCGAAGTCCATATATCCACTGCATAGTAGCTTTGAGTTTGTATTTGATATGTCGGATTTCCTCTTCAAATGAAATGCAAGTCATATTATCTGACATATCGGTACTAGCACAAAGCAATTACACCGATGGTCGCTCCTCAACAGCCTTATTCTTCGTGCTAGTCGACGGCATTACCCCATAGTGTCCTTGCCTAGTGTGAGTGTAGAGGTGGGGTGTCACAATGATATTCATGTGCCGATCATCTAAGTGTCCGAAAGAAAAGCCGTTGGGGTAAAAAGAAAAGTAAAGACCAGAAGAAAGAAACACATAATCTCACAACGCAATGGAAATCACATATAATAGATCATAAGAGAGTACATATGGTCACATTCAAAATGAAACATTAGAGTTACAACAGGTACTAGCATCAGCCAACGACAGTTATAACTGCCTGACCCCATAAGCTGATACAAAATATACATAAACAGTGGAGATAAAATGAATAACTAGATAACATCGAAGCCTCTTGCTCCTTGCTCCTTGCTCCTCCCAAATGCATCTGTAAGAACTTGGACTACTTGGGTACTCATACATATTTGAGTACCCAAGAGTTTTATGGGAAAAAAAGAAAAACTTCAGGTTAGACATGGGTATGCTGCGAGTAAACTACAAACAACTGAATTACTGTACTTATAAAATCTTTTAAAATAAAGGTAACTCATAAGGCCACGCCGCACATAAAAAAGAACGAGTTTTTACCTTTTGATAACCAAACCATTTATAGAAAATCGAGTGATACTATAGTAATATCTAGGGTTTAAAGTAAATACCGAACCATAGCTAAAATGGTTACATTAATTACATTTTAGCATAATAAGTATACATCTAAGTCCGTAAAAGCACTTATTAGAGAATGGATTCCATCACCGATAAGACTACTGGGGTACCACCTGTCACATTACACCTTAAGATAAAATGTACCGATGTCAACAATAACATCTTGCCCCTTGCCAAAATAGGACCAGCCTACCCCTTCCTAGATAATACCGAATATGATCATCCCTCGGTTGTGATCAACAACCGCACTGGTCCACATAACATACATCCAAAGAAATAATATCGATCTAGATCAGGGATGACCATACCCTAATGGGTACGATCCACAAAGCCCTGCCGCATCTCCTCTATTTTAGTCATTACCGGTTGTGAGGCTTGAGGCTACATTTTACCTTTTCATATAGCAATCCTACTTGAAACGCTAACAGTGCCCTCCAAACGACAATGCAATGCTAGCATTCATCCATACAAGTTGTTCATGATATGAACAAACTAGAGGCACTACTTCTACTACATCTTTTTTTGAATCGCCCTCAAGATTAGTAGCAAGTAGCCCTTGCACTTCAAAGATCTTCGCCTTCGATTCCATCATCTTCTAGATGTTTTCAATTCGAACGCTTATGTTGGTTCGAAGTTATTTTCGAATAACTCATGTTATTTGATCCTGGTCTCTTCGAACCAACATTCGATAATATTAAAACTAGCCAAGTTATCAATAGTTGAAAAATACACTATCTGGGGTGAGTATAGATTTGCATATGAAAAATAAGACATCCTATACTTATCCCCACTTTTCGATTTCAAACAGTATTATCCCTTGATTAACAATGAAGTCGGATAAGTTAGAAAACTATTCTTGGCTCGACATTCATTCTTACTTCTCGGAATAGAGACGGTTTCCATATCTTGGAATTTAGTGTTAAATATACAATGAAGTATATTCCATATACTTAATTTATCATGACCCATTTATCGAAATTAACCCTCCTATATTTATCACGTTTCCAGCATTTTGACTTATCTATCCTTCGCCTAGAAAATCAAGTTCCAGATCTCACAAATAGAGGAAAGTCTACTCATCGGCTTTTAGTGCTAAATACAAGATGATTTACTTTCAATAAAACATGTCAAAATTTTAGCGTACTTATCGTATTTGTTTTGGCACTTAATGGCACAAACAAAGAAATCCCCTGTATTTATAAATCATCCTTTGTAAAAGAAAGTTGCTTTTAAACAATGCAACCCTTGGGAAATAAAGTGAGTTAAAATTTAAAACTTTTACTTAATTAATTAATAATAACTAATCCTTTATTTAAATAACAATCAAACCTTTATTTAAATAATAATAATCAAACATCTCTCAATTAATAATTAAATAATAATTAAACCTTACATAGTTAATAATTAAATAATAATTAAACCTTACTTAATTAATAATTAAATAATAATTATAACAAATATTTTAATATTCTTTTTTAATACTTATAATATATTTTGAAAGACTTTTCAAAATATTTAAAGTAAAAACTCTTTTTACTTTACACAAAAGTGGTCAATTTACGAACTACATCCATAACAATTATCGCTATATGGACCATGACTTTCTAACTTGCTTTATATATCAAAATAGCCTTTAAACCTTTTCCTTTTTATATTTAAATTACTTAATAAATTTTTATAATGGTTTTGAAACCCAAAGTAAAGTTTTGAAAAACTTTTTAGAACCATTTGTAAAATAAGTTAGTAAAATATTTTAATAACACATGGGTCTCGATGTTGAAACATAAACATGTTCAAGTGTCACTTTCCAACCAAACATACAACCATCCATAAACTTAAGTACATATGTAAATGTCAACCATAAAATGGAAATATTATTACTTACACACCATACATAAGCACTTCGACTATATTTTCAAGTCAACAACAAATCATCACCTATAAACACGTATATGTGTTAACACAAGCAATGTTACTCTTTAAACCAAACGACTAACAACTATTACTAACACCCATAATAAAGTTTAAAACTTTGTTTTTAAGAGGTGAGATTTACTCACCAAAATCAACCAAATTCAAATCAAACAACCATCACACTCCGCAAACACACCAACTTAGTTTTTCTTCACAAAGACTTTATTTTTAGGGGCCTAAGGGGTTAAATGAGTTTGTCCAAGGTAGTTGATGTGCACGTAAATGTGCACATTTTTATCGCCATATTTAATCTATTTAAATTAAATAAATGATCATATTGGGTATTTTAATTTGTTTTAACCAAAATTCACACTAATTCCAAATTGTAATATATTCATCTTCATCCAAGGGCAAAATAGTGATTTTTGTACATATATTTCTTTGAGAAAAATTAATTGGAATTATATATATATTTTTGTAGGAATTTGATCTCAAATAGAAGTGGTTTCATGAAGATATGCATGCACAAAATCAATACAAAGGAATGAAGATGGAAATAATTCAAAGTGAAGATAATGGAGGACCCCACCTACCCACCTACCTTAATGTACAATTTAAAGGCTAATGCATATGCTTATGGAATTAATGGCTTCATGTACATTTAAGTGGGGATTAAAACATGCTAATGATAACTTGACCTCCACACTTTCTCATAAGCATTTTGGGCATTCCCCAAAAATAGGAATTAGGGTTTTAAACTTGTATATATACCCCTTATGTTTCATGTAAGCCCCCCCTCTCTCTTAGTCTCTCTTTAGCTTAGTTTAGGCTCAAAATAAAAGAAAGCTTCTCTTTTCTTTTTCCATGGCTACTTAGCCATTTTGTTTCATGTAATTTTTTTATGCAACTTTAATATATTTCTCTTTTCTTCTCTTGTTTATTTTCCTTTCATGTTGTAGTGTAGATCTAGTTTACTTATGCAAGTAGAATAATTTTTCCTTTCATTTTTGCTCTCTTTTTCTCTTCTTGTTTCATGTTGCTTTCTACATTTGTTCATATGATAACAAATATGAGAGCTTAATCCCTTCAATTTAGGGGTAATGAAGCTCTCTAGTATGTAGATCCAACATTTTGTTGTTTATGCTCTCTTTTGTGCTTAATGAGAATGATTGAAGTGGTTTAATGATGTTGTTTAGCTTTGAATTTGATAGTCTATGTTTTTCATAACAAATAGGCTATGCTTAAACAAACAAAACACAAATTGCCTCTTCATCTACATATGATTATGACAAAGAAGTGAATGTTGAAATTAAAATTTGATGGCTTATGTTTCTAATTAATAGTTAATAGGACAGGCTTAAAATAGATTTTGCTTTCAACTTTGTTGTCAAATTTTTTGAGATTTAAAAGTGTATTAGTGGTTGTGTTATAGTTTGATGGTTTATATTGTGCTAATTAATAGCACAAATATACCATACTTATGATAAACACATCAACTAATTCACTAATGACAAGAAAAGAGAGATCATAACTTCATTTTGTTGATTTATGTGATCTAGAGAGTGGAAATTGCCTCTAAATTGTCTTAACACTCTCATATTTTTATCAATTTTCTTTTGTTAGTTTTCTACATTTTTAGCTTAACTTTCACTCGACTTTGGTATAATTTGATTGAATAGAATTTTAAAATCATCAATTCCCTACGGATCGACCCGTATTCGCAACGTGCTACATTCGTACACCGTGCGCTTGCGGTATATTTTTATTTCAAAATTCGTTCGGCTATTTTCTAAACCGATAGAATTTCCGTCGACAAACAAGTTTTTGGCGCCGTTGCCGGGGAGTTGCTTTGATTTTGATTTACTATTCTTCAGATTAGTTTTCTTTGATTTTTGTGTGTTTTTATTTTGTGTGTCTGTTTGCATTTAAAAAAAAATTGTGTGATTTGTTCAATCATTTTGATTTGTTTGGTTGTTGTTGATCTTCTAGTTGCATTGGCATTGCATATTAAAAAAAAAGAACAGAAAAAAGCACAATTTTCACTCGAAAAAGAATTTTATTTCTTTTCATTTTCAATCTCCAATTACAATTTTCAATTGCAATTACATATACATTTTTACAACTGCTGTCCACATACAAAACTTCTGCACTGCAACCTCCATCTACATCAAGCTACTACAACTTCTAACCAACATTTGCTTCTGTGAGCCACCCAGACTACTTGCCGCTGAGAATTGTTGTTGTCCCCTATTGTCACAAACTATCCAGCATCCCATAACAAACATAAAACTGAACATCTCCACAAGCAACTGTCATCAACCATATCCTCACAAATCACACCACTGCAGTGCAACCAACTTCAATCATTATCCAGTGCATTTTCCTTGCCAAACAACCCATATTCCTCTTCTCAACTGATCAAATTACAGCACTGTCTTCCACCTCTAACAACACTATCTAACACTTACATTATCAACAAACTGCAACAGTTCTACACTCATCAAACAATACACTGCAAACAAGTACCATCACATCACAACCACTACATTTCCACTGCCAGTCATCTTCGTTTACATTAAAATTCAACATTACACTTCCTTACGGTGCCAAAAACTGCCTCAACAGCAGCATTCACCTTCCACTCTCTCTGTCTAAACTATCCCTGTTTCAAGACATACAATTTGCACTCCACAACTCCAGCAACTTCGCCAATGTGCTGCCTGCACTGCGATTCATCTCAATTCATCCAAACTGAACCGGTGCCATATCACAGACCAGACTCCATCATACAGCTACCACTGCCAAATCAATACTGCAATTGCTACTACATCATCAAACAATACCCCCTCTACAACAATCCACACAACCAAGCTTCATATACCACTGCCTTTGATCACTGTTGATCTATTCTTCATCCCACACTGTTCTACAAGTCTCTACAATCACCATTCTTCCTTCTACAACTCTGTTAAACTTCTACTCGCAACTGCCACTATTCTACAAGTCTAACATCACCTTCACTCAAGTTCACCAACCTTTTAGCCTCACTGTTCACTGTCCTGCATTTCAAACAGCCATACATAGCCAACAAGCCTCAACCCACTTTCAACTTCACTGTTTTTTTTCAACAAGCCTCACCACACCATCTCACATTCCAACCTCGTCGACATCTGCTGACCACTGTCAAAAACCCCCAATTCAATCGCCTCCACAAACAGACTTCATACCATCCTCCTCCGAAACCACTGCTGCCTAACTTCACCCAATTCCTCGAACCTGCCTCCGACTTCCACGAACTTCACCTGAAACCCAAATCCAGTTCCTCGACAACCAGTCTTCGACAAACAATTGATGTGACAACCAGAAACCAATCGCAACTGCCCACGAGAACTTCTCCAATACATCAACCGCAACTACAACCATCCATCACCTCTACAGCCTAATCGCCTCACTTCATCGAACTCGAAATCTATCGCCTGAGATTAGAATTGATTTTAGGAGATTTTAATTCGTGGGATTTGGATTAAAGAAGTTCAAAATTGCAATTGTTAATATTTTGTTGAATTTCCATTTGCTGAACTCGGTTTTGCTTGGTTCGAATTTGTTAAAGAGAGAGAGGAGATTTTGTTTACTGGATTGCGTATTACATTTTCCTTTTATTTAGTCAGTGTATGATTTTGTTTAGTGGGTTGCATAGTGGGCTTGTGGGCTTGGTGCTTATTACATTTTATTTTTAATTTTTCTTATTTTTGACTTTTCTTTTGGTTTTATATAAAAAAGAAGCAAACAAGTTTCAATTTGTATTTCACTTTTTCTTACTTGTTTCCTTTTCAAACAATTTTTTTTTTATGTAAAACTTCACTTTTAAATTTTGAGTTCAAAAAAAAAATTTGTTTTGACTAGTTTTCTTTCCAAAAATTTTCCTTTATAAAAGAAAAAAAAATTGTATATATATCTTGTCTTTATTTTCAGGTTGCAGAAGCAGATAAGGAAGAGTCATTCGCGTGTTCCGCTTAGCTTGCCAAATAAAAAACTGCTTGTTTGCTTATACATAATTTTACTGCTTTTAATCCTTATCTGTTATTTTTATTTGCCTTGCATTGTTGTTTGTTTGAATTTAGAAAAAAAATTCAAAAATTCAAAATCAAAGACAAAATCCATTCGTAGTTGCATTGTTAATACACGTTTAATTTCTGCTTTGCATTTCATCTCAGATTTTGAATAATAATAAAGGTTAGACATCGATAACTTTTAATTGTATATTGACAAGTTGTCTTCTTTGAACAATTTAATTTCTTGGTGTCTAGGCTACGGCAGAGTAATAACCATTTATAAATATTACGGTGATTCGTAAATATTATAGTGGTTGTTCCTCTGAAGGTACTTAAACCTTCGGCTGCATTGCTACGGTGATTCATGGTGCACCGATAACTCCTGTCTATTACCTGGCTGAGAACTATCTTGTTTATCTAAGATAATGTGTGATTATACAATTTTGAGTTAACTTAGGATAAATCATTTGTAATTAACAACTGCATTCATTTAGTTGCACTAGTTCATGCATATTTAAACAAAAAAAATTTCAAAATCCAAAACTAAAAAAAAATTGTAAATATTCCTTTTCCTTTGAAATTTTTTAAATCCTTTTTCGTAGAAATTTCAAAAATAAAAAAAAAATAGAAAAACTAAAATCCAAAAAAAAAAAATTATAAAACATTTTCAAAAAAAAAAATTCCCTTTTGAAACATAAATTTTATTTGTAAATACTTTTCCTCTACAAAAAAAAGACAAAACAAAAACATTCTTGAAAATGTCCGAGTTTCTCCACTTACGTGAATTTTACAATAGTTGTGAAAATCAATATAATCCATATGATTTCATTCCAAATTCGTATGAATATTTTAACAACAACTATTGCTTAAATGGTTCAAATTTTGAACCACAAAATTTTCAAAATGATGACCAACCCTCAATTCTTGAAAAGAGCATTTCGTCTTTACTTGAAATCTCTACACAACAAAATCAAATGATAAATGATTTGTGTAATTCATATTTGGGCAATGATTCAAATCCAAATTTTCAAAATAATCAAAATTTGAATTCACTTCAAAATTCAAACGATTTCGAGTATAACCCATGCCAATTCAATTTTGAACTCCAAAATGAATTTCAAAATCAAAACGAAAATGAGATCCACTTTTCAAATAATTTTGGCAATGGGAATAATCTCGACTATGATGCAAGTGAAATTTTTTATTCTCAACAAATCCAAATCGAAAATCCTCAAGCTAATAATTATAAATTGGATTTTGTTGAACAAATGAACGAAACTTACGATGATCACATGGATTCCTTGTTTGAAACTTATATGAAACAACGTGAACAACAAAACCAAATACCAACATGTGACGAGTCAAACGATAATCCATCTTTTATCCAATTTGACGATTTTCAATTAATAACTTTTGAAATTGAAAACGAAAATCTTAACGAAGTTGTTGAAAATACCGTAATTGAGTTGGATTTAAATTCTTTTGAGGGTGTGGAACCAAATTTGAAATTCAATCTTCCTTTTCTTGATTTCAAAATTTTGAATACGACAACTTTGGATTTTGAACTTAATATATGCGATGAAGTTGTTGATAATCAAACAAAGGAAGACGAATTTAACAAACACGATTTCTTTGGAGTTTTTGAAAACGAGTTGTCGAATTCTGAAGGGGGTGATTTAAATCACCATTTTGATTTTGAATTCAATAATTTTGATGAATTTTTCAATGAACAGCATGAATTTCAATTTGGTGAAAATAAACTTGAACTTCAATCAATCGTTTTATCAACCCCAAAAATCATCGAAAAGGAAACAACTCGTACGATTTTCAATAAAACGACATTCGTTTTTCCAAATCAACATTCAACTTTGAAATCTTTTACGGTTTGGTTTTTCGAGCTTAAACTACGTCTCGTATATTTAATGAGACAAATGAATCGATTTTTGGAAGACCGTTTCATTTACGCTTTGACGATATACTTTCTGATCCCGTGTAAATACCGTTCATTTTCATATAAATAAAGGCCATTTTTATTTTTACTTTTCTCCTTTCACTTGGGTTGACTGTGGGGACACAGTCAAAATCAAGTGTGGAGGGGAAACTCATCATCATTTTTCAATTTTTCTTTCCAAAATAAAAAAAAAATCTAAAAAAAACAAAAAAAAAGAATTTTTTTAAACCATTTTGATTTATTTTTAAAGAAACGCTATAGAATAAATATATGGTTTTGGTTTATTAAATTGAAATTTTTGAAAATTTATTCATCTTAACAAAAATAAAAATGAAGTTTGATTACAAATAATAATGGTTTAACTAGTACATAGGAAGATTCATGCGTGTTAATTATGAAATACGTCCTAATTGAAAAATCTTTGTTTTAAAAAGTGGTTGATTTAAAGTGAAGGATATAACATTTTTTTTGTCTTCTAAGTTAAATGGTGCTAAGATGATTTTGCAAAACTCTCTCTCTTAAAAAAATAAAAAAAATAACAACATCCAAAGTATTCACTCTCATTTAAAAGTCCTCACGGTTATGCATGGGTGAATTACTTGGAATCTTTGATTATGTGCTTTCATACTCATTTAAAAGTCCTCACGGTTATGCATGTATGGAACACATTTAAAAAAAAGAACAGACTTAATAAAAACCACCTACGGTCGATAGGTGTATGCATGAAAGTGTGTGCACTCGCCATGCTCTGTACTCCCCTCACATAAGCTCGAAAGGTAGTGCATGGGTGGTATATCTGGCCTCAGTTTACCTGAGCTAGGTGTGTAGTTTTTCTTGCAAATAATGAGAGAGCAAGCAATTGAAATGATATCATTATTTTTACTTATTTGATTTGATTTGTTATTGAAAAGAAATGAAAATACCACTTTGATAAACTTTGATAATCAACTAAGGACCTATTTCATGGTTACACTTTGTTATCAACTGAAACAACGAGTTAAACTATTGTCTATTTGTTATGATAACTCTATTTTTGTTGGAAATTTTGACGAGTAAATGACTTATTTTTCAAGATAATGACCAAACCTATATTTAACTTATTTGTGTTAATTTAAAAGTAAATCCTTCATTCGTAAATATTTTTCAAAAACTCGCATTCATGTCTTTGTAAATAAGTCTTGCATTTTGTAAATATTTTCATCTTGCATTTGGATTTTATGGGTATTATCCGCTGAAAACCCTCACGAGACAACACTCGTCCTACTGGGGACACCCAGAGGTTTAACGGCTTATTGCATACGCTCAATGCAATCGTGCTCCCTACGAAAACGGATTTATCTTAGTTTTTCTTTATTCGAGGACGAATAAAAGATAAGTGTGGGGGTATTTGATGTGCACGTAAATATGCACATTTTTATCGCCATATTTAATCTATTTAAATTAAATAAATGATCATATTGGGTATTTTAATTTGTTTTAACCAAAATTCACACTAATTCCAAATTGTCACATATTCATCTTCATCCAAGGGCAAAATAGTGATTTTTGTGCATATATTTCTTTGAGAAAAATTAATCGGAATTATATATATATTTTTGTAGGAATTTGATCTCAAATAGAAGTGGTTTCATGAAGATATGCATGCACAAAATCAATACAAAGGAATGAAGATGGAAATAATTCAAAGTGAAGATAATGGAGGACCCCACCTACCCACCTACCTTAATGTACAATTTAAAGACTAATGCATATGCTTATGGAATTAATGGCTTCATGTACATTTAAGTGGGGATTAAAACATGCTAATGATAACTTGGCATCCACACTTTCTCATAAGCATTTTGGGCATTCCCCAAAAATAGGAATTAGGGTTTTAAACTTGTATATATACCCCTTATGTTTCATGTAAGCCCCCCCTCTCTCTTAGTCTCTCTTTAGCTTAGTTTAGGCTCAAAATAAAAGAAAGCTTCTCTTTTCTTTTTCCATGGCTACTTAGCCATTTTGTTTCATGTAATTTTTTTATGCAACTTTAATATATTTCTCTTTTCTTCTCTTGTTTATTTTCCTTTCATGTTGTAGTGTAGATCTAGTTTACTTATGCAAGTAGAATAATTTTTCCTTTCATTTTGCTCTCTTTTTCTCTTCTTGTTTCATGTTGCTTTCTACATTTGTTCATATGATAACAAATATGAGAGCTTAATCCCTTCAATTTAGGGGTAATGAAGCTCTCTAGTATGTAGATCCAACATTTTGTTGTTTATGCTCTCTTTTGTGCTTAATGAGAATGATTGAAGTGGTTTAATGATGTTGTTTAGCTTTGAATTTGATAGTCTATGTTTTTCATAACAAATAGGCTATGCTTAAACAAACAAAACACAAATTGCCTCTTCATCTACATATGATTATGACAAAGAAGTGAATGTTGAAATTAAAATTTGATGGCTTATGTTTCTAATTAATAGTTAATAGGACAGGCTTAAAATAGATTTTGCTTTCAACTTTGTTGTCAAATTTTTTGAGATTTAAAAGTGTATTAGTGGTTGTGTTATAGTTTGATGGTTTATATTGTGCTAATTAATAGCACAAATATACCATACTTATGATAAACACATCAACTAATTCACTAATGACAAGAAAAGAGAGATCATAACTTCATTTTGTTGATTTATGTGATCTAGAGAGTGGAAATTGCCTCTAAATTGTCTTAACACTCTCATATTTTTATCAATTTTCTTTTGTTAGTTTTCTACATTTTTAGCTTAACTTTCACTCGACTTTGGTATAATTTGATTGAATAGAATTTTAAAATCATCAATTCCCTACGGATCGACCCGTATTCGCCACGTGCTACATTCGTACACCGTGCGCTTGCGGTATATTTTTATTTCAAAATTCATTCGGCTATTTTCTAAACCGATAGAATTTCCGTCGACGAACAGTAGTAGTGGTCTCGACCTTGGCTTTAAGGAGGGATTTTTGGTCTTGTTATGGAAGGTAGGAGAAATAGAGAGGAGAGGAGACGTTTTTAACTAGGTTTTTAAGATTTAAAATGGAAAAAGAAGGATTTTTGACTTAAAAACTTAAAGGAGGCCATGGAAATAAAAAAGAGAGCTTGAAATAGAGGAAATAAAGTTTTGAAGATGAAGGGAATGAAAATAAAATATGAAATGAAAAAAGGAGTTGTTTTTATATAAAAGGGAATAGGGTAAATTACCCTTCTACCCTTTACCCTCCACACTTGGTTGCCACCTCTCCTCTTCATTATGAGACGACCCACGTTTTTAAATGATTTATGTTAACATTAAACCACACATGTCTAACTCAAACCATTCAAAAGGGTAGATTATCAATGGGGTTTAATAAGAAAGAAAGAGAATAGAAGGAAAACAAAATACAGAAACTCACATCGGAATGATAAAATATAATAATTTAAACAGTTCATGAGGCTGTTTTACAATATACATTTGATTACACAATTTTTACAACATAATCAGAGTATAATCGCAAACATACCAAATTAATGCAGCAGAATAATAATAGGAATACGGTCTATCAAACTCCATCTTCATCTTCAAGGAATAATATCTTCAGCACTGAAATACCCAGGCTCACCCGAGCGTAATGAAAAAACAAAACACTCGAGTTAGAACTAAAAGTTCTTATGTAAGTAAAATCAATAACAAGTAAATATAAGTGTAATAGCTTCAGAGATGTTTAAGATATTTTCCATCTCCTATCAAGTGTACAACGTGAGTGCAATAACTTAAGAGATGTTACATGATTTTTCATCTCCCAAGGATCCGTCAAACCATTATATGTAGTAAGATACGCTATATATGTAGTGCCTATCAGTAATGTAAAGTATTAAAATAGCATTAAGGCTTTACACTGATTACCCTTAACACATTTTTAAGTAGGTAGTCTATGCAGGTCCTGTAACACAACCAGTAACGTCGGTAGCCAGTGAGTCCTCTATAGGTACCAAACTAAAACAAAATCGTAGTGGGCATGTATAAGGATAAAAGTATTGAAAGTGACTACTGTGTGGCTAGTTATCACTTAGGATCATGTAATATGGAATATATTATAATCTAAATGCGGAAACAAATAATAATAATAAAGGAAATAAGAAAAAGCACACCAGGAGTTTTTATACTGGTTCAAACTTCCCGTTCTACGTCCAGTCCCAGACTTCCTTCTGGAATTTCAACTCAATAACCACTCACTTGACCCGGAGGAATAGGTATACAATACCTGAGCAGCCGAACAGGATTTTTCCACCTCAAACAACCGAAGAGTACTTTTATCGCTTGAACAACATAACAGGACTTCTACCGCCTAAGCAACAGAATAGGACATGACCGCCTGAGCAACAGAACAGGACTTGACCGCCTGAGCATTCGAACAGGACTTTGATTACAAAGTAGATTGTCTTGACCTTGTGTGTTCTAATAACACGGATTTGTCACTTGTAGTACACCCTTCCTATAATATTTTCCTTAAGTATGATGTGTATAGTTGTGTGTATATAAAGATTAGGAAGTTTCAAATTGCTTTAGAAATATAGAATTGTGATTGTAAGCAATGAATGTATGAATTCAAGAGAGTGGTTGATTCAGAAAATATGATTCAAGTATAAGCAAGTTAGTGAAGTTATTTGATCTTGAAATTCATGCATATATATAGTAGTTAAGGAGTTGCAGCCGCTGGTGAAGAGATCTCAACGAATAGAAATGGCTGCAACTCTTCGCGAGGAAGAAGGCTATTCAAAAAAGGAAGTGTCTTTTCAAAAAAATAGCAGATGGAACTAGGTCAGTCGACTGAGCAAAATCGACCAGTCAACTGAATATTTAAAGATAGTGTAAAATGGTGCATATTTGTGCACTGAACAGGTTCAGTCGACAGGTCGTTATCGGTCAGTCGACTGAATTTGATAATATAAACGTGTATACATATGTGCACAAGTTCAATAGGCTGTTTATAGATATTCAGTCGACTGGTCGATTTTGTTAAGTCGACTGAACTCTGTATATAATCAAAAATCATTATAGCTCATTTGGTTAGAGCACTTGCGTTCTAAACTAGTGACCCAGGATCGAGTCCCGCTCCATGCATTTTTTGAAAACTTGATTTTGATTAAAATATGCATGCAAGTTTATTTGAATGTGAATGATGATTCTTGAGGAAAGATTTTAACAAAGCACTAAACTAGACTCTATATACATATTTGATGACTCTTGTTAAAATATATAACTATATGAACCATACTTTGAGTCATTGAGTCTAGATATTGTCGTAGTCGTAGATTCGTGAATTGTTGTTTCATGTCAGTAATCAAAACCTATGATCCTTAACGGCCCACCGCGAACATCCATCCTATAATCGTATCAATGCCCAAGGTAGGATACTACTAATTTGAGTCGCCCGACTGGTGGTAACCCCTAACGGCCCACCGCGAACATCCATCCCATAATCGTATCAAGGTGCACCGATCAAGTCAAAATCAATATAGCAATACGAAGAACAGATGCCGCTAGAGGTAGCTAGCCTCAATTGTCAGGGCAAGTCATCTTGTTTTATTCATTTCCAATTGACACAAGTGTCGGGGTCTATCCATAATCGTCCTCTTTCTTCAAATCCAGCAAACGTCACCAATCCAACTACTTCATTTTGTATCATACACCACGTGCATAGTTGTTACAGTGGTTTTGGTATTGACATAGTGTATTCCAATATTCGGTCTCGGTCTCTTTAACAACCAAACGTCATTTTTTATGTCGGTTGGTTCTTTTAAATTTCAAGAACAAGTCATACTTCATATCAAAATATCGAATTCAGTTTAGCAGTATAAATCATACTTCATACCAAAATATCGAATTCACTTCGAAAATCATTTCGAGTTGAAAAATAGGTTATACCTTCATATCAAAACATTCATATTTAAATATATGATTTAAATCTGAATAGTTCCCATTTAAAACAGTTTGAATATTGAAAATGGTTTTGAATAATTAGAATAGTTTGAATATGGAAAAATAGTTTGGAAAATTTAAATAGTTTTAATATTGAAAAATGGTTTGATTATTAAAATTGTTTATATATAAAAATAGTTTATATTAAAACTGTTTCTTTCTTTCACAACAATTTGGACTCATGTTCCAAATCACAACGAAATCAATTTTTCGGCTTCCAATTCAAGTCAACTTCATAATCAAGTTTTAATTTAAATCAACCTCAATTAAAACGATTTCAAACTTTACTTCAAATTCAGTTTAAACGGTTATATTCAAATGGCTGAAAGTTTCAATTAAATTTCTCATTTTTAAACAATTTAGTTTAAATCCATTTCACATCCAAATCTTGGAAATACCAATTAAGAACCCCTTTAATTGTAGTAAATTTAAAGTTTTAAATTAAAATTTGAACTTTAAAATAATCCAGTTTCAATAAATTTAAATCATTTTCTCAAATTCAACTTAAGATTTCAAATTTAATCTTTAAAGAGTTTCATTTAACAGTTTCAATTTTAACATTTCCAAACTCGAATTTAGAAAATAATTTAATTCATGTAAATCTAATTTTTTATTTCTTTAAAACAATATCATTTAAACCAATTTAAATTCAAGATGTTAGAAACCATTTTATTTAACCAAAACGACCGTGTCCGTATATAATTTTCTACTCTATGTCCAAGTGATCAGTTATTCCAATTTTAATTACATGAATTGATATATATATATCATTTCAACCCATAATTAAATGCCATAGGTATATATCATTTCAACCTATTTCTTATTTCATTTCAAATAATCCAATTGAGAATTTATAGGATGTCAAATAATAAATAGGATAATAACAGGGATATACCAAAATAAATAACAACCATACATCCAAAATATCAATCAATAGGCATCCAATTACAATCAACATTCAAATCAACCAATATATCATAATAGTTACTAATTATCAATTGTCGGGGTTTAACTAGAAATAAATTTTCAATATTAATTTAAATGTCAATTCAATTCAATATAAAATTCAAATTCAATTTAAAAGTCAAATTAACTTACCAAACATCAATCAATAAATATTTATCTCTTCATGGTTTAAATTTAACTTACATCAAAATTTCTAGTATTGCGTGAGTGGGTTTAATCACTCGCCTTTATACGAATATGAAAATAATAGACTTTTAATCAATAGCTCGTCTCTAGGTTTCCTTTGTCTCCTTCTTGATTGCCAGCTTTGTTCCTAATTTTGCTTTTGGTTTGATTTATTTTAATTTGCCTCCTTTTTATATTAATACATACATACATAATATATAGAAGGTTTGAAGAAAAAAAGATTTGAAAAGAAGAATAAAAAATAAAGGGATTAAAATAAGGTGAACTGAAAGTGTAACGACCCGTAATTTTCGATAATTAAAAATAGTTAACTTAATAAGGTTTTGTTATTTAATATTAGAAGAAATAAAATTTTGTGATTTAATAATAAGAATGTAATTGGATTAAAAGGTAATAGTATTATTTTAAGGTAATTTACAATTGCTTTGAATGTATTTCTAATTACTTGAAATATTAAAAAAGTTATAATTAGCTATAGATGGAAAATTGATTTTATTAATGATGTGTGTATAAATTGATCATTGGATTTAAAGAGAAATTGATAATTTAAAGGTGGTAAATTCATGAAATGGGCTGTAATTAATTGAAATTGATAAAAGTAGTGTGGTATTAGTTGTTGTAACAATTGGTGATAAATAATAAACTTACAAATGTTATTAAATGTAGAAATGGTAACAAATTGTTGTCTGTTACCAATATATTAAATCAATTGCAAATAAAGGTAATAAATGTTACATTAATGTGAGTTAAGATTATAACTAAAGTGAAATGTAATAATGTAAATTTAAGTTAATTATCAAATATTGTAACGATAGTCTAATCAATTGAAATAATTTAAATGTTATACTTGGTTATAATTTGAATATAAGTAAATGAATGTAAATGTTGTATAAATTAATGAACTAGTATATAATTAGTGGTAATTGAATAAAATTAAAGTTATGTTGGGAATTGTAGCATTTGTTTGTAAATAATGAACTTATAAGTGTGATTAAAAGTTAGTGGTAACAATTATTATATGTTACCTATTTATTTGGTCCATTAAATTAAATTGGAAATCAATTGCAATTAAACGTAATTAAATATTACGTTAATGAAAAGTAAGATGAAAATGGGAAATTATTAATTTAATAAAATATATAACAATGTTAACTATGAATGTAGAGAAATAATTGATTGAATTAAAGGATCGAAATCAAATTAAAACAATTTATTGGAATTTAATTTTAACTAATGGGATTTAATTGAAGTTGAAAGTGAACACTGTATTTTGGAAATTTATTAACACTGAAATTTTATGTAAACTTATTTTAATTTATTATAAATGTCTATGCAATCAAAAATGATAAAAATTGGTTAGTTTATTAATTTGAATGAAAAAGTGATTTAATTAATTATTAATTTATTTAATTAACTTGAAAATAGCCATTTTGGCCACTGACTCGGATTTTGACGAAACCAATTTCATCGGATCCGTAATCGTGAATTATTGTACGATTTCAAGTTTCTTAGCGATCGGACTTGTCGTTTGATCGTACGGACTCTAAAGGCGTAGAAATCAATTTATTAAAATTCAATTGGAATCAATTTGAAATAAGCTGATTTTAAGCTAACTTCCTCATACGATGGAATTAGGACATGAAACCTGTTCCATTGAGTTTAAAACTATCCAAAACATCTATTTTGATATATGGGATGACCCATTTTCGTTTCGGGAACGTAACGGGCTTTTCGGGTCGTTTATCGTTCAACTTTTAAATCGATCTAGCCCATTCATTTTTATTTTTGATCTATCTATAAATAACATGTTATAAACACTAGTAGTCTTTCTATTTCTTATTTCTGTACATATAATTCTCTGTGGCTTCTCCTTTCCAATGGCAGAAACAAACTCTAATTCCCAAACCCTCAAATTCAATTTCAAAACCAAATCCAAAATTTCAACTCCTCAACTATATCATATTATATATCGATTAGAAGCTCTCGACGAGCGCAAGTCAAATCTGCAGTCTGTTTCTCGATCTAAGTTTTTGTGTGCCCAGAATTCGATGTTTTATTTTCGGCCGTTCATTGATCGTCGATCAACTTCGACTGATCGTCAAATCAATGACACTGGGTTGTTGAGAGTGGGGAGCATAGTTCATCGGAGTAAGTTGTTCGTCGAGTTGATGGTTGGATTGGCGGTAAAATTCGACTAGGTTTAGGTAATTAGTGGCGGCCGGTGATGTTGTAGGTGATCTGGACGTGACGGTGGAGGTCGCTCGGGCTAGTGGAGGACGGCGGAGGTCAGGACGTGACCGCGACTGGTCGTGGTTGGCGTGCGACCGAGGGATGGCTGCGGCTACCGATCGATCGACTGTGGGGCTAGGGTTTGTTCCGCGTGGGTTTCACGTGATCACGGGGAGGCAAGTGACGTTTTTTTCATATTTTATTTTATTAATTTAAATCTTTTAAATTTTGATCGCTCTAATTCGAATAACTTTTGCACGAGGTCCAATTTACACGTGGATTATTTTGCCGGGATCGTATCGAAACCCCGGACATTTTGATGCTAGTTTGGACCAATTCCGAGACTGTTGAATTTTGGGCCTTTATTTGGATTTTTATTCGATTTAAAATCGAAGGTGAGTGCTTTAACCCACTCACAACTTCTAAAATTTCTTATGTTAGTTAAATTAAATTTATGATGAAATTAAAAATCAATTGATTGATGTTTGGTATGTTTAAATTGTTATTCTGATTAAATTTGACTTTTACCGTATTTAATTATCGTTTAATTTAATATTAAATTTAAATTGTCAATTTAATACCTGTTATTGATTATTAGTTATATATTGATGCTATTGATTGATTTGGATGATGATTGTGATGGATGTTTGATTGTCGATATTGGATGACTGGATATTGTATTTTATATTGTTATAAACTGCAAGTTCACTATGGGTTAAAATGATACATACCCGAACGATCTATAGGATAGGGAAAAATCGTTATGGGTTGAAATGATAGACTCGAGCGATTTTGTGGATTTTATTTAATTCGGGATTGTGGTTTGAAATGATATATAACTGAATTTTTTTAAATTGCGGATTGAAATGATAAATATCTGTATCACTTGACCCTAGGGTAGAGAATTATATACGGACACCAGATTGGTTAAATTAAATGATTTTAAATCCTTAATTTTTGAATTTAGCTAAATGATATTTTGAGTAAAATTTGATTTATATAAATTGAATCATTATCGAATTTCAAGTTTTATGTTAAATTTGGAATTGTTTTAAAGGAATTGTTAAAGGAATTAGATTGAAATTTTAAAGCTGAATTTGAAATATAAGTGAAATTTATCAGAATTGAGTTATTTGAATTGTTTGAAATATAACTTTGAAATGTATTGAAATTGGAATAATTTAAATTGATATTTCAAACATGGATTGAAATCGATATAGAATTTAATAGTTTATTTAAAATTTGAATTGAAAGATTCAAAAATGGGTTTTGTTGATTTGGAAATTGAAATGGTTCAGATGTGTTAAAATAAAATAAATTGTTTAAATTGATATTAATTCCAAATTCATATTTTAATATAAACTATTTAAAAATATATTATTTAAAAAATTCTAATTATTAAGATTGCCAAATTATTAAACTATTTTAACCTATATTAACTATATTAAATCATTTAACCTATTTTAAACCATTTAATTTATTTTAAACTAATTAACCCATATTAACTTATTTTAAATCTAATTAATCTATTTTAAAGCAATTTAATCTATTTTGATTATATTTAATCTATTTTAAATCTATTTAACTATCTTAAATCAATTTAACAGTATCTTTAATCTTTAATTAAACTATTTTAGAGTATTTTAACTATTTAAAACTATGTAAAACTATTTATAACTATCTAAACTATCTTTCTAAATTTCAAACTAAATTGAGTGGATGTGTTATATTTTAAATCCTAGATTTTAAAGTGCATAAGGTTAAATGATATTATAACCTAAGTTGGGATTTGAATTACATATTTGATTTGAATATGAAGTTTTGAAATGAGGGTTGTAAACTATTTTGAAAATATGATTTTTGAAAGTGAATATAACATCGAAAGAGATATGATTAGAAATTGAATATGATATTTTGCTTTAAATTATGAATTGACTCTTTTGAAATATAAAAGAAGCATCCGGTGTGAATTAAGCGTTTGGTTGTTTAAGAGACCGGGATCGGATATTGTCATACTCTCTACCAATACCACAAACCACTTTAACAACTGTGTACGTGGTGGAGATTCCAAAAATGAAGTAGGATGGTTTGGCGAACGATTTCTGTATAAGGTATGACGTGACCCTGACTCCCGTGAGTCAACTTAGATGTGATTAAAACAGGATTCACGCCGGGCCAAGTGAGGTCATTCCTCCGAACGGACACATTTCTTCGATACCATGTTATGACTTTGTGATGATTTGGTGGCCACCCCTTGATTTTGATTTGGGAGTGTGTTCCGAGGTGGGCGGTAGTAGCTGCTATGCGTTACCACCAGTCCGGATCCGTAATTAGTATATCTACCCTGGCATTGCCTCGAGTGCCGTGCTCACATGCCGTAGAGCGCCTTCTATGAGTTTGTTTTGTACCGTACCTATGGGATGCCCCTTGGGTAAACCACTGGTTTGGTGGAGCGTACGGCATTGTATAAACTACGAGAATATATAAAATGTGTTAAGGGGGATATGGGTAACGCCTTAATGCTATTTTAATACTTTTACTTTACTCTAGACATATTATAATAGCGTATTGTACTACATAGTAGATAGTTTAATGGATCATTAGGAGATGATAATCCGGAACATCTCTTAAGTTATTGCACTCACGTTAGACATTGGATAGGAGATGTCAAACCCCATAAACATCTCTGACGCTATTCCACTCATATTTATTTACCGTCGATTTAACTTACATAAGATCTTTTAGTTCTGACTCCAGTGTTTTGTCTTTTCAATTCGCTCGGGTCAGCCAGAGCATTTCAGGTTTTGAAGACCTTATTTCTATAGGACGAAGACGAAGATTTGTACTATTACTATTTATTATATTTATTCCACTGCATCATGTTGTTTCCGCTGCATTTACTTATTTACTTTGGTTGTCTGTAACTCTGATTCTGTATTGTATTAATATAATCAAATTTATTTGTAAACAGCTTCATGAACTATTATTTGATTAATATATTTTGTCATTCCGCTGTGAGATTCTATATTTGTTTTATTTCTTTCTCTTTTTCTTATTTACCCCATAACAATCTGCCCTTTTGAATGGTTTGAGTCTGATATATGTGTCTGCTTAAAACATCCAAAAAGGTAGGTCGTTACAGAAAACAAAAGAGAAGATCAAGATTTGAAAAGGAAGAAGAAACTATGTATAGAAGAAGATTTGAAGAAGAAGAAGAATATTTGAAGAGGAAGGAAAAAACAAAATTAGAGAGAGTAAGAAGATTTGAAGAAGACAAAGAAAAAGAAAAAAACAAAAAGAAGATTAGAATGGAGGCTAGAGTTTCATTTGCATCATACCTTAATTATAAGGTTAGAGTTAGGTTTATGGCCATTGAAATTTGAAAATAGAGGCTGCTATAACTTAAAATAAATGAAATGAGGCTTCAGGAAATGTAGTTGAAAAATAAATGTAAAGGTAATAAAGTAAATATGAACAAACTAGGTATTGAAATAAAGTAAATATGAATAGCCTTTTTATAAGTGGCAGGTATTAAAAAGAGGTGAAGAAAAGAATTAGAAGCATGAAAAGTAATTCACGTTTGCGAAAATGAAAAAAAAAACTTCAGACAATGTAATTGGAAAGGAGTAACGGAACAAATGAGGAAACAATGAAAAGTGTGTGGCAATTATTAATTAGAAAGGGAATGAACGGATCAACTCCACACTGTAAACAAACTTTTGGAAATAAAACTTTGAAAACATTTGTTTAGTCAATTAATTTTGTTGACCCCAAACATACTAAAATTGACACCCATTAAAGATTTAATTAACACACGATAAATGAAAATAAATTCTCAAAAATTTGTGTAATTAATTAAGAGAGTATACAACATTAAAAATGTAACAACATAAATGAGGTAATATAAAGTAAATAAAGAAGACTAGCTATACACTGCCACCAAACTTTTGGGATCTAATTCTAAAACGTATTCTCCACTCAATTATTCATTAACCTCTAAAATACTCAACTTGCACCTATTTAAATTTTTGTTAACACATAACAAATAAAATTTGAACACACCAAATAACGTCATGGAGACCGCCGCTACACACAAATAAAGATAGCTCGAGACTCCAAACTCAAATTTAAAAACAATGTCTTTCTCAGTGCACAATCAGGAACTCAAATATTTAATTTATTTTAAAATTTAAAGTTAGCAATAAAACTAATTTCGTACTGTCTCCGACTGTTATTTAATGACCGTAAAATGTTGTTTCAAAATTCAATTTTTCTCTTTTCACACAGTTATACTTAATTACAAAATGAAAAAAATTCATTTTATTTTATTTTCCAAAACATTCTTTTAATTTGATTAAAAATATTCCTTTTTAGTACATCAAATTCCATTTTCAATTAAAACATATGTTTCCTTTTTATTTCCTCAACTTTCTCTTTTATTTTAATTCAAAGGTATGTTTCTATTATTACGTCTATTAATTACAATTAATGTTCTCTTTCCTTTTATTTGAAAATTTTCAATTAAAATAACTGCAATTAATCCCAAAGTTAAATTTTAAAAAAGAAATGAGACAATTCAATTCTTGTTTATAATAATTTAACGTATTTATGCAATTATTGTATACAAACCAAATGTTATTAATTTTTTATATTAAATAATCGATTTCTTACACATGTAATCAATCTTTCATCTACCAAACATTTCAAATGAATAAACATATGATTTCTTCTTTAATAAAGAAACATTTATTATTCTTTATTAACATTTATTATTCCAATCAATTGGAAATTTATATTCAGAAAGTCATAAATTTCATTCAAACCAATATCATTAAATACACACTATCCTATGTTATTATTCTTACCTTATTGCAAACATATGTCATTAATAGATATTTAAATTAGGCTCATAACTTATATATTATAATTTAGTTTGTATAAATGTAATCTTAAATGTATTTTTCTAACAATTTTATTCAAAAATCTTATTTAATTTAACATTTTTAAATGGTTAGAATACGGGTCGTTACAATCTCCCCCAATCAAAACTTTTCGTCCCCGAAAAGGAACAAGAAAGAATCAAGGAATTTAATATATTTTATTCGAAATATTCAATTTATAAACAATTAAGCTGACATATCTAGTTTAATAAAAATTTCTAAGTCCTAATTTCACGAAAATTTTGGCAGCATCTTCTTTGCACGATTAGGTCCAATAAAAATAACAATATCAATAATTACATTGTAATTATTATATTTCAATAATAAAGCGTCCCGAACCATGGGAATACAATAAAATACCGCTATAAAAACTGCAATCCGAAAACGTACCTATTTGTCGAGCAAACAAAACTCTATTTATGAAACCAAAAGCAACTTACATTGCTTCCATAAACCTGTATCTTACTTACATAATCCAAAAGAGTTAAAACTATGTAAAAAGGGTAATATATTAGTTGTTCCAATTAATAGGACAAGCAACACAACGTATATACTAATCATATGAGAACAAAAGCAGTATGACCATTATATGCAACAAAAGAACCCTTCATACATCCATAGCAGCAAAAAAACTAATGGTTTGTTCAAGTTCATAAACTTTTTATCGCACAAGGGTGATAAATAAACTACCAAGTGTGACTTACGCTCAACAATCTTAGATAATTACTTAATAGATTATTCATACAACCTCAAACAATTTGAAGTACATCTTCCAAACTTCCCATCAGCAAAACAAAATAAAATTTATATATTATTTAAGTTTGTACGATGTACATATATCATTTGTATACAATATCAATTCTGATCACTTGCTTGAATTAATAAATTTCACTTTCGAACTAGTATTGTTAACTCGACTGCTCTAGTGCAGAATTTGATTCAGTTTCTTGGTTAGAAATCTCCATTCTCCTTGCATAGCCATAAACTATGATAGAAAACTTCAAAATCATATCAAAAATTCATATCAAATGTTCGCCGTCAAGAACCGAGCGAAAAATCCTAATTCAGACTGGTGTGAATTTCCACAAATCATGTATTCGAATCTGGATCCGAATTGTTATGCGAATAAAATAAACTACGCACAACTTACATATTTTATTCTATTGGTTTCCTTAACACATCATTTACTTTTCATTTATTTTAATTCTCATTCATTCATACAAGAACATCTTTTATTAATTTCCATTCATTTACTTACATAAATTCATTCAATATTTAAAATCATCAATGAATACATTCTTAAAGTATTACGTGCGTTGCTTTGTAGTTTAATTCACAATTATTATATACTTATAACTTGATTAATAGTCATTAATGAATCATTTCGGTATTTTCTTAAGTTTATAATCATTTACTTAAATAGTATTTCTTTCTACTACTCAATTTAATTATTAAGCATTTCAAACATTAATTTAAGTTTATAACATTTCTTGTACATCTTAATTCTTTATTTATATATGGACATAATTTTATTTGGAAACATTTTTATTACTCAAGTTTTTACTTGTACGATATTCCATTATCTTTTAATTTACAAGTTACAAACCTCAATTTTTATATTTTCATTAAACGCTTAGCTTTTATTTCAGATTTCAATTTGTAAGTTTCCGACCATTAAAAATCGTCGAAAATTCCACTTCATTACAATAATTGAAAAACGTTAATTACCAAAAAACTTAAGAACTAAATACCAAGTTTCATTTCAAATCATCTTGAAATAATATATACTTATATCTTTTATATATCAAATCATACTCAGGAAATTAAAATTAAAATTTGTTTCACCAAACAACTATTTAGCAAAGCTACTATAGTACTCTTCCCACTTTAAAACTCGAAAATAAACGTCGATGATGTCGCGATCATCACCGAAATTATTTTCCAGCGATAGAAGAAGGGAGTCCAGAACTTATTTTCTTTAAAATTCCTTTAAAACATTTTGAAAACATTTCTTTCATTTGTCATTGAAAATATTTCTATCCGAAAGTACTTCCAAATAATACTAATATTACTTTTCAAAAATCTTTGAAACCAATTTCACACACTAGAACTTAAGTTCTCAAATTTCCAATTTAAATTCATTTTATTTGTAAATCATAATTTATAAACCATATTTATAAAATTACAATTTCTTATAACAAACAATAGTCAATGGCTTTAAGAACCTTGACTAACCAGCAATAAATGACAATAATTAAATATTATCATTTCCTAACAACCAACACACCAAATATAACAATATCAATTTATGAAAAATTACTCTTTTAAATACAAAATATAATACTAGGCAAAATTATTTCATTTACCCATTTCAAAACAATATTGTGTTGGTTTACCATATTCAAGTGTTTATAAATCGCTATCGATGCCATAGCGTCCCATGTCCTGATTGGAGTTTATAAATACTCAATAGAACAAATTAACATAATACAAAACATTTTTTTATAGCACTAACAAATACGCTCTCTCGTATATATACTCTCAAACTCATTCTAGGGTATTAATAACCCTATCTCTAATGAGTTAACCCCAACAGGCTAAAGTATCTCTAAACCAAAGCTTTGATACCAACTGAGACGACCCACCTTTTTAGACGATTTAAGTCGGCAATAAACCACACATATCTAACTCAAACCATTCAAAAGGGTAGATTATTAATGAGGTTTAATAAGAAAATAAGAGAAAAGAAGGAAAACAAAATACAGAATCTCACAACGGAATGATAAAATATAATAATCAAATAAACAGTTCATGAAGCTGTTTTACAATATACATTTGATTACACAATTTTTACAACATAATCGGAGTACAATCAACAAACACACCAAAATAATGCAGCAGAATAATAATAAGAATATGGTCTAACAAATTCCATCTTTATCTTCAAGGAATAATATCTTCAACACTGAAATACCTAGGCAGACACGAGCGTAGTGAAAAGACGAAAGACTCAAGTTAGAACTAAAAGTTCTTATGTAAGTAAAATCAATAATAAGTAAATATGAGTGTAAAAGCTTTAGTGATGTTTACGCAATTTTCCATCTCCTATCAAGTGTACAACATGAGTGCAATAACTTAAGAGATGTTACGGGATTTTTCAACTCCTAAGGATCCGTCTAACTATCTATATGTAGTAAAATAAGCTATATATGTAGTGTCTATCAGTAATGTAAAGTAACAAAATAGGGTTAAGGCTTTACATTGATCCCCTTTAACACACTGTTAAGCAGGTAGTCTATGCAGGTCCTGTAACACAACCAGTAGCGTCAGTGGCCAATGAGTTCCCTATAGGTACCATACTAAAAAAATCGTAGTGGACATATATAAGGATTAAAGTATGACAAGGCACGTGAGGCAATGCCTAAGGTAGGATACTACCAATTCGAGTCGCCCGACTGGTGGTAACGCCTGACGGCCCACCGCGAACATCCATCCCATAATCGAATCAAGGTGCACCGATCAACTTAAAATCAATATAGCAATACGAAGAACAGATGTCGCTAGAGGTAGCTAGCCTCAATGGTCAGGGCAAGTCATCCTGTTTTAGTCATTTCCAATTGACGCAAGTGTCGGGGTCTATCCATCATCATCCTCTTTCTTCAAATCCAGCAAACGTCACCAATCCAACCATTTCATTCTGTATCATACACCGCGTGCACAGTTGCTACAGTGATTTAGTCAGTATAAATCATACTTCATATCAAAATATTGAACTCACTTCAAAAATCATTTCGAATTAAAAAATAGGTTATACCTTCATATCAAAACATTCGTATTTAAATCTATGTTTTAAATCTAAACAGTTCCCTTTAAAATAGGTTGAATATTGAAAATGGTTTTGAATAATTAAAATAGTTTGAATATTGAAAATAATTTGGATAATTAAAATAGTTTTAATATTGAAAAATAGTTTGGATAATTAAAATAGTTTTAATATTGAAAAATAGTTTGATTATTAAAATTGTTTATATATAAAAATAGTTTATATTAAAACTGTTTCTTTCTTTCACAACAATTTGAACTCATGTTCCAAATCATAATGAAATCAAAATTTCGACTTCCAATTCAAAACTTCATAATCAAGTTTTAATTTAAATCAACCTCAATTATAATGATTTCAAACTTTACTTCAAATTCAGTTTAAACAGTTCTATTCAAATGGCTGAAAGTTTCTATTAACAAGATTTTTTGTCAACACCCCGAAGATATTATAAGAAAGATGGATTTCTTCTTCGGAGAACAAAAGACGTGATTACTTTTATTGATTGCCTTTCAATTCAACATATTTAGTTGATATGTCCTATACCAAACCTTCCGTTATCGTCAAAAGGTTTAGAACTTTGGCTAAGTGACCTTCCGGCTTTGTTGAGCTTGTTTGAAGTCTTCGGAAAGGCTTTCTTTTGGTAAGATTAAGTTTTCTCTGATGAATAGGTAACGACTTCCGACCTTGACGAAAGGTTTAATCACTTATATTGAGTAGATTCCAATCTTGTCGAACGACTTAGACAATTGATCTGATAGCTCCGAAAGGTTTTAGTGGATGTTAATCTAAGTAAATTGTCAGCCTTATTGAAAGGTTTAGATTGTGCGGTTTAAGACTTTGAAAGTTGTAATTATTACTTGCACATGAGTGCTGTCGACCTTGTCGACAAAAACCTTCCGATGGGGTTGAACCTGAAAATATGAGTTAAACTAAAAAAGATTTAAGCAAACAGTAAGGTAATTAACCGTGATGACTCGCCTTTCATTCCACAGAAAGACGTATCATCATTAAGAAAGAAATAGGTAGAAAAAGAATAGATAGAAAAGAGAGAACTAAAAAATATCACAATCTCACAGCGGAAACAGAAAAATATATTATTTCACATAGATATTACATATTATCCATTCATTAGAGTTACACAGTTATACAACATCAACCAAGATAGTCGTGATGACCTGTCGATACATTACAACCCAAATACAACACGACAACACTAACACAGCGGAATAGATAGATATAGATACACCAAGTCTCCTGCTCCAAGTCCTTCCAAAATTTGTCAAGGCTAACCTGATCACTTGGCTACTCATAAAAATTTGAGTACCCAAGAGTTTAAGAAAAGCAGAATAAACTCCGGGTCAGACATGGGTCTGGTGTGAGTAAACGGTTAAGTTGTTTAACTTGAAAAGCATTTGAAAGAAAGGTATCTCGTAAGACTCTCCGCAAATAAATACGGACAAGTTTTTCCCTTACGATAACCAAATCATTGATAGGAAATCTTGTTATCTTATAATAGTGTCTAGAGGTCCCTTTTTATTCGGCTGTGTGGGCGGTTGTTTGCCAAAACCGCGGGGTTGTTAGAAAGGGAACAATAAACTCCGAGCCAGTCATGGGACTGGTGCGAAGTTAGAAAAGTACGCTGTGGAGATCAGGAGGCGAGCTAGATGGCGAGAAATACTTCCGCATACTATTATCATTCCGCTGTGTATTCAGTTATGAGGGCAGATTATTATAACTGCCAGTTTGCGTGTTGTTGTTGTAAACTCTGATGATGTATTATATGAACTGATATAGTTCTTTTGTTTAAAGATTATTGAATTATCTATTATATATTGTTCCGCCGTGAATGTGAGATTCTGTTATTGTTTCTGTTTCTTCTTCTTTCTTCTTCTACCTCTTTCTTCTTTAACCCTAATGATTCGGTTTTCCGGCATTCGATGGTTTGGCATTTGATACAGTGGGCATATTGATGTCGACTTTCGGAAGTCGAAAAATTGGGTCGTTACATTAACAAAGGCAAATACTTCCCTTTATATCTAAGAAAAAGCTTCCTTTTATTAAATTTCCCCAAATCATACTCAATTAGGGTTACAATCCTTTTATTAAGAAGTTACAAGATTAGAATGATAAAATTTGGATCCCCCAAACATGACCCCTCGGGTCCAATTTATAGACACATGCGGCCTCCCTTTCGACTCTATGCTTTCAAATGGGTCGGAAGATTTCCCTTTTATATGCAACTACAAACCTTTCTTCATTGTCGAAAGGTTCGTCCCTTATATGCCATAATGAACCTTTCGACGCTGTCGGAAGGTTTGTCTTTTCGATGCCCTCATGAACCTTTCAGCTTTGACGAAAGGTTTCTTTTCTTGATGACTTCATGAACCTTTCGACTCTGTTGGAAGGTTGCCTTTTTAAAGCTTTCATGAATATTTCGGCTTTTAAGAGAGGTTGCTTTTCCTACTGTTGTGTTCCCTTCGACCTTGTCGGAAGGTAGCTCTCCTCTTAATTGCTATGAACCTTTTGACCTTGTCGGAAGGTTGCTCTTTACATGCTTGTTATGAACCTTTCGATCTTGTCGGAAGGTTGCTTCTCACTTGATTGTTGTCAAGTGCTGTGTTTCCCTTTAATGCTTTCGAATGGTTATCTACCGTTCTTTGCTGACTTTTGAGCGTTGCTTTCTTCATAAAAACTTTTTGACCTAGTCGAAAGGTATTCTGGATGTGCTCCAACCGGTTCGAAAGGCTTGCTATGCTTTCAAAAAGGTTGTTATGGAGTTGCACCTGCTTGCTTTGATTTCTCCATCTTCTTTAAAAGGTAAGAACTCCCTGAACGGAACCTTTCTACTACTTTGGAAGGTTTGAAGCTATTAAATCCCGATGGATGCATCCTCTCGACTCCTTCAAAAGGTTTGGTCTGCGCTCCTTCTTTGTCTTTGTTGAAAGACCTCTCGTCCTAGTCGAAAGGTGGATTCTTGGAGCATCATCCTTCCTATGGACATTGAAAGATAACCTTGGACTTCGCCGGAAGCTCCTTGCTGGAAGGTATGATTATCTAGAACATCTTGGTGCTTTCTGATCTTTCCTCATGCTCTCATGACACTTCTTTCATACCTTCATTCTTCTGAATATTTTATGGTTAACATTTAGCCTCCACTTGTATGAAATATGTTTTGTTCTTTTGGACAAAACTCCAATGGATTCCCTTCTTTACTTCCTGTAAAATAGATAATAACTCCTATTAAAGCTATAACTTTGTTATGAGTAATTAATGAGCAACCTTAAATTTATGAAGCTAATATTTAAGATGCCATTAAGGTAATATTTTTTAGACAAATTGCTCTGTACTAATGACCATAATTAAACTTCTTAAGATTGTGGAATAATATCATCTGATTTGTAGATATTGGTCCAAATAAATGAACCCTTAGAGAAAACTCATTATAAGCTCTTGATATTCCTTTCTCGAGTTAGACCTTTTCAACTTGTCAAAATCAATTTCATGCTATTAGGGATTTTTTCCTATTCCTAACCTTTCGACCACAAGCTTTTGATAAAGTTAAAGGGGCTCTTCCTATTAACCTTGCGACTCTATCAAAAGACTTTTCTATAAACCTTTCGACTTCATCAAAAGCCTTATCTATGAACCTTTCGACTTTACCGAAGGTTAAGACTATTCAAGTTTTTGACTCAAACTGTGTGTTTTGGTACTTAGGCCTTTTTAAGGAAGCTTGTTTGCTATTTTGTTAGGTAAGATCAATAAGTTTAAGGATTGATGAAACCAAGTTTTCTTTAAAGTGAGCGACCCAAATCTGATAATTTCCTTCTATGTGACAAAACATTATTCAACAAAAAATTAATCCATCAAACTTAATTTAATTACACAACATCATTCCCGAAATTTAATTAGACTAGAATCTCAAAACATCAACTTATGTACCGTCAATAACCGGTTAGCATATAGATATTCAAAAAGATGTCACTATTTCGGAATTAAACATTGGGCACGATTAGCAGAAAGATAAAATAACCACCTAATCATAGTTCATTTGGGAGAGGAGGAAGGTATAGAGTTAAATCGAATAAGTTGATGATGTTGTGTTCAACCCATATTGGCTAGTAGGGTGAATATATTGCCAACGTGGGGTTCTCATCGGAGGTGTCCCAAATAGCTAAATCCATCCAGAGCATGGCGGTGTTTAAGTCATAAAGCATGTACCACGTAGCCATTAAGTGGTTATTGAAAAAATTGGGTTGTTGATGAACTGTGTTGCTGGACTGTGCACTTTACACTTCCTCCGCCTCTTGAGGTTGATCTAGTTGTCCCATTGCGTAGCAGCAGCAGCAGTGTAGCACCTCTGCATTAACAAAATCGGGATGAATTTGATGAACATTACAGGCCACCATTAGTGCTCTTCTTGTTGCAGAGATGAATGATTTAATGTTATTATTAATATTTTTATAACAGAGGGAAGAAGTTGAATGGGCTCAGATTGATATTTTGGTGGGAAAATTTAGGTGTTCTCTTCCACACATCTTAAAAATGTAATGAAGCTATTTTGTCATCTTGTATGATTACGATCTTCGTTTATCCTAAAAATAAATAGCGAATAGAAATTATCTGGTGAATTCCTACATAAGACAAGCTTTCTATATGAATTACTTCGAATCCATGGATCATCTTAAAACCCTTAAACTGCTAACATGCTCCGTGTTAGTTTTTTTTTATATCAAAAGATTGCTTCTTATACTTAACTTATTTTTGCTATGCTATTTCAGGGTATCAGTTCTTTAGGCCATGTCGTCCCAGAAGATTATCTAAGTCAGTATGTTAACCTGAGGAGATTTTACTCTAAAAAAGCACTATTCTTAAAGACTTGAAAATTAGCGAGACGTTTCTCACTTAGGAATTTAAAAAAATTATATTTGGAATACCCTTGTCTCTGCTTCAAATTTCTTTGTGAAAAGAAGAAAATTTTCTTAAAAGAAATCAAAATCTTATAAAGGACTATCAAACACCCTACAAGGATATCAGAAATCATCATGAAAATCGTCATGTAATTTCAAAATTCATCAACTTAAGACCCCAATAAAACCACCCAAAATTTCCAACAGGTAAATTAGAAATATGAAATTCATCAATCATCAGAAAAATCAATAAAGAAGCTTAAATTCCATTAAATCAGAGAACTAAAAATCCAAGAATCAAAAATGTGATTTGAAATCGTTTCATACTTATTCAAAATCAGAGGGTCAATGGAAAATTCATAAATTATCATGGAAAATCAATAAAGGAAACCAAGAAATCATGAACTCATGAAACAAGTGATCAATAGAAAACTATCATGAAAATTCATTGGGAAATTATAACACGTTAAATTCTTGAATGATCATAGAAATGAGTAAGGAAATTCATTAAACCAATAATTTAGCAAGAAATCACGAATGTAAAATCGGCAATCATCACAGAAATCAATGGGAAATCCAAAAATTATCATAATATCCCCACAAATGTGTTAAAAATCCAGGAACTCAACAAACGAATAATGAAAAATCGTCATGAAAATTCATGTATGCAAAATCCATAAACTATTTCGAAAGTTAATGAAGGAATTGGGAGACCTTGAAACTAGGAATTCAATATGAAGTCTTTATAGAAATTCTCCAATGAAATTAATAAATTTTCATGAAGTCAATAAATTGTCATAAATAAAATCTTCACAAAAATAAATTGAAAGTCCATAAATCAGGAACCTAACCAAAACCTTGTCAGGATCCAAACTGAAAAATAGATTATTAGAAATTCATCTAATATCAAATTAGTAATCTATCTGGCCAAACAACACTCTCCTGGACTTATGGGTTAGTAAAGTTTTGATATATTGGAGTTGAGTTGTATCCGCAAGACCTTGTGATTAATTGGAATACTTGCTCCCTATATACTTATAGAGTCTCTTTTGTTCTAAGGGATTACTCTATTTCCGTGGATTCTATAGTGGTTTCCTTATCTTATTCCTTGTGTGTAATTTCTTTTACCATTTGAAATACTTTGCTTTCCATTCCGTTCTTTTGGCTTTCGTATATACTTTGGTCTTTGATTCCATGCTGGGGATTTCTTTTATCCCTTTTCTTGTCCCCTGTCATCTATGGGGATGTAGATTTCTTAGTCCTTTGACATGATAACTATTTCTTGAGCAATAGATGTTCAAGGATCTTCTAATTCATATCTTATTTCCTTTGAATATAATCCTAGATTCTTTATCTATTTTCAATTGTAGTGTTGGACATTTTTGTCCAGTTGATGGATAGATTTCGTTTTGTAACCCTTTATCCTTTTGGGTTTTAACCCTTGGTCTTGAGTTGTGGACACCTTTGTCCTCATTCTCCTGTTTGGAGCCCCCATTGGGCTTGAACATCCTAGTCCATTCTTTGATGAACCACTCTTTGGGCTTATACATCTTAGTCCATTCTTTGATGAGCCACTCTTTGGGCTTGGACATCTTAGTCCATTCTTTGGTGAGCAACTCTTTGGGCTTCCCTTATCTTAAAGGGATATATACTTAGCTGACCTTCCTTCAAAAGGCTGCTGATGGGTGCTACCCTTACCCATCCCCTAAGAGGTGGTTTTGGACGTTGGGGGTTCTAACTCTCCCTCTATGAGATGCTACATAATAACATCGTAGGCTTATGTCCCTCCCTCTAAGAGGTGCCACGGAATAACGTCATGTGCTTATGTCCCTCCCTCTAGGAAGTGCTATGGAATAACATCGTAGGCTTGAGTATTTATATATGAAAATAATTTTTGGCCAATAAAATGGAGTCTCCCTTAAGAGAAAGAACTTTATAATTACCCCCCTTTAGTATATTGAGGGCTTATCTTTTGAAAAATTAGTTTGGACTCATGAATCCTTTTAGTTAAAGAAATTTCCCTTAATACGATCTTCTGCAATAACTTTCTTGCTGTTCTCAAAATAGAAACATGAATCTCAAATAGGAGTAGGAGGTCATGATTCATGAACAACAGCCTTTTAGTCGAGAATAAGGTTCTCTAGTTTGAGTTCCAATAAACTTTTGTGCTTCCAAAACCCTCTTTTTTTAAAGGTATGAATGGGCCCATCTCTGCCCAGGATTTTAGTAAACTTTGAAACATCGAAATTGCTCGGTTTGAAGTCTTTTGATGTGCATTTATTAATGCTATATAATATCTCAAATTAGTTGCATAAATCTACTTTTGAAATAAATAAGTATTTGTTTCCCCTCGGGCCATAGGGTGGTTGAAAGTAGTTTTATAAAAAGGATATAATTTGAAAATTTCCTTTTGAAATCATTTGCTAAAAATTGATTTGATATGTATGGATTTTCTCCTAAAGTGGAATTGAGTTTAGCAGTAATTCAACATTTCTTACAGGAAAGCCTTGGTGTTGTGTTGACTGAATTGTTGATAATTATATCGCGTCAGGCATCCAAGTTGTCCTCCTTAAGTATTTTGGAGTTTGTCGCGCTCTCAGGGTTCGTTGAGTGCTTTGGTTTGATTTTGTCTTTACCTATAATAGCACTAAAATTTTAATCAATACATGATCAATAAATTCAGGTATGAATGAAAATAGAAATTGAGTTAAAAAGATATGAAAAGAAAACGAGAAAGTTCATAGTTGAGTTAATGCCACGAGTCCTCATGACTCGATAGAGATTTGCATTTATAATTTGCTGAATTGCCTTTCTCTCAGCTTGAACAAGATGTCCTTTAGGTTATTTTTACGAATTCTTGCTAGAACCCTGCTCTGATCAAGCATGGTATTTTCTCTGATAAAACATCACATTCATTGGTTTCATGTCCATTTGCCTTATGGTATTTGCAATAACTTCCACCTTTATTTGGCTCGGGAGCATTCTAAAATTTTTGAGGTGCAATAAAATTCTTATTCCTTTTCATCTTAGTGTATATATAGGAGAGTGGTTTTTTCAGGACAACACAATTCATTTTAGAACTCTTTCTTCGACCTCCTTTCGGGTTTTAACTTTCCCATGGCCTCTTGCCAAAGAGCTTGAGATCAGATCTTCTTTGAATTCTCGATGGGATTCTCTCTTAGCATGATGCATCTCATCTAACTGAATAAATTTCTCTGCTCGAAAGAAGAAATATTGTAGGTCTCTGTATCCATTTATATTAAGATCCTTCCAAAAAGGAGTTTGCTCGATCAAACCCGACCAAATTGCCATGAGTTTCTCCCTATCAGTGGTACTTTCTACTCTTAGTACTTCTATGCTAAATCTGTTCGAATATACACCCAGTAACTCCTCTAACTCTGTCCAATGGTTGCTAGCAAACTAAAGTCCATAGTTGTGTCTCTGAATATAGCGAATTGAGCCACGAAGTCGCAAGTAAATTGTTCCCAAGAATAGATGGTTTCCATTCAGTAAGTCCTATACCATTTAATAGCAGCTGCTTGGAAAGTAATGGGAAAAAGTTTACAACGAACTGCCTCTGGGGCATTGTATAAGTTCATTCAATTTTCAAAAGACAACAAGATGGTCATCTGGATCAGTTGTTCCATCATATTTTAGTGTAGGAATTTGAATGTGTGGAGGAATATTTGTCGCCATTATTTCTTCGGAAAAGGGGGCTTTTTACAGGATAAATATTCTTCAGGGTCATAATTTTCGTTTCCTCCAAGTGCATTTACCATCATATGGTGTAGATTGTCATTTTGGTTGGTCTCATTTCTGTGACTACTCCTGTTGTCTTCTTGGATAAAGCCATCTGACTATTCAAGTGGTTTATTTGCCTGACTATCCCGGTTTAACCTTTGATTTTCTATCTCATTTGGAGGTTGCACTTCATCCTCTCTCTCAACAATCTTTATTGATTCCCGGGTTGGAGCTCTTTCTGAACACTCCTTTACTTCTATCCTTTGTGGCCACTGATTATGAACCTTGATCACATTACTTTCCAATTCCATTAGGGTTGAAGGTTGCTTTATTTATATATTGCCTAAATTAGGATTTGAGTCCATGTGACCTTTAAAGGTTGACTGCGATGTAGACTCTTTGTTGGGATTGTTATTACCACTCTTAGCTTTTACCATACTTTATGCAATTGATCGGAGATGAAAGTTATAAGAGATCGGATGTTCAAGCCCTCCTTCCAGCGCCAAAATGTTAACAAGATTTCTTGTCTACACCCTAAAGATATGATAAGAAGGATGGATTTCTTATTCGGAGAACAAAAAACGTGATTCCTTTTATTGATTGCTTTCAATTCAACCTATTTAGTTGATATGTCCTATATCAAACCTTCCACTATCGTTGAAAGGTTTAGAACTTATGCTAAGTGACCTTCCGGCTTTGTTGAGCTTGTTTGAAGTCTTCGCAAAGGCTTTCTTTAGTTAGATTAAGTTTTCTTTTATGAATAGGTAACGACTTCAACCTTGACGAAAGGTTTAATCACTTATATTTAGTAGATTCCAACCTTGTCAAATGACTTAGACAACTGATCTAATAGCTCTGGAAGGTTTCAGTGGAAGTTAATCTAAGTAAATTGTCAGCCATATAGAAAGGTTTAGATTGTGGGGTTTAAGACTTCGAAAGGTTATAATTATTACTTGCATAGGAGTGTTGTCGACCTTGTCGACAAAAACCTTCCGATGGGATTGAACCTGAAAATATGAGTTAAACTAACAAAGATTTAGGCAAACAGTAAGGTAATTAACAAAGCCAAATACTTCCCTTTATATCTAAGAAAAAGCTTTCGTTTATTAAATTTCCCCAAATCATACTCAATTAGGGTTACAATCCTTTTATTAAGAAGTTACAAGATCAGAATGATAAAATTTGGATCGCCCGAACATGACCCCTTGGGTGCTATTTATAGACACAGGCGGCCTCCCTTTCGACTCTATGCTCTCGACTGGGTCGGAAGATTTACCTTTTATATGCAACTACAAACCTTTCGTCTTTTTCGAAAGGTTCACCCCTTATATGCCATAATGAACCTTTCGATGTTGTCGAAAGGTTTGTCTTTCTGATGCATTCATGAACCTTTCGGCTTTGATGAAAGTTGCTTTTACTGATGTCTTCACGAACCTTTCGACTCTGTCGAAAGGTTGCCTTTTTGAAGCTACCATGAACCTTTCGGCTTTGACAAGAGGTTACTTTTCCTACCGTTGTGTTCCCTTCGACCTTGTCGGAAGGTAGCTCTCCTCTTAATTGCTATGAACCTTTTGACCTTGTCGGAAGGTTGCTCTTTATGTGCTTGTTATGAACCTTTCGATATTGTCGGAAGGTTGCTTCTCACTTGATTGTTATCGAGTGCTGTGTTTTCCTTTAATGTTTTCGAATGGTTATCTACCATTCTTTGTTGACTTTTAAGCATTTCTTTCTTCATAAAAACCTTTTGACCTAGTCGAAAGGTATTCTGGATGTGCTCCAACCAGTTCGAAAGGCTTGTTATGCTTTCGAAAAGGTCGTTATGGAGTTGCACCCGCTTGCTTTGATTTCTCCATCTTCTTCGAAAGGTAAGAACTCCCTGAACGGAACCTTTCGACTGCTTCGGAAGGTTTGAAGCTATTAAATCCTGATGGCTTCATCCTCTCGACTCCTTTAAAAGGTTTGGTCTGAGCTCCTTCTCCTTTGTCTTTGTTGAAAGACCTCTCGTCCTAGTTGAAAGGTGGATTCTTTGAGCATCATCCTGCATATGGACTTTGAAAGATAGTCTTGGACTTCGTCGGAAGCTCCTTGTCGGAAGGTACGATTATCTAGAACATCTTGGTGCTTTCTGATCTTTCCTCATGCTCTCGTGACCCTTCTTTCATACCTTCGTTCTTTTGAATATTTTATGGTTAACAGTTCCAATTCAATTTCCAATTTTTAAACAATTTAATTTTTAAATCCATTTCACATCCAAAACTTGGAAATACCAATTTCAAACCCCTTTAATTACAATAAATTCAAAGTTTTAAATTAAAATTTAAAATAATTCACTTTCAATAAATTTAAGTCATTTCTCAAATTCAACTTAGGATTTCAAATTTAGTCTTTGAACAATTTTGTTTAACAGTTTCAATTTCAACATTTCCAAACTCGAATTTAGAAAATAATTTAATTCATGTAAATCCAATTTTTTATTTCTTTAAAACAATATCATTTAAACCAATTTAAATTCAAGATTTTAGAAACCATTTAATTTAACCTAATCCGCTATCCGTATATAATTTTCTACCCTATGGCCAAGTGATCAGTTATTCCAATTTTAATTACATGAATTGATATATATCATTTCAACCCATAATTAAATGCCATAGGTATATATCATTGCAACCTATTTCTTATTTCATTTCAAATAATCCAAATGACAATTTATAGGATGTCAAATAATAAATAGGATAATAATAGGGATATATCAAAATAAATAACAACCATACATCCAACATATCAATCAATAGGCATCCAATTACAATCAACATCCAAATCAAACAATATATATCATGCTAGTTTCTAATTATCAATTGTCAGTGTTTAACTAGCAATAAATTTTTAATATTAATTTAAATGTCAATTCAATTCAATATAAAATTAAAATTAAATTAAAATGTCAAATTAAATTACCAAACAACAATCAATAAAATTTTATCACTTCATGATATTACGTGAGTGGGTTTAATCACTCACCTTTATACGAATCTAAAAATAATAGACTTCTAATCAAAAGCTCCTCTCTAGGTTTCCTTAGTCTCCTTCTTGATTGCCAGCTTTGTTCCTAATTTTTCTTTTGGTTTGATTTATTTTAATTTGCCTCCTTTTTATATTAATAAATACATACATACATACATACATATTTAGAAGGTTTGAAAAAAAAGAAGAAGATTTGAAATGATGAATAAAAAAAGAAAAGGATTAAACCAAGAAGAACTGAAAACGAAAGAGAAGATCAAGATTTGAAAAGGAAGAAGAAAGTAGAAATAAAAGAAGATTTGAAGAAAATGAGTATTTGAAGAGGAAGGAAAAAAATAAAATGAGAGAGAAAAAGTAGATTTGAAGAAGACAAAGAAAAAGAAAAAAGAAGAAGAAGATTAGAATGGAGGCTAGAGTTTCATTTGCATCATACCTTATTTATAAGGTTACAGTTAGGTTTAGGGCCATAGAAATTTGAAAAGAAAGGCAGCTATAATTTAAAATAAATGAAATGAGGCTTTAGGAAATGTAGTTGACAAATGAACGTAAAGGTAGTAAAGTAAATATGAACAGCCTTTTTAAAAGTGACAGGTATTAAAAAGAGGTGAAGGAAAGAATTAAAAGCATGAAAAGTAATTCACGTTTGCGAAAATGAAAAAGAACTTTAGACTATGTAAATGGAAAGATGTAATGGAAAAAATGAGGAAACAATGAAAAGAGTGGGGCAATTATTAATTAGAAAGGGAATTAACAGACCAACTCCACACTGTAAATAAACTTTTGGAATTCAAATTTCAAAAAAATTTGTTTAGTCAATTAATTTTGTTAACCCCAAACATACTAAAATTAACATCCATTAAAGATTTATTTAACACACAATAAGTGAAAATAAATTTTGTACACAAATTTGTGTAATTAATTAAGTGAATGTACCACATTAAAAATATAACAGCATAAACGAGGTAGTATAAAGTAAATAAAGAGGACCAGCCATAAACTTCTACCAAACTGTTAGGATCTAATTCTAAAACATATTTCTCCACTCGATTAATTAATTAACTTCTTAAATACTCAACTTGCACCCATTTAAATTTTTATTAACACATAACAAATAAAATTTGAACACACCAATTAACGTCATAGAGACCGCCGCTACACACAAATAAAGATAGCTCGGGCCTCCAAACTCAAATTTAAAAAAATGTATTCCTCAATGCACAATCAGGAACTCAAATATTTAATTTATTTTAAATTTTGAGGTTAGCGTAAAAACTACTTTCGTGTTGTCTCCGACTGCTATTTAATGATCATAAAATGTTGTTGCAAAATTCAATTTTTCTCTTTTCACACAATTACACTTAATTACAAAATGAAAACATTCATTTTATTTTATTTTCCAAAATATTCTTTTAATTTGATTAAAAATATTCCTTTTTATTACATAAAATTCCCTTTTCTATTAAAACATATGTTTCCTTTTTATTTCCTCAACTTTCTCTTTTATTTTAATTCAAATGTATGTTTCTATTATTACGTCCATTAATTACAATTAATGTTCTCTTTCCTTTTATTTGAAAGATTTCGATTACATTAATTGCAATTAATCACAAAGTTAAATTTTAAAAAAGAAATGAGACAATTCAATTCCTGTTTATAGTAATTTAACGTATTTATGCAATTATTGTATACAAACCAAAAGTTATTAATTTTTTTTATTAAATAATTGATTTCTTCCAACTGTAATCAATCTTTTAGATCCAAACATTTCAAATGAATAAACGTATTATTTCTTCCTTAATAAAGAAACATTTACTATTCTATATTAACATTTATTATTTCAATCAATTGGAAGTATATATTCAAAAAGTCATCAATTCATTCATACTAGTATCATTAAATACACATTATCCTATATTGTTGTTTTTATTACCTTATTGTAAACATAAGTCATTAATAGACATTTAAATTAAGCTCATAACTTACATATTATAATTTAGTTTGTATCATTGCAATCTTAAATATATTTTTTAACAATTTTATTCAAAAATATTATTTAACCTAACATTTTTAATTGGTTAAAATATGGGTCGTTACACCTTACCCCTTCTAAACGCAAGCCATTTCCTCCCTCTCATTCCATCACATCATCTCTTTTGTGATGTGATAATACCTTTTATGCATTTTCTTTATATAAAGGAAAAGAAAAGCCAACTTTGTCTTTTTACTTTAAGTGAATTATTTTATCATATATAACTCTAACCATTTCTTAACTAAAGCATACTTTATTTATATATGTGTATGTAAATATACTCTTGTGTAGATAACATTTTCCGACAAATTTAGATGATGAAAGTTTAAAATCCAAAAAATAATTTTCGGTCACATTTTCGAGTTTTCTCCGAGCTAATTATTTTTATAAAAAAATTAAAACAACTTTAGCGTCATTTGATATTATTTAAAAGAGATATATTTGAGTTATAAAATCCATTAATTAATTATTTAAAAATACATTAAATATTCCTATTTAAAATGATTAAATTATGAGTCGTTACATCACCTAAATTCCAGTTGACGCTTTTGCATTCTGGTTAGATCTAAAATCGAACAACGTTTAATTTCAGCTCAAAATTCTACTAGCTTCAAATTTAACGGACCTAAATCCAATGCGTAGATAATATTGATACGAGTCCAATACAAAAGAACACGTCCAATTCTGACCTTGTATGAGTGAGATATTAAATTTATAAGATTTGAATTAATTAAATTAATTAATTAACAACATTACTCAACAATTACCCATCATTAACTAATCCCCTTTCTTCCCCACATAAATATGCACTATGCACATCACCTTTACACAACAACCCATTTACGCCACTATATCTCCTTCTTCACTTCCTTCACGCTTCACAAAAACACCTACCACCACCTTCGTTCTTCACGTTGAAGGACAACGAACACCATGGTACCCTCGAAACGAAGCCCGCACCTTCCTTTAGAAACGCGACCTGGGCTGCTATATACTACAGTGTGAAATAGCATATCTAAATCGACGATCGGACCTCCAAGTGATGGCATAGGATGATCGGACCTCCAAGTGATCAATTCCTCCTCTAGATCCATAACATCCAATCACTAGTTTCGGCCCTTTAAAGTCGATCAACACCAACGACAATCGCACCTCATCAAACTAGCATGGATTCGAAGCTCATATTATACGAATTCAATGGATCAAACAATTTAACTTATTATTGAGTAAATCATTATATTTTGATTATTGAAGAAGATGGGTCAATTTTGTTTTACTAGAAGAGGGAAAATAAAAGCGAGGGAGGGAAAAAGAAAAGTAAAAGATGGGTGTGAGAAAAGTCAAGTGAGGTGTTTAGTTTAAAGTGAATATTAGGCTCAGGTCCATAATAAGTTTCAAAATACACAAGAACCCCAGTAAAAAAAAGTATGTAAATTAGGTCTCTAGAATTAAGTTACTAAGTAATTGCATATAGTTATGCAATTATTCACTGAATAATTGCAGATATTTATGCAATTATATCCAAAAGTTGCATAAATTTATGCAATTTTTTCGGTGAATAATTGCGGAAATTTCCGCAATTTTATTGGTGAATAATTGCGAAATTTTTCACAAATGTTTGAAAAAATTGCGGAAATTTTTGCAATTTTTTGGTGAACAACTACAGAATTTTCCACAATTTTTCAATGAATAATTGTGGAAATGCCTGCAATTTTTTGATATAATTGCATAAATATCTGCAATTATTCACTGAATAATTGCATAAGTGTATGCCATTATTCGGTAACTTAATTCTAGGGACCTAATTTACAAACTTTTTTTACTGGGGGTTTTGTGTATTTTGAAACTTATTAAGGACCTATGCCAAACTGTCCCTAGTTTAAAATTAGATTTTCGGTACATCGCCACATAGAATTTCGTTCGCGTACGAACCGTGAACGACAGACCAAAAATACGATCGCGTATAAAAATGTGACACAGTCATAAAACAATAATAAAATACACTAGTTATCTTATTCTGTGAAATTTCAAAAATAACATCATTTGCCAAAAAATATGTCAAATGAAAATTTAAATATTTTCCAAATTAAAAATTATGGAAAAATCCTATAAACTCATTTAAAAATACATCATTAGAAATCAAGTCATTTTATCACAATTGATTTTCTTTTTATATATTCGAACTATTTATTTTTGGAAATAATTTACAAAATGAGTTCACCATTACTATTTATTAAAAAAATTAGTTAAATAAGGCTATTAAATCCATTTAATTAATATTTAATTCACAATTAGAATATTTAAATAATCACTGTATTTGAATATAAGTTATTTATGTTTTATAAACCAATTATTTAAATATTTAAAATCAATTAAATATTCAAAATAAAAATGATAAAATTTTGGGATGTCACTCCCACCTTAAAAGAATTTCGTCCTCGAAATTCTATATGGAAGAAAAAGTCCTCTAAACCTTAGGTTTTAAAGTTTCTTATATTACGGAAAATTTCGACAGCACCTCCCGTGAGCGGCTGATCCAGAAAAAATACAACTCGCCACAACTGGCCCAAATCAACAAAAGAAAAAATTCCCAAGAGTGGCCTTCAATATCTGGAGCATAAAATCATCCTTTGTTAAATCTACTACATACCTCTTTTGCGTTTGGTTGTTATTTTTGCAAGTAACTTACTATCTCAATGCAAATGCAAGTGAACAAGGAATCACACTGTAATCTCTTGCTTCCCTATACCTATCTTGAACTTACATAATCCAAAATAGAACCATGCTGACAAAAGGGCAATACACAAGCTATTTCTATCATAAGAAATAACAACATTAATAATATAACAACCATATGCAACAAGGCAATATGATGCAAACAAAAACAATATAACAACCATATGCAACAAAAGCCTAGAGAATACTCTAAAATAAAATACTAAGCATCCAGTCTTTTTCAAAAGATAAATTTAGAACTAAATGCCCTGGTTTTTATATTCAAAATATATTTTTCCAAATTCCTCCAAAGAGATATATATATCAAACCAATATCAATTATGATAAGGAGGGGGCTCCTCCACCCGAAGCATGGTATAACTCTAGAATCAAAACAACACAGAGCATCTAGTGGTATTCTGGTTCCTCCTAAAACAATAACTGGAGTAAATAAATATACCTAGCGAGTCTTCCAAATCGAAAAACTCCCAATAGCCCAACTTTAGTCATAAAACATTTGAAAAAACAACACTTCACAAAAAATCCTTTCAAATATCCTAAAATAATAATAGTTCAACAAAGTTTTCAAAATAATACTATTATTAATTCTTTCACAAATTCTTTCGAAATCACTTTTTCAAAACACTGGGATTTAAGTCCTAATAAACAACAACTTTATAAACCGTAGTCTATAAAATCATACTATCAATAAAATTGGGTTCCATAAAGGAATAAACTAACACTTAACATTATTTAAAATGTTAAATGACTAACAAACAAGATTTAGAATTTTGCTTAGGTTCACAACTTTCTCAACTTCCATAGATATAGATACTTTCCTAAGCGTACCATTACGCTCATCAGCCATTGGTTATTGCTTAGAAGTTTATCTAAGTTGCCTTAGAACAAAATTGAAAGTCACTCCCTAAATTTTCATAAGCCAACAGCAAAGCATATTAATATACTTAAGCCCGTATGATGTACATAAATCATCCGTATCCAATATCTGATCTGATCACCTACTCGAATACATAAATTTCACTTCCAAACTAGTAACGCTCACTCGACCTCCATAGTGCGAACTCCGATCTGGTTCCTTGATAAGAAACCTCTGTTCTCCTTACATAGCCATATACTATGATATAAAACCTCTGTATCATATCAAGGATTTGAATTAAGTGTTTGCTGAAAAGAATCAAATGAGAAATCCTTTTTCGGACTGGTGTGAATCACCCCGAAGTTATGTACTCGAATTCAAGATCACTGCGAATAAAATGAACAATGTATGACTTACATACATAATCTTATTTGTTTCTTAACTACCCTCATATTTTTCAAAATTATTTTTACTTCCATTTATATTATTTCATTTAATACTAAAATTATTTATGAATCATTCCACAAATTTCCACTTGAAACACCTCATGCCCCTTAATATACCCAAAAGGACACATTAAAAAGTGTGGTGCGTTGTAAGTATAACTAAAGCTAATAGAGACTAAGATTCACAAGACAAATATAGATAAAGACAACAGAAACTTGAAATAATAACATAATTAAAACAAAACTTCATAATTGCTTCGTAAATAAGTCAAATACCAAATACCGCATACATGTCTAAAAATCCAATATGTCTCCTGAAACAAAAACTCATAGTCAATCAGGGTACATAATATCCCTCGTAATAAGCCAGTACACAAAAAGAACTAAAGCTGAAATAAAAGAAATACGTAGTAGAAATCTCCTCCAAGCAACAACAATCTACTGACTTCTCCCTTGATTGCCTATGGGGGGAAAATGGGAAAAATAAAGGAGTGGGTCAGACTAAAAGTCTGGGGAATGATAGTAATTACTAGAGTCTTTAAGCAAGATAAAAGTAATAGAATCTACAACAGTTCTAGCATAAATAAGGATAGCAAAGGAAATAGGAAAGTGATAAACTAGAAATAAATAAGATTAAATATTGCTCAATTTATAAGATAGGTTAACTTTGATTGTTTGTACTTGTCCTTGATTTCTGCTTTCATTAAGCTAAATTCCTAATCTTGTAATTAGAATGTAACCCTAATTCTACCCTTTTTGATCGGCCTACTACACCATAGACCTTACTGCGGACCAGACGCTATATAACTCCCTACACATCAGCCAATGGTATCTACGAAAGATGCACAAAGCAACCACTATGGATTTGGACGACATATATAGCTCCCTACATAGAAGGCAATGGTGTCTACGAAAGACACCCATACTAAGCGCTTGGAAGTCATAGCTATTACTGAGCACCCGAATGGAAGTCGCACGTGTAACTGCCACCAGGCCCATGCTACCTTTTGCTCCACCTATTGGGTCTTCTTATTACCTCCAAGTCTAGCATAAGCGTGCCCTTCATCCCACTTCAGGCTAACGTGAGACCACCGTGTGTGCATAGAATCTATAGGGGAAATGCTGTTGATCCTAGCCCGTCATCCAAACAATATCTATATGTGCCCCTTATCCAAATCCCCCGTGATTTGGACTTCGATTTGACCAATTACTACCATTATTAGCATAAGCGTGCCTAGGCTCATCATTTTGTCTAATAGGGAATGCTATTTGGTACATGTCCTACTTTATCTTTGCTTATTAACTTAGGTAAATTATTTAAATAAGCCTTTACATTTTTCTCTAGTATCTGTGCTTATTAATTTCTCCTAAGTTTTAAAATAAGCCTTATTACGTTCTTTTTTTATTATAACCTACGTTATAATCATGCTTATTACTTAACCCAAGGTCTAAGTGTGAAAATAAGCTTCTTTCATCTTTTATTCTTTTTAGTTATAATTCTAAGTTATAACTAGGCCAATCTTTTTAATTCAGTCCAATTAACATCATAACTAGGCGTAATTTTAGTCTGATTCCATTCATACTACAGTCTTTGAAATTGACATCTTATATTCCATTATTTTAGTTTTCTTACAATTTTATCCATATTCGCGTTAATCCTATTCTAATCCATACGCGAAGAAGAAAGAGGAACAAAAGAAAACTGAAAATAGAAGAAAATCCAAAGCATAGGAAGAAGATGTAAATAACGTATAAATAACGGTAAATAAACTAAAATACTGTAAATAAACTGTAAATAAACGAAAAAGCTATAATTAGCAGAAACAAACTTAAATTACTGAAAAGAATAGCTGAAGGGAAATATATTAAAAATAATTCTAAAAACTGTAAATAAACTACTGAAAAGTCTATTCCAAAAATCATAGTAAAACTACAACTATTGGAAACCCTGTTATTTTAAATTACTTAAAGAAATCTTAAAATAATTACAATCACTCAACTCTGATCCTAAGCTCTTCCTTTGGTCTTCCCAGATCCACTTGGAGTTGTAAAATAATTTAATTTATAATGATTTTCTCCTTTGAGAAAATTATTCCATTTAGGGACCTTCCGAGAAAGGTGAACCCAATTGGAGAAAACCTGGAATGAGAAAAAGTGTTAGGTCTAGGGGTCTATTTATAGTGGTAGAAGTGGATCTCGGACCGTAGGATTTGGGGATTGAATCGGATGCAACCACGTCATAGGCTGAATAGGAGCCATCAGATGCAAAAATAGATGGACCAGATTGGTCAGAAGAATGTAAAACACGTCACCAATAGCCTCTGGAACGTTCGAACGAATGTTCATTCGTTCACTTGCCAAAAGCATAGGCGGGTCGACCGGCCGGTCGACTGCCTCTTTGCCCAGGTCGACCGGCCGGTCGACCGGCCGGTTGGTCGACTGCCTCTTTGCCCAGGTCGACCGGCCGGTCGACCTATATATTATATATATATATATATTTCTCTTATTTTGTTTATTTTAAAACTTAGTCATATTAGCTCGGTTTCTGACGTTCTATATATGAAAATTGACCAGAAAATTACCAAGGACACAATGATGCAACTTCCATGGCTTAATTCTGATGATTTCACAAAGTTATTATATTATTTCATTAATTAACGAATTAATTATTATGGGTTAAATTCGGGTTGTTACATTCTCCTCTCCTTAGTGGATTTCATCCCCGAAATCTCTAAGGATAAAAGAATGACTAAATGGTTTCATCCAAGTTCTACAACCAACTACTCAATCATCAACCATTCATCCATTGTTCTTAAGTTTTTCTAATGCAATTTATGATACTTAGGCAATTAGTGTAGTGTAAATGTCCCTAACTAATGCAAAAGATTAGGTGGTTCACTGATTCAGTTGATCTCCTTTTATGCAATCATGCCCATTCCATGTATCCAAATGAATGCAAAAATTTCCTAATGATACCGATAATTCTATATGCGTGCTACAATCATCATCCAAATGCAACAATCATGCGATAAACATCCATTTATAGCAACCATGGAAATATAAAAATGCGCACACATCCATATGCATATGCTCTAGTTTTCTAGTTAGGCCAATCCCTATAGAATAATAGTGCATAGTGTACCTATATGCATCCATTAGCATCCACTAGCAAACACTAGCATACATCATACATAACATGTTCTATTAACATGTTTACATTAAATCCTACAATTCATAGGTTTAATCCTAAGTTCTACCCTTCCAAAGGATAATAAAGGAAAGAACCTATTCAAATCTACAGATGGAAAAAGGAATTCTAAGACTTACTATCAAAAAGATGAGGATAGGAAGTACGAATCTTCTCTTCTGCTTCCCAAGTGGCGTCTGCAACATCATCTCCTCATTGCACCTTCACCAGTGGAACCTCCTTATTCCTTAGTCACTTGATGTCTGTTCTAACAATCTTCGTAGGGATACGCCGTACATAAGCTTCCCTTTCTATCTCCACCTCCTCCAACTAACTAGGCTCTATAACCTCCGTCGAGTCATATAAGCACTTTCGCAAGTGCGAAACATGGAAAACGTCATGCACTCCTGCGAGCCTGTCAGGTAGCCTTACTCGGTAAGCCATCTTCCTAACTCTCTCTATGATAGAAAATGGTCCAACAAATCTAGGGGCTAACTTTCCATTTGATCCAAATCTTACCACCTTCCTAAGCGGGGATACTTTGATAAAAACTAAGTCTCCAACCTCAAACTCTAAGTCTCTCCTCCACTTGTCCGCATACGACTTCTGTCTGTCTTGAGCCATCTTCATCCTTCGTCGAATCAAATTGGGTCCAAGTAATAACTTCTCCGAAGACTCTACCCAACATGAGAGGGACTTGCAAGGTCTCCCATATAAAGCCTCAAATGGAGCCATTCCTATACTTGTTTGGTAACTATTATTGTACGCAAAATCAACCAACGGAAGTTGCTCCTCCCAAGTACCTCCAAAGTTCAAAATGCACATCCGTAGAAAATCCTCAAGCACCCTATTTACCCTCTCTGTTTGGCCATCTGTCTGGGGTGATAGCCATACTCAACCTAAGTTGCATCCCTAGCACCTCCTGTAAGCTTCTCCAAAACTCACTAGTGAAAATGGGATCTCTATCACTAACAATCCTAGAAGGAACTTCGTGTAGACGGACTATCTCCCGAATATACAAGGATGTCGAATATGAAACCATACGCTTACTCTTAACAGGATGAAGTGAGCACTCTTGGTCAATCTATCAACAATCACCCAAATGCTAGTGTTCCCTTTCCTAGAATGGGGTAAACCGTCAATGAAATCCATAGAAATACTGTCCCACTTCCACTCTGGAACATCTAAGGGCTGAAGTAATCCACTGGGCTTCTACTGCTCTTCTTTTACCCTTTGGCATATGAGACACTTAGATATGAATTCCGCCACGTCCTTCTTCATGCCACCCCAATAGAACATCCTCTTCATATCTCGATACATTTTGTCACCACTCGGATGAATAGTCATACGGGAATGGTGCGCCTCCTCCAAAACTGCTCTAAACAAGTCACTTGCGCGTGGAACACAAAGCCTCCCATCTCTCCTAAGCCACCCCCTACTATCTATGGAATAACGTTGGAGATGCCTAGAGACCTCTATTCGGCTAATCCTATCCATAATGTCCATGAGCTTCGAATCCTCCCACTGCCTCGAGCCAATCTGATCCATAAGGGTAGGCCTCACCTCTAATGTTACGAACAATCAGGGAGTAATGTCCGTAGAGGGCTTAAAATCAAAAGTAGAAATAAACTCCAGGCTCCTAGACTCTACGAACAAAGGACTAAGGGTTGCTTTCTTTCTACTCAACGCATCCGCAACCACATTACCCTTGCCAGGGGTATAAGCTATCTCAAAATCATACAAGGCTAAAAACTCCATCCACCTTTGTTGTCTCAAGTTCAAGCCCTTCTACGAGAATAGGTACTTTAATGACTTGTGGTCGGTAAAAAGCTCAAACCTCTCTCCAAGCAAATAGTGCCTCCAAGACTTGATTGCAAAAACTATGGCAGCCAACTCCAAATCGTGGGTAGGGTAGTTCTTCTCATGCGTCCTCAACTGCCTATTACCATAACACACTACCCTCCCTTCTTGCATCAACACCGCTCCTAGACCCGTCCCGCATGCATCAGTGTATACAGCAAAAGGCTTAGCTCCATCAGGTAAAACTAACACTGGTGCACTCGTAAGGGCTCTCTTAAGCTTCATAAAGGAATCCTCACAATCCATGTCCCACATAAAAGCTTTATTCTTCTTGGTAAGGCGCGTGAGTGGTGCCGAAATCTTGGAAAAGTCTATAATGAACATCCTATAGTAGCCAGCCAATCCTAGGAAGCTCCTAACCTCGGTAATATTCTTGAGGGCCTTCCAATCTTGCACTGCAATAACCTTGGCGGGGTCAACAGCCAAACCTTCCTTCGAGACTATGTTCCCCAAGAAACGAACTTCCTCTCTCCAAAAATGACACTTCGAAATCTTAGCTCTCAAATGATGACTACGAAGTGTGCGAAGAACTTCTTCCAAATGAACAGCATGCTCCTCCATATTCTTGGAAAATACCGAGATATCATCCACGAACTTATTTAGGACATCCCTAAAGAGGCGGCTCATCAAATCAACGAAATAGGCTGGAGCATTGGTTAGCCCAAAAGGCATAACCAACCACTCGAAGAATCCGTCCGGTGTCCTAAAGGCAGTCTTATCTATGCTGTCATCAGCGACTCTATGCTAATGGAATCCCATGGCTAGATCAAGTTGAGAGAAAACCGAAGAACCTACCAACTTGTAAAAAGATCATCAATCCTAGGGAGTGGATATCGGTTCTTCTTGGTGTGCTTATTTAATTCTCTATAATCCATGCAAAGTCGGAGAGAACCATCCTCCTTAGTGGCGAAGACGACCGGTGCTCCCCACTTTGATATGCTCCTTCTTATGAATCCCTTCTCCAACAGCTCACGAATCTACTTGCTCAATTCTTTCCTCTCCCTAGGTGCCATGTGCCTCACAGGTAATGCTACTGGCTTAGCATTCTCGGTCAAATAAATCCTGAAGTCAATCTCTCTCTTAGGGGGCAATCCCCTAACCTCCTCAAAGACGTTTGCAAAATCTCTGACGACAGGAACCGAATGCAACTCTGATGATGATGAATCGAGGGAATAGAGAAAACTCAACATGACCGACCCTTGCGGGTCGCAAGATACCTCTAGAGTCCTACCACTACAAGTCTCAAGTCTAACGACTCTCCTCTCGCCGTCCAAGATAGATCCGTATGTGGATAGTCAATCCATCCCTAAGATCATCCCATACCTCGAGAATCCCAAAACATAGGTGGCACAGTCAAATTCTACGCCTTGGATAAAGATTTTCAAACCCCTACAAACCATAGATAAGTGTTCAGATCCTCCTATGGGGTTAAAACAATAATGGGGTCTACTACTAATGATATGTCCAAGTGCAAACAATCTACTAGAGAGCTAGAGATAAAAGAGTGTGATGCTCCAGAATAAAATAAAGTCTGAATGGGAAAATCGGATATAGAAATCAAACCTTCAACTGTGACTTTCCTACCTCTATTTGGAATGCTAGTGGAAGGGGCTATGTCTAATGCCTGAATCTGCACAACTGGTGCACTCGCTCCCTAAGGACAACTCCTACTCATATCACCGGGCTGCCCGCAAGTATAGCACTTACCCTTCATCTTCTCCTTCTAGCAATCCTTGGCTATATGTCCAACCTTCCCACAGCCATGGCACTTTATTCTTTTCTTAATCTGCTTCCGAGGACCATCACCTTTCTTCATCTTCTTATTCTTTTCCCCCCACTTCTTCTTTGAACCTTCTATCTTAACCTCCTCTTTAGACTCTCCCTCCTTGGCTGTATCTGACATAAGCGCCATCTCAACCAAAGACTCATAAGTAGCTCCCATCGGTACATGAGTCAGCAATAATCCCTGAAGGGGTTGATTCAATCCCTTCGCAAACTTATAAGCTTTCTTATATTGTGTGTTCACCAAATCAATACCAAACCGCAACAGCTCATTGAATTGATTGATGTATTCCTTAACAGACAAACTCCCTTGCTTCAAATTGATAAACCTCTCCAACTGAACACTCTCCTTCCGCCTGAAATAGAAACTTCCTATCAAATCGCTGCTAGAATCCATCCTAAGTAACATTTCTACCATCCAACTCGATCACCTCCCACCAATCAGATGCCACCTCCTTCAGTTGCCAAGTGGCCAGCTGAACTCGCTGCTGTCCATCCAATCCTAAAAGACCAAAAATCCTCTCTATGTCCATAAGCCATGCTCTCGCCTCCACAAAAGTCTCCTTGCCAGAAAAAGCCATCCTGCCCAAACTCGCAAAATCTTTACAAAGCTTAGAGAAGTTGATGGTAGCAGGTGGGTTGATGGGATTTCCACCCGCTAGTGCAGGATTGGGCGCAGGCCCGTGCACCTCTGGAGTCATGGCTTGTAAGTACCTACAAAACCAGGCTGGGACTGGAATGCCCTCGGGAAGGTTTGGGGCATCAACCATTCTACGAAAAAACGATAGTTTAGGAAAGTGTCAAAGGGATATTGAACTGGACTTATGAGGGGATTTTTATAAAAATTCTTTTATACTTAAAAATTATTTGTAAAGGTTCTTTTCTGAAAAATACTTTTAAAACAAGTTATTTCAAAAAATACTTTACTTTTAAAAATATTTTTTTTGGAATCCCGCAACCTTAGGCTCTGATACTAAGTGGAACACCCCACACCTCTTAATATACCAAAAGGGCACATTAAAAGGCGTGGTGCGTTGTAGGTATAACTAAAGCTAATAGAGACTAAGATTCACAAGACAAATATAGATAAAGACAGCGGAAACTTGAAATAATAACTTAATTAAAACAAAACTTCATAATTTCTTCATAAATAAGACAAATACCAAATACCCCATACATGTCTAAAAATCCAATATGTCTCATGAAACAAAAACTCATAGTCTCAAAAATCAAAGTACATAATATCCCTCATAATAAGCTGAAAGTGCGCTATGGACCGTGTAATATGGATATATGATAATACAGAGTATATAGATGATATTAATACTATAAATAGTGCGGAATATAAAAACAGTATAGTAAAATGACACCAGGAATTTTTATACTGGTTCGAACTTCCCGTTCTACGTCCAGTCCCAGAATACCCTCTGGATTTAAACTAAACCCCTCACTTAACCTGGAGGAATAGGTATACGACACCTGAGCAGCCGAACAGGAATTTTTCCGCCTCAACAACCGAAGAGGACTTCAACTCAATACAAAATGTTTGTTGATGAATGTGTTCTAAATAACACTGATTGTCTTTTGATAGTACAACTTTCCTATAATCAAATCCTCAAGAATATGTATGTGTGTGAAGATTTAGAAGGAAGATAATCACGTAGAATCGAAGTATATGAATAAATTCAAGGATTCTAGTGATATTGAATAAGAGTGAATGCTTTTATTTGCAGAAATGAAAAGAGATTAGATTTCAGAAATATAAACAAGAATTGGTGATTGTAGAAGTGAATTGAATATGTTTATATAGTTGTAGAAGAGTTGTAATCTTTCATGAAGAGTTTTAGTCAACAGTAGTGTCCATACCTCTTGAAATAGAGGACATTCCTCTTCATGAAATGATCGCGTCTCTTCAGAAAACTAGCCGTTTTTCTCTGGTCGGTCGACCGGAAAACCTGGCCGGTCAGCTGAGTTGAAAAACGTATACAAAATAGAAAGTCACTGTGCATATGATACAGGGTCGGTCGACCGAGGATCCTGGTCGGTCGGCCGACCTGGTGTTATATGCACAGTGAACATAGTTTTTGCTATAAAATGTTTTGTGTGCGTGTGTGATTATTTGAGGAATGATTTTAAAATTGTTCTAAGACTCAAATAAAATAAAATATCCATACTAATCTCTGAATTGTAAGATTATCTTCTTTGTAGTGCACGGTATGCACTTATTCTCTTTTTGTCGCTTTCATATAGCATTCTCGTCGTATGATCTCTGAAGCTTGTGTCATGAATCAAAACTCATGAATCAACATTCTCCCCCTTCTTGATTGATGACAATAATTATGTGACAAAGTAATATTGACATATATATTATAGTTCTCCCCCTGAATATATGGCGACTTTTCTGCAAAAATTCGTTAATTTGCATACATTTCTCCCCCTTTGTCATCGACAAAAAGGAATACTTATAACAGATTAAAGTAATGCAAAAAACATTTAAATTTACATGGTACATTCTTTGAGCTTAATTAGAAATAATTTAAAGATGTTTGCTTAGAACATAACATAACAATTAATTAAGAAACAAATAAAGTACAAGAGATTCTCGAAAGTTAAAATAAATTTAAAAATACTACAATTACTCCTCATCATCGTCGGTATCCCACTGTTCTGGATGAAGATTTTCATCGAGAGGAGCCGGTTCCTTACCCCGTTTTTGAGTGGTAGGTGCGGGAGTTGCCGATGTGCTGGAACTTGTGTTCTCGGATGTAGACCAAGAGAAATTTGGTGCTGGTCTTTTTCCAGGGGCAACAAATGAAGCACCGGCTTCAGAAGAGCATGATAAGGCATCCCATAGATTTACGAAGAAGCCTTTGATCTTCTTGAAACGCCCATCAATTTTTCGAAGGCGAGAATCCAAAGCTAGTTGATTTTGGGCTAAAATATCAATGGCAGCCGCTGTGCTAGTACCGGGAGGTGGTCTTTGGATAGAGGTTTGACGAGTTATACGTTCTGTAGAATGAGTGGAGGGTTGAGGAGTAGAATAGCTACGACGTAGTTGTTCTCGTGGAATGGTACGCCATTGCTGAAAGGTTGTAATTTGGGATGGTGCATCGGGTAACTTCATCAATTTTATTGTTCGTGAGTCAAAGGTACGAACTTTGGATGTTTCGGATTCCGGTGCATGAGTGACAAAGTTGTTAATCAACCGCATTATGTATTCTCCATAGTAAATATGGAGCATTTTTCCTTGGTTGAATGTAAGGAATTCATCCATAAGAAGTTGTGTCCAATTTACCCGAATGTTTCCACACATAGCATATAACGCCTTGAAGTTTTCGGGATATACTATGTGGTACGACCCTCCTCTTGGAACAATAGACTTCATCATGAATCGATGAAAAAGTCGTGCTTTAGGTCGAAGAGATGAAGTTTTCCTTAAGTTGGTAGCATCATCTTTAAAGAATAAGTGACTTAGGCGGTCACGAGTTGATGGATTACAATCTACATCATGTAATGAGATTCCACCCGGTCGAGCATTTAAAATATGATTCATTCGATCAATGGAGAGAAACATCGATGTGCCACAAACCGATGTCCAAACACAATTTTCAGTGTTTCTTGGTGGATTGACAAGATTGAGATTTGCTAAGAATAACTTGACCATTATATGATTAATCTTCAAGTTGTTTTTCCTATGGTCAAGAAAAGCATCAAGACCACTTTCAAGAGCGGCATTTTCAACACCGTAGGCGGTAAAATCAGGATAACTTACAAAAGACTCCTCAAAGAATTTTGCATCTTGAAGCTTTATTCATCTTTCTAAAGCTTTTTCACTTACTAACCAAGAAGCAATTTGAGAATCTACAGGAGTTGAGGAAGATTGGCCAGCAGTAGTCTTAGATTTCTTTTTGGGAGCCATTTTTCTTGAAGAATTTGAAGAAATTTAGAAAGGTTGTAATGGGGGCTAGGGTTCAAATCTGTTGTGGGAGAGTAAAGTGAAGAGGTGAGATAAAAAGGTGAAGGGTTGGGTTAAAATATGAAGGCAATTTCAGCAGAATAACACGTTCGGTCGACTGAAGGACTTGGGTCGGTCGACCGAGTTGAGGTTCAGAACAGTGCTGAAACTTTCGGGAAAAGCTTCGGTCGACTGGTGCAGGGAATTCGGTTGACCGAGTTAAAAAAATATTCTAATGTCATTCGGGAAATACGTTCGGCTGACTGAGTCAGGTATTTCGGTCGACCGACTTGGAAGAAATCTGTTTTTAAAAACTTCTCGGGACAGCTTCAGTTGACCGGTTCAGGCATTTCGGTCGACCGAAAGCATGTCAATAGACATTTTCATGTTGTTTTTTCAAATAAGAATTATAGAAATATAATCATATTATTACATCATATTTATCTATACAACTTATTAAAAAAAATAACATATATATACTAAAATATAGCCATGATGAATTAGCATCGACGTTCCCATGAATTTGGAGATGGAACGTTTTCTACCGGTGACCATATTGGAGCTATTGGAGATTGAACATGGTTAGAGGGAGATGGAGTTCTGTAAGAAGGTTCAGCAACATCATCCTTCTTAGATGAACAAAATTTCATAGCAATCTTTTCAAGGAAGCTTAAACGTCTTGCCGTGACTTTCTGTTCGTAATAAAGTTCCCTTTGCATATTCATCTGTTGTTGTTGGTAGTGATGAATTTCATCAATCTTTTGTTTGGTTGATGGAGTTACTACCATTTCCTTTTTCCCTTTCTTTTTATCAGGTGTATAACCTGTATGGGAGTCTTCCCATGGTTTCCACCTGTGTCGGGGGTCATTATCTGGAGAGGGAAATTCTAAAACACGATTAGGCATTGGAAAAGTATGATAAGGACCACCTTCGGGGATACGATCAGAATAGTCGTCGTCCGGGGATGTATAAGAGAGATGAGAATTTTCAGAATTGTAGACATCATTGTTAGAAGACATTTTTGTTTCAAGTTTTGTTAAGAATTTTTTTTTTTGTATTTTATGTTCTATTCAATAAACATATGTATGTATATATATAACCATATTTTCTAAAAAAACAGTGGTCTAAAATCAAATTTTAGTTTTAATCACAGAATTCTTTAAACAAAAACTGTTTACAAATGAATGACATACAATGCTTTAGAGTCAAAAAATAGTATATTCTGAAATTAAGTTTTAATGATGCAAATTAGAAACAGAGCTGGAACAAGAAACACCCATAGCCCAAGTGGCTATACTACAACATCTAACATATAAGTCAGAAGTCATGAGTTCGAGTACCGCTTTGGTCAGAAAAATAATTTTATATTTTTCATCATCTTATATTTTTTTATTCATAAGTCTTTAAATGACATTATACCTAAATCTCGTCTTAGTTTTATAAAAGAAATTTCATTTAGTGGTTTAGTAAAAATGTCAGCTATTTGATTTTCAGTGTTGATAAATTCTAGATTTATTAATCCTTTTTCCAAACAATCACGAAGAAAATGATGACGAATATCAATGTGTTTTGTTCGGGAATGATTGACCGGATTTTTTGAAAGGTTTATTGCACTGGTATTATCACAATAAATTATTGATTTTTCAAGATGACAATTAAAATCTTGTAATGTCTGTTGCATATATACGACTTGTGCACATGCCAAAGCAGCAGATATATATTCTGCTTCACATGTTGATAAAGAAACACAATTTTGTTTCTTACTAAACCAAGAGACTAAGGAACGTCCAATGAAGTGACACGTTCCTCTTGTACTTTTCCGATCCGTCCGACTTCCTCCAAAATCAGCATCACTGTAGGAAACTAATTCAAAAGGACATTCTTTCGGATAAAATAGTCCGAAATCTTTGGTTTTAGTTAGATAACGAATAATGCGTTTAACTGCTCTCATATGTGATTCTTTGGGATTTGCTTGAAATCGAGCGCATAAACAGACACTCATCATAATATCGGGGCGACTCGCTGTTAAATAAAGTAAAGAACCTATCATACTACGATATAACTTTTGATCAACACTTTTGCCATCTTCATCTCTATCGAGATGAACCGTTGTACTCATAGGAGTTGGTTTGGCAGCAGTATTTTCAAGACCAAAACGTTTGATTAAATTATAACAATATTTTTCTTGATTAATAAAAATTCCATTTTCAATTTGTTTAATTTGTAATCCAAGAAAATATGACAATTCTCCCATATGAGACATTTCAAATTCATTTGTCATTATAGTTGAAAATTCTTGACATGATTTTTCATTTGTCGAGCCGAAAATAATATCGTCAACATATATTTGAATTATTAAAATATCTTTATTAGTTTTCTTAATAAAAAGTGTTTGATCTACTTTACCGATTTCAAAACCAGATTCTAATAAATAACCTTTAAGACAATCATACCAAGCACGTGTTGCTTGTTTTAAACCGTATAACGCCTTTTTAAGTTTATATACATGATCCGGAAATTTTTCATGATTAAACAAAGGTGGTTGTTCAACAAAAACATTTTCTTTTATGAATCCATTTAAAAATGCACTTTTAACATCCATTTGATATAGTTTAAAATTATGAAAACACGCATAAGCTAATAATATTCGTATTGCTTCAAGTCGGGCGACTGGAGCAAACGTCTCTTCGTAATCAATACCTTCTTCTTGATTATATCCTTGTGCAACTAATCTAGCTTTATTCCTTGTTATATTTCCTAGTTCATCTGCTTTATTTTTGAAAACCCATTTAGTACCGATGACTGATTGATCACTAGGTCTAAGAACGAGTTCCCAAACTTCGTTTCGTTCGAATTGATTTAATTCTTCTTGCTTGGCAAGTATCCAGTAGTCATCAGTTGAAGCTTCTTTTATATTCTTAGGTTCTATGTTAGAAAGAAAAGCAACATGACCAGCTTGATTTAATTGATGTCTGGTTTTAACATTCGTATTAACTTCTCCAATTATATTTTGCACAGGATGATCTTTTAAAATTCTAGGTGGAGATTTTATTAAATTAGAAGTTACATTTGTATTGGTTTCATGAATATCAAGATTTTCATTTGTACTAATATTCTCATTCTGAGTAGATTCATCATCAGAATCTATAGTAACACTTGGATTTATATTTTTAAAATTTTCGTTGAAGGAAACATGTAAACTTTCTTCAATAATTTGAGTTCGTTTATTATAAATTCGATAAGCCTTGCTTCGTTCCGAATATCCAACGAATATTCCTTCATCGGATTTTGGATCGAATTTACCTAATTGATCTTTAGTATTTAAAATAAAACATTTCGAACCAAAAACTTTTAGATATGAAATATTTGGTTTTCTTCCATTTAGAAGTTCATATGGTGTATTTTTAGTTAATGGTCGAATAGAAACGCGATTTAGTACGTAACAAGCAGTGGCTACAGCTTCTGCCCAAAAATGTTTCGATAAAGTTGTTCCATTTATTAAAGTTCTTGCACATTCTTGTAACGTTCTATTTTTCCTTTCTACAACTCCATTTTGTTGTGGTGTTCTAGGAAAAGAGAAATTATGGTTAATACCTTTTTTGTTACAAAATTTTTCAAAAACTTCATTTTCAAATTCGCCTCCATGATCACTTCTTATATTTTTAATTTTCAAAGTTTTAATATTTTGAATTCTTTTAACAAAAACTTTAAAATTATCAAAAGTATCACTTATATTTTTCAAAAAGAAAATCCAAGTATATCTAGAGAAATCATCTACAATAACAAAAACATATCTATTATGATTAATAGATTGCACTTGAGTTGGACCAAAAAGATCCATGTGTAAAAGTTCAAGTGGTTGTTCTGTAGATATTACTTTCTTTGATTTAAAAGAAGATTTTGTTAATTTTCCTAATTTACATGCATCACAAAATATGTTAGTTTTGAATTTTATATCGGGTAACCCTTTAACTAATTTATTTTTAGCAAGTTTGTTGATGGTATTAAAATTTATGTGACAAAATCTTTTGTGCCAAAGGCAAGAATCATTCTCTTTAGCTACTAGACACAAATTTGAATCATTATTAACATTCATATTTAGGATATAAATATTTTTATCTCTATTTCCTTCGAAAATAATGTTGTGATTTTTATCAAAAATGTTACATTTATTTTCTGAAAAAGTTATATTAAAACCTTTGTCGCATAGTTGACTAATACTTAATAAATTATGTTTTAAATTTTTAACTAATAAAACATCAGTAATGAGAGGTAAATTAGATGTACCGTTGCTATTGACATTGCCTTTGCCGATGATATACCCTTTTGAGTTATCTCCAAAGGTGACTGCTCCTCCATTTGAGTATATAATGTTTGATAACATTTCTTTGTTTCCAGTCATGTGTTTTGAGCAACCGCTATCTAAAATCCATTTTCCTCTCTTCTTATGTGGTACCTGCAAAAAATTATAAAAAGTTGGTACCCAATCTTTTTAGGGTCCTAAGAGTTAGATCTTAGGAAGCCAAACCCATACGTGTTCAGAATTCCCTTTATAAACATAATTCTTGTTATTATGAACAGTTTCCATAAAACTTTTGATATCTTTATTCCTTATCAATGTATTATTGGTTTTTGGAATCCATATCTTAATAGTTTTAGTATTTGAATAAACTGTTTTCCTAATATCTTTCTTAATTTTATTATTAATTTTACTTTTAGCATAATTATTTTGTTTCTTAAATCCTAGTCCAGATTTATTGTTGGAAGTTTGAGAGTTTTCTAGTATACTAGAAAGATTTTCTTTTCCTTTATTGAAATTAGAAACATTTTTAGAAATATCATCAAATTTTATTTTAAGACTAGATTTTTCTAACTCTAAATCCTTAATTTTAGATATTAAATCATTATTTTCAAAAAGTAAAACATCATTTTTATTTTTCTAAATTTCTAGTTCCTCAGATATTGACGTAATTTGAGAAGATAAGTTAGAATTCGATTGTTGAGAGATTTCAAGTTCTTCTTACAATATTACCTTCTCATCTTTTAACATATCTACTTCTAAAACTGTTCTATCTAACTTTCTTTGCAACTCCTTATTTTTCTTTTTAAGTTGTTTTGTTAAATTTACTAATTCAGAATTTATTTCAATTAAATCTTCAAAAGTAAAATCACTTACATCGTCTGACGAAGCCATGAAGCATACATTTGCTTGTTCATTATCACTTTCACTCTCTGATGAGGATGATGAGTCAGTGTCGTCCCAAGTGACTGAAAAAGCTTTTCGTTTGGTTTTGTCCTTCTTGAAATTATTCTTTTTACGATCTGGACAATCTTTCTTCATGTGTCCTTTCTTGTGACATTCATAACATTCCATTGTTGAAGATGATGGTTTGCTGCTATTAGAATTGTTGTTGGAATTATTTTTGTTTCCCTTGAATTTGTTTATGTTGAATTTCAAAAACTTTTTGAAATTTTTAGCGATCATTGCCATATCTTCATTATCTGAGTTGGAATCATCTTTTTCTGCTTGGAATGCTACATTTTTCTTTTCTTGTGCTCCATTTCGTTTTGCCTGCAAATTTACTTCGTAGGACATTAAATTACCTATCAATTCTTCTGGTTTTAATGTTGACAAATCAGTTGCTTCTTCAATAGCTAGGACTTTTCGTTCCCATTCGTCCGTTAAAGAATTCAAGATTTTTGTAACAACATCAAAATCAGTAAACTTTTGTTCTAGAGACAATAGAGCATGATAAATATCCTGAAATCTAGAGTACATGTCATTTATAGATTCATTTGGCCTCAATTTAAAGTTTTCAAATTGATGTTTCAGCATAGAAATTTTGCTCAATTTAACTTTGTTCGTTACTTCATGTGAAACTTTAAGAGTTCTCCAAATTTCATAGCCGGAAGTACACATACTAACTCTATTGAATTCATTTCTATCTAATGCACAAAATAAAATATTCATAGCCTTAGCATTTGATGTAGCATCTAGTTTTTGTGTGTTACTCCAAGTCGAGTATTCTCCAGTAGGAATTGTGTATTCTCTTTGTATAATATTCCAGATATCAAACCCACTTGATTGCATATAGATTCTCATTCTAGTTGACCAATAATTATAATTTATACCATTGAAGAGTGGAGGTCGTGAAGTCGATTGACCTTCTGTGAAACTAGAATTAGTGTGAGTGTTAACATCGTTAATTTGTGTGGTTGCCATATTACTAAAAATAAGTAAATATCAAATAACTTTGTGATGGTTATAAAATGACCTTGCTCTGATACCAAATGAAAGTGCGCTATGGACCGTGTAATATGGATATATGATAATACAGAGTATAGAGATGATATTAATACTATAAATAGTGCGGAATATAAAAACAGTACAGTAAAATGACACCAGGAATTTTTATACTGGTTCGAACTTCCCATTCTACGTCCAGTCCCAGAATACCCTCTGGATTTAAACTAAACCCCTCACTTAACCCGGAGGAATAGGTATACGACACCTGAGCAGCCGAACAGGAATTTTTCCGCCTCAACAACCGAAGAGGACTTCAACTTAATACAAAATGTTTGTTGACGAATGTGTTCTAAATAACACTGATTGTCTTTTGATAGTACAACTTTCCTATAATCAAATCCTCAAGAATATGTATGTGTGTGAAGATTTAGAAGGAAGATAATCACGTAGAATCGAAGTATATGAATAAATTCAAGGATTCTAGTGATATTGAATAAGAGTGAATGCTTTTATTTGCAGAAATGAAAAGAGATTAGATTTCAGAAATATAAACAAGAATCGGTGATTGTAGAAGTGAATTGAATATGTTTATATAGTTGTAGAAGAGTTGTAATCTTTCATGAAGAGTTTTAGTCAACAGTAGTGTCCATACCTCTTGAAATAGAGGACATTCCTCTTCATGAAATGATCGCGTCTCTTCAGAAAACTAGCCGTTTTTCTTTGGTCGGTCGACCGGAAAACCTGGCCGGTCAGTTGAGTTGAAAAACGTATACAAAACAGAAAGTCACTGTGCATATGATACAGGGTCGGTCGACCGAGGATCCTGGTCGGTCGGCCGACCTGGTGTTATATGCACAGTGAACATAGTTTTTGCTATAAAATGTTTTGTGTGCGTGTGTGATTATTTGAGGAATGATTTTAACATTGTTCTAAGACTCAAATAAAATAAAATATCCATACTAATCTCTGAATTGTAAGATTATCTTCTTTGTAGTGCACGGTATGCACTTATTCTCTTTTTGTCGCTTTAATATAGCATTCTCGTCGTATGATCTCTGAAGCTTGTGTCATGAATCAAAACTCATGAATCAACATAAGCCAGTACACAAAAAGAACTAAAGGTGAAATAAAAGAAATGCGTATAAGAGATCTCCTCTAAGCAAACTCCAAACAACAACAATCTACTAACTTCTCCCTTGATTTCCTATGGGGGGAAAAGGGGAAAAATAAAGGAGTAGGTCAGACTAATAGTCTGGTGAATGATAGTAATTATTAGAGTCTTTAAGCAAGATAAAAGTAGTAGACTCTACAACAGCTCTAGCATAAGTAAGGATAACAAAGGAAATAGGAAAGAGATAAACTGGAAATAAATACGATTAAATATTGCTTAATTTATAAGATAGTTTAACTTTGATTGTTTGCACTTGTCCTTGATTTCTGCTTTCATTAGGCTGAATTCCTAATCCTGTAATTAGGATCTAACCCTAATTCTACCCTTTTTGATCGGCTTGCCACTCCATAGACCTTACTGCAGACCAGACGCAATATAATTCCCTACATAGCAGCCAATGGTATCTACGAAAGATGCACAGAGAAACAACTATAGATCCGGACGACATATATAGCTCCCTACATAGAAGGAAATGGTGTTTATGAAAGACACCCAAACTAAGCGCTTGGAACTCATAGCTATTAATGAGCACCCGAATGGAAGTCGTACACGCAACTGCCACCATGCCCATGCTACCTTTTGCTCCACTTATTGGGTCTTCTTAATACCTCCAACTCCAGCATAAGCGTGTCCCTCATCCCACTTCAGGCTAACGTGAGATCACAGTCTGTCCATAGAACCTATAGGGGAAATGCCGTTGGTACTGGCCCGTCATCCAAACAATATCTAGTTGCGCCCCTTATCCAAATCCCTCATGATTTGGACTTCTATTTGACCAATTACTACCATTCTTAGCATAAGCATGCTCTAGGATCACCGTTTTGTCTAATAGGGAATGGTATTGGTATAGGTCCTACTTTCATCTTTGCATATTAACTTATGTAAATTATTTAAATAAGCCTTTACATTTTTCTCTACTATTTGTGCTTATTAATTTCTTCTAAGTCTTAAAATAGGACATATTATGTTCTTTTTCTTATTATAACCTACGTTATAATCATGCATATTACTTAACCCAAGGTCTAAGTGTGAAAATAAGCTTCTTTCATCTTTTACTCTTTTTAGTTATAATTCTAAGTTATAACTAGGCCAATCTTTTTAATTCAGTCCAATTAATGTCATAATTAGGCGTAATTTTAGTCCGATTCCATTCATATTTCAGTCTTTGAAATTTACATCTTATATTCCATTATTTCAGTTTTCTTACAATTTTATCCATATTCGCGTTAATCCTATTCTAATCCATACGCGAAGAAGAAAGAGGAACAAAAGAAAACTGAAAATAGAAGAAAATCCAAAGCGTAGGAAGAAGATGTAAATAACGTATAAATAATGGTAAATAAACTAAAATACTGTAAATAAACAGAAAAGCTTTAATTAACAAAAATAAACTAAAATTACTGAAAATAATAGCTGAAGGGATTGAAAATAATTCTAAAAACTGTAAATAAACTACTGAAAAGGCTATTCCGAAAATCGTAGTAAAACTACAACTATTGGAAACCCTATTATTTTAAATTACTTAAAGAAATCTTAAAATATTTACAATCACTCACCTTCGGTCCTAAGCTCTTCCTTTGGTCTTCCAGGATCCACTTGGAATTGTAAAATAATTTAATTTATAACGATTTTCTCCTTTGGAAAAATTATTCCATTTAAGGTCCTTCCTAGAAAGGTGAACCCAATTGGAGAAAACCTAGAATGAGAAAAGTGTTATGTCTAGGGGTCAATTTATAGGGGTAGAAGTGGATCTTGGACCATTGGATTTGGGGGTTGAATCGGATGCAACCACATCATAGGCTGAATAGGATCCATCGGATGCAAAAATAGAGGGACCTGATTGGTCAAAAGAATGAAAAACACGTCACCAATAGCCTCTAGAACGTTTGAACGAAAGTTCGTTCGTTCGCTTGCCAAAAGCGAAGGCGGGTCGGTCGGCCGGTCAACCACCCCCTTGCCTAGGTCGACCTGTATTATATATAAATATATTCGCTTATTTTGTTTATTTTAAAACTTGGTCATATTAGCTCGATTTCTGATGTTCTATATATGAAAATTGACCAGAAAATTACCACGGACACAATGGTGCAACTTCCATGGCTTAATTCTGATGATTTCACAATGTTATTATATTATTTCATAAGTTAACGAATTAATTATTATGGGTTAAATTTCGAGTTGTTACACCACTTAAGTTTACAAACATTTTATAAAGACACATATTTATAAAACGTCAAAGTCAAAACTTACTCCATTTTTATTTACTTGTATAATACTCTTCTACATCCTAGGAGTATCTAAAAACTATTAATTTTATTTTATTTATTTGTTATTTATTTTTATTTTTATTTTTGAACATTCAAATGGAGGCCCAAACAAAATATTGGTCCTAAAACTGAGTCGACTGCTCTGACCTCTTTACCTATCCGATTCGATAAGTAGCTATGAAAAGTAGGATGCTGCTATCCAGACTCAATCTTAGAGTCTACTTTCCTTAGGCATCCCTAAGGTAAAGATACTTATTTAGTCAGCCTAATAACATCAAATAGTTTATGAGACTTAGATATTTAAATAAAAACTACGGTTTTAATAAAACAATGCTTATTAAAACATTCCTATCCAATTTAACCTATTTAAAATCTTGAGTTGAATTTTCTCTTTTCTATCCAAGAGTTTAAAAAAATTCCATTTATCGAAATACCCTTTTATTTTAAATCCATTTCCTTTAAGGAAACTAAGAGCTAAGTACCCAATTTTTATTTAAAAACCCCTTTCTTAAATCATACTACACATATTTCTATATATAAATAAGTTTAATAATTTATTTACTAACACTCACTTTGGGTTTATCCTGATTCGAACTCATTTCGATCGCACAATGATAAAGAGAATAACTTCTTAAGTGCACTACAACGTTCGCCTAAGCAACATTCGATCATCACTTAGAAAGTTATGTATATTACCATAAAACAAATCAAGATGTTTTCCCAAACTATCCAAAGGAAATGTATCTTTAAAATTCTTTTTGAATTATTTAGACTTATAAATACTTCCAAGTAATACTACCATTATTTTTCTCTAAATCCTTTTGAAACCAATTCAAGCAACCGGAATTTAAATTCTTAAAAAACCCTTTTTACTTATAAAACATCTTTTATAAATCATATAATCATTTTATATTCCCTACTTATATAAAATGTACCTTTAAAATCATCTTACATTATAACAACTTTCCTTTATTATAGTAAACTTTTCACAAATATATATCCTCTAAATCTCTTATCTTCCTATTAGATTAAATTAAACAACATTATTAAAAGATAACTTTTAACTTAACATTTTCACCGAACACCTTGTACTCAAATTGTGAAACTCAATTCATAAAGGGTTCATTTTTTTCAAAGGAATAAAGGCTCATAAATAAGTAGAGCACAAATAATTAGCAATCAACAAACAACTGTCAATTCTCCTAAACTAACCAAGCATGACTAATCAAAGAACGGTGATAATAAATAAATATTATAATTTTCAAAAAAAATAAACACAACAAAAATAACTATATCAATTTAAAATTATTCCTTTATATATAAAAAAATATATAATCCTAGGTAAAATATTTCATTTACCAATTTTCAAAAATCAATATCGTGTCTGTTTGCCTTATTCAAGTGTTTTAAAATCAATATCGACCCCGTGGCATCTCACATGTTGATCATAATTCAAAATTCAAACTTAACAGACTAATTAACACGATACATTTTTATAACAATACCAAATACGCTCTCCTATATGTAATACTCTCAACTCATTCTAGGGTATCACATACCCTTTCTCAAATGAGTTTATCTCACTAAAGCTAAGGGTCTCACTTAACCTTCAGCTCTGATACCAGATGTAATGACCCGCCTTTTCAACCTTCGAAAGTCGGCACTTAATATATCTACGGTATTTAAATGCTGAGCATCCAAGGGCTGAAAAGGCAGATTGTTTGGGTAAATAAAAAGAAAAATAACATGGGGAAACAGAATCTCACAGCAAAACAACAACATATTATATAACAAAGACAGTAAAAGTTGTCACTCTAAAATACAAGGTATATAAGAGTTAAAAACAAACCTCATCAGCCTGGACAATTATAACATCATGACCTTACAAATTATTGATTGGTATATATAATAATACACCGAAAAATAAAAATACTATGGCAGGTGAACATCCAGCTCTACTCCAAGAGCTTCATGTCCCACCAATGAAAACCTAGAAATACTCGGTCTGACCCAGGCATTATAATAAAATAACATCCGGATTAGTTTAGAAAACCAGTGTGAGAAGACTCAAGAAATATGGTGAACATATAATAATCTTCGAGACCACATCGCCAAACACGGAAGAGGTTTTACCTTACAAGAACAACATCGATACATGAAAGAATGGAAACAAATTAGAACAAAACCCAAACTTGAAAGAATAGGCATAGACAGGATCAAAATCCAAACATAAAGAGTGGACACAAATAATTAAACATCGAGAAGGGCTCGAGGCCCTTCTCAATGCAATTAAGAAAACAATTCAATGGTTTGAATCAAAAACAAGGAAAAGGAAATTTTCCAACAATGGCTAGGAGGGTGCACCCCCCTTACCGAAAGTATACCT